>CM029393.1:3281354-3881354 GCA_017165825.1 Hepsetus odoe | reverse complement strand
TGTCCAGTGAGGAGGTTGGTAAAAACAAAATGAAAAAGTGTGTTTGTATAGCACCAATATTTACAACCAAATTTACAACTATTATTGTTAAATACCTATAGGTTCGTTTCCCATTCAGGGATTAAGCCTAATCCCCAGATCCACAGTGTTCCTGGAATATTCAGACACTTACCATTACATGAATATGTGGTCTAATCTAGGATTATACTTCATTCCTGATCACTAAACTTAAAGGCGTCTAGGCGTATTAATGTCTAAGCCGTAACTGAACTGAAGGTTAGGGCTAGACTTTGTCTTTAAAATGTATGGAAACAAACCCCCGTGTCATTCATATTTTCCGTCTTTGATTTGCAGTATTAGATGAATATTTTAACGTTGTTGTTCACAGAGTGGACAAAGAGGATGAGATGACTTGTCTGATCAAAGGCTGTAATTTTGTGCTGAAGAACATCCCCCACGAAGCGTTCGTTTACGCCAAGCATGCAGACTCTGAATTCCGTTTCCAGAACACACACCCGGACATCTTCCCTTATCTTCTTGTTAACATCGGTTCTGGGGTTTCCATTGTCAAGGTAACGCTTCCTGCTCCTTCAGTGGAGGATTTCATGTCTCTCTGTCTCTAATTTCAGTTAAATACTTGTGTTTTGGTAACAGCAGTAATATCTCAGTATTCGAAGATATTTTCTTGATATAGAATAAGAGCCACTATAATTTGTTTTTCTGAGATTTGCAGAACATTTGGAAGGACAAAATGCACCAGCAAAACACCGGTTTTAAAA
Source organism: Hepsetus odoe (assembly GCA_017165825.1). Classification (NCBI taxonomy): domain Eukaryota; kingdom Metazoa; phylum Chordata; class Actinopteri; order Characiformes; family Hepsetidae; genus Hepsetus; species Hepsetus odoe. The sequence goes on along the minus strand of CM029393.1, from coordinate 3,880,575 downwards.
TGACTGAAGATAAATGGTGCCTCCACTTCTTCAGTGTTCTAGAAATAGTGATGGATCCTACACTGCACAATTTACCACGTTAATTTATCATGATGTTGTTACCGTATTGTACACCCTTAATTTGAAGTCACAATTCCTCTCAATTGAAAGGTTGAATCTGAAGACAAATTTGAGCGCATTGGTGGGAGTTCTATTGGCGGTGGTACCTTCTGGGGTCTTGGAGCTTTGCTCACCAAAACCAAGGTAGTTTGTTCAGTTATGTGTATCTGTCAAGTTTTATATTCATCTATCTGGAAAAATTGATTTGACTCCCTTCCCACGTCATCAGAGGTTTGATGAGCTTCTACAGTTGGCCTCCAAGGGGCAGCACACCAATGTGGACATGCTGGTGAAAGACATCTACGGAGGTGCATACGGTTCTTTAGGGCTAACAGGAGACCTCATAGCAAGCAGCTTTGGGAAGTCGGCCACCACAGACAGAGGTGATCCATGCTCTTCAGAAGTGAATGTTCTAGTCAAATACTTTTGTAGATAACTACACCACGACTGTTTATTCTCTCTGACACAAGCAAGTGTCCTTTCACTCAGTTTAGATGTTCTGTCTTCTCTGCTATTCCAGTTAAGAAATGGAGCCAAAGGTTGTATATTTATACAGAGGCATTAACTTTAGTTTTTTAGGTTGTTTATCATAAAGGAAAAAGGTTAAGGCAGCCTGTTACAACATTTACGATGTTTGGCGTGTCGCAGATGAACCCAAGAAATGTCGGGTGAATATTAAATGTGACTGGCATCAAAATCATGGAAGGAATGTTCAGTACTGTGCAAAAGTTTTAGGCAGGTGTAAAAAAATGCTGTAAACAAAGAATGCTTTCAGAAATATAAATAATGATTGTTTATTTTGATCAATTTACAAAATGCAAAGTGAGCGAACAAAAGAAAAATCTAAATCAGATCAATATTTGGTGTTACTACCTTTTGCCTTCAAACCAGCATCAGTTCTTCTAGGAACTGCACAAAGTCAGGGATTCTGTAGGATTATAGTCGGTGTCAATCAAGTTTACCAAACAGGTACTGATGATCATCAACGTCACACGGAGGCTGAAACACAGTCATGTCTGGAACAACCTACCAGCCGAGTTCCTTCAAAAACTATGTGCTGTGTACCTAGAAGAGTTGATGCTGTTTTGAAGGCAAAGGGTGGTCACACCAAATATTGATCTGATTTAGATTCTCTTTTGTTCATTCACTGCATTTTGTTGATTGATGAAAATAAATAATGAACACTTCCATTTCTGAAAGCGTTCTTTGTTTACAGCATTGTTTCACACCTGCCTAAAACCTTTGCACAGTACTGTATGTTATACCCTAGAAATCTGCGGAATAAGGAAAAAGTGCAAGAAAAAGAAATGTGTTGCTGTTTTGTTAATGTACATGTAATGTGGGTATTGACCGTGTAGTGCGATTTCTTTAGGCAAGGGGAAAATTGATTGCATTTGATTTTTAGCTCAGCCATTGTTTTAAAGACTCCAGGCTCTTAATGAATGGCCCAATATTTGATCAGATTTCTCCAAAGAGGACATGGCCAAGAGTCTGCTGCACATGATCAGCAATGATATTGGGCAGCTGGCTTGCCTGTACGCCAGACTTCATAACCTGACCCGAGTGTACTTTGGAGGATTCTTCATCCGTGGACACCCAGTCACCATGCACACCATCACCTACAGCATCAACTTCTTTACCAAGGTAACCTTCCTCAGTCGATTCAATTTAATGATCGCGAAGAATAGCTGGCCCATATAATTGCCTGTGGCAACACATGTATTCTGTGTAAAAGTCAGGGGTGCAGTTGGAAAAGTTTGTGCTATTATCTTTCGTCCTTCTTGAAATTCTTTCCTGTTTTTCAGTAATCGCTTCTGTTTTGCTTTGCAGGGAGAAGTGCAAGCTTTGTTTTTAAGACATGAAGGCTATTTAGGTGCCATTGGGGCCTTTCTGAAGGGCGCTGAAGAAGATAGTAAGTTTTCTGATACAAGGGGCATACTGTGCCTGTTAAAAAAGTTTGTTGTTTTGAATAAAAGCATATATTTTGTTTGTTGGTTTGCAGTGAGTTGAATAAAAAGCTTGGATCTTGGGATTTTGCTTTGAAGGAACGTTAAAACTGAAGGAACACAAGACAAAAGCCCTGCTTTGGGATTAATACCAGAGTGTACATATTTTATCCTCTTTGGAAACCTTAAAGGAGTTTAAACCCAGGTTTCCAACTGTGGTTCTGGACCAGTGCATTTTCGTGTTTTTCTACTCTAACAACCCCCGTCAACCCAGAAAAGGCTTAGTAATTAAGTGATTTATTTGGATAGTGTGTGTTGGCGAAGGGAAACCACTAAACTGTGTTAAAACAGGGGGAAAAGGGATGGCAGCTACTGGTTTAAGCCTTTTATGAAAAAACAGCACTAAGCAATAATGCTCAAGGGCAAATAACATGTCCTCAGACTCGAGGCACTCCTGCACTCAACTCTCTGTGAAAGGCTGTTGACTTGGTGCATGTTTTGTTGTTTCTCTTTAGATCCTAACCAGTACAGCTGGGGGGAGAACTACGCCGGCAGCTCGGGCTTGATGAGCGTGTCCCCAGATCTAAACCCCATGCAGAGAGCTCGCAGTGGCACAGTGAGTAACCGCTCATAAATCAGCAGCTGATGCTCCCAGTTCTAAATGGAGAGTCTTGAGAAAGAAATCAGGGATAGGTTTTTTCCTTTTGGAATATCAGATTTTTACAGAAATACTAGTCAGTTTTCCCAAGAAAATAGAATTGGTGCAGTAAAGAATAATATTGAATCTAAGTTTAATATGGGTGGCAAATAAGTTAATATGTACCTGAATATGTGATCGTCATATTTCAGGTGTATGTGAATACGCGCTGCAAGCTGACCTACAGAATGAGTTTGCACTTTGCAAAATTGTCTTCTTTGTTATTTGGAGCTTTTCAGTGTATAGATCTGCTTAAACTCAGCTTAAAGTGAGATGGAACCTTGGCTATTTTGAATTCAACATTTTCATTATTTATGAGCCTGCTAAAATTGGTTTTGTTAAAAAGTATTGTTTTCAGTTAAACATGGTGTGATTAGTTTTCAGCTGTCTATCATCTGACTCAGATTGCATACAGCTCTTCATTAAGGTGGCACAGACTGAGTGATGGGGTTCAAGATTCAGTAAAATGAATAAAAACAGCTTCTCACCTCAGGAGCAGGACGGCTGATCCGGAATGTTTTTTGTGCTATTCACTATCAAAAGTTAAGAGGAAACTGGCCCAACACCCAACACATCTTCTCTAGGACTCAAATGGTGCTCAACCACATGAAAGCCTATGTTCCACTTTGATGTAGAGCTGGATACAGTCTGAAGGGGTTCAGTGAACCAGTTTTCTTTGAATCACTGTACAGAAAACATTTGGGTGATTATTGACCCCAGTTTTAATAGCAGTTTTAAACTCCAGAGCTGATGAAGCAAAATTTCAAAACTCTTCTACTGATTGAACACTTCTGGCATTTTGTGGAAAGCTGCATTTCAGTAAAATTGCTTTCTGAACAAATTCTTCAGGGAAAGAAATAAAAAAAAAATAACAAAAAAGAAAGTTTTAAAATCTGATAATTCAAATATGTCCAATCCTTTTTCTTAAAATTTAAGGAATAAAATTCCAGGAAATTGATTGTCATTCATGCTCATTCATCCATTTTTTCTAACATTTTAATTTTCCTTTTTTTCCTCCCTTTGTCACTCTATTTTCCCTCCTTTTCCTAAACCTTTTCCATCAGTTTCTTGTAAGTACCTCTCCATGAGTGTCTTTGGTTTTCAGCTTTCTGGTGTTTTCTCCATTTGGCGTTATTGTTACTTTTTATATATATATATATATATATATATTTTTTTTTAAAAATATATTTATTTATTAATTAATATATTTTTAAGGCCTTTGCACCACTGGTTGCTGTCTTCATTTTGTTTATAGTGCGGTTGGAAATATTTTTTTTTTCTGTTGTGATATATCTTTATGTACTTTGTACTTTAGCATCGTAGATGGTGGGTTTCTTGCTTAATACTTACTGCCATGAGGTAAGCAAGGCAGTAAATCATCAAGCAAGTGCTCTAGTTGATGCGTCTTAACTCTTGGATGTTTGAAAGTTTGCTGCGATGGAACATGACGCTGATGGGGATCATTTTGACAGCATTTTAAGGCAAACCTTGATCTATTGCTGTCTAACTAATTTAGTGACTAATTTATCATTTTCTGCAGCTTCTGAATGCTATCGCTAGAGACCTTAGGCTTTTTATGTAGTATTCTGTCCATCTTGTGGAGCCATGAAGATGTTTCCCTTAAATGACAGATAACCCCCCTGTGCTGTGTGGCCTGTTTGAAACTTGAGTTGAAGTGAAGGTTAAATGAAAGATTTGTACAATATTTCTCCACATGCCATATGTAGTTGATCAGCCAACACAAACCCTGAGTCTTCTCCTTAAGTTTTGCCACGAAGCTGTGAGGGTATTTTAACTAATGAATGGAAGCTTGTTGGCCACAGTTTAATAGTTATGAAAAAGGCATTTCTAGCAATTTGCGTCCAAAAAAATAATAAAATATGAACAATGTTTAGGCTCAGTCTGGCAGAAATTTCCAAAAGGAAAACATCCATTTTAAATAACATTTGAGACCCTTTATTATGCCAAACTTGTATAAAAGTCACGATCAATTTGATGGCATGTGTTAATGTGATAATCCAAGTCAAAATTGTGATGTTACTATAAAACACATGCAGCAAAGTTCTATTGGGTGAACTCTTTGGATGTATTGGTTGATTGACTGCATTTGGAGTAAGTGGGAAATTGTATTTTATAGAATTATTGCTTTAAGAAATTGCTGTCTCTTTTTCTCTCTCCAGTTTGACATGCTGGAAATGGACCGTCTGGAGAGGCAGCTAGTAAATCTTCCCTTGCTGCAGGACCCCTCTTCCTACATCCCAGACACAGTGGACTTGACGGAAGACGCTCTGGCCAGAGAGTACTGGCTCTACTGTTTTGAGGAAGCGCTGGATGGGGTGAGGTTTCTCTCGGCGTTTGTTGAAAGGATGAACCACATAGTGGGATGGATGGTCTAGCAATTTATCACTGTATCTTATTATGGAGTCATCATATCGGTTATTATTTTTGTCATTTATGTTTGAGGGGGTTTATGGTGTGTTTTTTTTTTTTTTTTTTTTTTTGGACATAATTACTATTTCAAACTAAATTTTTGGATTATGAACCAAAGCCCACCAAGATATACTGGCAACAGAGCTAAGTGGGAGAAAACTCTGTCACAGCAATGCTATTGAGCGATGATGATTATGACTGTACGCCCATAAGGTACAGGAACTCCAAGGTACAGGGTTTTAAATCGGTGGACTGAGAACAGACTCAAGGATGTTTGTAACAGAACTGGCTTTTACCTTTTGACTTTACTGATGTTTGGACAGGTGGTGAAGCGAGCTGTGGCCAGCCAGAAGGACCAGCCCGAGGCAGTTGAGAGGGCAGAGAAGTTTCGGCAGAAGTACCGGCACAAGCTGCAGACGCTTCGTCACCAGCCTTTGTGAGAACGTGTGGCTCAGCCACAGCTTAGCAATGATTTTTCACCACTTGGCGTTCAAAAGAAATAGCTACCCGACATAAGCAATGTAAATTCACAGCAGCAGTAGCTGCTCCTAAGGGAAACTGAATTCACTAATTCAGATGAGTTTCTTAAAACTTTTGGAACATCTAGTATAAGTTATACAGCTCTTACTGGATGTTAAATTTGCCTCACCTTAATCTCTATCCCTTTCTATTTCTTAAGTGCTTATGGATCCCTCACTGTTCGAAGCCTGCTGGACACAAGAGAACACTGTTTGAACGAATTTAACTTTCCTGACCCCTATTCTAAGGTTTGAATTGCTCTCTTTGTTCTCCTTTGAAATGATTTTTGATAATCTTGGTAATCACTGGCTGAATAGAAAAATGGCTTGGGGGGGGGAAGGTGGCGTCTCCTGGGAGGATGAAGTGTCTGCAGCACTTTTTTCTGATAATTGGCCAGCTTTTATAATAACTTTTATAGAAAAATACACTTTTCCTAAAGTGATGGTTTGACAGCTAATTAGACTTGCAGTTATTACCCCGAACCTCAAAAGTTGTCGTTCGGCAAAGACATGTGCTCTGTGTGCTTGTGCTGCAGCAACACAGTGGTGGAATTCAGGTCTTTCTGACCTGGACTCTGTTTGTCTGCAGATAAAACAGCGGGAGAATGACATGGCACTGAAATATTACCAGAAGGTAGTGAAGGCTCTGGAGGAACTGAGCTGGGAGCAGAAGCAGTTTGCTCTGGTTAAAGGCCTCCTGGCTGGAAATGTCTTTGATTGGGGGGCCAAAGCTGTGACTGAGTGAGTGAAATAAACATTTAAACGCCGTGATTGTGTTTTTCTGGCCCGACAATTTAAACCAGCATAGTTGCTACTGGAATATACAGTACTTTGCAAAAGTCTTGAGAAAATGAGATAATAGGTGCAACGATTTATTGCAACATGTGCAAACATACATGTAGATAAAGCATAAAAAACAAGGGGAGTTGTTTAATGGTAAGTGATTTTAAATTTCTTTTAATGTATGGCCACAGTTATTCTTCAAAACAGCCTGTATCTCAAGCTTTCCTGGAGTTTTGTTAAGTCATCTTCAGGATTAGTTCTCCAGGCTTCTTGAAGGACAATCCTTAGCTCTTCTTTGGACCTCGGCTGCATTTTGTTCCGTCCTCTTTCAAGATGATCCTACAATGCCTTGGTGGCTACATCTGGAAGCAAAATTTGGAGAAAACCGTGGCTCAAGACTTTTACACAGATCTGTATAAATTCATGAATGTGTTTATCACCTTCATGTCAAGTTCAAAGTTTCATTGACAAGCTAAACACATCACCAGCATATAGATATGTGCACAAACAGAACTGTTCTCACATTTACAGTGTTCTTGAATCAGATCCAGAGTTTGGGTTTGAGCAAGCAAAACAACAGTTACAAGGTAAGAAATCTTTAACCTCAGGTATGACGTCAAGGGCAGCATTATTTGAGAACTGAATTGAATATGTGTGTTGTGTGCTGCGTGCTCCTACGCTCTGTTTGTCCCTTTTAATAGAACGATTAAGAAATGAAACCGCAACAAGATCCAACCTCGCTTTGCGATTCTCCCAGAGGCACTCGGACCAAATCTCTTTTATCATCACTGAGCCTTACTTGCTTGTAACCAAGCAACAACAAGCAGCTGCCACAACACAAAAGTTTATTGCTGACAGCAGTCCTGCTGAAAAGAACTGTCTGCAATTTTTGTCAAAATATCTGCTCAGTGTATGAAGACTATTGTGGTTTAGAATCTGCGCTTTCTGACATTGCTTTTCAGATTTATGTTAAATGACAGTCATCGATAACTGCGAGATTTTAAAGTTTAAATGATTTCCACCAGCCGGGAAGATATAAATGCTGCTTGTTGTTGTCATTGCTTGGTGTTATGACTTAAGTAGTAAACTACAAGTCTTCTAGATTTTGGGTGTTTTCTCTTCAGATTTCCTGGTTGTCTCAACCAGCATGCCCCATTTTCAGTTCCCATCATGCCAGACGTTACTAGTTTGGCACTTCATGAGAAGGGATCTGTGAGAAGTTTGCAGAGCATTATTATTACTAAGGTTTTTTTTCTTCTTCCTAGACCGCCCTTGGCTTGTGGATGCCTATAATCAATGGATCGAAAGGCTAAAGGTGAGAAACATACATAGATATACATGGCAACCAACCGGCTTCAATATTAACCTTCCTTGAGTTGTTAAACCATTTAAAAAATGTATTGTGATACGGTAATATTGTGAGGCCTTAAGGGATTCCCACTCCTGCTTTTACTGCTTTTAATTGTTTCACTTTTCTGTTTTCTTGCTCTATGACCTGTCACTCCAGTGACTGAACACCATGCTTGCTCACTTTCTTTTGCAGGGTCCTCCTCATAAATGTGCGTTGTTTTTCGTAGATAATAGTGGAATGGACATCATTCTGGGTGTTTTCCCTTTTGTAAGAGAACTTCTCATCAGGGGCACGGAGGTAAGAGGAGTCTCTAACAAAACATCCTTTCACTGACTACCAAAGCACACTACCTAGTTCATGACTGGCTTGGTTATTTTTGTAGCTTTTGATGGAGATGTCTCATCTTTCAGGTTGTTCTTGCTAGCAACTCGGGCCCTGCCCTGAACGATGTGACAAACAGCGAGCTGCAGATAGTCACAGAGAGAATAGCAGCGATGGATCCTGTCATCCAGTGAGTTTACACATTACCCTCACAGATAAGTGAGTTGTTCGTAGTGGATCTTGTTGTATTCTTGATTTGCTTTTTGTTTATTTTTTTTGCTGATTGCATTAAGGGCTGGAGTAAAAGAGGACAGGTTAACATTAGTTCAGAGTGGATCCAGTTCGCCCTGTTTAGACTTAAGGTAAGAGTTAGGATTATACCTTTTAAATCTAGATTTTTTTTATTTTATTATTTATTTATTTTTTTTTACAATTCTCCTCTTCCTCATATCGTCAGCCAAGCGGCTTTAGGAGTTTGTTTAGTTTGGAACAGAAGTTGCACATTTGGACCGACTTACTTATGTGGTTTCTGTGCTTATCGAAAAAACAATATCAGCCATCTTGAAGCCTGAATTGTGTCTGTACTTGTGTCCATTATTGTGAATTAGGATTTATCTGTTGTTTGCTACACTGACCTCGTAGCTAAAGTATGGAGTTCTGCATTTATCTGATAGAAAATTATGAGATTTTTTCTTTTTTCTTGAGGTTTAGCAGTACTTTTCTTTTTATTTTATTTATTTATTTTTTTGCAGAAGCAGCCTCTGTAAGCGTGTTGCTCCTAGCTAAAACATCTGCTTTTTAAGTTTTACTTTGACATATGAAATTAAGGCTAATTCATACACATCCATTCATACAAATTCAGTACAAAAGAACTAGGCCCATCATTAACTGTCCTAAAGAAAACAACAGAAGAAGGCCCTTCCATCCTCAGAAAGCGCATGCAGTGCAAAAAAGCCTTTAATCTGACTGGTTTTTGTACACCAAACTTGTTTTGGCTGATCAACTTCTGGAGTAAAGGGAGAACTGTATGAATATTACTTTATTTCTCAGAACTGTTGCTTTAAGCATTTAAGCCACATGTCATTCCAAGTTCTTGTTCTTAAATCGATTTTTAATGATCCTACCTTCCCCTTTTGTTTTAACTTCTAGTCGCCTGGACAAAGTCCTGGCCACGGTGGTCCGTGAGCGTGGCACAGATTTGGTGATTATAGAGGGCATGGGTCGCGCCATCCATACCAACTACTATGCCATGCTGAGCTGCGAAAGCCTCAAACTGGCCGTCATCAAAAACTCCTGGCTTGCTGACCGGCTTGGGGGCAAAATCTTCAGCGTGGTCTTCAAGTACGAGGTTCCTTCCAATACCCAGGGGCAACATTAAACATTTTTCGTGCAATATGTTCATGCACTTGTCTCAACTGGGAGGTTACCATGATGAGCAACAGAAGGCCCGGAGGGCGCGCAGTCACTTCTGTGCCTCTGTGCTGCTTCTTGAGATTGACATGATGATTGTATACGCGAAGTAGAATTGGTTTTTCAAACAAAATCAATAATAGGTGGGCCATGGTTGTCATAAATGTGTGTGTGTGTGTGTGTGTGTGTGTGTGTGTGTGTGTGTGTGATCATGTTTGTGTGCCTGCTCTGAAATTGAATGTGCTTCTGAAATGACCACTGTTATTATATCATGCTGGCAGGGTTTTTGTTTTTTTCCTTTGGTGAGATTGAATTGTTCTCCAGTCATATTCCATCGCTGAGAGACACTCCATGGAATGGAAATAGAATGAAATAACTTAGGAGAAATTTCACTTCAGCCCATATACCGTGGCCTTAGTTAACCCCACCGATGTTAAACAATCAATACAAATCCAGTATAAAGGCAATTTTTACACAAGCACTGATGAAAACATACAATATCAACAGGACATCTCTTTGCCGTTCTGTGTGTCTCTCTTCACTTTAGGCTGCATGTTTGGGCTCATTTGCACTCAAAGGCTTTCAGACACATTAAAAACAATTCGCCTGGGAATAGATATTAACTTTAGACTCGGTTTTAACACATATTAGCTGGCATTGTACTCCAGAGCTAACCCCGGATTATCTGTTCAGACAGCGTAAGGAAAGAAACACTATATATTATTAAAGTGGTGAGCTTTTTTGGGTTTTATAGGCTTTGAGTAAAATCTAATAGACATGCTTATGTGCCTTGATTCCTAGTGTGGTAGGCAGTGAGCTTGCACCAGGAAATCTTTCAGTCTTTTGCATTAAAAAGTTGTAATTGCACACTTTACCACACTTTCTTTCTCACTGCCATTCAGAAGTGCTGCTGAAGTGGGGAAAAAAAACAAGAACCGCAATCTTCAAATTGTGTTTGAAACGATTTTAGCACTTTGTTGTCACTAGGTGTCAGTATTTTATCATTAGTCAATTACTAAAGGGGCCTATATTTCTAATTTTGGGATTGGAGATTAGAAATTGACATGGACTATGGCTAACTTTACTGTCCTTGAGAGGAACGGAGCTGCTTTAAAATGAGTGAGATGCGTTTTAATCTGGGTGCGCTTAGTTATTGCTCTATTTTAGTTCAATGCATTTGTTTAACGTTCATCTCGAATTACAAATTGTGCTTTTCTCTTGGTGTAGTTGTCAGCACATTTGATTCAGCTCATCAGCTCATTCTCCGCAGCTTCATAATTTGAATGAGCTGTTGCTAGACAGGAGCCCACGCAAAGCCAAGCCAATCTGTGTCCATCCATTGGACTAAAAGATGGAATTAGACAGATTTTCCCAAAAGTTCTGCATAATTCTCTGGTTGAGGTCAAAGCCATTCGGAATGTGAAAGTGCATGATGTAGAAAGGTACTAGGATTCTTTCAAAGGGGGATGATGGGAACCAGGGAACACGTTTTATTTGCCACAAGTGGACTTTCACATGTCAAAACTTTTAGATATAAAGTTAATACTGGAGATATCGGTCTCTTTTGGCGAGTATCTTGCCTTTACAATCCTCTGCATGTATCTCATCGTCTTGAATGGATTTCAAAACTGAATTATAGGCCAAAACCTTCTCTCGAAGCTGTCGGAAAACTCAGGATTTCCGTTTCTGCTCAGTACTCCCTTTTTGTGGAAGGTTGCTTTTGGAAACGTTAATCTCTTTTAGGTGTCTGCTGCCTTTTACTTCTAATGTGAGCAATCCTCACTCTGTAAAACTCCTCAGACGTCTGGCTCCCATCTCCTCAACTGTGAACGGTGCTCACTCATGAAGATTCTCTGGAAAGGCATTTTTGCCTCGAACCACTTCGAATGACTTTGTTTACATCCTAACTATGAAATTATGCAGGGAAAAAAAAAAAATTAATTCTGAAATTTGCCTTTCAAGTCAGGCAGCAGTAACTAGGGCTGCATAATGATAATGACAGAAAATCAGCGCTGTGGTTATAATGCAGACGTAACCTTGGCTTTATTTCAAACAGAATCATTTCCATTGTTGGATTTTTGAACTCCTAGATTCATCAGCACACTCACAGAAACTCATCCACTGCTGTGAATGGTCAGGAGGCTCAAGCAGACAGTAAAAACAATTGTGCAAGTTACAGCGTTCTGCAACAAGGCCAATATTCTGGTGCTTGATAGGAAATATTCTGTGCAGTTTTGGTGGCAACACAGCATTAAGGCTGTATTAGCTAAGGTGAGGTCAGAACAAATGCTCTTAAATCTGCTTCGTACGTCTGCCACTTTGACCTTTTTAATCGGAACCCACTTCAGGGTTGTAGAGCACAATATTGCCTCGTTGTCTCAGCTCTGTCTTCTGAGAGAGAGTGTGTGTGATTGTCTGTTCGTGTGTGTTTTTAGAATTGTTCGTGCTCAGTGTTTGACTTGTCTTTCATCTAATGTATCTTTGAATGTGCGCCAGATTGTAAGCACACTTTCAGCCCACGTAATGTTGTTCTTCAGATCCAGGCAACGTTTCTGCCTCACTGCAGTGTGTTTGAACAGAGTATGCGTGTGCGTGTGCGTGTGCGTGTGTGTGTGTGTGTGTGTGTGTGTGTTTACAAAGATGATAAGATGTAGGTTGTTTTAACTGCAAAGAAACTAGCAAAAGTATTTACGTCTGCTATTTTTATTTTAGGTTTTTTTTTTAGGGGGATGAATTAATTGTATGAACAGATGTGTCGGTGCTCCACCCACAAATGTGTTCACTTAGCAACTGTTGCTAGGGCCAAGCTTTACAGAATGTAAGAAAAACTGCGAGTGATATTGTCAAAACATACCAAATCCAGCGCTGATTCCTGCGTCACCTCCTCGTTGTACCGGCGGTTAATTTTGTGTCAGGCTTTCAGTCCAGCCCCTGAAGGCCTAACCAATGGGAGAACTTAATTGAACTAATTAAAAAAAAAAGTGACAACCCTTGTCATTGCGAGGTCACGGCACAGCACACGTGAACCACAACGAAATTGGACCACTGCATTTTACCCATGCACACTCAAACCCGTGCAGCAGTGGGCAGCTATTGAAAGCGCCCGGGGAGCAGTGATGGGGACGGTACCTTGCTCAAGGGTACCTCAGGGCAACCTATTGGGAAGGGGTTTGAACCCCCGATCCTCCGATCATGCGGCTAATTGGACAGTTATTGAAGAATTGAATTCTTAAAACTACACCCTGTTTTACCTTAATGGTATTCTTCTAAAACTATAACGTTAATATGAGGCATCGAGGACATTTTGATGCAATATAGCTTTCTTATCCAATATCAATGAGACAAATTCTCTGTTTTAATAAAGCATTGCTCTTCAGACTGAGTGCCGCTTTGAAATGTTCTGCAAAGCTTGTGCAAAAAGAATGATGCATTTGTGTCAATTTAGTCTTAAGTTTAAAAGGCTATAAAACATTATCTCCTAACCATGCTAGGTAAAGCAGGCTTTACAAAACATTAGCAAAAATCCCATTCGGTTTAAGAATTTGTGAGTTTTTGTAAATTTGTTGTCACGTTCGTGTTTTTCTGTTGTGGAATTGATTCAGTTATTTTAGCATGGCAAATTCGCTGTGGGTTTTTAGCATGCCTAGTTTTGTTTATCTGCAAAAAAAAGGGCCTAAAGTTAAGTTCTAGCCTAAAATCTCAAGATTTGGGAGGGGAAGAAAGCTACTTTTGCCATCATTCTGTGAAGGTTGTCCAACGTGATAACAGTAGCTATCAGAGAACACATTTGTGGCCAAACCTTGAAAATGTATTGATTTATTATTTTACTTTCTTTTCTCCCATCAGAACCCACTTATCTCCTTATCCTCCTTATGCTTTCACGTTTGTAAAGACATTACAAACTCAGAAGAGGCAAACAATCAATGATGCTAATGTACTTTTAGGGCTTCTTAACACCCAATCACATTCAGTCATTTAGTTCTGTCAGTCTGAAGGCACTGCACCTAAAGAGTGTGATAGAACGTGTCGTCAGACTAAAGTTGTCCCCTACAGGACTGCTACCGTAATTCTGGGTGTAAAGGTTTAAAACCAAGCGCCTCTCTCAGACCAAAGCCGTTATCCACTTTTTTTTTTTTCCCTGTGTCCAAAGCTTGTGTTGCTTTAACCGGAGTCTCACATTGTGAGATTTTGTATAATCATAGTGTAAATACGATGTAAGTGTGTACATAAATGTTGGTTAATTTACATATCTTGCATATGTTTGAGATGCACAGTATTTTAGCTAAAAAAAAAAAACTATCTCTATAAATATATGGTCTCCTGACAATCACATGTAATTCAACGTTAAATATATTTTGCAATGTCTTCACACAAACACTTGTGTCTTCTCTTGTTTATTTTCCATGTTAGTACTCTGTGGGTGGGAGAAGGTAGAGGGCTAGAAGCTGATACATCAATTAAAGGGCAGTAAAGGTGCCATCGTTATTAGGGATGAGAAATTCATCATTTTTATGCCATTAACATTTTGAAGGAGAACGTTTATCAAACTGCAAGCGCTGCCGTTTAGTCATATATTCATTTTGAAACCTTACATTTAGTGCTCAAGCCTCAAATCTGGAAATAAAACAACTATTTAATAATCGATTAATGGGAACACCGTAATAACACCGTAATAACACCGTTAGCCACGATTCTCAAAGATGGAGTTTCGATTATTAGTTAAATGCATTGAAGTGGTTCGGTGTCTTATACCGAAGGTGCAGACGATGCTGATGATTGTTTCGATATTCAATTAAAAATTATAAAGTTTTGTTGCAATGCATTTAGTGTTTTTAACCAAAAAAAAAGATGTCTTCTCAAAGAAGTGTCATTTATTCTTTTTAATTTTTCTATTCCACTGCTGGGTAAATATTCACTTTATTTTTCAAAACGACCCCTCCAGAATGCTATTTGAATTAGTTTTTTATACTGTGTTGCTTTTCTAACACCTGACATTAATTTATTATGAATTATTATTCATATTTATTATTAATTATCAATTTGCCAAAATATAGAGTGGTGTAAAATACATGATGTACAATGATGTAGCTCCAGCTCCTGAAGGCACTAACCAATCAGAGAGCTTGCATGGATGTATCCCTCTAGATAACTTAGTGGGGGGAAAAAAAAGTACTGATTGGCCGTTCTCGGCTGGACCTTTCAAAAAATTGCACTTTCTTTATTTCAAAGAAAAGCTTTCTGCCTTCTCAGAAGATCCTGAGGGTTTCCCTTCTGGAGAGCTGCACTCTTATTAATATGTAAACCTCTTTCAGGAGACATTATCTATTCTGTTCATCAGAGTTTTTGGGAAAATAAGTCACATTTCTATCAAATTTATGCTGAGATTGCTTCAAGATCCGTTTAAGGCGGTGTCCCACTGTTAAGGGGGTTTGTTGGGTGCGAATGAACGTGTGTGTGTGAGTGTGTGGCCGGTAGCAAGTGTGATTTAGGTTATGCAAGCCTCAGAGGAAGGAGTGTGAGAATCCAGAGAGAGAGCGGGGGGCCGCGGCCCACGGCCTGCAGCGCCACAGCCAAGGCTCAGCGTGTGAGTGAGTGAGCAGAGGGCTCTGCAGAGACCCGCTGCCTGCTGATAATGCACACTCGCAGGCAGGGGGTACTCCAGCAAACTGCAGCGCTCCGGAGCTTCCACACCCCCCACTGCTAATCACTGCACCATCCGCTGCTACCCCTACTGAGAGGGGCTTTTTTCCCTTTTTTTTTTTTTTTTAAACAAAGTTTTGGGCCTTGCTCCAATTTAGTGAAATGTTCTGAAGTTGAAAAAGAGTGCCTTGTCCCTTTCCAGTGAAATTTGCATGCTGATTGCTTTTCTTTTGAAGTTGTAAAGTTTCAAGCAGTCTGTTGACTGTGCCTGTTGGGATGGGGCTTATTACCATCCATCCACCCGATCCCACCCACTCACACCCACCCTTCCACCCAATCCCACCCACAATCATCCACCCTTCCATCCTCCAGTCCCACCCACAGCCATCCATCCATCCACCCAATCCCACCCACTCACACTCACCCATCACTCCATGATTCCTTCCACCTAATCCCTCCCACATCCATCCTACAGTCCCACCCACAGCCATCCATCCATCCACCCAATCCCACCCACAGTCATCCACCCATCCATCCTCCAGTTCCACCCACATCCATCCATCTGCCTAATCCCACCCACTCACACCCACCCATCGATCCATCATACCATCCACCTATTCCCACCCACAACCATCCTTCCATCCTCCACTCCCAACCACTATTATCCATCCATCCACCTAATCTCACCCACAATTATCCATCCATCCAACCATCTTCCTTTAATAAAAGTTGGTGAAACACCCTGAAAAGGTAATCAGTCCGTCACAGGAAGACACACAAACACTTTACATCTAAGGCGCAATCTAGCATCTCCAAGTCCCTTTGGACTTTTGTCCCCTGTGACAGGCATGTCTTTGGACTTTTGGAGACAAAGTGAAAGTGACAACCCTTGTCATTGTGAAATGCAGCACAGCACAACACAACGAAATTAAACCTCTGCGTTTCGCCCAGACACACACGTGCAACAGGAGGCAGCTATTGAAAGCGCCCGGGGAGCAGTGACGGGGACGGCACCTCACTCAAGGGTACCTCAGGGCAACCTACTGATGAGGGAATCGAACACAAAATCTTCCGATCCAGGGCGACTCCCTAACCACTAGGCCACCGCTGCCCGCTAGGAAGTATCAGATTAAACTGATAAGAACAGATGCTACACTTGATCTTAGCCAAAAGGCTGAGAAGCGAAAATACAAAACACACAGAAAGGACCCAGTCTGCTGAAGTTGGGAACCATCCCAGAACCTTCTTACCTTCTCATGAGGCACATGATTCAACCATTCAAATAAACAGAACGCTATTCAAGATGGTCTGATGAGAATTACTGCATTTAAAAGAAACGTGTCATTAAATTTCTATGTGATGAGAGGTGCTGCAATGGTTACACTGGTGCCTGACAGCTTAAAGATTTTAGGTTTGATTCTCAAGATGGGAGTGACAGTAACAGGGAAAAAAAGCCATTTTATCATCCAGAGTGACTCTAGTGACCCTGTAGAGCCTCTTTTGTGTGTTTGTATGTGCTATGTTGATGGTAAAATAGTGAAAAATCTGCTAAATATATTTGGGGACTTTTTTGCTCTGTATGTAGCTCTCTGTCTCTGAATGGATTTTATAAATAAATGTATATCTTAAACCCTCTTTTAAGAATAAATAATACATCAAAAAGCATATTCCTAACTTTGAAACAATTCTCTTTGAGAGCTTTCTCAGGCTTAAGGATGTCTGATTCCAATACCGGCTTCCTTTAAAAAAAACATGACTCTCAGAACAGAACATTTCACATCAAACCACACAGTGTGTATGTTTTGACTGTTTAAAAAAATTCTCCTTTAAGTTACCATCTGACTTCAATTATGTGAAAAAAGTATGTGAATCTCTGTGCTCTACTGATCAGATCTTCAAATGCAGGTAGAGGAGCCTTTTGAGAGCCTTAAACTATTAAAAAGTATGGAAGGTCTTTGCTTATTATATAGAGAATAGAGTTGAATCAATATATTCAACTCCATTATATTGGAGATAAAAGAATCGTGAATAAATGAATCGGATCCCCGAAAGAATCCAAATCAAGTGTAAGACCCTCTCTCACACACGAGTTAAAAAAAAAGGAGCATGTAACAGCTACTTCAAAAAGACTGTGTCCCAAATAAAGTAAATCAGATGAGTGACAGCTGAGCGCTCCATCCCACAAATGGGAATCTTGCGAAGCTCGTGTGAGCCGATACGCTGAATCGAATCACCGAATCGACTCTCCCAGGCGGGGAGGATGACGCGCTGTCGGGCACGCGCTTAAAGCTCGCTCGTTCCATCCGAGCGGCTCACACGCGAGCAGCGGATCCGCCGAGCGGGTGAGCAGCACTTTTCTCCCTTTTTCTCCACATTTTCGTCATTTAAGGACACACTAACACTTCCCTCGGGGCTTTAATCACCTGGTCGCATTTTTTTGATGAGTGATAAATAACTTTATCCCTCTTTTTTGTTGTTTTTCAGTCACGGTTTCTTTGGCGAGGTGCGTTAAAGTTGACCCCACAAACTTGTTTACATGGCTAACTCTTCAGGCTAGCCTTGCTAAATCTGTCAGTTAGCCTTGGGTTCATTTTTATTTAATTGCAAAAGTTCATGCTTTTATCATTAAAATTAGTGCAAATAATACTGTAAGTGGTGCGAGGATTATTTTGGTGTTTTTCTTGTTTTGTTCATGTGAAATATTAAGGCTAAATTTCACCACAGCATCTCAAGCTGCTTTACATTTTCTCTCGATGTGCTGAGGCAGGCAGAATTCCGCGTGCGTGCGTGCGTGTGCGTGTGTGTGTGCGTGTGTGTGTGTGTGCGTGCGTGCGTGCGTGTGTGTGTGTGTGTGTGTTGGTGCACCTACCTTCTCATCTGAGCGCTTTGTTTGGAGAAGCTCTAAGTAGGACAAGGGGAGGTGAAGATAAATCATCCTCTTCCTTCAGTTTTCTTACTGAGCACATCTCATCCACATCATGCAAATCACAGCCTTCCCAAACCCACAGTAGATCCTTGTGGCTGTAAGCATTTCCAACCTTCACTAGTTTGCAGACATCTCGACCTGTATCTGTCCTAAATTAAGTCTCAAATCTGGATACGGGTTGCTGCTGCATGTTGGAACCTGATTGCATTCAGGCCACAAGAGCATCAGGTCTGGTGCTGATGTTGGGGGTGAGGATCTGGATCACCCACATCTACTCAGCTCAGAAGTCCAAACGTTGGGAGGCTTCAAAATCCTCTAGCCTGTGCTTTGCACTGGTGATCTGAAGCTCTGGCCATCCCGTTCTGTTCGCAATGCCTTTCTACTGAGAACGCACAGACTGATTGCAGTGAAGTATATTAATTCACTGGTGCGCTCTTCCTCAGCTCCGTATATTTGTTTACCCTTTTCAAAATCTCAGATGGCGCAAGGGAAGGGGGGTTTTGGTGGGGCGCACTAGTCCTGCCCTCGTCCCCTGTGCCAATCTGTGGTGGCGTCAGCTGGTGCCCGTGTTTCATGTGGGCAGTCACACATGGAGCTTAGTCACACTCACAGATTGCCTCTTCGCTACAAAGGATGTTCCCTCTCTGCCAGTGTAACCTGCTTTTGTAAAAAATAAGGGTTCCACAGTGGTTTGCTGGTTTAAGTGTACACTTCTAGGAGAAACCCTTCATTTGAAATCATTAAAGAGTGAGGAGTATTATTTGACTTTAAAAGGACCTTTCGTTCACACAGTTCACTTACAAAAAGGGTTCTTCAAAGAACCATGCCACGGAAGGTTTTGTGGTAACCCAAAAGAGTTTCTTCTGTTGCATCACTACAAAGATTTATTTAGCCACTTTGATTTTTTAGAGCATTAAAGTTTTTTTTGAGTGTTTTTGTTCTTGTGCGGTGAGAAAAACGAAAGATGCTAGATGGCAGACAAAATGATATATCGTGATCATTGATTTGAAACTTTGAAATGCAGGTAAAAAAGGCAGATGCAGGTCAATTAAAGACATTTTTTCACACTGAAAAATGGAGACCCAAGTACATAAACTCCATAGTAACAAGAAGCAAGATGGAGGTTAATCCACTATAACAACCTTAATTGATTGATCTCTTTTTTGAACAAATTGTTTTTCTTGTTTCTTCATAAATGATTTATTTGGAGATGCTTAGAAACATAGGAAATATGGATAAGACTCAAATGCAGGACTTTAAGGCTAGGACTAGTTTTGATTGTGTATATTATTAGCAAACCTAAACGTTATGATGCATACGGTATACCCTGAAAGGGTCCTTGAATATTACAATATTCTGTTTTTATCTTATTGCCCACTTTTACCTCATGGTACTGTGAGGATGATTGGGATTCGTGTTATTTCACAGATGATTCATGCATCGATCCTTTGCCTATGCGTTTTCCCCCACTGAGCCATTAATCTCAGAAGGGAAGTCTAACTTTCTTGAAGATGGGACAAGGCATCGATAGCCACAGATGAGAAACTGGCCACAAGGGACCCGTTTCTTCTCTCCGATTAATAAGGGAGCCCAGTCAAGGAGAGACAATAAAGAGCTCGGTGTGATTGGTGCGTCTAACAGATTCTCATGTTGGTTCCTTTGTGCTCCACAAATTGGTTCTTCTGTCACTTCACCAATTAGCGTAAGTGCAAACTACTCTCATTTGAAGCAGAAGCTAAACATTAAAGTCTGGACTCATTTAACGGTCACTGGCGTATGGTTTCATGCCCTTGTTTTGTCCATAGTGATCAGAAAAAACAAGTATGTATTTCCGTGTTTAAAAGCCTTGTGTATTTAGCTCCTTGTGGGGACTTTTGTGAAACGTCTGTGGAGTAAATGGCACTACTATCACAAAAAGAAGGATGAAAGATGGATGCCACGAGAAACTGTGCTTAGTTATTAGAGTGAATGTACCTGTTAAGATTTTTTACATTGAGACATTTTTGAAAACAAGACATTGATTTCAGCAGATCTGATGTTAAAAAGAAATGTTAATTTCTCTGACAGTACTATATAACCTTTTTAGATGTTTTTGCAATTACAGCTGGATGTGAACAGATATGAAATTCATCTTTAATTGCAAAAATAGCCGTGCTTGTTGGATACATTTTATACCCTTTCATCTTTAGGCACTAATTATAGCTCTGCCTCGATTTCTTTTTTCATCTTAAGGCTGCAAAAATAGTGTATTAATAGATATTTGAAAAGATTTCCTTGAAGTGATAATCATCCATGAGTACTTAAAGCCTTTTTATAAAATATTTACATGGACGTTCGGTGTCAGTATGAGCTTAAAGGCAGTGTGTTGGTCTTAATTGAAGCAGGTTACTTTTTTGGTTAAAAAAGAATTTAATACATTTTAAGTACAACATTTGAATTGAAATAAGAACCCTCAACTTTTAAATGAAGTTAGGAAGCTATGAAAACATGAACAATTAATATCTCTCTCTCGCTCATTTTCATAGCTGCATGTCCTGATTAGGGTCAGCTTAAAAAGTCTCCCTGTGAGAGTCAACATCTGAGGATGCAACAATCTATGTCTTAAAATTATAGCTGATGTATAACTAATGCATTAACTGGTGTACTAACTGACTTCAAATAGGGTAATACAGTCACATTTATTCTTTAAATTTGAGCACAAAAACATCTAAAAAGTATTCCACATTTGATTTATTTAAATAATTTTACTCTTATTAATGCATGCGACGAGGGAGGGGTTGCCCATTTGGTTCCGCAGACGAGCTACTGTAGCAGAAATTGCTATAAATGTTCAAGCTGTCAAAGATTTCAGTTTGAGGCTACTTAGCTCAGGTCAGTCAGAGCACGTCTGTAAACCACATTAAGAGCCTTCAGTGGGCACATGAGCCTCAGAACTGCACCATGGACCAGTGGAAGAAAGTGTCCTGGTCTGAAGAACCACCTTTTCTTTTACATCCCGTCAGTAAACGGGTGTTTGTCACTTGCCTGGGGAAGAAATGGCACCAGGACGCACTGTGGGAAGAAGACGTACCAGTTTGGGAAGAGACTGCCTGTTTATGTGGATGCTACTTTGACACGTATCCCCTACCACAACGTTGGAGACCAACTCCACCCCTCCATGGTTACTGTAATCCCCACTGACAGAGGCCACAGCGGAAACATGACGAACGTGTAAACCTGGACTCCAAATTCTCCGGATATAATAGCACTGCTATTATAGCAGTTTTCATTTCTTTCTTTCTTTCTAGTCTTGTTTTTTCCTTTTCTCTTTCTTTTAAACATTTCTTTCTTTCTTTCTGATTACTTGGCAGCAGATGGGCTCTCCTTATGGCAATTTTGACACCTAAGCTGTTCCACTGGGCTTTGAGTCTTAGACACATTCCAAGCTGCCAAAAGTTGCAGCAAGGGGTGTGAAATCCTTGATATTGTTCGAGAAGAGACAGCAGATGAGTTTCCTGGTGTGTTAACTCCCTTCTCATCATATCTGCTTTAGTTAATCCAAGACGGTGCACTACCTGGTTTATTAAATCCATGTGCATTAAAGAATTCCTCTTACATTCTGAAAATTATAACCTGTGTTATAAGGCTGTATTTAAAATTAGTATGTGTTTAATTGTTTATATCATTCTCACAGAATGCTGTAAACAGTTCTTCCAGACAGATGGACGTGTTGAGTGTATTTTTTTTTTATTATAATGCTTGTGTCAAATCAAATTGTTTCCAAAGGGATCATCATAAAAAAAAAAAACGATTGGAATTGAGTTGTGGGGTTAGAGATTTATTATTGTATTATTATTGTCAAAACAGGATAGTTTGCCACGATTCATTGCCAAGATTTCCTCAGACGTGCATGAGAACTACGTTTTGTCTTGCTAAACTCTTCTGTCCTGCTAAAATGTCTTTGACATTTTTTTTTTAAGTCTTTTGTAAGTCTGGCCTTTCTGGTGGTCTTGCTGCATTTGTCATGCTTGTCTCCTCAGTGGGGCTGATCTTTTAGTGTGAAAATGGCCCTCTGCCATACAAGCTGCCTCTTCATCTCGCTCAGAAAGACAATTGGAAATTTGGTAGCCGGATTTTACTCTTCATATCACTCCGTATTGAATGGAAAAGAAAATCAATGGTATTATCTGTTCTGCCTAACAAAAGTTACCCCAGATATTTTCTGTTTGGCATAATGTTTTCTGTTTTGTTAACATGCTTTCTGTGGTTTATAGTGAAATAATAATCCAGTTGTAAATAAAAGTTGTCAGTCCTACTGAGTGCGAGGTCTGCAATTACCATTCAACTGAAGACCTGTTTAGATCCTGCTGTGAAAGGGAGACTATTTTATCTTCCCTTTCTTTTATGTCATCCCTCCTGTCATTGAGTCAGTAGCTTTTTAAAGGCCGCCTCTGTAGACTGCAGCAGATGGCTGCTGGAGCCGTGGTACTCAGCAGGTGGAGATGTTGGTTGACGTTCTCAGTGTGTGTTAAGCTTCTCTCATTTTGCCCCTGGCTCCCTGTTCCCTGTAGATGTCACTGAGTTCATGAGTCCTACATTAATGCTACACTTTGTTGTTGTATCACTTAAGCGGATGAATGAAGAAGAAGCCAATTTCTGATGCTTTACAGACGCTAACACTGAATTGTGCCTCAAAATATCTCCTGTGCTGACTGATTTTTTTTTTTTGGGGGGGGGGAATAGATTCATTTTACTGGGTCTATGATTCTCCTACTTTGCAGAATTCCCAGCAACAACATCCTCACCCCCTGTTGCGATCCTGCTTTGTTGAATAACACATGAAATCTTCTGCTGCCTGCTGTGCTTTAAGATATGCCAGAAGTGTATCTGCAAAGAATAGATGAGGATTTTGTTCCTTATCCAATTATGTCCCATCCACTGTCTCCAAAGCAAATTTTTTGGACATTCTGCAGGGCTTGATAATTTGCCTTATTTGGAATCATGCAGAATGTGAAGAGCTGCTTTCAGACATGTTTGATGTTTTTGGTGGAATACTAGATCGTTCTTCACTTCCTTGCATCTTCTTTCTTCTTGCTTATGATTGCTGCTTAAGTTAACCCGGTCTTTGTCTCTCACTCTTGTAGATCATTAAAATCTGCTACCAGAGTAGTTGGTGTGCATGCCAGAAATTCGCCTGCTTGACTTGGAAACAGCTTTTGAAAAAACAACTGAACTTAGAAAGCTAAGCCTAATAATTCTGTCCTAAAGCACTCTAGCACCACCCCTTTTTTGCAGGTAAAATGTGTAGTAAGTACTAAATTTAACAAAGGCTGTGATGTGGGTGATATTTTTTATTGTCTGGCTTTGAAAATAGAAAATGAAATCATACTTTATCAAGGACTCACAAGTTAAAACTGCAGTGTTTACAAAGACCTAAAAGCTTGAGATAATAGCAGATAGCAGTAGTTGCTAGGCAGTAACTGGAGGGCTGAGAAAATTAGATGTCTAATGAGCAATGATGTGGCACTAGCAACAGCTCTAACATGCAGTCACATGTACTAGACATCACCCTTCCACCGTTGGTGGTTTTATGTGATTGTGGGAGTCCCAGCTAGTGAGCAGGGGCTGTGAGGAAAACTGGTGGAAAAATGCAGCTCAATAAATGTAACCACTGTAAAAGTGTCATGTTTCCTCGGCATGCAGACCTTGATGGATTTTATTAACGATCATTGATGAATCTTTAACGTCTACAAGGCTTTCACACTAATGATAAACAAAAAGAATTGGCAGCTCCTCTAATAGCCCATTCCTCTCCTGTCGTCTCACGGCCATCCAGAGCACCCCCAGATTGAGTCTCTGACATACCACGGCTTCTGTGCCAGATGTTGTATTCTCTCACTGCGGCTCTTGTTTACAAGCTTGTGATGTGTGTGGGGGGGACGTCCTGCCGAGCGCTGCAGGAGACGAGGCCTGCATGTTTCACCAACCTCGCCCGGATCTCCGGGAAGCTTTGTTTCATCAGCAGCCCTTTCAGAGGCCCACCTGTTTCATTCACATGACAGCAGGCCGTCAGGGACTCTGTTCCGAGACATTTTGGAATGGGTTCCCGAAGTCCAGGCCAGACAACTTCTTGTAAGTTCAGGGTGAATTGGCGGGGCTTCTGCTGCAGGACAGATTTTCAGAAATGTGGTGCGAAATCAGACCAACTTCTTTAAGGATGTCAAGAAAAAAAACTCAGGATACTTTTGAATGGCTATGATGATCCATTTGATTCCCAAGGGACGCACAGATTCTTTTTCATTTTGCCTACTAAATTCTCTTCAATACCAGTGCTATAGACCGTCTGCAGTAACAACACCAAACGTCACTGCAGTGTAAGTGAGCGGCTAATCTACTAGCCAGTTGAATTCATGAATGAGTATTACAAAAAACTAAATCTTTTCCTGTGTGCTGAGACATCTACCCCAATGCGTTTTGGAAATAATGGTGTGGTTTTGTCTGCGGACTGTTGTTGTCATAATTGAGAGCCACTCAGGAAGGTAGTGATGATGGAGATGCTGTTTGTTTTCGGAATTATCCCTCCTGTTGGTTACATGTAAGCATGGACATTCGTTTTGAAGAGGTGTGAAGAGTAGACTATACCTCAGCGGTTGCACTAAAACCTTTCAGTGTGGTTGTGAAAAGTGCACAGCTGGTGGAAGACAAACAGAAGCAGTCAGCTTTTATTCCCTAAAGAGACTCCTGCGATCACACTATTAATTTCCCCTGGCAGCATTCATGCGCTCTTCTTCATGTGCAGTTTCCCCCACTTATCCTGTGCTGACGAGCTTTTAAACAGCCCTCACTAAATGCCCCTGGTTGCCTTTCCTGTATACACTCCTCTACACAGGGTAGATGCATATGTATGTTTGTGTGTTTTTCTGTAAAGGCAGGGAGGAGGTAGCTGGTCTATTTATCGACCCACAACCCTGCAGCAACTCAATACACCATTGCTATTGATTTCCTGTACGCTGCCGTCTCCCCACAACAGAGTTGCCAAACCCCAGGGCTGCTCAGATGATAGACGTCCTTGTAGAGGTGGAGCCCATGTAACTTGGACTCAATCTGCCAGTGAGTACAATAGTTTGGTGAAAATATCATTCACACAGTTTTCTCCTTATCCCAGATATTTATCAGACAAGACATGTTTGCTGAAGTGTGATTCTTTTATTTTTCACTGGAGCTATGAGGGCTGCCAAAGCTAAGATGTAACAGCACCACACATCTGCTTTAAAGCTTGTTGTTACAGGAGTGATTTGCTTTTAAGCTTATCATGTCTGAGGTTAAGATTTTGGCTAGGTTTGGATTTGCTTTGTATTGCACTGTGATGCTGTCTATGTTGCATCACGCTGGAAAAAACTATAGCAATGCCTGGTTATGGCAGGAAAGGATGATCGTGTCATTACAAAATTTCACTTAATTTTGTTTAATGTTTAATTTTTCTTGCAAATAAAATGCATTGTACTTATATTTGGTTTTTTTTAGCAACTACTTTCTATTTTGGTAGTAATGTAGTAAAGGTAGTAAAGTTTTTTGCATGCATTACCTATTTTTGTATGTAGGGAAACAAATCAATCGATGTTGCATTATTTTTTGGGTGCTGTTTTGTTGTTGCCCAGAGGCTCCTACTTTTAGCTAATCTACAAGTCAAATATGCGCAATAATTTTGTATTGTGGCCCATAGTATTTTATCATAACTTCAAATAACAAATGCATCATAACTTACAAATAAAAACTGTCTTGAATGATCAGCTACATTCAAGGGGAGAAATTGAGAGCATTTGATTTGTTTTACCCTACTGTCACTGTTTAGCTGTGTGAAAGAGCTTTCCTATTTGGAGAATGGGGACCATTAATATTCCCCTCTCCTCCTCACTGTGACACCCTGCTCTCATCAACTGCTCATACTTCACATTTCTCTCGCTGCCACCAAAGTCAATGGAATCTTTTTCTCGTTAAATTTGGTTTTAATAAAATGGCCGTTATGAATAACCTGAGGCTAATGCAAACGACAGCTCTGCCATACCAATTAAAAGGTAATAATGGGGAGAGAAGGGTGTTGCTCACTGAAAAGCATTTCATTTGCCTCCCTGCCTTCAAATTCAGTGGGTTCTAAAAAAAAAAAATTGAACAGTTTTATTCTTCATCTCTGCCTCATCGGGGCAGACACAGAGTAGCAGTGTCCAAAAGAAACTGCAGTTTTGCTTCATTCCCAGTTTTTCATGGCTCACACATAAATGCATATTTCACTGGAGAGTGTGAAAAACAGTTTTCGTGTGCTTTGGGGAACAAAAGGGGGAGGACACCAACCGAGTAGCTTCTGAGGATCAGCGTGGCGAATTCTGGATGTTCAAAGCCAGATCCATGTCACAGATTTGCATGGTGTGATGCGTTGAGTGACCCTCAAATACTTGCTACTGTAGTTTTGCACTGGAGTTACTAACGTTGTGTAGCTGATAATCAGTGGGCCAAGTTTCATCAGTAAGCATTGTGAATGGTTAAAAAATAAAAGTCCAGTTTTTAAGGAATATCAGAAAGAGTTTTACATTTTTTCCAAAAACATTTCAAAAGTATAGAGAAAAAACAACTGCCCTTTCACAGCCTGAATTCTGTCATTTTGTTCGTTTTTTTTGGCTATTTGTGTGTTTTGTTTTGTTTTTTGGAGGGATATTAATCTTTTTATACGCACCACTTACTGTCATAGGGGGACATCTTGTCCCACCCCTATTATGAACTAAGGACATATCATTAAGAGAGAGAGCGAGAGATCCAAAATCCTTACTAACCTGTAACACCCCTGGATCTGGAGTGAAGCCTAAGATTGCGTTTGTGATCATGAATGATTAGTCGCTGACCTCAGGAATGTTTTTCGTGACAGAATGCAGTCAAATCCTCAGGGCAACAATTCAACATCTAATGTACAGCCTGCCTAGAAGAGTTGAGCCTGCAGAGAAGGGCACATGCACTCATTCAGACTTCAAACATTTTAGATCTTAATTGCAATTGTATTTTTTAAGCTGGATTGTACTTGCAGACTGATCAGCTCATGTATTTAAAATCTTTGGTCTGTCTAACTGACATGCCCTGTCTCTCTTTTTCTATGATCAACAGGAGGCGCTGTAAGTGAAAATGAAGCCCAGCTGGTGTTTACCCTTTGCCCTCCTCTTCGCCATCCTCACCCCTCCATCACAAAGCAGTGAAAGCCTCCCTGTGAAAACCAAACGAGGCCTGAGGCAGCCTTCTACTGCCAGCAGAAACGCCCTTCAGGACCCTGAGGCAGGACTGCCACATGGAGGCCACCGGAGGAGGCAGGGGATGCTGTCCCACAGGCCTCTGCAGACAGCCTCTCGTCCTGAGGACGATGGGCCGGGCCTGGAAGGTTTGAGCCCTGTCAGGCTGGAGATGGGCCCTGGTGAACGAGAGGGAGTTCACTTGAGAGACAACCACCCTCCTGGAGGGTCACGGAAAGCCAGAAGACATGGGCACCAGTCTGAACACCGGAGACATGGCCGCAGACAAGAAAAGACACGGGGGAAAGGTGCCTGCACGGACTAGTCTTCTGTGTTGATTTGGAAGTTTATAGATGGTATATTTCCATAGAAGCGAAATATTTCGGTATCTGTGAGGAGTTTATACTGCAGAAAAACAGCAACTAATTCATCACTGTAGGTTGAATGCATTTTAGAGACACAAAAGGTTTAAATTGTTTTACATTTTTAAGTACTGCATGTCTTCACTCTCTGACAAAGGCTGATTTTCCAAAATAAAATATTTGCCGATTCATTGTCCTTAAAGTGTCCACTCTGTGGCCTTATTATCTACAGAAATTGGCCTCCAAATGAGATTGAACATTCTTTCAAGTGAATGAAACTGAATAACTTCTCATTAGCATTATATAAATGAAATGTTGTTAATTTTGGGCCACTAGCTTCTTTTTGTTGTTAGTGTGCGTGATTAAGCTTTTCTTTGAATGCTAATGAAAGCAGGTCCGGGTTAGTGTGGAAGGCCAAGTGTGAGCTAAAGGAGTCGTTTCTGGGTCAGATGAGCTTTTTGTGCCATGAACACATCACACAATTTAATTTATTGATTTATTGACTCCAGTCATGCATGCAGTTTTCCACACAACAATGTTCTTTCTTCCTACACATCCTGTATGAATGTATATTGTTATTATTATTATTATTAGTAGTAGTAGTAGTAGTAGTATTAATATTAAAAACAATAATAATTATAATAATATTGTATAGCTATAATTTATTTAGCTATTACTTTTATATATACAGTAATATATTTGACATGGTTTGCATTTACCATATTTGCTACTGCAAATTAAGAATAAGTGATAGCTGCTTTATTATGGAATCATTGTGGTTTTTTTTGTTTTTTTTTTTTAAACAAGCAATAGGAAAAAATGCTGTAATTTATGTAAAATGTATACATTTTTGACCACATCATTTGGTTTACTCATGGTGAAATATAAAATGCTGAAAAAAGTCAAAAAAGTGCATTTTGATAAGACAGCTGTAAATTATACATTCTAAGAACCCCCCCATCTTTTTTTCTCTTTCACTCGCTCTCCCTCAGGGTTCTTCAGTGACCCCAACACAGATTTAGGCTCTCTGATGAAGGACACGGATGCACTGCATGATGGGTCCTACACGCTTTCGCCCTATCAAAAAGCGGCCACGGCCCCTGAGGCGCCCTCCCCCACCTCCCGCATCCCGGTTGCCACAGCAATGGTTGAGCATCCCCCAACTCTACCCCCGGCCTCCACCAAACCCCAGGTAATCGCTCGGCCAGAAGTGTCCTTGAATTTGAAGCTCTATTGTGCCTCACAAAGTGTGCAGTTCAATTGGATGTTGTTCTTCTGGAGGGGTTTATCCCTGTTCAATGACACTCCAATGAAGCCTGCGTTTACGCATGATGTGCAGCTCTGAATGGTGGCATTACTTGCAGAACAGAGATCTAGAGGAACTAGGGATTGTGTTATAGGACAGAGAGTAAGGAAAATGGGCAGTTTACTACTTTTTCAGGGTTTTGGTTTTTATTTAGTCATTTCTGTATACAGTGTATTTTTACATTGTAGACATCTCTGTCGTTCTTTTTACAATATTTTACAATACAGAATGTTACAGCCACATGCTTTTTTCCAGAAAGCATGCAGGATTCTCCATAAAAAGGAAGAAATAAGGTTAACCTCAGTTTACGCTGGGATACACTAAAAGTTTACGCTGGGGCACTAAATCTCAATGCTCAGGTACACTCATCAGCTGCGGAGGAGATCTTTACAGAGACTGGTCATCAGTTACTTCCTAAATATAGGTGACTATAGAAACAAATGTACATCTTTTTATTGCGGTTCAAAATTCTCCAAAAGAAGGACAACAAAAAAAAAATAAATAAAAATTTGTAAAGACTGGACCTCTCATATTGCATTGTTTGTTATGTGCAAAATACCTAGATATGAATATACAAGTAAATAAGTAAATGAGAAAATGATTCACTTTTGATGTACTTGTAAAGTACTGTTTACTTGCTTTCTTAGAATATTGTTAGAAGTAAAAAAAAAAAAAAGTGCCCTGTGCATAATTTAAAAAAAAAATAAAATCTACTCGAGCAAATAAATAAAATATGTGGACTAGAATTAGTAGAAAATGCCATGTTATGGTTTGTACCCTGTAGAGGATGTGTGTTTGCTTTTTACTTACCTGAATTTGAAGAAGTAGCTTTATGGCTGTACATTTCAGCAGCAGAGCAGATGTTTGCTTATTGCCAGAGTAATATATATTTTTTTCACTATGCGTAAAATATTAATAATTTAAAGGTTTCCTTGCAGTATGGATTTGCTTGAAATTTTACAATCAAAATCGTATAAAACTTGACACTAAATGTCACTTGACACTTAAAAAAAAAAAAAAAATCAGTGATGGCCTTTTGTATTTCCTTATTTCTCTTTCCTGGTCATATTAAGCATATTTCATCATACCATCATTCCAAAAATGGAAAATGCTTGCTTTCCTTTAATCCTTGATCAAAGTGCATTAACGTCTGCTTTTACACCAGGCAGGAAAAAATGTAATGAACCATTGAGGTCACGTTTCTCCTCCCCCTCCCATCATATCTTTGGGGGGGCTTACAATTTTGCCAATTTGATTAGGAAAAGCTTTAACCCTCTACCTCTTAAACATCAGTCGTTTATAATGTCCTTTTACTGGACATACAACACACTTTACATGTCATTCATGAAGAATCAAAATGTTATGCCATGAACTGCTTTCAGTGTTCAGTTCAGTCAAAAAAAATGGAAAGCAAATAAGTTTTCATCCAATTCACAATAGTATCGTAATAAAACGTCTCTTTTACTTACCAACACAGATCTGGCATGGACGGGAAATTCACAATCCATACTCGCCCTGAAAATCCTCTGCTTGTTTAATGAAGCTGTGAGTAAGAAATGGTTAATACAGAAAGCATGCTTGTGTTATAGTCAGCTATAACTGTGACTTTGGATCATTAAAGAACATTCCAAAACATAGAGCTTTGATCAGAAGGACTTGGCCGGGCTGATTTTTTGGCTGTGGCTGTCCACCCTACTTTATTTATGACTTTACAATGCCAGGGCTGGGAACATGGCCCTGTCTTCACATAAAAGCCAAATTACCCAGTTCCTCCAGTCCATGCCATGCAGGGGGCAGGAGAGAAGAGCTTAACAGCATCACTACAGAGAGGGAGGTGTTGCTCGCTTGTCTTCCTCCTCTTCACCTCAACCATCTGTTCTTCTCTACCTCCTTTGTTGGCTTCTCATCAAACGAGCACTCCATGTCACTACAACAAGTATACAAACATTAAAGGGCCCATGCCTTGGAAGCCATTAACCATTTTTACAGCTTAAAACACTGTGCTCTTGATCAGTTGTTAAGCTTTAAAACACTCCCATGTTGATACAATCCTCTTTCAGAACTGAACAGCAGCAAAAGCAGAAGCACATTTTGAATTCATGGTTGCCACGTCCCAACAATTAACACCTGTTCAGCATTGTCATGTTTGCATTTATCAGATGATTTTATCAAGAGCAACAAACGTTTCCTAATGAAAGGGAGGGTCTCCCTGGAGCGACTTGTGGTTAACGGTTCAAAACGAGCCAGGCTCGATCCTGCAAGCGTGTTTAACCCCTAGGCTACCACCACCACCGCTAGCTGTTACTGCAGGCAACCTGTAGCAGAGCAATCGGAGTGGAGGATGTCAGGAAAATGGTTCATTGTTGTTCTATGCATGGTTTGTTCTACGTTTCAGGACGAGATCGCTTTTATAAATGAGACCGAGAGCAGCTAAACAGTGTCTCCTCGTCACACCTTTTTTTCGAACAGCTGCAGAAAGGTTGTTTTGCAGCACAAGGTGCTTGGAGGAGAACACTGCCTGCCAGTGCTGTTATTTCACTTTACAAATACTGCGCTGGAGTGATGTGGGATCAGACTTGATCTCCTGGTGGTTGTCCTACTTTTGAGCCCTACATAGGCTCATGAATGCATATAACACACACACATACACACACACACACACACACACACCTAACTACATAAGGAAGGGGTCTATCTATACTATATCTATACTAAAGAGAGTTATAGGTGCCATGGCAAGGCAGTCAGCCTATTTTGTATTCCATTTGCAAGAACACCTGAGAATTAAGACGGTCAAAGACGATTCCCAACTCAAAGTGATATGCTCATATAGATTTAAGCTCAATGACTCGATTCACCTCAGGCTCTCTTAATTAAGCTTCGATCAGTGCAGAGGCTTAGATTAAGAGGCCACAGATGCTTCGTAATTAATCTAACAGGGCTGGGCTGTCAGTGTTTTTGACGAATGCTTCTACGCTGAGCTGAGCTGGAGAGTTAAGAGGATGTGGTAATGGGTATTTCTGCCACTGTAGGATCGCGTTTAATTGTTTCATTATGCAAACGTTTGTTAGGGACACAGTGTCTAGATGGGAGCTGGCTTGAACATAAATGAGCTATTGTTCTGAAAAGACACGTCTTATGTTTTACAAATATTAATATGCATTCATTTCCAGCAAGAGGAGTAATTATGGATGAAAATGCCTACTTTAATGGTGGTGTTGCCTGCTGTGCCACAACTGTGTACATGTCATCCATGTAGCTTTTTATTTCAAGTCATTGAGTTCTGCACACCCAGAGAACAATGAACAAAAACAAAAGGCCCGTCCTTTAGTCACACACTCCCATACATGCGTCCAAAGTATTTTCCAGACATCCAGAAAATGAGGAAGATTTTGAGAGGATATTTTTTACTTGTATATATATTTTACTTCTGTTTAGCCCCAATCGCTCGACCCATCACTTTTAAAACTAGATGGAAAATTGACCAACAGGACAGCTCTGCTCTTAATAGCCAGCTGTTAGAATTCAGATGATGGATACTATATAAAAAAAATCCACCTAAAGAAGAACTACACCGCAGAAATTTGGATCAGTAGACTTCCTTTGTTGCCTCTGCTATGCCAAATCCAACAATTTTAATGTTAAGCTACTCCAGTTTAGATGGTTATGCTGCACCCGTTCACACAATTACGCTGCATTCATTTCTGTGCTTATGCTACTAGTTTCCATGGTTACACTATATTTATGTTCATAATAGGGTTGGGTGATATGGCACTAATATAAAAGAGCAAGAATGTTTTACGATGCATGATATGCCATAATTGTAACTTTTCCTGACATCAGATACGTTTGAATGAAGAAGGAGCCAGTAGTGCCACAGACAGTTAAACGGGAAAAATTCTATTTTTAAAGAAACGTGCAGCTGATAGGAGTTTTAACTACTGACAGTACCACAGTGCACACAGAATGCTGAAGAATATTGAGATTTTAATATATCTGATGATGATAAATATCCTCATATTGCCCATATGCATCATATTGATGGTTACACTACACCACGGGGCAGCGGTGGCCTAGCGGTTAGGGCGTTAGCCGCATGATCGGCGGATCGGGGGTTCAAACCCCTTCCCAATAGGTTGCCCTGAGGTACCCTTGAGCAAGGTACCATCCCCATCACTGCTGCCCACTGCTGCACAGGTTTGAGTGTGCATGGGTAAAATGCAGAGGTCCAATTTCGTTGTGGTTCATGTGTGCTGTGCCGTGACCTCGCAATGACAAGGGTTGTCACTTCCACCTTTTTTATGTTTTGCTAAAGCCATTTGCATTTGCAGTCGCTTAAAAGTTGGCTAATTAATATGCTTGATACTTGGGTAAGTGTACAAATGGCTTGTAGTGTGTGACAGTGGGGTTTCAAAATAACTTTGAAAGCCTTTTTCGCCACTTCTGGATAACATACACCCTAATGATTTTGGAGCGAGGATAGTGGCCCTTGTTCGTGGCTTTGCTTATCGTGGCCGAAGATGTTAGGAGTAGCTCACATCACAACACTGTTACACTTTTACACTCTGTTCCGCACTCCTCCATACCTGCTGTGTTTTTTCGCAAGTGTTCTCTCCTCCTCTTGTCCTTTGCATTCTATAGTAGCTTCATCCCCCTGGTAAAGCACTGATGCCCTCTAAAATACCTAAACACACACACACACACACACACACGATAGGGGATCTTTCAACGTCTCTGTTTCACTCTCACACCGTCTACACTAAAGACTAGATTCCACAGAACAGATGTGAATGTGGAAAATGTTGCAGGAAAACAAACATAAAAAGCCTCTCTGGTGGAGCACCAACATCAATAGCAGCTCAGATTGGTTTGGGCAGGTGGAGAAGCCCTAAAGGCAGTGACTCCCGCTCCCGTTTGGGGGGTTTACAGCAGTATGAGAGCACACCAAGGAAATAAATGCTGTGCACTAGAAAAGAATAGCAGTGATCTGTCTTGGAGCAGGCTGTGAAATTTGTATGCTGGTGTCTCCGACACCTTAATAAAGAAATGTTTACACACACTACAATAAAGTGAAAGTGACTATTGGTCGTTGTGGACAGCACAGCGAACCAAAATGAAGTGCAACCTCCGCTTTTAACCCATGCACATTGTGCAGCAGGGGGCAGTTATTTGTCGTGAAGGGGACGGTACCTTGCTGAAGGGTACCTCGGGGCAACCTACTGGTCTGGGATTCGAACCCACTAGTCCCTAATCACTAAGCCACTGCTGCCCTCTAAAAGAAAAGTTAGATCTCAGTAACATAATTAAAGTTTAGATAACACCTTCATAAGAAAAGATTCTAGAGGAGGGGATCATTAATGCTAAATCTAAACTTTAATATTTTAGAATTATGTGATTGGCTCATCCTTGTACCTGCACTTATTGGGTCTTTTATCAGAAAAAAGTCTTTCATTAGCGGTCGGCCCAGCCAAACCTGAGATGTGATGTTTCAGAGCTTTATTCTGTGATTATTATGATAAACTTGTGTTGTATACATCTGTAATGCACTTGTATAAAAATCCGTAGAAGAACAGTTTTGCAAGTTTATAATTACTTACATTGTTGCTCAGTTTATCTTCCCCCACTCTGCCTGTCCATCAGTGGGACGGGACACAGTACCAAAGGACTGGAAATACTTCTGCTGGTCATCTGGCCATTCTTTGCAGTTCCATTTACACCTCTACGGCACTACCATGTTGCTTTGCGGATTATGGCCCAACAGCTAAAGATTTGACAGTAGCGGTTGTCTTGTATTCCTCAGGGACACATTAAAAAAAATATGCTAGTTCCTAATGAACTATTTTCCATTAATAAAAAATAACAAGTTCCACATTAAAAAAATGTATATCCTTTAAAATTCACAAACTCTGCGCCTCCAGCCCTCCTAAATAGCTGCTTATAAAGCCTATTGTGAAAATCAGCCTCTGTGCACCCTTTCCTTTGAAGAAGGAGATACAGAGAGGCTTATGAAATCGTGCTGCAACAAACGAGCTACAGTCAGTATACCTGGTAAGAAAACCTTCTAAAGTGGCAGCTCTCAGAGGAGATCATTCAAATAGTGTAATAGCCTCTATATGTGTTTGTGTTTGTGCACACAGAGGGCAGCTCGAGGAAAATCTCAAGGTGAGGTGCTGCCCACTTTGGACATGGCTCTTTTCGACTGGACAGATTATGAAGACATGAAGCCTGTGGACAGCTGGCCGTTCAGTAAGAAAAAAGGTACATCACTAGATGTAGTTATAATATCTTGTTTTGAATAGATCTTTACTTATTATTTGATTCTTTTGTTAACAAACATTTAAACAGATACCTGCAACCAAAATGCTTCCATATAATGAAGCACTATAAAATAGAAACTTTTCATCGAGGATGTTACCCTTGGTGAACACAGGTATTGGACAAATTTGCTTTGTTTATTTATTTTGCATTAAGACAAGCAACGCAGCAAGAACATAAGCAATGGCAACACAACAGATGCTGACACCATCGAACCATGTGACCATCATCTTGACTGCCTCCCTGGTGAGTATGTGAACAAATTAGAACAGAACAGAATACAATATAATAGTTATTGGAATAGGATAGTCATTGCAAACGATTAAGCATCGGATTAGTATAGAATAGAATAGTAATTGAAAAAGGGACTAGACCTCAGGATCAGAAACTTGTGGGTTTGAATCCCAGACTAGTCCGTTGCCCTGAGGTACCCTTGAGCAAGGTACTGTCCCCGTCACTGCTCCCCAGGCACTTTAAATAGCTGCCCCCTGCTTTGTGTATGGGTGAAATGCAGATTTCGTTGTGTTGGGCTGCGTTTCACAATGACAAGAATAGTCACTTTCACTTTCAAATAGAATAGAATAGTCATTGTCAGTGTACAAACGCATCCAACAGCCTCACTCTTCAAAAGTGAAAATGATTTGGGTTTAAAATCACCTCTGAATCTTTTTTGTTTTTTTCATTTAGGGTCCTGCTGTGACCTCAGGCAGCACGAATGCAAACCTCACAACCGAGGCCTGAATAACAAGTGCTATGATGACTGCATGTGTGAGGAAGGTGGGTGGAGTTCTTTCCAAAAAACAACATTTGAACAAAAGCTAAAATAGCTAATAAGTAACTTCAGGCACAAATATTTCTTGGTGCAGTGACAGCATCTGGAGTTGTTTGACACTGAAAAGAGTGTGAAGCAGAATCAATATAAACACCTTTTTTTTTCACCACTGAAGGTCTCCGCTGCTACGCTAAATTTCACCGCAAGCGAAGGGTGACTCGAAGGCGTGGGCGCTGCGTGGAGCCAGAGTCTGCCGATGGGGACCAGGGAGCCTTCATCACCATCTGAGGGGAGGGGGAGGGGTAACCACAGCCCCAAAGCCTCCTACCTTTCCTCCCATGGACTGCAGGATGGACTAATCCTAAATTTAAAAGGACAGTGGGTCAATAAAACAGCCAAACTGGCCCTCGCTCACAGTAGTGTACATTTCCTGTGTGTTAAAGTCACGAGTGCACTGTGAGCCCACATGTGTACTGTACATATTAATTTGTGTCTGAGAAGAGCAAAAACCTTTTTTACCGATAATGATGTTTCCCACAGAAGCCCTAAAAGGCCACGAAATATTACGTTTACACTTTACAAGAAAGGCTTCATATTTGTTATTTCTCAAGATCTTGAAGTCTTTCTTTTGTGACAATTCGGGCAACATGCATTTAAATTTTCGTCAATGCACGTGATGTAGATAAAGACTTTTATTAACTTCAAGTTCAAGTCATCCTTTTATCAGAAAAAAACATTTTTCTCTGGAAAACAATGTTTTGTTTTCTGACACTTTTTAATCTCAGATATTTTTTTTTATATGGCATTAGTGGTTAAAAAAACTAAATGTTAATGTTAATTGGGAATCAAAATAATGGGGATGCTTTATGGAAATTAAA
Organism: Hepsetus odoe; assembly: GCA_017165825.1. Classification (NCBI taxonomy): domain Eukaryota; kingdom Metazoa; phylum Chordata; class Actinopteri; order Characiformes; family Hepsetidae; genus Hepsetus; species Hepsetus odoe. Next base: position 3,843,573 of record CM029393.1, on the reverse strand, counting down.
AGCAATCCATGGTCTTTTAGGGCTTCCAACACTTTGCTTTAAATATTGCTTTTAGTGGTGGATTTGCTTGTTTTTATTTGTTTTTTAATGTTAATTTAAGTTAGTTCTTATCTGCACTGATTATAAAATTCAGAGTCATTTGCCGAGTCCAGTGGGTTCATGAAAGGATCGATGGATGTGTTTAGTAACAATGGAAGTGCGGAGGAACTGAATGAGATGTTACTCTAAACTGGATTTTTTTCCCTTTGCATTGTCCTGCTTTACTTTGAGTGCTTAACATGGCCATCTATTCTTTGTGAAGTGTGTAAGCATTTCTTTCAAGCCCTGGAAAAAAATGTCATTTGAATTTTTTTAATTGACTTCAGTGTCTAATTAAACTTTTACAATCACACATTGATTCCTGCATTGTGCATAGAGACTGATATTTTGGAAATGTGGGACAGTTTTGGCAGATGTGCCTGCAAAGCAATAACTTTAGGTTTGGGATGCTTTCCTGATGCTAATAATGACCAAAAGAGTGAGAAGGTTGAACCGAGACCCTAGTCTGGTGAAGTATTTGTTTTTGATCCCTTGCTTTATAGATTACAGTGCGATGAAAAAGTATCTGTCCCATTTCCTGATTTCCTGTTTGTGTTTTCAAATCCTCTTATAAAATGTGCTATAAAATACAGAGAGCATTTTGCAACAAATCACCCATTTGAGAAAGAAATGTAATTTATCTGCTTCTGCCAAATTTAGCGGAAACAAATGCATCCAAAAGCTTCCAGTAACTGCATTTCTTTTACGTCTTTGCAGAGTTGCAGAGTTTAGGTGGTCTTTGAACTTCTGCCACCACGATTGAGTGGCGTTTAAGTCCAGATTTAATAGAACAGGTCTCTCCAAAACCTTACTGTTTGTTTTTAGCCATTCAGAGATAGACTTGCAATATAACACCCGTGCACTTTTTGCCGCATATCATGTGACAATGACTTGACTCTTCCGTGAGATTTTCTGATTAAGAACTCACGGAGTTCAGAGTTCATGGTTCAATCAGTGCAGGCAAGTTGCCTTGAAGCAGCAGTTCGTCCCCAGACCATCACACTTCCACCACCATGTTTGACTGCTGTATGAAAGTCTTGTAAGCAACGTTTTGTAAGCTTAACTTCACTTGTGAAGGTATTAACTTAATTCCAAAAGAGCCGAGAGGCAGAACGGTGCTCTCTGCAAATGTGAGGCAAGACTTGTTGGTAGGCATTTGTTTTCCGCTTAAAATTCTCCCATGGTTACCATTCTTGCTGTTTTATTTTTAATGGCTGGATTAGGGATGCTGACTTTATCTCAGGCATGTCTGGCCTGCAGGTGTTAATATGAACTTACTGGTAATGTCCCGAGGTTTCAGCGCTGCATCTTTGGGGAAATGCATCCGTTCAGAAATAAAGGCTCTCAGTGTCCCATATCCTATGTTTTAACTTTACACTTCAATAACTCCCATTACGTTACATTAAGTGGACTCAGCAGGGCTGGCAATGATCAAGCCCTGGTCAACTATATTGGGTTAATTGACTGACCAATGGAAATTACTGTATTAGGACATATAAATTATTTCTGTATTATAAAATAGATATTTTTACACTGCATGTCTTTGTCTTACATTATGTTTCAGAAATACTTTTTCACAACACCTGACTAATCCCAAATCCCATACTGCACTGGTTTCTCAGGTGTAAATTTGGTCAAAGTCTGGATAAAAGGTCATTTTACTGGAGTGTCACCACTGGAGTTGCAGTGTAATCGAAGACTGGGCTTGAATCACGGCTGGGAAACTGGTCCCGTGAGTCAGAAACTGGTTCTCCAGCTCTGATCACGAAACAGGCTTGGCCTTTAGCACAAATGTTTTAAAGAAGCTTGTGCCATTTGATCAAGAACCGTTTCCCATTAAAAAAGCACAAAAAACAACGTTGCTTATGTCACAGTGATTAAAATGTGAATTTGCGGCTTTGAAAGCAGCACTGACGTTTTCTTTCTTGTATTGTGGCGCGAACGATGTGAGACCAGTATTGTTTGAGCACTGCCGCTTGCTGGCTTTGTCATTGAGGCGTGAGGGCCTGAGGTGGTGTGTGCATGTGTGTGTGTGAGCCAGAGAGACTGCTGCAGTGACCGCATGCTTGTGTGTCCTCCAGGCTGAGAAACAGTGTGTGGCAGTACAGCTGTCCTGGGACTGCAAAGCGCTCCACCTGCAGGAAACGACCTTGATCTTCTGCCCTGTTTCTTTTTATTCTTCTCTCTCTGTTTAGGAAAGGCCAAAATAATCAAATTAATTGTTTCGCCCCGGCGTATGTGGCCAGCCAAGCCGTGACTGGTGTCTGCACTTCTGCTTCTTTGGTTTTGTGCTGCTGCTGCAATGAGATTAATGTAGCTAGTTTATGGCTTACCCTGAAACTGCATGCAGCTAGCCTCTGAAAAAGTTGTGTGACATGTCAGAAATGAACAGACTGCTATTCCTTTAGGATATGTGATCCGCTGCATTGAGGGGAAATGAAAACATAGGTAAATACGACTTTCCTCTGAACTACAGTTGGATGCCCCGCTTCCCCTGCATGGAACATGACAACTCAAAAGTAGAATCTTCTTAGCAGATGCCTTGCAGAATACCTCTGATTCAGAAATAAAATCTTGTCTTTTATGCATCTTTAAGATGTAAAGATACCCATTTTCTATAATATTCAGGTCTGGGGACAGTGAGGGCCATAATAATCATCTTGTTTCTTGAAGTTGATTTTGATTTATGTTCTGGATCACTGTCTTGTAACTTTCAGTCTTTTTTCTTGCCACGTTAGCTTCTATGATTCGTAAAATCCTCTTTTCCTCCTCTTCCTACGTTTCCTGCACCACTGGCTGCAGTAAAACACTGAAACGTCGATTCTCCTTCATGCTTAAGAGAGAGGCTCTTTTGTTCAAATTGCTCTTTTTCTTCAAACCTTACATGAATGATAGATGTTTTATCAGAACACAGCGCAAAATATCTCACTTTATCCCAGTTTTTTGCAAACAGTGTCTTTCGTGATCTGAGTAAATGCTGTTTTTCAACACTGCACACTGAGCCGAGGCGTCACTACTTCTCTGCCAACTACATTTCCCTGTAGGTCCTCTTTTGCTTTGCAATCCTGAAACTTTTTTTTTTTTTGCTTGTTGTCTTCAACCGTTATCGTGAATATTTCAGGCTAATCACTAAGAAGATGTGGTTAAGTCTCGTCTTGCTTTGCAAGAGTTAACTATCTTCCGCTTCAGCTTAGATGATGCAAAAGCACAACACAGGGAGAGGTATGTAGGGTCACAACATGTATTTAATGAAGTTAAAGCCTTCTGGTTGTAAGCAACACCATGAAAAGTCTTTTTATTCCTATTCATTTTTCATATTATTTGCAATATTAACCTCTTTTCATTTAGAAAACCACCCCATCATTTGAGCAGGAGTACCCAAACTTTTGCAGCTGTATATCTTTTATAGCTTCTGCACAAATTGTGTCTGCCCCATACTTTATTCATCTATTTTTCATGATCAAGTATTCATTCAAAGTTAGCTCTCTCTCTCTCTCTCTCTCTCTCTCTCTCTCTCTTTCTCTCTCTCTCTCTCTCTCTCGCTCTCTCTCTCTTTCTCTCTCTCTCTCTGGTTTAGCCAACATCCTCTGCCCATAAATCTGCCTCACTGATCATTTTCACGCATGCCGCGCGGCTGAGCACAAAGCCAGGTGGATCAATAACTTTAACTGCTTGCAAGAGAAATATTAGCCTTCGCTTTTCTCGATATTCCAACACAGGAAAGAAACACACACTTCACACACAAGCACACTGTTCTGGACATATCAGATCACACGGGAAGCAATTGTTTCCCTTTTTCCTGATACATTTTTAATACTGTCCCTCCATGCTGCCCTGCTGGGGTGAGGCCAAAGCAATGATAGATCACACTCACATACACTCACACACTGGCTGGGTGCACTCTGGGACCTGCCTCGACTGTAAAACACCATATAAAGAATGAGATAGTATGAGAGGAGAGTGAGAGACAGAGAGAGAGAGAGAGAGAGAGAGAGCGCAAGGCATTCTGAAACAATGACACTATAAATCACTGGATCATTCACTTTAGGCTTGTCTTAACAGTTTTAAAGAGATGCTAAAAGTCCATTGCACCTTGTGAGAAATGAATTTAGTAATGAACACTGTTAGGTCTCTGAACAGGAGCACTAGGTTCCAGACGCTGGCAGACTATTTTACACTGGGCGCTAGAGGGGCTGTGGAATATTAAAGCAACAGAAACTGAGAGGGCGTACATTATCACATATAACATCGCTGCTGTGATTCGATAACAGGCATGGGCCAAAGGCGATTATTAGCTGTGCTGTTATTTGTGATTCCTCTGGTGTTCTACTGCTACTGGATACAAGGGTTCTACAAGATAGAAAAAAAGTAAAGCAAAATAGCCTCTGCTGGTGCAGTAGTTCGTGCTGTCACTGCAAGAAGGTTCTGGGTTAAATTTCCAGCATGGGGCCTTTCTGTGTGGGGTTTGCATGTTCTCCTCATGTCTGTGTAGATTTCTTCTTATAGTCCGAGAACATCCCAGGTGGATTGGAGATGCAAAATTCCTCCCTAGGCTGAATGAATCGCTACCATGTGAGGAAGAAGTGAAAGGGACAACCTTTGAACACAGCGAAGCACAAAGAAATTCATGTTCTGCATTTCATCCATGCACACCGTGTGGTAGGGGGCAGTCATACGGTACCTTGCTCAAGGGTACCTCAGGACAACCTACTGGGCTGGGATTCAAATCCATGAACTTCCAAGCCTGGAGCCAACTCCCTAACCACTAGGCCACCGCTGCCCCTAGTGACTTGTCCAGGTCTTTTCTCAGTCTTTTGACTTGTGAGTGCTAGAAAGATAGATAGATGAATAGATAGATAAAATATCCAATGCATTTATCAATGAAAAGAGATGGTGACTGTTCTGGATCCATGTGTGTTGACCAAAGAGACAGTTGTGCTGTAAACACTGACCGATAAATTTGGGACATATTATTGGTAAAATAAGTTACAGAGTTGGCCCATATGATTCCCAGCCCTTATTTAACCCTGGATTCCCTCCTGGCTTGAAAAGATGTTGGTGCTGATGTTGTGGATTCACTTGACCTATAACTAGGCGTAGTAGAAGATATGAAGCTGCTATAGCGAGAAGACTGCCCTCTTGAGTTTGAAACTCCTCTTAATTCTTTGAATTTTTGTTCATCATTGGCTGAGCTTTCAAAGTAACAACTTCCTTTTAATATATGATGTGCCTACTACTATGGAAACAGTAGTTTTTCAGCAGAGACGTTAAGTTTTTGGATTAACAGAACATATGCATCATAAAATTAGACAGGTGCATAAATTTGGGCACCCCAACAGAAAGTCTATCAATACTTAGTGGAGCCTCCTTTTGTAAATATAACAGCCTCCAGACGCCTCCTTTAGCCTTTGATGAGTGTCTGGATTCTGGATGGAATTTGACCATTCTTCCATACAAAATCTCTCCATTTCAGATAAATTTGATGGCTGCCGAGCTTTTTGGAGCTTGCTTCAAAATCATCCCATAGATTTTCGATGATATTCAACTCAGGGGACTGTGACGGCCATTCCAGAGCATTATACTTCTCTCTCTGCGTGAATGCCTTTGTAGATTTCGAACTTTTGGGTCATTGTCTTGTTGGAATATCCACAACACAGTTACCCCTGTGTAACTTCAGCTTTGCGACTGATGCTTGAACATTGTCCTGAAGAATTTGTCGATATTGGGTTGAATTCAACCGACCCTCAACTTTAACAAGGGCCCCAGTCCCTGAACTAGCCACACAGCCCCACAGCATGATGGAACCACCACCAAATTTGACAGTATGTAGCAGGTGTTCCTCTTGCATTGCGCTGAATTGTAGAATGATGTATACACATACCATCTGCAGCAAGATGTTCTTGCAGGTATTTGGAGGTGATCTATTGGTTGTCTGTAACCATTCTCACAATGCTTCGCATACGTCGCTCCTGTATTTTTCTTGGCCTGCCAGACCTGGGTTTAACAGCAACTGCGCCTGTAGCCTTCCATTTCCTGATTACATTCCTTACAGTTGAAACTGACAGTTTAAACCTCTGAGAGCTTTTTTGTAGCCTTCCCCTAAACCATGATACTGAACAATCTTTGTTTTCAGATCTTTTGAGAGCTGCTTTGAGGATCCCATGCTGTCACTCTTCAGAGGAGAGTCAAAGGGAAGCACAACTTGGAATTGACCACCTTAAATACCTTTTCAGTGGTGGCCTAGTGGTTAGGGAGTTGGCCACAGGATCGGAAGATTGTGGGTTCAAACTCCTTACCAGTAGGTTGCCCTGAGGTACCCTTAAGCAATGTACTGCCCCTGTCACTGCTCCCCGGGCACTTTCAATAGCTGCCCCCTGCTGCACAGTGTTTGAGTGTGCATGGGTTCAATGCAGAGGTCCAATTTTGTTGTGGTGTGCTGTGACCTCGCAATGACAAGGGTTGTCGCTTTCACTTTTTCATGATTGGACACACCTGTCAATGAAGTTCGAGGCTTAACAAGATAATCCAACCAGTTTGGTGTTGCAAGTAATCAGTACTGAGCGGTTACATGCATTCAAATCAGCAAAATGACAAGGGTACCCAAATATTTGTGCACAGGCAGTTTTTCACATTTGATTTCATTTCATACAACTAAATACTGCTTCAAAATCTTTGTTCAGAAAACAGAGTACTCAGATGTTCTGAGGAAATGAAGGACAAACCACTGTTATCTTTTTTGTGGAAAGTAAATTATTATGCAGGCTGAGAGGGGTTCCCAAACTTTTTCATATGACTGTACAAGACCAATTTATTTAAGATTTTGAAGCTTTATCTGTGCAAAATGCATCACATTTCATACATTAAACGTGAATCTTAAATATCTGACTGTTCGTTCAATGTCTGGCATGCAAGTTAACTTCCTGTGCAAACTAAAGAATCAAACCAAGCAAACATGTCAGACAGGATATGAATAGAAAAACGGGGTAAATTAGACCTTCGGTCAAATGATTAAGTTTAAGAACCAGATCCAAACCTAGTGCTCAGCCAAGGGTTACAAAGATCATAGGTCAAAGGTCAAACCTGCCACAGGAAACATGAACGAGTGGGCAGGTCCCATCTGCCAGACGTGTGCCATACAACAAAAGGGGTCCCCACAGGGTGCGTGTAACCCCCCAAATCCGGCCTTCTGTCCCAGACCTGTCTAATTTATTCAATCAGAACTCATAAATGACTTACACAGCTAAAGAGCTGCTGCCCTAAACACAATGCACTGCGCAGCTGGCTAATTGGACAGACTGCATGATCTACTTAATAGAAAATTGGGTTTTTCTATATATGGGCTAGTTGGTGGTCTAGATTTTGGGCATTGAGGACCTTTATCAAATCAATAATTCAAATTTGCCATTTTTAGCTGACAATCTTCTAAAACAGATATGAAAGTCATGATTTTTCTTTCGCTTTGACTAGTCTTTTCTTTGTGCATGCTCAAGAGATTTTAATAACACAGGCCAAATACAACACATAGAAGAAATTGAATTGTCAGAGTTGATATTTCACACAGGACAACTCATTTCTGTTCCAGGGACCCCAAGATGCAATATAAAATGTCAGGATATAATGTAATTCAGTAGACTCATAACCAGGGATTTAAGTGCAAATACAAAAGCAGGGCTCACAGACACAAGCTGAAATTCACCACCGCTGGGACACCACACAGGTACTTAAGCAGAGATTTAAACTCAGGGCAGCAGGAGAATACTAAAAAGAGGAAAATGAATCACCGTAACTAAACTGAAGAAAGACAGCAAGTTCCTCAAGAAAGAAAGTAAGATATTTAGACAATACAGAAAGATAGATGGATGGATGCACAGATAGATAGATAGACAGACAGATAGATAGATAGATAGACAGACAGACAGACAGACAGACAGATAGATAGATAGATAGATAGATAGATAGATAGATAGACAGACAGATAGATAGATAGATAGATAGATAGATAGATAGACAGACAGATAGATAGAGGGATGGATAGATAGATAGACAAATAGATATAGACAGACAGACAGAAAGATAGACAGATAGAGGCAGACAGACAGACAGATATACAGACATAGATAGATAGACAGATAGATAGATGGATGGATAGATAGATAGACAAATAGATATAGACAGACAGACAGAAAGATAGACAGATAGAGGCAGACAGACAGACAGATATACAGACATAGATAGATAGACAGAACAGAAAGATAGACAGGGTCAGTAATGAGCACAAATACAGATAGGCAGAAAGAAAGACAGATAAAATGCCTAGATAAACGAAGACAGATGGGCCAGATAGACAGACAGACAGACAGACAGACCAAGCGGTTTCACCAGGCTGTCTGAGGAATGTATGGAGTCGTATTTGTGAGTCACGCTGCAGTCACATGGTGAAGGAGCTGGAGTTCAGTGTGAAGTGGAGCTGCGGCGGATCAGCAGCTCAGCATGGAAATCCCTGCCATCAACCTCAAGGTAACTTGTTCGGGTTTTTATTGATGTTGTGCCGCGATCGGAGTCAGGTCACAAAGCGAGGAGTGTGAACTTTCCTGCTCTGGCTGACCCCATCCAGACACCTGGCAGCACTTTCTCACACCTCGCCTCCTGCGTTTAACGCTCATTACTGCAGTGTGTGTGTGTGTGTGTGTGTGTGTGTGTGTGTGTGTGTGTGTGTGTGTGTGTGTGTGTGTGTGTGTGTGTGTGTGTTATAGGCCATCGTGCTGGTCCACTGGCTGCTGACTGTCTGGTGAGTAAGTGGCTCCTTGGTGTGTTTTTCTCACTGACATGAGAATCTCTCTCTGTCTGTCTGTCTCTCTCTCTCTGTCTCTCTCTCTGTCTCTCTCTCTGTCTGTCTGTCTCTCTCTCTCTCTCTCTCTCTCTCTCTCTCTCTCTCTCTCTCTCTCTCTGGCTCTCTCTCTCTCTCTCTCTGTCTCTCTCTCTCTCTCTCTCTCTCTCTCTCTCTCTCTGTCCTCTCTCTCTCTCTCTCTCTCTCTGTCTCTCTCTCTCTCTGTCTCTCTCTCTCTCTCTCTGTATCTCTCTCTCTCTCTCTGTCTCTCTCTCTCTCTCTCTGTCTCTCTCTCTCTCTCTCTCTCTCTGTCTCTCTCTCTCTGTCTGTCTGTCATCTCTCCTCTCTCTCTGTCTGTGTCCTGTCTCTCTCTCTCTCTCTCTCTCTGTCTGTCTGTCTCTGTCTGTCTCTCTCTCTCTCTCTCTCTCTCTCTCTCTCTCTCTCTCTCTCTCTCTCTCTCTCTCTCTGCTCAGTCTGAGACTCTTCCTCACCTTCACTCCATCACTGCACCTGAACTGTCTTCCCCTCACACTGTAGCCCAGCTCTGCACCAGGAGCTCTGCTGATCACAGATCAGAGGGGCAGGATTTACAGACTGGATAAGACAACAGCAAGCTTTCTCTGGAAAACCTGATGCATGGAATTGACTTATTTTAGTGAGTTTAGTGAACTGACTAAAACCTGAGACTACTTTAGATCCCATAACTGCATTCCTAAAACTGGACAGGTTCATTAAAAGCTTTACAAAGTTTTAAAAATGTAAGATTAGATTTTGATGACGATGTTTATGACTGGGTTGATTAGAGACTTATTCAGAATGGCCATCAACTAATAAAGCATATTCGCAAAAAGTATTGTCAAAAGTTATGGGACAATTTGGGGTCTAAAATCTCATGGCTAGTGTCCGGACTAGGGGTTAAGGAGCTGGGGTCCCTGGAGGGATGAAACTCAAAACAACGTCTGACCTGAATAATGATGTTGAGGCCGAAAGTTTAGAGGCTTTTACTGCACAAAGGGGCAAACTCCTTTTTAATACCCCTGATTTTAGAAGTAATGTTGGATGAGAGGTTTTCAACACATACATTACAGCAGTAGGCAGCCATCTCCAGCGCCCGGGCAGCTGTGATGGGGACGGTACCTTGCTCAGACTACTTGTCCAGGATTCAAACCTGTGGCTTTCCAATCCTGGAGCCTTGTCCTTAACCACTAGGCCACATTGACCTGCATGAATTTTGATCATTTGAACAGAAGGCCTGTTTTCTGAGCTTTTTTTTTTTCCCCCTCTACCCCCTTAAAAGGGATCAGAAAAGTTATCATGGTTTGACTAACAAAACTGAACTACAGCTGTGACTTGACGGTGTTGCTGCTTTCATCAGGTCTTCCTTATGCAATGCCTTCTTCCTTTTACTGAAAGTGTGACGTCTAATTGTGTAATAATTCCATTTGCAATAACAGGGGCTGCATGGCTTGGCTGCCTTCTTCATATGTCTCAGGAAATTTTGCCGTTTTGGCTGTGGGGGTGTGGGCCATTGCTCAGAGAGACTCCATCGATGCTGTACTAATGGTAAGTCCCTAAAAGCTGGAGAGGTTCCTCTGAACACTTAGGGTATATAAATATATAATAATAAAAAAATTGAAGAGCTTGTAAGCGATGGAGAATTAGAGTAATAAGCATGGGCCCCGGGTGGTGTGGTGGCACATTGGGTAGCGCTGTTGCTTCACAGCGAGAAGGTCCTGGGTTTGATTCCGGATGACATTCCGGGTCCTTGCAAGCTCCACGCAAAATATTATGCCCCCTATGTGTCTGTGAGTCTGCCCTGCAATGGCAACTTCTCCAGGGTGTTTCCATGCCTTTCACCCTGGGAGAGCTGGGACAGGCTCCAGCACCCCCAGAATCCTGATTAGGGCCCAAATACAGATCCTTAAAAAGCTGGTATCAAACTTAGTATTTGAACGCTTTAAGCAGTGGGTGATTTGAGGTGGGGGAAATTTCAAAGCTCTCCGCAGATTACATCCACACACCAAACCCAGATCTCCCTGCAGATTAGATGACCGTGAAGTTCTTTGCACAAAATAGCAGTTTGCGTTACGAACAAAATCCATTCTTCGCATATTCCAAGAAATATAGCGACAGCATTCAGACAGAGGAAGGAGATGAAAAGCAGAATACCTGCCTTGGCATAGAACAGACTGGAAATGCCTGGGATTGTGATTGAACACCGAAAGCTCTTGCTTAAATCTTAATGAAATAAGAGCCTGCACGGTGGCCCGCACTCCAGTCCCTCATCTGATTACTCTGAAATGGACAGCTCAGTTCCCCCGAGTGTAATTTATAGTACATGCTGAATATTAAGCCTTAGGATTAATGATGCTTCTATGTGGACCCACATTTCAAGGTCCAAGGCTGCCCAACCATTTCTCCTCTTTTCCCAGTTCCTGATTGGGATGACGTTGACGATACTGACCGACATCATCCACTTTGGAATATACTACTCCATTTACGCCGCTCTGAACCCAATAAGCAGGGACACGTTCCGCTTCAGCGTGGGCATGGCCATCCTCAGCCTCATACTCAAACCCCTGTCCTGCTTCTTCGTCTACCAGATGTACCGCGAGAGGGGAGGCGACTACAACATCAACTTGGGTAAGTGGTGGCCTCGAGGCCGGTCTGAGTCGTGGTCTGTGTGGAGCTTTGTTTCTTGAAGGGATCCATTGATGAGGTCCGGGGGACGCTTCGCGATGCATGTGCCTGTCCTGCGGCCTGTGCTTGGTGAGCTAACGAGTTCCGTGATCAGTGGTTTTCGAAGCTTCTGGCTAGAGTTGCTTTAGCAGCTTGTCTAAAATTAAAGCAAAAGGGCTTTTATTTGACTTCATTACATTTCCCCACAATATAGCCTGTCCATTCATTCTTTTCTCATTTCTAATCTATTATTTTTATTTGACCATTTATTCTCTTAGGTGCTACGTTTATTCATTATGAATTATTAATGTGTTATTTATTTATTTCTCCAGAAATATTATTAGTAGAATTAGAACTTTTATTTAATTTATTATTGAACTTTAAGGGCCTATATATATATATATATAATATTTTTTTTATTCATTTCTTTATCCCCTTGAATCCTAAGCATATTTTTTCATATATTTTACAGCAGTTTCTGAATAAGATAAGATTATTAATGGAATAATAAGCCTGGGATTCAGAGAAGGGTTTTATTTTTTAATTCTCTGTTGTTGTGGAGATGCAGGAGCATCGTTTTTTCTCTCTAAAGACCAGCGGATTGAGTCAAAGGAGGGGGCGTAACTGAGTTAGTGAGACGATCACAAGACAAATGCCTGACAGAGTAAGTGCTGGAACAGAGTCGTGTGGCCCAGAAAGTTCCTCTGAGATAAAGGAAATGAATGAGTCTGTGTAGCTCCCTTGTGGAATTAGTTGCAGAGCAAGCCCCTCTTGACTGAAGACAGATTAAGTCCACTGCTAAGTGACTGCAGATGATCTGAAGGAGCGCCAGGAAGTGTGGTGTGACTCCATATTTCAAGCCTCTGACCGAATAACTTCTCTTCTTTTACTTCTACGCATATTTTGCCACAAGGCCTTGATAAGAAATAGTGTGCAGCCGCCATGCATCAGCTTAGGACAGACGGATGGTGCAGGTAAGTTCCCATCGTTTTACACGGGTTTCTGATCCGGCTCCACCAGTCAGACTGCATTGGTGTTTTCACAACTGTTTAAAGGAAAGGAAAACCACCGCAGACCTACACAGCTGGAAAAAACAAACAGAAAACGATGTATTTCAGTTTAATCCCGCCGATGTAGAACAGAAGTGTAATATATAAAATATAATATAAATATATTTAAATTCAAACAGATTGACTGATTCATGTTGAAAAAAAATATCCTTTTCACCGAGGAGTGTATTCAGAGAAGTCAGTGTGAATGTGATCTGAGCCTTCTGCAGGATGTTCCCAAAGTAAAAAGGAAACGCTACGAAATCCTGAAATCCTTGTAAATATTTCGAGGATTTAGCTCTCACTCCAAGTGTCTGATTAGGGAATCTATCATGAGGAAAAGCCTCGTGCATCCAGAATCGATGCCTTCTGAATGAAATGACCATTTGAAATGTAAGTATAGATACTGCGGACAGCTCTCCTTCTGCATTGCTCAACAGGGCCAATGAATGAATGCACGGGTGAGTGGAGCACGGATCGTTTTTATCAGGTGGTCTTTGTAGGATTACCGCTTTTTGCTTTCACTGACCAAATGTCCATTACCTGTCACCTTCCTCTCCCTGTCCCAAAACGGTCTGTCTGTCATCTCTCTGTCTGTCTGTCTCTGTCCCTCTGCTGTTTGTCAGACTTGGAGACGTCAGTGGACAGCCGCTGCACCACAGACAGTGCTGATAGCACTCTGCTGGGCCGCCGTTACTGAGAGCGTTCTTCTTCTTCTTCTACACACCTTTTTATTCCAGCCCAAACTCCTCTTGAAATATTGTTATCTATGTTGTTTAAATGTTTGCTCTGTTTGTCTCCTCCTCTGCTGTCCTTTTGTTCATGTCGTAAGCCACTTCCCTCCTCTCTCCTCTCTCTCCTCCTTGTGAGTGGGTCTGATCGGCTGCTCTGTGTTTCTGATTTTCCAATAAAACATTTAAATACTGCTCATGATGATTTATATGTAATTGCCACTGTGTAGGCTTGTCTATTAGAATCTGAACACTAAATGAGGTTTTATGTGTTTCCAGTATTTAGGGGAGTAACAGTCGTGATACAATATAGGCTTTTAATTTTCTGTTTACATCAGATTTCTTATTTTCTGTCCAGACATGATGAACTGTTTGAAAATCTGAATGTTAATTACAGCGGTGGCCTAGTGCCTCGGATCGGAAGATTCCCTCACCAGTAGGTTGCCCTGAGGTACCCTTGAGCAAGGTACCACCCCCATCACTGCTCTCCGGGTACTTTCAATAGCTGCCCCCTGCTGCACAGTGTGTGTATGGGTGAAACGCAGAAGGTTGAATCTTGTTGTGCTGTGCTGCGTTTCACTATGACAAGGGTAGTCACTTTCACTTTAACCAATTTCTAAGTCCTCTTCGAATAATTTACAGTTCTGATCTTCATCGTAGACGCTCGAGCGTCATTGGTTGAACTCCTTTCGACAAACCATATGTAATATATGAACATTTCCTGGATGTATGGTCAGTGATCAGATGGTGATAGAGATACGAGTTGTAGTGAAATGCAGTCTGACAAAAGGATCATTGTCCCCAAAGCTCATTGGTGCTTGTGTGCAGCAAAGCTTAGATCTGATCCCACAGAGCTACTGTAGTGCAATTAAAAGGAAAAAGTTCACGCTGGTCTTGACAGAAAGGTCTAAGGGAACAGTGCTTCACAGCTTACTGTATCAGGGGCAACTTCAACACAGTGTATTCAGACTACCTTTGATTCCTTGCATCGCTGAAAGAGTCTGCAGAGGAAGGGGAGCAGCAGAACGGATGGAGTCACGGGAGAAAATCGCCTGGTCTGATGAAACACTTCTTTTTAATCATGTTTAGCTGGGTCGTTTGTGTCGCTCACTTGGTGAAGGAACTTAACTCGGGTGTTCTATAGGAAGAAACCAGCAGAGGCAGTGCGATGCTTTGGGAGATGCTCTGCTGGGAAATCTGGGCTCCTGAGACTTGTGGATGTTGCTTAACATTAATAATCTAGAAAATATGCCAGATTAAGTTCACTCGTTCATGGAAATGGAATTCTTTAAACTGTGCCTCACGTTATTGGGCTGTGTTGGGCAAACTAGTCCGACCCATAAACCTCTCATTTTGCAGCTGACAACATCCTGGTGCAGGAGTAAATAATGAAACTAACAGTGTGTACATGAAGTGAATGATCATTTTTTTGAAGTTTGATAAACTTTAATGAATAAAAAAAAGAAAAGCCCTTCATTAAAGTGTATTTAACTCAGTGGAGGCATATCGGAAGTATATTGCTGGCACGCTGCTCCAGTAAAACCAGTGTAAATCACAAGCGGATGCTGTCCAGTGACAAGTGACGAAGCCTTTATGCAGCAGATTCCCTGCACTCAGCGTTCTGGATCTCTGATTGGAGGGCAGTGAAAGGTCCCGGTTTGGCACAATTAGACGCCACCTTTCTTTGGTTTTGTTTCTGAATTTGATGTCTTAATTTTCATTGGAAGTGTTTACTGAAGCCTGCATGCAGACTAATGGTGGGAAATAGATTTTTATTATTACATTAATAAAGGAGGAAACTGATCATTTTAGGCCAAACGTTTTAATTTGAACTAATTGGACAATATTAAATCATACAGAGCCTTGACATTATTCTAAAATAATTTAATGGAAAAACAAAACCTTTTAAAAGATTTTTCACAATACAGTCATATTCAAATGTTTGGGCACCCTCGTCAAATTATGTTTTTTTTTCTTTTCTTTTTTAGAAAAACTAGTCTTCTACAGAGGTTGCAAACTTCTGCACTTTTCATTTGCTGAAGGTCACATATTGGGGAACAAACTTAAAATTCCTATTCCATTTTTTCCAGTAAAAAAATAGTAAATTTCCATAAATTTTATTGTTTTTCCATGTTTTCTCTGGTAAGGTTTTTCGGCATTGTGCTCATAGCCAGTTTATTGCCGGTTCAAAGTAACTTGTAAAAACATATGATTATTTGTGGAAATACCACCATTAGTCAGTCTCTCTCTCTCTCTCTCTCTCTCTCTCACTGTCATATATACATTTTACATATATATTATAATATATTACATTTTGAGAGTATATTTTTCACAATGCATGTAAATGTAGGATAGATGGGCGCATGCAATTAATGCAGAACTGTAGAAAATAAAATTGGGAAAGAATTCTGATATCAGTATTGCCCAGCATGAGTGGACACGCACAGTGAAAGTCCTGCTCTCTTTTCTTCAGGCTTTCTCTCAGTGAGTCGGAACAGAGATGCCTACCAGTCCATTGACCAGCAGGACCAGTCCAGCTCCGCCAAACCATTCAGCCAAGCAGAAGACCAGAAGCCAGCGGCTCGAGCCTACTGACGACTGCCTTCTTTCTTTCATGATTCACTTCTGAGCGACTTCAGTGTTGTTTTACGTTCTGGTCAATGATGACCGGTGTAGTTTGAGGGCAATGATGCTCCAAAAATTGCATTTTTTTTCTTCAGTTAATATACAACACAGTGATGTGTTACTGTATTTGTATGAATGGCTACACACACTGGCTAATTTGGTTAGAACTCCTTATCAGTTATTATGTTTATGCAAAGTTGATAGTTCATTTGATATGAAGGCACTAACTATGCATTCTTACACATATTGCCTTATGTTTCTTAGATTCCAAATCTTAATAGGATCCTTCTTATTTATATAGAAAGTTGCCAGATTTCCAATGAAAAAAATACTTCGTTCAAATGTGTCCATGAATTCCACATAAGTAGTATCACATCCACACAGTAATAACAGAAAGTAATTCAATTTGAAGGCAGAATATATACAGTGGTATGCAATAGTTTGAACACCCCTAGACATCTGTGTATATTTTCCAAGTGGAACAAGGTTTATTAGGAGAAACAAACATTTATGAGAACAAACCTTAGTGCAGCACTTAAAACATAAAATAGAAGCGTAACTTGCATGATTCTGATGCGTTAAAATGGCCAAATAAGCTGTAACTGCACCAAAGTGTGCTCACTGTAGAGTATGCATCTACTGCACATGAAGTTTGACTAGGAGTGCGCAAACTTTTGCATTTATTTCTATGTGGACTCATGTTCTTTTGAATCAAGTGGATTTAGTGCATTACTTTCTCTTAGTAACTATTAAATAGCCAAATCCAACCCGGTGATAAAGTCGAGGCATGCAGGGTGATGGTTCAAGGAGAAAGAGAAAGAGAAACTGTCGGTGTTGTCTTTCAGTGAGGTTCCTCTTGCTTTACACCACTTCAGCCTGTTGCTGATATGAAAGACTCCGTCATGTCGTAATTCCGTATTGTTTAGTTTGCGGCTGAAAGCAACACTAACTTCCTCAATGTTCTCCGCACTTTCTCTTCAAATTTCTCCACAAATCAATTGTGATCATCTGATTGGTTCAGAAATCACGCACTCTCCCACCTTCTGACTTTTTCTAGGGTTGGGGTCGAAGGAGGATGGTGCGATTGAGGGTTTTGGTCTTTTTGAGTTCAGTGTGGCCGATGCTCATTCTGCAGCAAGGACTAACGAGGGGTTTGGTGCATGATGCATACGATTAGCCTTTAAAGGCCCACCTAATCATCCAGCTTTGCGCACCAGCTATAGAATGCTAATAGAAAGCTCTTATCGATTAGCAAGTGTAGGGCTGATCACACCTGAGACTGTTCTGTGGCTCCACTGGACAGAACAAACCTTTAGGTCTCTCTCGTTTTGTATTTTCCTTGGTTCCTAAACCTGGTTCCTTTCAGCGGTGGCCTAGTGGTAAGGAGTTGCCCCGCATCGGACGATTGTGGGTTTGATTCCCTCACAAGTAGGTTGGCCTGAAGTACCCCTGAGCAAGGTACCGTCCCCGTCCCTGCTCCCCGGGCGCTTTCAATAGCTGCCCACCGGTGCACGGTGTTTGAGTGCATGGGTTAAAAGCAGAGGTCCAATTTCGTTGTGGTTCACGCTTGCTGTGCTGTGACCTCGCAATGACGAGGGTTGTCACTTTCACTTTCTTTGGGCGGTTCCCCACACATCTTGTTTTCCTGTCATTCTTCATCGCAATGTAATAATCTGTCCTGCTTTAGAACACCCCTCTCTACTATCTGCCCACCGAACTAACTGTTTCGTTTTCTTCTGTTTCTTAAATAGTATATTTTTGCAAAGGTTGATTTAAGTCAGTGGTTCATTGTGTCAAATGTAGCACTTCTGCTTTTCTTCTCTACTTTTTTAGAAATGCCAAACCTTCTGCCTCCATTCTGGGATGGAGCAAGATCTAGGTCGAGCTTTGATGCGCTTTTAATCAAAATGAAAGTCTCCATGTTACACAGTGGTTACACCCAGGCTGTCGTGTGTGTGTGTGTGTGTGTGTGTGTGTCATATGTGGCTACAAAAGGGTGATTTTGGTCACTAATGTCTGTCCCAGTGCTTTCCCTTTCATGTGATTTTGTCAGTGTGTATTTTCCTGACTGCAGGTCCAGATTGTTGCTGTAATGCTGGTGTTTGGACTGTAAAGATGTTATTAAATTAAAGGGCAGCGCAATATATTGCTGTGACTCAGCTCTACTGCTGCCTAATGCAGGTAGAAGAGCCTCTAGCCAGTCTACTGCTGTTTTATGTTGGAACCAGTGTATCATCTCTTTCCAGTGTTATTGTATCATTCATCTACATTTGGGAATTGTTTATATGGGGGAACATTTTACTTAAGCGTAAAGTTTTTTTAAATGTAAAATCTCCGTCCTCTGAGATTTTTGTCATTGATAAATTTTGGCCATGGGGAAAAAAAGATATATATATATACTTTTTTTTAATTCTTTTTTTTCTCTTCTCCCTGTTCATGCTACGTATCAAGAGGCAGTGCAACTTCTCATATACAGAATGCAGTGAAATAAAAGATTTCTTGCTAACATGGCCACCATTTTTCAAATGAAATGTCAAGAAAGAAATCCAATTTCAAAAAAAAGAATAGAAATCCCTGGATGAATTCACATTAAATTTCTCAAAAATGACTGTGGCCTTGCTGCATTTTTTCAGTATATTTATTTCACTTTGTCATTTTTTCCCCCATAGCTGTCACTATATTTCCCCCCAGTGTAGTTCGTCTCTACTCCATGATGGTGCCTTTTGACCTTTTAGCCTAGGGACTGATCACAACACGTCTTGGAGGTTTGATTGCATTGGTAATGAGAGCCGTTCATTGTGTGTGGGTCTGTGGTTGAAGGGACTCGGGCCGGTTAAGAAACATGCCTTACAGTTCAAAGTTGCTCTTGCTTCCTTCGCTCTTCATTTCTCGCTTCTTTGTGTCACTCGTGTAGCAGCGGGACTTGCTTTTGTGTGCTCTGTTTCGGATGCAGGCCCTCGTGTTTGCGTAATCATCTCCCATTAGGGACGTTAATGGTTTCCATAGGAACTGTACGGCATGCTAAGCAGACAGCAATTTGCCTGCTGTTACATCAATTTGTATTTATGCTATATTTTTCACGTGGATAACGTTTAGGCACTCGTCACCAACAGCGATGATGGACGTGGGGCTGATTATATTGGTCCAAATGAGGAGCAGAGGAAGACGGTGGTTAGACAGCTGATTATCGAGCTTCTGCCCCTGCGCTTCCGCTGTTATTTCTCTTTATTTGGATGGGTCTAATTTATACAGTGTTCCCTTTTTCCTCATTAGTGCTTGATTTTTCGGCTCTGAGACCGTAAGCCCCGCTGAATGCTAATTGCCACTGTTTGTTTTACATCTGACATGGTGGTCAGGAACACAAATGATAAACACAAGGATCTAAACTCACTACTGGGCATCAGATGTGCACCTAAAAAGCTTTTTATTCCGGTTTTAGCTGCAGAATCACAGTTAAATAATACTTCAGAGTTGATTCATGTATAATAATGCAACAATTCATTCATAATTAGTGCAGACTTGGTCGTTTGTAAACAGCCTGAAGTTTGCATGTTAAAGGAGGGCCTAAAGCCAAAGCTCGTTTACATTTGGAGTCCTGCTTTGTAAGTGAACGCATTGTTTGATATGCAGAATCTGAAAGAATGTCATTTTATCAGGAAAAGGGTGATTGCATTAAAATGCAAACCCATTAAACAGTAAGCGATATGGTAATAGGTGAATAACTATGACATGCCCTCAGGGCCTCCTGGTGGCAAGTGGGACCCAAGCAAATGCTGCAAATGAAACAGCTTCAAGTCTGGTCAAGGATGTTCAGAACCCAACACACTTTGGTGATTTCCCAGCTCAGACACACCTAGTTCAGCTCATGGATCAGCCGGGTTTAGCAGATGTGTTGGGCAAGGGCCATCCAAGGCTAGACTTTGAGCTTAGATCAAGAAAACCTTCCCAAAGCTTTCAGGTACGGTTATTATATTGTTGCCATTTTATTCTGGCAGTGCTGTTTCACTTTTTGAACTCATGTTTCTTGGTTTAGAGTCTTCAAATGTAAGCTTCCAATAAACTCTGCTCTTGGCCCAGTTCTGCTAAGCCTGATTGGTGTAGAACCTGTTCATTACCAAAACCAAAACCGTGGCTTCATTCTAAAGAGTCCCTTTATGGAACCTTTATTTTAAGAGTATGCCATTTCTATGATGAGCAAATTCTATGTGCAATCTGAAGAATAAATAAGAGTAATCTGCAATTAGCACTTCAAGTCTTTGCTATGATTATTTAAGCATTTGGGGTCCTCACGTTGCAATAAGTGACTCATTTGCCTTGAAAATGTCAGACTGAATGGTGGTTTTAATTGTATTCCTGCTATTTACGTTTACTGGTGGTTGGGATGAGGTGTTTGCATATTATGTCTCACTACAGGGGCCGTGTACACCTACGTTTCTGCCTTTTTATTACACGCTTGGAACGTTCCGCTCATTTCAGACATCCATCTTTTGTGGCAAGCGTCTCCGGGAAATTTTAATTGCCAGTCTCCATCTCTCACTCTCTGGGAGAGGCTTTAATTAACCACTAGCCGATCTGTTAATGATTTGTTCCTGCTGAGTCCTTTACGTGCAGGACGCTCTGATGTCCAGGAGGAGGAAGATGAAGAATTGATTCATTTTTGTTTTGCTTTCAAGCACCGGGGTGATCCACGTCTGCAGAGTGAAGGACAACCAAGCCCCTCATCCCATCTTTGTCACTGGGCACATCCTAAGATTAATCTTGTCAAGTCCCAACCGTTCATGCAAGGACTGATTTTGAAGCAGAAGCAACCGGGCAGTGATGATCGGGTAGAAATTCATTGAGCAATAAATTTTTTTGTGAAACTATTACTTTAAATACTTTACTGGAGTGCAGAGCCGAAAAGTTTCACTCCATTAAACTTTCAGAAGGAAATGAATTTTACTCCCTACATTTTCATTTTGATTCTATTCAAAATTGTTCCTCTGCATTTAATTTACCATCTTTGTTCAATCATTCAAACCAAACATCAGTGTGAATTGAAACTACCCATAACCTTGCTAATTTACAAGGATCGTTATTTAAGCTAAGATTTTTTATTATTATCTGATGCCTATCCTCGCTCTCATAGGGCCATGGGTCAAGTCAGTTTTGTTCATATAGTGATTTTTTTTTTTACTGTTGTCACAAAACAGCCTTGCAGAATCCGGGTCCAAGCCCCAAGTGAGCAAGCCAAAGGCAACAGAGGCAAAACTCCCTAAAATAGGAAGAAGAAACCTCAGGAGGAACCAAGACTCAAAAGAGGAACCCGTCCTCCTCTGGTCGACACCGAATAATAAAAGAAAAGGAATAGCATTTATAAGTTAAATGATTTCAGCACTGATTGCTGGTAAAGTGTGAGTCAACTTGAAAGAGGTCTGTTTGAGTCTGTAACTGGGAGTTAACTTAGTTAATACTAGTAGTTCTGTTTGAGTCAGTGGAGATGTTGCTGGTCTTGGTTTGTGATATCAGGGCAGACGCACGGACATATACTCACACTGGGGCCAGGTTAGCATCTCCAGTCCACCCGACCTGCATGTCTTTGGACTGTGGGAGGAAACCAGAGCTCCCAGAAGAAACCTACAAAGAAACGGAGAGCACAAAAAGGACCCCAGGCTGGAAGTCGAACCTAAAATGTTCTTGCTGTGAAATGACAGCAGTAGCTCATGCGCTTCAGTTCCACTTTTAAAGTAGGGTGGTGGTGGTCTAGTGGTAGGGTACTTGCCTCTGGACCTATGGCTCAAGAGGTCCCAGGTTTGAATCCCACCTCTGGCACTACCACCACTGGGTCACTGAGCAGGACCCTTAACCCTGGATTGCTCCAGGAGGACTGTCCCTGTAATTAGGACATGGATGTCCCTCTGGATAAGAGTGTCTGCTAAATGCTGTAAATGTTTATTGATGCATTAATTATTATTATTATTATCATTATAATTAGTTTGCACATTTAGAGTTGCAATTTGCGACAGTAAAAGCACAGCGATTCTAGATGTTTGTAGATACCTGCTCATCTGAAGTTAAGGGTATTAATAGGGTGTTTATTCCCCTCTTTGCTGCTATAACAGTCTAAACCCCTCTAGGAAAGCTTTACACCAGATGTTGGACAAACGCTTGAGTGAGGCCAGATACTGATGTGAATGATTAATTCTGCCTATCCAACTTATCCCGAAGGTGTTGGATGAAGCTCAGTCAGTTCAGAAATTGCATATGGTGTGTTCTACATCCCATTGCAGGGAGTGGATTGTATCTTTCTTTCTGCTTCATGTCTTAAGTTAGATGGCTTTGTTCTGCTAGAATGATTCATACGTCGCTCACTGTGAGGCTTAACAAACAAAAAACTATTTTCTGAAACAGGTGAGGTGCAGGGCCCGAGCTGAAAACGAGCCAGACAAAAAGTCTGTCCTTCAGAAAGCCTGGAGAACTGTTTATAAAGAATACAGTAAAAATACAGGATAGTTTGGCTTTATGGAAGCAAAATATGAAGATGTGATGGTGGCTCTTGCACAGTACTGTAGGTCATTTGTCTTTAAAAAAGCTTAATGGCTATTGAAAGTTTTTAGAACCTTTCAGGTTTCCACAAAGGCATGGCAAGACATAGACATAGCAAGCATGTTTTGGCTGATTATCTACGGTAGTGTTTGGGAACCCTTTTGATTTTCTGCATAAATGTGCCCTGAAGCATTATCAGGTTTGCCTACAAACCCAAAAAGGAGATAGAAAGGATCAGAGGATCATGGGTTCAAATCCCAGACCAGTAGGTTGCCTTGAGGTACCCTTGAGCAAGGTACCGTCCCCATCACTGCTCCCCAGGGCACTTACAATAGCTGCCCCCTGCTGCACGTGTTTGTGTGTGTGTTAAATGCAGAGGTGTAAATTTGTTGTGTTCACTGTGCTGAGCCGTGTACTAACAATGACGAGAATGGTCACTTTTGCTTTCACTTTCACGACTTGCTTGCTTGCAGGGCTTTCCACAATAACTCTACTGAGCTGAGTTGATGACTGAGACAGTCCAAAACATTAACCTCACTGCGTATGCATTATGCATTTAAATTTTAAGCAGCACTGAATTGCAGAACTGTAAGCATAAAAAAAGACACGTGGATCCCAACACAGTTTTAGTTTTTTCCATTTGCTACCAGTTTTTTTTTTTTTTTTTTTTTTAAACCAAACAAGCATTTGCAAGTATTAAATAATTGACTTTTGCACTGACTGTGCTTTTCAAAGCCAAACGAGTTCAGTCAGAGTGGCCTGCAAAACGTAACCTAGATTTGCTTCATTTTAAATGTAGAATTCAAATGTATAAAGAAAAATCTCACGACATGTAAAGCAGTTTTTGGATCCATCACCTACTGTGATGTAGGTGAATAGATGTGAATAGATGCCTGCACCATTTAGGATCCACTGGAACTTTAAAGCATCGGCAACATAAATGTAAGAATGAAGCAAAAGAGGAAAAACGTCATGTTACTCTGAAAATCCAGGTGTTGTGCTTGATGTGCGCTGGCCTTGGATGCAAACTGTTACTGAGTGCAGAAATCAGAGCTTTGTGAAGCTTTTAGCATTCAGTCAAAACTGGGTCACCGGGGTGCTGATTCAGTTCTGCAGTCATTTCCAAAGAAGGGAATATGCGGTGTTTAGCATCTGCCCAGTTCAGGCTCCATTTCTGCTTGGTCACTTGGTAACTCTATTAGTTCCCATATTTTAGCAATGCACAAACATTTAGGGTCTTAAAGGAAAACACATGACTGCGATGTGAATAAAATGTAATTATCTTTACAGCCTCTACCAGACACATTCAATAAGGCTGTCTAATCAGATTTCAGAGGAAGCCTAATGTTGCTGGTTTGAGAGTGTTCTCATCAGTGCAAGCTTGTTTATTAGGGCAAAGTATCTTCAAGTATCTTAAAGAATCTCATCTGCTGTTCTTATTTTGATTATCTTGAGAAAGTGGTCAGGAACACACAAATACAAGTGTGTGATGAGGTGTAGAAGTGTAGGTGTGGTGTCTGGTCTGATGACCCGGTGAGGTGTTCAGGGTGGTTTTAACCCTCTCCTGTAGGTGCTGGGACCCTGATTAGGATAAGCTGCTCAGAACCTAGATGTAGCTGTTCTGTTAACTTGCTTTAACATCAGCATTAAAAAAAATAGGTGGGCCATATCCATCCATCCATCCATCCATCCAGTCTTCTATGTGTGTGTAAATGAACCGAGGAAATGCTGCACAACCATTATTTTTTTTATATAAGCATTTATGTGCCCATGTTCTACGCTGTGTACCACGTGTATAACACCACACTATGCAGCTCTGTTATTAGGGTTTAGAATTCCATTAGCACAAGGTGGACTGGACCAGGATTACTATTACTGTGGAGCTTTGGGTTCAACCAATTACAGTGGTCCTTCCACTCCACTATTAATGCCAGCCTGTAAACACAGCACACACTGCAGATTCATTTTGGATTAGGCATCGGTCAGTTACGACTGCACTGTGGAGCTACAGGCTGTTTAGTTGGTAAGATAAGTCAAGAGTGTGTTAGGCTCCAGTGGACCTGTAAGGCTGCGGTGGATGATGAATGACCATAAAGACTGGAAGGCCTGCAGCCTTCCACCCCCAGCCTACATTCGGTCACCAAATGTATTTTTAATGAGGCTGATCCCCTTGACTTCCATGAATAGAAGAAGCCATTCTTGATGGTCGAGATAACCCCAGTGCATCTCCAGTACCCATGTGACTGAACAGCCTTGCCTCACACACTCTGTGTTGGTACAGGAGTGTGACAGCACAGGGCTCCATTTGTTTTGCAAGGTTACTCTGCAATCACAGGAAGCTGTTAAAAAAAAACAACGAAAATGACTTTGCAGGAGGTTTCCTACAATTACAAGCATTTAAAGTAGCCAAAAGGAGGATCTTAGCTTTGAGAAATGCTCCGCTTTAAGGACTTCAATCTATAATCAATAAAACTCACACACATACTGTGGGATCTACATGCCCAAGACCACATTGAAAATAGATGAATTTTGTAGGAAAAAAAAGTTCCCAATTAAAATGACCATAATGAGGATAAGATCTGTATGATTCTGCTCTATTTCTAAGTCACAATTGAAATGAAAGCAAATTTATGAAATTGACCATGTCAAAGCCTTTGTTAAGAAAGGCCTTTTTAGGCTTATCCCTCTTCCTTTGAAGCAGATTTAATCTACTCACCACAGGCTTTCCCCCAGTTTTTGGAGTCCACGCAAAAAAAAAAAGTACTGGAAAATAAGACCTGCCACTGAGGTCCAGTTTATGAAGAATTTTTGAAATAAGCAAAAAGATCTAGTTCCTTCAACACCTTTAAAAGGTTCATGTACCAAATAAAGTCTTTAAACATTAATTTAGCATTATAGACTTTGTTCCGTTCCCTTTGTGAAGAAGAAGAGGAGAAGAGACTGAGAAGATTCTGAGAAGGTTGTGAGTTTCCAAGCTAGACTGCTTTGTCCTTTTGATGTGGAGTTTACGTGTTCCTTGTCTCTGCATGGGTTTCCTCTGAGTGCTGCATTCCAAAGTCCATGGATGGATGGGTGGATGGATGGATGGATGGACGGATGGACGGACAGCTGCTCCTGACTTTCTGGTTCTATTAGCAATGATTTTCTATGGAGAGTATAACTGTGTGTACAGTTGAACAGCCCTAAAGGAACAGAATTCACCAGTTCCTGCATCCCTCTCTCAATACCTTTGATCATACATATTCTGAAAGAGGAGAAAAGGACAGAAGAGGACGGAGAAGAAAAAGGGAACGACTCTGACCTCATTTTTACCCCCAGTGGAACACTCACCTGACACAAACTAATGTGCTGAGCTGCACAGAAGACAAGGGGACACACTGCTGCCTCCAAGAGGTGGGGGAGTGTCGGAGCCTTGGGTGAGTCTCATTTAGTGTAGTTATAGATGATGAATGACCTGATTGGTTATTGACCGAGGCCTAACATGCTCACCAATAATTGGTGGCTCATTTGTTTCCTGTGTCCAGTATGAGGTCATTGGTGTATGGCAATCTACAAAGCAAGATTCATATGACAATTCTGTTCTCTCATTGGCCATCTGACATGATTTACAACCCATCATAAAAGATTATTGATTTTTTATTGCTTAGAATGACACAAGCTTAACATGCTGCTTGATTTCTCGCCAAAACCTCCATTCTCAATGTGTAAATGTTATTCTGTAAATGAAAAGTACTACATGAGCCACATTTATAGGTCGAAAAGGGACCCAGGGTCACTTCTAAGTGACTAAAAGCCTCTCTCACATTTGCTAATGTTAATGTTCATAAGCCTTTGATCCATGTGGAGAAAAAAGGGACACTGGTCAGTATGTGGAGACCTTTATTGGTCTTTAACAGTGATTGTGTTGATGTAATATTTTACATTCATGTGTAAATGATGCACAGAACTGAAGTCAATACAGAATTTCTGTATTACAATGGATAAAAATCTAATGTTATATCATTTAAACAACAACTTCATACTCATAGCAAACTCATGACAGCATCTCTCTTTTAAGGTGGGTAACAACCTTAGAAAACTAAAGCTCTTGTAAACTCTGGTAACAATGCAACTACAAATTAAGGAAGCGCAACCTCTTTATAGTCCTTCGTACAAAGAATCTGCCTGAAAACTGAAGCTTTTCTGTTACCCTTTGTACACAAAGCAGCTCTTTTTTGTCCATTCAGTACAACATTATTCAACTACAGTAGAAATCATTTGGCTTTTGTGATAAATTTGTGATAAATTGCCATTTTTCTACACTTGTGCAGGTGAAAAACATGTTTCAATGGAACAATTCATTCAATGGACATCCTTTATTTCCTCTTTACAAGAGGTCATAAAAGCAGCAATGTTCATTATGTCCAGCTCAGTACAGGAGGCATCAAAGTCTGTATATTGCTGCCTGTTTTTATGCTGAAGTGTTTGCTTCTTACTGGAAGTTCTCACCAGTGTCATGAAGTTTCTTTCCATGGTCCAGCTTGATAATGATAATGATAATAAACTAGTTTATAGTGGAAGTTCTTCGTGACAAGCAGTTTTGGAGATATTTCTCTTGCTTTGCCAGCAGTGGTCACTGTTTTTTGGTGGACCCTGATCAGGCTGTAAGATTAAAGGGCTCTTATTTCTGGTTGAATCTCATCTGTAGGTGCTTTCATCATTACTGGTAAGAGAAAACATGGAAACGATGTTAATAGTTTCTATTTGAATGCTAAATCTGTATTTATAAAACGTTAACAATTTATCAAGCCCCCAAAGGGACCCTTAAACTGCAGACATCTACAGATCTATTCAAGAAGAACGGAATAAACGACTATGATTTGCAGTTATGAAAGTGATGAATTTAAGGTGAACAGAACTATATGGATGATTATGGTCATCCAAAAAATAGAAGAAAAGAAGACATGGAATCACCTAAGCTGTGACCCACTGGCCATTGAATTGTCTTCGTAGATCTTCAGCATGGTCTCTGTGCGATCGTCCTGAAATTCTTTTGTTTCCTGGAATCTAAAAACAAAAGCATTCATATTAGGTTACTAAAAATGAGAGCGTTTTCTTAATTTTCATCAAGACTGGAAGACAGTGCGTGAAAATAGCATATACATATTTTTATTCACTTATTCGTTTATTTATTTTATTAAACCTTTAATTGTCTAGGCAAGACATTTAAGACCCTTTTCTTATTTTACAATGTCAAAGTCAAATATTGAAAACACTTGCCATGATTATCTTGATTAACAACATAAACTAAAGTAATTAATTGTGGTGAATAATTTTAACCATGTTACAGCCCTAATATCACTTTCATTCAGCTTCCCATCCCACCACTGCCACCTAACATCCGGATGAAAACAGCTAACCAAATTGGATTTTCTGATTCTACTGAACTACCTGGGCTCCAGACGTTCCTTCACCTTTGCTATGGACAGGATATATGGTCCCATCTGCCGTGCAATAGTCGTCAAGTAGGAGTTTTCCTGCTTTAGCTGGAGAAGATCATGAAGCTGTGCTGGGATAATAAAACAGATGCTGCATTAGAAGAAATAATGAGGTTAATCCAGAATTTTGGTAAAAGGAAAAAATAGGAATTCTATTAACCTTCATAAATCTCCTGCTCATTTGTAACTCTTTGAAAGGTCTCCTCCCATATCTGCAAAATAATGCATACATTTATAAAGATTTTTCTGACCCTTTTCCTTATTTTCTCTAGTGACAGCGCTATAGTGCTATTGGCTTTCAACAACTGGACAATTATGAAAGAAAAGATATATTTGAATGTTATTACATCAGAGGATAGTATGGAAATAAAGTTTCAAAAAGAGCAAAATTGATAAGATTCCTTTATGTTCAAATGCTTTACTTCATGGCAACGACTCGAACAACAGCCCCACCTCCTCAAACATGGCCCTGAGGGTTTGCACAGAAGTGTACTGGGAGGTGATCTGCTGGTCTATATGAAGAGATCTCTCCAGAATCTCCTCCATGGTGTTTGTGTTGATGAGCGAGTGGTGCTTAGTCAGGTCTCTGTGCATCTCTTGGACCTGGTCCTTCAGCGTCTGGATCTCAGTCTGGAGAGTCTGCCTCGGAAATATTGACATTTAAGTGAACACAAGTAAAACTGATCCTTCTGTTAGATGGCATGGCTGCCACAGTACATCAAGTAAGTCTCTGAAAAAAATATAAAAACACAAAAATGTCACCCAACCTTAACAGACACTCTCTACTTCTGGACAAATTAACTGTGATAATTGATTAAAAAAACAGCAATTGTTATTTTGCCGCACTGTTTATTTTCCAACCACTACAGCATGAATTAATTTACATATTATCCTATATTCCTTCTGGCGGAAATGATCATTATTGCAACAGATTATCCAGTTCATTAAAAGATTCACGAATAGTTTTGCTGAGTTTGCACTAATTCAATAACGCTCATTTCTGCTAAAAGAGTTTTAATTAGTGGGAAGTATATTTTAGTTTAGAAGTAAAAATTCATTGGTTTCCCCATGCACTATAAAGGCAGCATTTTTATTAGTTAGAATTAAATTGATCAAGTTTTATATTTGAAATATATTTATTATAAAAAATAAAGTATTAAAAAATAGTATTACAATATTATAATATTATATTTTCACTCAAGTTGTAGTGAAAGAAGATTGTTCTCTGCCTCACCTGGTAGCTGTTCTCATAGTTGCGACAGTGCTTGATGAAGGGTGTTTCTCTGCCCTCAGCCATCAGGACTTTGGTGCCGATGTAGCGGTGAGAAGTGGGTCTGCTTCCCAGAGAAGGAACCTGAGGCATCTCACTGAGAGAAGAGGAAAGACAAGTCATAGACCAATCAGACTATAACCCGACGACAGACATGATCAGAACCAGAGATAATACCAACTTCAGTGAGCTACTCTTGGTCAAACATGGTCAAACGTAATTATCCTTGATTTGCATATAGATAGACAGACAGACAGACAGACAGACAGACTGACTGACTGACTGACTCATTGGTTGACAGACTGACTGGTTGATTAATTGATAGATAGATAGATAGATAGATAGATAGATAGATAGATAGAGTCAGTACATGCTGGTAGTGGCTGTGCATAACAGTTATGTCCTAGATAAATAATTAGTTACATATTTGTGTAGTTTTGCTATATTTCATAAAAATTCCATTAATAAAATTTCTTGATATAAACATAGTAACATCGACTTCAGTAAAATTTAAACATTTCACAGTAAAAACCAGTAGAAAAACATCCAAACTAAACAGTTGTGTAATTACCCAATGCCATTTTTATACTAATTCTACATTTAATCAAACTAACAGTACACATTCTAGTGATTTCCCAGAAAATATTTCCTCTTTTACTTGAATAAATGTGGAATATTGAAAGTGTAAAATCTGCTCTTTCTACAGAATTTCTCCCCTTTTTTCAGCAAGAAGCAAATTAAGCTGTTATCATAAGAAGTGGTGGCAAAAACAGTGTCCAGTTTAAATGGACCAAAAGAAGAAAATGTTAAAAATGCCTTAAGAACAGGATAGTCTTTACATGACAGCTTATTCTGTTTCTTCTGCAAGCCTCTCTCTGCTTATTTCATGCTTGCTGGTTCACAGACAGCAGGTCTGTGTGCAGAGCATCAGTCCATAAATCCTGGGTAAGTATTCTTAGAACAGACTTTCTGACGGCAGTGTTTCCAATAAGAAATGCCCAAAAGCCATGCAAGAATCTGCTGTACAGTTTCTCCGTATTATTTTCTATAATAAGCCTAAACATGTGACATTTTCTACAGCAGTATTCAGGAAAATTCTTTGTACAAAATATACAGACAGAAAAAAAGTCAGCTATTTTATGTGTGTTTCTTTTAAATGATAAAAATGATTACTTTTCCCTTTCTTGTAGTAACAACAGTAACAAATTTGCAAATTGTTAAATTAATAACAGAAGCAAATTGTTACTGTCCCAGGTTTGAAACTAGAAGTATATCAGTAACCTGGAAAGACAGTAGAACCACCTGTAATCATAACGCCACCTATGAGACCAAAAAGGGAAAGTTTGTCCACTTTGCTACCATTCAAAAGCATGAAATAAAATTGGTTTTGTTGCAGATATATGTATTGTTTAAAATGAAAGATTTTTACAATAGGAAATAAAATTGGAAGACAATGAACCAAGCTGAGGATTATTGAAAAAATGCTCACAAGCCCGGTTGGCATAAAAAATAAATGTATTTTAATAAATGAATATAAAGTCGAAATGCAAATTTAAAGAAGATAAAATTGTATTTCTTTAGAACTTCTTGCATATTTGAAATATTGCATAATACACCTTCTTTTAACTTTTCAACAGTAGTGCATGAAATGATGCTACAAATGCCAATTAAAAGGCCAGTCTTGTGCAACTTTATCGTTTTTAACTTATAAGTAAAATACTGCACAAAATAAGTAAAAAAAAAATGTTGTTTTAATTCTAGAAAGGCACACAAAAGAAAATAAGTGAACGACAAAGAAAGCCGTATCATGTCAACGAAGTTAAGTACAATTTTGAAATCAATTTTCGTTGAAATACTAAATAGCATCTCTACATTTCTGATACTAATTAAACATGTTAAAAACTTTACTGAATAAAAACAGCAGATCATATATTTCCATGCATGTTTTTGTTTCCGAATCAGAAAAAAGGAAATTGCTTAAAACATTAAAAATATGCTAAAAATGCATAAAAATCTAATTGATTTATAACATTCTAACTATTATTGCATATGAAATTACAGTTATTAACAAGTCAAACTGAAACTAAATCTTAAAAAACCATAAAAGTTAAAAAAGGAAGCAGGAATACCGTAGAGTGATAGTCTTAATTTCTCCCAGCTGCTAAACACACGTATGCTGTTGCAGAGTTCCTCGAGAGTCTCTTGGGTACTCTTACCTCTCACACTCATGCCTGTGCTGCGTCTCACTATTGAGTTTTGGCTTCTCACCTAGCCCGGCCCAGTTTAAGATAAGGGCACAGGCGGGAACTCGCATGGAACAAAGTGGCAATGTGTCCCACCTTCTTTGTTTGTGGGCTCCTTGCTCTGAGCCGAATCCTGAAGAGTTCCATGTAATTCTGATAAAAATAGTGAGAGAAGGCCGGCCCTTCCCATAAACAGCCTGTTGTTGCCATGGGGCTGGTAGAGGGAAAGGGGGGCTAGAAATACCTGAAAACATCAGAGGTGATTGATGTGGAAAGTTGCTGAAGGGCCCAACGTCAACTAGTGTTAGGAGGTTAAAGGTGGGAAGAGGAGACAAACCCCTTTTTGCGGTTACCTGTCCTTCACTCAGTTACTTACACTCACACACACACACCTGGAGGTCAATAAATAGAAAAAAACAACAGCACAGAGCTCCAGGAATGCTTTGATGTCTAAATAGATAGACTTTGTCACGGATGCTAAACACCACTTTAAGAACATCCATTAAAACTGAGATGTGAGCTGTGAGAATCTAAACGTGAAACTGATTTGTCAGAAAGTCATGCAATGCCCTAATGTGAAAGATAACAAATCTGAAAGTCCTGACAGTGGTCACTAGATAAAGACAAGCTGATCCAGGAGCAGTGTTATTGTTCCTCATGTAGAAGTTCAAATGGATCCAGGCAGAGCAGTAACACTACTAGGATCACAACTTTCCTAGAAGCCGTGGCTCCACTCACCCCAGACCCCGTGTTATCACTCTACGCCCTGGCTCCCCTCAGACACAGCTAACACCTGCCACATTACAAACAGGAGTTACATAAAAGCGGGACACAGCTTAATGGCTGACCAAACGACCTTTGGGATAAAGCCCAATTCCCCCTTTTCCTCTGGTCTATTGTCAGCACCTGCTTGCTGATCTCTTAGGGCATGTCACAATTTCAGCTATTCTGACGTCCCCGACAACATAAAAGAGGTTTGGAGCCATATGGCATCTACAGAAGAGTATAAAAATATTGACAAATACACCAATCAAGCACTGATCTGGGTGGCATCAGGGGAACAATCTTTTCTTGTATAATATAAAATCTAAAATAAATATATGTATGAAGCAAATGTATGATCCACAGACTGGTCACACAGCCACTACCTATGAAGGGCACATGAGCATAAGAATTGGACCATGGACCAACTTTTACTTTGAATTTTCATTCCCTGTAGAATACTTTTATTCTGAAAAAGGCTAAATAAACACTGCACACATGCATACAGCATGGCCTAGTGGTTAAGGAATTGGCCCCTTGATCAGAAGGTCATGGGTCTGAATCCCAGAACAGTAGGTTGACTTTAGGTACCCTTGAGCAAGGTACTGTCCCCATCACTGTGCGTTTTAAATAGCTGCCCCCTGCTGTACAGTGTGTATGGGTGAAAAGCAGAGGCTGCATTTCGTTGTGTCTCACTGTGTGCTGTGCTGTGTTTCATGTCAAGTCACTTCCACTTTTTCACTTTAATACACAGTCAAGCAGTGGTGAATATGTACTGGAGCAGTAACTCACAGGTTGCTGACAGCGACTCCTCCAGAAATTGAGCCGGGTCTACGCTGGCCGAGCAGGAGGAGTGGATCCAAGCATCGGGCAAATTCGCAACGGAAATCTGTGTTAATCTGGGTGGAGAAGTTTTCAGAGTTAGAAAAGATTTAGTCCAGAAAAGCCATCCATTTTGTTGGATCTGAAAGTCTTTTTGACTTTTCGGGAACTGAATTTTCAAATGACATTAATATAAGGCCACTCTTTCTGTGGCATCTCTGATCCAAGCCAAACTCAACATATCCATCATACTTACAAATAATAAGTTATGGGATGTTATTTTCTATTTTCTTACAAAAGTTCATTCAGGAAAAATGTTCCTGACCTTCAAAAGGAGAAGGCAGAACCAATCTGCTGGGCTCTTTAGGCCTGTATTGATTTACAAGGAGCAAATTAGTTTGACATTCAGCCAAATACTTTCATGCTGGTGTCTTAATTTGCACAATTTACAAGAATGTCAAATTATAGATAGCTGTCAACGCACCTTCATCCAGTGTGTAAATAGTCTTTAAATTCACCAAGCTATACATTTTTAGGGTACTTGAACATAGTACTGCATTATGCCCTTGGGTTCAATTACAGTTAGTTGTCGACCACTAAAAAACAGCCTTCCTTTGGAGGGCACTTTCAGACCAAGAGACAAACCCTTTAATAAACCTAATGAGCAAGTCTGCCATTCCACGCAATATTCCCCTGTAGGTAATGAACAGAAAAAACATACTTGTATTGATTTTAAACTTTATTGCAAATGGTTTTTCAGAATAGCTCTTCAGAGCTCATGAGATATTTAAACATGAGAGCAATTTGCAGCATAATTTAAACAAACTACATTACTCTTTCAGCTGACTACAGATTTGACCCAAAAACAGTAATAAATCACTTTAATTTTTATTGATAAATAAAAATGTATCAATAAATTAATAATTTAATTTAAACATTTAATTTAATTTAATTTAATTTAATTATTGGTTATTGGTCATTGGTACAGTTTAACAGACCTGAATTTGAGTTCCAGCTGATATTCTAACCCAGAAGCTCTGGAAAGTCTTTGCATTTTCGAATTTCGTATCTATATGGGGTGGTGGTGGTCTAGTGGTAGGGTACTTGCCTATGGACCAATGGCTCAAGAGGTCCCAGGTTTGAATCCTACCTCAAGCACTATCATCACCGGGTCCCTGAGCAAGACCCTTAACCCTGAGTTGCTCCAGGAAGACTGTCCCTGTAATTAGGACATGTGGATAAGAGCATCTGCTAAATGCCATAAATGTAAATGTACCTATTACAAAAATAAACTGTGCTTCCCTGTGGAAAAGTTCTATGATCGTTTTTCTTCTGCCTTTAATCGTAGTGATGTGCTCTACAGGACTGCCTCAGCTAGCAATTTTAAAGCCCTTTACTCTGTGCTCTGCGGTTCATTACAGAAGACTTGTACAGGATTGGACTATGTGCTCCATGACTGAGCAGGATTGCTCTATGTGTGAAGAGGAGCTCACTGGTACTCACTTACTTTTTATTTATGAAGCTCTTTTTAATCACATGCCATCATATATCATTTCCCTGCTCACTGTTAATAATGGACTCTACCAGAACCACTCAGGTGATTTTATTTCATTCCAGGTCCCTTGAGCGATTACTAAGCTGAGAAAATCAGCTTTTATCTATAAGGAGGGCCAGAAAGGTG
Source organism: Hepsetus odoe (assembly GCA_017165825.1). Classification (NCBI taxonomy): domain Eukaryota; kingdom Metazoa; phylum Chordata; class Actinopteri; order Characiformes; family Hepsetidae; genus Hepsetus; species Hepsetus odoe. The sequence goes on along the minus strand of CM029393.1, from coordinate 3,808,804 downwards.
GAATAGAGTTCAAAATATGCTAAATTTGAACTCATTAGTTCCCCCTGTGGCTTTTATTGTTTTATTACTTTCATTCTGTTTATTTATTTCTATACTATGACAATAATAATAATAATAATAATAATAATGTTATATATTTTTTTCTCTTAGTTTTATTCTCTATTTTATTATGTTTTATTTATATTTTAGATTTTATAATAAGTCTTTTACAAATTCGCTATCAATCGTTGATGTCCTGTGCAGTAAACCTGAGTTAAAATGATGATCTATTGATGTTCTTCTTGACTGCATCACTTCTCTGGGAAGCAAGTAAAGAAATCTGATTGTAAACCCCAATGAAAGGTCTGATCTTTAAGCATTTACTTTGGAGGCAGTCTTCAGATCATCAAACTTCGAGAGATTTCCACTGGTTCTACCTTTAATGCTGGTTTAGACACAAAAATAAAGCCAGCCTGCATGAGTTGTCTGCTCCAAATGGGCTGGTACTAGGTTCTGAGACGAAGAATTGGAAAACGGCATCAATCTGGCAATTGATTCCTTACTTGGCTCAGCTGCTTGGGGTCATGGACAAATATCTGCCTAGAAAATTGTTCAAGCAGGCTTGTGGATAGAACCAGGGACCTTGAGCCTTTGTTGACTAATGAGGAACAAATTAGTTTAACTCTTATGTAGTTCGATTGTAGAGGCTTGACTGGATGCATGTAGGTTTGACAAGTTGTGCTTTAAGCTTGAGGTATACAGTAGGTGGCATCAGAAGAAGTGGAATTTTAACCACCATTCTGGGAAAAGGCTAAAAGGCGTCGCACTTTTGGGAGAACAAAGGAAAAAAGATCCACCATGACTCAACCCAACACCCCTATCCCTCTTATTTAATGTTCACCCAGGACTTCCAGAAGCAACTAACATTAGCAGAAAGAGAGAAAGAAGAGAGATTACATGAAAGACAAAACTGAAAAAAAAATCAACCTGAGCCAGGCCTAAGATCTCACATATTTTAGTCCTCGTCACACTCAGGTCTGGTAGCGGATTTATGAGTGTTACACTGCAAGTAGGGCTTACTTTGCTGCTCTGGGTAGGCCGAAGACGATGAGGCATCTGCACAATCCGGCACAGTCTCTCCATCAGTTGCTGTTAAAGGAAGACACAAGAAGTCAACAGCTAATAAGCTCTGATGACATGATGAGAAAAAGAGATTGCTACTTACATATCCCATGTCAAGGAACTCATACTTGTTCGCTGAACTGAGGAAGGCTGAGCAGGTGACCAGGTGAACCTAAGAAGTGATAAAACTGTAAGTCTTCTAGGGTTATACTAGTCTACAAATAAAAAAGAATCATATATTGGGCTTAACTGGGAAGCCCTGGATTGCTTTTACTTCATTTTGTTTGTGCTACATGCCTAACCCGTTGCTGTGAATCAGTCAGGACGAATGTTATGTTTGGGCAATAAAACGTGAACAGATTTGATGAACTCCACGTTGGATATCCCATATGGGTTCTTCATTTAAAAATGTATTTTTCTCAAATTCATAGCATTTTTCACAAGTACAGTACTGTGCAAAAGTCTTAGGCAGATGTGGAAAAAATGCTGTAAACAAAGAATGCTTTCAAAAATGGAAGTGTTAATCATTTATCTTCATCAATCAACAAAATGCAGTGAATGAACAAAAGAGAAATCTAAATCAAATCAATATTTGGTGTGACCAGATTCTCTGTCTGACCACAGCCGAGGTGAGAAGATCTCTTCTCAGAGTCAACCCAGGGAAAGCTGCCGGTCCAGACAATATTCAAGGTCGTGTGCTCAGAGGATGTGCAGAACAGCTGGCAGATGTTCTCACTGACATCTTCAACACCTCTCTGAGCACCACTGTTGTTCCAAGGTGCTTCAAGACCACCAGCATCATTCCAGTGCCAAAGAAACCATCCATCTCCTGCCTCAACGACTATCGTCCCATTGCACTCACACCCATCATCATGAAGTGCTTTGAGAGGCTGGTCATGAGGCACATCAAGTCCCAGATCCCCTCCTCACTAGACCCCCTGCAGTTTGCGTATCGTCCCAACCGCTCAACGGACGATGCAATCTCCACCACCCTCCATCTGGCCCTTTCTCATCTGGACAGAAAGGACAGTTATGTCAGAATGCTGTTCATCAACTACAGTTCAGCATTCAACACCATCATCCCTCAGCACCTGAGTGAGAAGCTGAGGCTGCTGGGCCTGAACACCTCCCTCTGTAACTGGATCCTGGACTTCCTGACTGGGAGACCCCAGTCAGTCAGGATCAGTAGCAGCACCTCCAACACCATCACACTGAGCACAGGAGCCCCCCAGGGCTGTGTGCTCAGCCCACTGCTGTTCACACTGATGACCCACGACTGTGCAGCCAAGCACAGCTCGAACCACATCATCATATTCGCTGATGATACAACCGTGGTGGGTCTGATCAGCGGTGGAGACGAGGCAGCTTACAGAGAGGAGATACAAGAGCTGACGGACTGGTGCAGAACCAACAACCTGTCTCTGAACGTCGACAAGACTAAAGAGATGGTTGTTGACTTCAGGAGATCACGTCGGGACCACACTCCACTTATCATCAACACCTCACCTGTGGAGATGGTCCAGAGCACCAAGTTTCTTGGTGTTCACATCACTGACAACCTCACGTGGTCCCTCAACACCAGCTCCATCACAAAGAAAGCCCAGCAGCACCTCTACTTTCTGCGCAGACTGAGGAAAGCCCATCTCCCACCTTCCATCCTCACCATCTTCTACAGAGGAACCATTGAGAGCATCCTGAGCGGCTGCATTACTGCCTGGTACGGGAACTGCAACGTCTTAGACCGCAAGTCCCTAAAACGGGTAGTGAGAACAGCTGAGAAGATCATCGGGATCTCTCTGCCCTCTGTACAGGACATTTTCACCACTCGCTGCATCCGCAAAGCAACCAGCATTGTGGATGATCCCTCCCACCCATCCCACACTCTCTTCTCCCTCCTGCCATCCGGGAAAAGGTTCCACAGCATACGGGCCTCCACTTCCAGGATGGGAAATAGTTTCTTCCCCCTGGCCATCAGACTGTTGAACTCCTAAACCGCCAATATCTTGAACTCTTAAACCCAGTCCACTTTGTCACCCTGTATTTATTTATTTATCTTGTGTTGCACTCTTGCACTTTATCAGTTAACACCGCTCCACCACACTGCTACACTGTGATCTATCTGGGCTGCTTTGTTCCACAACACTGCAGCCCTCTACGGATGATTGTACTGTCTGTCGTGCCGTCTGTTGTTGTCTGTCTTGTCTTGCACTTGTTGCCCCGTGTTGTGTCTTATGTTGTCTTGTGTCGTGTCTTGTCTTGTGTGTAGCACCAGGGTCCTGGAGGAACGTTATTTCGTTTCACTGTGTACTGTGTATATGGCTGAAATGACAATAAAATCCTACTTGACTTGACTTGACTTGACTTGACCACCCTTTGCCTTCAAAACAGCATCAGTTTTTCTAGGTACACGTGCACACAGTTTTTGAAGGAACTCGGCTGGTAGGTTTGTTCCAAACATCTTGGAGAACTGACCACAGATCTTCTGTGGATGTAGCTTCCTCACATCCTTCTGTCTCTTCATGTAATCCAGACACACTGGATGATGTTGAGATCAGGGCTCTGTGGGGGCCAGAAGAACTGATGCTGGTTCGAAGGCAAAAGGTAGTAACACCAAATATTGATTTGATTTAGATTTTTCTTTTGTTCGCTCACTTTACATTTTGTAAATTGATCAAAATAAACAATCATTATTTATATTTCTGAAAGCATTCTTTGTTTACAGCATTTTCCACGCCTGCCTAAAACTTTTGCGCAGTACTGTATGTATGAAAAATTTATCATCTATAATCCTGAGTCTCCATGTGAATGCTTCAGTTGCTGGGTATGTGTGGGAAACAAGCAAGACAGGTTAGAGACCGGCCTTGTACTCAGAAATAAGTCATGGTTTGTAAAGAAAATGCATTATGATTTCTGATTCAACACTTTGACAACGCAATGCATTAACAGCAGTATGAAAGTGGCCGGCCTTTACATGACTAGGAAGAAGAATGTGCTTGCTTTCACCTTCCCTTCCACTGTGTGACTGCAGGGGCCTAAACTGTCACTGAGGATGGTACCTCTCGAGTCACTGGGGTGGTAACATCTTTATACACCCCATCTTTTAAGGTATAAATATGGCCCTTTTCCCCAGGAAAACTTATCTAGGGTAAAAAAATGAGAACCCAAGCACTAAAAAGTTACAAAAAGTGAAACTGACTAATTATCATAGTGAAATACAGCACAGTTCACAGTGAAACACAAAAAAGCAGCCTCTGCTTTCTGCCCATAAACACTGTGTAGCAGGGGGCAGCTATTTAAAGCACTCGGGGAGCGGTGATGGGGACGATACCTTGCTCAAGGGCAACCTACTTGCCTGGGATTTGAACCCATGATCTTCCAATCCTGGAGCCTAGTGCCACTGCCTAGACATAACCACTATGTCCTACCTTCGAGCTTATATTAAGAATGTATGTACCTGTATAATTGAATCTGTGATGCAATGTGATACATTATGTGAATAGGATGTGTAAAAATGGAGTAAAAATAATGGTCAGATTATTAAATTATAAATGATTTTTTTCTATTGAATTCAGATATGAAATTAAAGACCTCTGCCATAATACAAATCCCACCGGGGCCATTTTTGTAGGTTTGCCATCAAAACGTAATCAAGAGCTCTCTTGTTTTGTGACTCAGACCCATAAACTACCTGAAGTGTAGGTAGGAGCGCAGCCAAGTGAGAAAGCTGCTCCTTCAGTGCCTTCTCCTTCTCCTCATGCTGTCTTCAGATGATGCAGACAGAAACAGTTTCAGTACATTATCATCCGACGCATGCACAGAAAACATGCTTTCTCATTCAGGGACACATCGCTACAGTTGTTCTTTTCATCAATATCTGAATCTGATTTTGTCTCACTGTGCCATTCTCCAAATGCACATGCACACATGCACACTTAGTCAGAAATAGCAGTCAGACATAAATAGCCCTGAGCGGAGTTCCTAGAAGACACGGCCGCGGGGAGCTTCCAGGCAGTGAAGCGAGTGGGACAGAAGACAAAGGCTCAAAATCTCATTTAAAGATGTCAGTGAAATGTGACCTCCAAGCCTCTGCAGCAACTGTACCACAACTTCCTGCTCTGCAGAAGTCATGCTTAGATAGACTATAACAAAAGTATAAGGTGAACTTTTAAAAGCTGTGATACACTGCGGTGCCACAGAGTAAAACTTATATAATATACCAGGGCTGTAATACTTTTGAACATGTACCGCTAAAGGTACAGGTAATGCTAGATAGAGTAAAATAATTGTTAACGTAGTCTTTTAAAAAAGCAAAAAAAATTGCTGTTTTAATTTGCTGTAGAAAAACCAACACCGCTTTTGATGGTTAGAATTTGAATGGTTTTGTCAAATTTACAGAATGATTTACAATACAAAGGGGTGTTAGTACCATTTCAGAGTTGATTGAATGCTAGAGGCACTTGAAGGAGTCCAGCTTGTTCCCAAAACATTGCAAAAATAATATTTACTCAAATATAATAAGATATTTATAATAAGGTAACACTCTCTTTTTTTAAATGATCTTAAAGTTAACATTTATTGTCACATTTCGCGGCCTGGCACCTCGTTAGTCTAAAGGTATATAGATCTTAATGAGTCAGGGCAGGGCCGTCGGTCATTATTTGTCCTTTGTATCGTGGCCTTTGTTCGATGGTTTGCATGAGTGCTTGATTGGCATGAGAACTGTCTTTCTGTAATCCTGACTTTGCATTTATATCCAGTCCAATCCACCACAGTGTGACTGAATGACTGTCCAAATCATAGATGTAGCGAGGGTTGTTTGAGGGGGTCCTAATATATTGGCTGAATGTGACTCCTCCTGTTTCCCCTGTGCCGACTGTGACTCCTCCTGTTTCCCCTGTGCCAGCTTTGACTCCTCCTGTTTCCCCTGTGCTGGCTGTGATTGCTGCCTTTACCCCTGCGCCAGCTGAAGGAGCTTGTAGGGCCTCTAGCGCCCATGTCTGCAGGGTCACCAGACGGGTTGTCACCACAGTCATCCTCCCTTGTTCCAGTGGTGGCTCCTTGCCACAGTGTCTCCTCAGGAGTGAGCTCCTCGTTGCTGTCAGCTCCCGCGGCTCCTCAGGAAGGCGGCCTCCCTTGGCCTTCAGCTCCTGCTTCTCCTTAGGAGAGCAGCCCCCCCATCGCCACCAGCTCCTAGCCTCCGCTTGCTGCAGCCCCATGGACTGTAATAGGCTTCTTGTTTCCGCCGGCTGCAGCCCCAGAGACAGCCTTGGGCTTATCAGATTTCTGCATTGGATTTCCCCTTGCCAGTCACAGCCCCAGTTGTGGCTGCTGCTGAGCCATTTACCCCTTATGCTCATTATGTTTCTGACCCTGTCACCGTACCCCTTTATGTCCCTACCACCATCTTTGTGCCTGTCTCTGTATCCCCCTTGTTTAGTGTCCCTTTTTCTGTCCTTGTGCCATTCACACTCTGTAATGATCCAAGCCTTTGTCCTATCCTCTTACCCAGGCCTCAACACATGTCCACTTCCTGGTCTTGTCCTTGGTCCATGCCCCAGTCTCATTCTGTGTCTGTTCCCCAGTCCCCTGTTCAGCCTTGTGTCTCGTACTATGGCTTCTCCCATCTTCTCCCCAGTCAAGACCCATGTTTGTTCCCCGGTCCTATCCTGTGTTTTCTCCAACGTCAACTCCCCATTCCCATCCCATGTCTTCTCCTGTGCCTCCTTGTGTAACTGCTCCCTGGTCCTGTCCCATATCCAGTCAAGCATTAGTCATTGATTGTCCTTTGTGTTGTTGTGGCCTTTGTTTCATGGCTTGCATGAGTACTGTGTGATTGACATTTAATGTTTAATAAAACCCCTTTCCAAAATCCTGAGTCCTCCCCAATTTTACAGAGTTTGGAAATTTTCATTGTTCTTTCCCTTATGGCTTGTAACCCAGGCCTCGAAGCAGCAACCCTCCCTATACAACCACACCACTACAATGTTTGACCGATAACATGACGTTCTCTTTGTGAAATACATTATTAGCACTTTTCCAAAAGACTTGAGGGTCACCAGGTTTCTGAACCATTTCTGTGAAGTTCTGTTCTTAATTTTAATCAAGCAAAGCCTGCAGGCTCCTAATGAATCAGATGTTAGTGCACTCATGGGGGATTTTATTTAAAGATATAACAGCTCCACACTAAACTTTGTTTTGATATTTTTTGGGTGACTGATGAGTTAAAACAAGCATCAGTATTAGAGTATCACCATCCGCTCCACCAGAGGGGGAATATTCTTTGACATTATTTACACTACACTTAGGACTTTACTACATTTCTGCAAAACTTTATTTAGTTTCTACCAACTTGACCATGTTGTACAGCCCTGTTACATTAAATAAGTGTGTTGTATGTCTATATGAAATATAAAACACTGCATGCATTTGTACTAATTCTGCCCAAATGAATCAGAAAATCTCTTTACCTCTGAACAGCTCTTAAGAGAATCATCTTCCTCTCTGCAAGCCTTTCCTTCATTCCAAACAAACAGGAATTAAACTCTTTTCAGGATAAATTACTAACCATTTCATCCAATATCAATGTGAAATCCACAGTAAATAGAATGAGGTTGTCTTTGATTACTAGATGCTTTATAACAGAGTGTGATTAGGGAAAGGCCTGTTCATCTTCCCCTTTGTTATATCTTTCCTTCATCCACCCCACAGCTGAAAAATGACTGTTGAAATCCCAGACACTTTATGTTCTCTGGGCGGCATCTGCTGGTGAAGATGCTCACCTGCATGCTGCTGAACAGGGTGCAGATGGCACTCTCTTCTTCTTCCACGTTAACACGCACTTCTCCTAACATGGCCCTCAGTAGGATGATGGCTTCACGTGCTGAAGTCTGGAGCTCTTTTACTGCCTGTGTTGATGCAAGAATTATGGCATATTTCATAGGAAGAGCAAAGCTGATGCACAGTGGGGGAAGGATGGGACAGAACTGAGCATCTCTGTGAACACAAACCATTTCCTTACATCAGGGCAAAAAGTCAATACCAATGTAAAAATAATACAAAATATTATAAGCCATGCCAACTCTATGTGAAAAACAGTTGATAAGAGCACACAAACACCGCGGCAATGTTGTGCACTACCTTGGACCCCCTTCCTTTCTTCTGTTTTTGCATATGTCACACCAAAGGGTTTCAGATCTTCATTCAAAATATGATATTAAATAGCAGAATGTGAAGGAACACCAACTATGTGTCAAAAGGCTTTGCGACACCTTTATCGTCCATGAGGGACAGTACTCTAAACCTAAAAACTGATTGTGCCAACTTAGCATGAACTACAGCCAACTGCTTCTTAAAACTGCGTTCAGTCTTTCACGTTACATTAGCGTAAATTTGAACCTTTTCTTTGCAGAATTGCTTTAATTTGTCCACATTTATTCAGGAGCTGTGTTTTTAAGGTCCTGCCACAACATCTCAACGAAATTAAAATCATTCGGCGCTTTAACTAGAACACTCCAGAGCCCTTGTTATATTTAGGGGCAGCGGTGGCCTAGTGGTTAGGGACTAGGTCCCAGGCGCAGACTAGGCCCCTAGGCCCCAGACTAGTAGGTTGCCCTGAGCAACGTACCAGCCCCATCACTGCCCTCCGGGTGCTTTCAATACACCTGCGTGTGTGTATGATTAAAAAGCAGAAGTTGGCTCACTGCGTGCTGTGCTGGTTGTGTTTCACAGTGAAAAGAATAGTCACTTTCACCTTCATCTGAGCCATTCAGGAGGGGACTTTGTCATCTGATTGTGTTCCTATTGCATAACCCAGCTTCAGATCACTGCACATGATTGTGTAGGATTTTGGTGTAAACACAAATCAAGATGTATTACATTGTGGTATTATTATGTTTTTATATGTATATATATATATATATATATATATATATATACACGCATATATATTGTATTGTAGTATTATATTCTTGATATTGTGTTCTTTTTATAAAATGTTATATTAGGGCTATTCCTAAAGGCTTGGGGTTCACCAAGGTTGTTTTTTTGTCTTGTTTTTTTTTTTTTTTTTTTGTGGTGTACACTTTCTGCCCATATAGTTTCAATTAGAAATGATGGCCTTTTGTATGGTGAAAGCAGCCTTCAGGCAAATGAGTTGTTACTACAGTCAGCATTATGTTTTCTCCACCACGAAAACCACTATAAACCACCAAAACCATTATGACATGCTATCTATACAAAGACAAAACAGTAATATTATCTATCTTTTTGTAAATGTAGCAGATAACATTATTTCATACTAGTACAAGTCTATTTGAGATTACTTATCAAGTCTGGAAAGCTAAATAGTCAGGTTTAAGCGTGCTCGTGGCCCGGACACTTCACAGTGCACCTCTGTGTGCCTTCACTCTACAGAATGATACTGACTGGCTCTCAAAAGGAGTGCCATTGTGTGTGTTTAACCTGAAGAGGCACTTAATTCTGAAATGTTCGTACCAAAACTACACCCATACTCCATAATGCACTCACCAGCACGGCCTGGTCCAGGATTTCACAGCCCTGCGCGTATGCGGTCTCGATGTCTATGCAGTGCATGCGGCTTTCCCTGTGTCAGAAGACAGAGTTTAGTCAGAGATTAGATGTTGATTTCATGGTTTAAGAACAGAAGCAAACTGAGAGAACATACTGGGTGTAAATGATATGAGGGGTAGCTCATGTTTCTTACACTTGCATGTCCCTGAAGCACTTGATGCACAGCATGGATTTCTTTTCCGTAGAGAACAGGATGTAAAGCTCCTCATGAAGAGCTAGAGTGTCAGAGATTAAGCAATCATTACAAATGTACATTAAGTCTGCAGATTTCAGGAAAAGGCTCTATTTACCAGTACAAACTACTTGAAAATGGCATTATGCCCAAACCCACTTTTAGAAAAGGTTTCTGAATTAGATCTTGTGATCTGAGAGCAGAACAGGGGGCTTCTGGACAAGGGTGGGTGATTTATGTTTATAGATCCTTTCAGATGATTGTTCTTTAGAGAAACTTTCTTATCGACAAAAGGTGTGTGTGTGCATGTTTGTGTACGTGTGTGTGTGAGTAAGCTTTTTCGAATTTAGAGAAAAAGCCTTTATAAAGCATGAATTTTCTTAAACTGGATGCCTCTAAATTGTCATGAGCCTATTGGATGGCCTGGAAATCAATTTTACAGGAAAAAAAAAAGATAAAATTTCCAACAGATGTTTCCTTGACATTATGTTCTATATTTCTGATGGAGTCATACTCCGTTGTTAGCTGTACCAGTTTGATTTGGTTTTCATTTTTTATGATATTTAGACTCAAAACTCTACACGTTACACTGACAACATCTTCAGGTTGTTACTGAAATACATCCATATATGATGTTGATGAAACGGCTGACTGGTGTGTGTGTGTGTGAACATAAATTCATCACATGACCACAGCATGTTAGAACAGTGGTGAAAAGAAACTATAGTGAGCAAATGAAATGTAGAGGAGCCTTTAAGGCAATGTTGAACTCACAGCACTTCCTGTGGCCTTCTTTGGCACGTTTGACCAGTGAAACAATTTCATGGCAGGAGAACATTCTGGCTTTATGAGTTTCTTCTCTGCAGGGTCCACACAGGGGCTGACTACAGGTATTACAGTAATACATCACTCCAGGATTCTGGATAAACACACACACACACACGCACACACACACACACACACACACACACGCATTAAGTGTGAAAGGTTTGTGCACTGTATAGGACTGTGCAATAATTTTTTGTATATTTCATTTATTATTTGTATGAGATTTTAAAATCTCATTTTGCCCCAAGTGAGTGAGACAAGGGCGCCAGTGCAAAGAAAGACCATCACCTATTGACACTAGATATAAAACAAAAACACAACAACGGCTTAAAGCCCAGTGCATGCATTGTGTGCAGTATATGCAAGGCCAAGGGGTGTGTACCTGTGTTTTGCATTCTAGATCACAGTTTGCACACTGCACCACGCTGTCAGTAGAGTTTTCCACCAGGAACTTTAGCAAACAGTCTTCAGGAGGGAGGGCGTTTGTCCCCTTTACAACCGAAGGATATCTGAAGAAAACACACAGACACCCACACATTGAGAACAATCTACTGCAAGTACTTAAAAGTGAAAGTGACAACCCTTGTCATTGTGAAACGCAGCACAGCGAAATTCAACTTCTGCGTTTCACCCATACACACATGCAGCAGGGGGCAGCTTTTGAAAGCGCCCGGGGAGCAGTGACAGGTACAGTACCTTGCTCAAGGGTACCTCTGGGCAACCTACTGGTGAGGGAATTGAACCCACAATCTTCCAATCTGGGGCAACTCCCTAACCACTAGGCCACCACTGCCCCTGCTTTATGAAGTCCACCTACTTTGCTTCCACACATTTAATTAAAAACACCACAGGAGTCGTGTCAAACAGTCCACCACCCTGGTTTCGATCCCAGGCAGGATGGTCCGTGTCCATTCTGCATGGAGTTTGCATGTTCTCCCTGTGTCGGTGTGTGTTTCCTCCAGGAGTTCCGGTTTCATCCCACCGTTCAAAGACATGCTTTGGAAATGCTAAACTGGCTGTAGGTGTGAATGTGTTTGTCGGTGTGTCTTCCTGCTGGTGACCTGTCCAGCATGTTTCCCTGCCTTTCACCCTGAGCTGGGGTAGGCTCCAGCACCCCCCGCAACCCTAATTAGGACATAGAGCTATGAAAATGAGTGAGAGAGAGAGTCCACCACCCAAATAATAATAATAATAATAATAATAATAATAATAATAGTTTGTTCAGCGGTCCTACTGAAGTGTCTTTGCATTGATGTGCTGAATAAAGACCAAAAGTTGGAGGCCTTTCCTCTCTCCGTGTAAAGAAACCATAGACCAAATATTGTTTGATTGTTTGAAATATTTTTTTATAGTGTACCATCTTCAGGACAGTGGTTAGGCAAGTGGTAGCAGGCCAATTATACACACATTGATGGCAATGAGGTGGTAACTATGTGCTTGATGCAGCTGTATCCAAGAGGAGGCGATGTATTACAGTGAAAGTACTGAGAGACCTGAGACCTGACTTCAACTGGGGCTTGATCTCAAACAGCTTCCTGTGTAGTGTTAATGAAGATGATGTGTTTGCTTCTGCAACTAAAAAGTGCACTATGGGACCATTAGGAAATTGGGGACATGTTTTTAAAAACCAAATGGCTCTTTCTGATCCTATATGAAGGAGGCATTACTGTAAGGCCTGTGTAATGCACCATGTAGGAAGTAGGCAGTCATTTGAGAACTAAAGTATCTTTGCTACCTTTGAGCTTAAAAGGTCAGATCATTGCTTTAATAATGTAAATAAACATTAATAAAATTCAGGACATGGACAATATAATAATAAGTGTCCACCTATAGCTCTTACACTTCCCAAAAGTTTGAGAAGTATTTTCATGCTTCTCATTATAAAGCTATGGATGCTATATATTATCATTGCATTTTATTGCAGTAATACTGTATCTGTTCATCTGTAATACTGTTCATCATGGCTTTCTAGAGAGGGGGAAAAATCTGTGCTTCCATTAATGACCCAAATATGTCCCTCCTGCCCCTCCCTGCTGTTCCCTATTTATCTTGTTTTCATAGCAACAGGCCATTGTGTGCTACTAACAGCTGAGCTGCTTGGAGGAGGGAACCGGATGGAGTATGGGTTGGGGCCATTTTACACTTTTTAGGGAGGGTTCACTACGGATTAATTGATTCAATGCAATAAATGTAAATGTATTACTTGAAATAAAAAGGAAAATGTGTAGCTGCTGGGTTTGCTCCAAAACGTTTGCTCCAATGGTCCAATAAAAGAGCTTTTAGTATGATATCAGTGAAGGTAATTGGTCATTAAAACAAGAGTGAATGCTGAGATACAACATTGCAGGCCCTGCGTTAAACTCAATTCTAGACTTTTTCATACCCGTGCATGCTTTTAATTATTTATAAGGCAACTGGACATCGGGCTAGAAAAAAGCCAGGCCAAGTTTTCACCATGCTTCAGCTTATCCTTGACAACAATTGGCTAATGCAGCAGCATATGGCTCTGTTATTATAGCACTTGCTTCCCAAAAGCTGATTTTATAGCAGGTTGAGCAAGACAATGCTGTCATAGAGAAATTGTTTTATATTGTTAAGCTGAAAACAGAGGAGCAATTATCTGATCATTTTACAGCTCTAGAAACCACATAAGTGAGGCTATCAGAGGTTACTCATATAGCTTGAGTCAAGTGTGTGATGACATAGGCAAGCAGTTATTTTAACCTCTTTAAACTTCAGATACCAAATATGTTCATTGGCTGTATTTGAGAAATGTGTATCAATCCATTTTTCATCAAAATATCCCTTTGAACAAAGCTAAGCTAGTCAGTCAGTGATTATCTGCTGCTTGTCCCAAGCGGGGTCACGGGGGAGTGCTGGAGCCCATCCCAGCTCACACAAGAGGACAACTTTTAGAAGGACAGGGGACACACCCTGGACAGGTCGCCAGCCCATCGCAGGGAGGAGCGTGACGGGGACGGCACCTTGCTCAAGGGTACCTCAGGGCAACCTATTGGGAAGGGGTTCAAACCCCGATCATGTGGCCAACACCCTAACCGCTAGGCCACCGCTGCCCCCCAAAGCTAATTACAGTCAATTAACAGCACAAGGAAACGTCCATACAATCCAGCATATGGAGCCGTGCGAAGAGCTGCGTGCAAAGGGCATTAAAGTTATATTTAGTAATACTTTGGGAGCGATCATATCAACGACTCAATGCCAACTCACTGACATTGTGGTTTCAAAAGCCAAAGGTTAGGATGGCAGCCAGGACATAGCGATCTGGAATATAAATGTGTGAAGGGGTTCATAAAGTTTCAGCGATGATTCGAATTCCTTTTAATTTTATTGTAAATGTTTCTACGGAGGGAGAATAGGGAAAAAACTGGGTTAATATGAAATAAAAAAAAGATCTTTGTTTCTGAAAGATTTGTTTCTTAAATCAGATTTTAGACTTTTTTAGATTTCAGGTGGGTTGTGTGCCCATATTGGTTGCCATTGCATTGACCCAGGCATGAGAACGCTTCCCTAGAAGGCGGAGCAATCTTAATTAGGAGTTTCTGATGCCATTCCATAGTAACTACAGCATATGAAATAAAAAGATTTAATGATTTTTTTCATCAATGGCTCAAATGATGCATAAAATATATAACATTTGAACTGATTAGGCTAGTGCTGCTTTGATGTGCTGTTGAGAAAATCCTACTTTGCACTTTAAATGTCTGAATTATGAGAAAGTCATGTCTTTTTCACATGCAAAATGATATACAGTGACTGATCAATTACATATACTAGCAAGAAAATTAATTTTGGGCGGTACAGTGGCACAGTGGGTAGCGCTGTCCCCTCACAGCGAGAAGGTCCTCGGTTAGAAACCTAAACGGGGCAGTCCAGGTCCATTCTGTATGGAGTCTGCATATTCTGCCTGTGTCTGCATGGATTTCATCCGAGCACTCCGGGTTCCTTCCACCGTTTCCTTTGCCCTGTGAGAGCTGGGATATGTTCCAGCACTGCCTGCAACCCTAATCAGGACAAGCAATTCAGAAAAGGAGTGAGTGAGTGAGAAAATAAAGCCGTGGACAAGCATCAGCTAATGTAACATTAACTACTTTAGAAGTATCAACCTTGTATGAACGTTTCCTCTTCTCTGCCATTTTGAAAGGTTGAAGTTCAAGCTACAGTAGCTCAGAACTCCGAGTATGTTTCTGTTCATGTGCACCTCGTGTTTACCATAATTCCGGTGGCAATTGAAGTGAAAGTGAAGTGAAAGTGACCATTCTTGTCACTGTGAAACTTGGCACAGCACACAGTGAACCACAACAAAATTACAGCTCTGTATGTAGCCCATACACTCACACACGTGCGCCAGGGGGCAACTATTGAAAGCACCAAGAGAGCAGTGATGGGGACGGTACCTTGCTCAAGGGTCTTCTGATCCTGGATGGTTATAGTGTGGCATAGTGAAGCCTTATGTGCCAAAATTTGATCCTGATAAGGTTGGAAACCACTTGCAAATAAAACTTGAATCTGACTCAAAAAATAGAGCTTCATTTTGTATATTTATTTATCTTTTGGTCTGAAGAAAATCCGTCCTGCTCATGCAAAACCTAAAGCAAGGTTTCCTCTAAGACCCCAACAATAACAACCCTGTTCTATCATAAGCTTCCAGCCTTTGGTGTTCATAAAATCCCCATACATGAGCAACCCCAGGCCACCATGTGCCACTGAACAGGTGATGAGATGGACCAAACTCAGGTTCCCTTTTAATTGGCCTAAGCTCCAGGATCAATGCAGCCTATTCAGCTCAGGCCAAGATGCTTCAGTGCAGATCTGTTGTGTTATGATCTTATCGGAGTGCCCGCCATGCCCAGTGTTTGTCACAGAACTAAAACTAGGCAGTTGATGCTGCAGCTGTTCCTGCAGCTCAGTCTAGGGCACCCCCAGCATTCATTCCTCATCACAAGGGTGATACAGACCTGTTATGGACCTGGTACCTCCCAGTTAAAAGCTATTTCTGACTTTGATTCCAATCACATTATAAGCAACAAAATATGGATCATAGAACCCATAAGAAGAAAAGAAAACTCTTTTTCTTGATTTTTGTGATCAAAGTGTTTAATATTCTGTGTGAGTATGGTTCCTGAACTCTAACTCACCAACTATGCTATGCAATGTACAAATGAAAACAGCCAAAAATCAATTTCCATTTCATTCATTCAGGCAGCAACAAACTGTCCTGCTCATTCACACTAAAGTAATTTTCAAAAGGGCCAAAAAGTGAACAAGTTGGCCAATCAAAATGAAGATCATCTACATAGGGCAGCGGTGACCTAGTGGTTAAGGACTAGGCCCCAGGATTGGAAGGTCGTGGGTTAGAATCCTAGACCAGTAGGTTTCCCTGAGGTACCCTTGAGTAAGGTACTGTCCCCATCACTGGTCCCCTGGCTCTTTAAATAGCTGCCCCTGCTGCTCGGTGTGTATGGCTGAAATGCAGAGGCAGCATTTTGTTGTTTCACAATGGCAAATAGTCACTTTCACTTTGCTTTGACTTCATATCACCCTTAAAGGCACAGTCACAGATATCAGTTAGGCAGAGTCTGAAAAATAAAAAAATTTAAAAAAAGGAAGACAAAGCTGTCTCAAGGATGTGTGAATTTAAGGCAGACAAAGTCGGCTCTCAGCATTAATCCTACCAGACTTTGCCTCAGTAAAAGCCAGCTGGTACTAGTCTTGGTTGGTGCACACACAAATGGAACCAATCGAGCTTGGCCTCTTTCCATGGAAGCTGCTTCGGATTGAGAGCATCTGTCAAAATTTCCATTCCCTCGTCTTCCCAAATCCGACGTAAAGACACTCTTTGTATTGCATTCTAATTAAAAGAGGCTTTGTGTATTTTAACTCCAAGTACACACCAAGAGGATCCAAGAATAAAGGCTTGGCAGTGTTAGTATGAGCTCACTTACATGTATGAGAAGTACATTGGATATAGGATGTGATATGTGCTGTGTACAGGCAGAAAAGTGTGTTTTCCTCTGCGCACATGGTGCTGTTGCATTCTGTTTTGTGGTAATTAGAGCTCAGGTGAGCCCATCTGTTAGCCTGCAGCAAGTCTGTGATTACACTGTCAGTGCAGAGAACAACAACCAGCAGTGTATCTCAGGGCAGCAGCAGCAGGATCTGTTTGGAGATGGCAGTGGGGAGTGGAGCTTTCTGTACACTAGCATTAAAAGTTTGCAATCAGTGCATAAAAGTTTGATTACAGACACATGCAAAGAATTACTGTAGGCAAACATTTCAGTGTCCTGGTCATATTGTTTATTTTGCTGATTTTGAAAGATGAAAATAAGTAACACATCCTCTTCAGGAAACCCACATTTTCTCACAGGGTAAGAGCTGGAGAAACACCCCAGACAATCCATCGCAGGGCAAACACACAGAAAAACACACAATTACATTCAAAGACACACATGAGAGGGGGATTCATCATCTCCAGCTCACCTGACATGCATGTCTTTGGACTGTGGAAACCAGAGCTAAAACAGGAAATCCACAAAGACATATTATATATTATATATTTGGGCAGTGGTAGCCTAGTGGTTAGGGCATTGGCCACAGGATCGGGGGTTCGAACCCCTTCCCAGTAGGTTGCCCTGAGGTACCCTTGAGCAAGGTGCTGTCCCCATCACTGCTCCCCAGGTGCTTTCAATAGCTGCCCACTGCTGCACGGTGTTTGTGTGCATGTGTTAAATGCAGAGGTCCAATTTTGTTGTGGTTCATTGTCTGCTGTGCTTTGACCTCGCAATGACAAGGGTTGTCACTTTCACTTTCACATGAAGAAAGCATGCAAACTGCACTCAGAAAATATCCTAAGACACCAGAAGTAAAGAACCCGGGAGCTTTCCTTTAGAGGATGTCCTTTAGAGCATGTTTTCACTTATTTTCCCTTAGAATATCATTTGACCCAGCAACTTTCAGCTTCCACAGAAATATTAAAATGAAGCTTAATAATAATATTATTATTATTATTATTATTATTATTATTATTATTATTATTATTATTAACAACAACATCAGCAATAATAATAATAATAATATGTTAATTATTATTATTATATATCATATAAATGGTCCTATAATAACTGAGAAAGTTGAATACCATGCCCTTAAATTCAAGGTGACCAAATTAATGCTTTATCATGAAAGAATTATAGTATCATTTAACTTCTTTTTATTGCCAGAATTCTTCATTTAAATAAAATAATTGTATTACATGAGTAAAACCTCATATAATATATCAGCAGCCTGTAGAAAATGTCTAACCTTTAGAGTTTAAATCGATACTTCAGGTTGTAATACACAATAGCAACATCCGTTGAATTTGAGTAGTTGTGCACAAAGCTCATTGTACAGAGAAAATATCTTTTGTTTCTGAAAGCCTCTCATCTCCAGATAGAAGGCCAGAATTAAATGACCCTAAATGACCCTGCCATGCCTGGAAAAAAAGCAGTTTAAACAAGGTCTTTGTACTCACCCACAGAGGGGGCAAATGAGGCGATTGTTGCCGGCCCTGCCGTGCAAGCAGCTGGCACAGAAGATGTGGTAACAGTCCAGAAGACATGGCTGCCGATACTGCTCATGGCACAGGTGGCACACCAAGGGATGGAGGCTGGCACAGTCTGAGGCCCACAGGTCATCTAGAAGGGAGAGGGGTAACCCAGCCATCTGAGGAACCAAAGACAGAGAGAATGTGAATTTGATGAGTAATAAACTCAACCCCAATAAAAACAATCCCAAAGCACTGTTTATACTTTACAGGAATTACATTTTTTTTGCCTCACCTGTATCACACAGCAAGTTACCACAGACCACTTTAGTGTGTTCTGCCATATTTAGAAAATAAGTGAGGACCTCTTCACTCAACATATACTTATGATAGAGGTTAAATACACTTGCGGCAGATGCCTTAGTTTCAACAGCACGAGGAATTGTTATTCTTGGTAATCTACTGCATGCTATGATAATACTATGATAATACTTGAAAAATAAAAATGTAAAAAATATATAAATAAAAAATACAAATATTTTAGCACCACACTGAAAGTTATTCCATGACTGGGGATAGCATATTCAAAAACAAGCCATCATTATTTCTACTGTATATAACAAAACAACATTTTCCCATACTATTATTACTGATTACGTGGTGAAATTTTACATTTTACATTTCTTTTTTTACATTATTTTATAAAATTTAGTTCAATATGTGCAAAGATTGACCAAATATACCTCTGGAAATAACTGTATTGAGTACATTTAGTCTTATTCCTAAGGATTTTCATTTTGTCAATTTTACTTATTTAGACTGTAATAACTATGTAATAACATTCAACAAACATATAATTACTGGTATTGCATTGGTTGCTGGAGGTGGATTACAGTAGAGCATCTGAGTTTCAGGTCTTAGTGATGTAACTACATCTCAATACCTCATTATTAATGATAATACTGTTGTTTATACTATGATAATACTGTTTACTAATGATATGAGCAAAAAAGGTAATTACATAAACTGTAACCTAGATGTAGCTACATCAGTCTAGGTCAATGGGTAACACCGCTATTAGAGGCAATTGATTAAAAAAAAACATTGCATTTCTTTGCTGTCCAACCATGTCCTTTATTTTTCTATTCTATTCTTGATCTATTATTATTTTTGCACTTCATATTGGGTGAAGCCAAATTGACAAACTGTTTGTACAATGTTGACAGAACAGTGCAACAAGACAACGATGGTTTATTAGTTTAATGGCTGAAAACGATAAAGTATACACTACATCGCCCACATCATACATATGATTCTGTGCTAGTACCGTAACTAAATTAGTCCCTGCACATTAGTGCTGTATGGGTCCTTATGCTTGACTAGGCTGTTTTAATACCACCCATGCTTTCTCCGTGTGGCAGGTGGCATCTAACACCAAAAAGCATGTATCACGTTTCAATGCTTTCCATCACTTACCTTATAAACTTTAGGATAGGCAAAGACGAAATATCCAAAACAGTCTGGGCCGGTATTGAATTATATCATAAATCCATGTTGTATCACTAGCTTGTAATTTTGCGGGCCCCCTAAAATGCCCAAGAAGCCCTCTCATGTTCTTCTGAGTGGGCTGATGTGATAGTGGTAGCAATGAAGTGAGCGAGAGTTAAAGGCTTGCTTCCTCCCTGCACGGGCAGGGGAGCCCAGAGCAAGCCACCCTTTTACCTCTCCACAGCCCTGGCCACTATCTGCTGCAGGAATGACAGCAATGCTGCAAGCTTTCAGAGGGAGCCTGACACCAAACAGCTGCCATCCAGAGCCCAAGCTTGGGAATGAGGGCTAAAAAGAAGAGAGCAGTGAGGGGTGGGAGGTGCTGGAGATGGAGCTAAACTCCAACATGACAAAAGAGAAACCAGATACCATGGCCTTTGCTTTCAGGGGCTAAATTAATTCTGCACTTAAATCCTCTATGCGGTGGGGTATCACTGTCCTCTCACCCTTGCAATTGCAACACAGCAGGCAGCTTTTGTGTGAGGAGATGGATGAGGCCTACTAAAGTAGAGACCTTATGACCCCATGAGCCTCTTCATTTATTTATAACATTCACTCAGTGGCGTCGGTGGCCTAGTGGTTAGTTGGTCCTGGATCAGAAGATTGTGGGTTTGATTCCCTCATCAGTAGGTTGTCCTGAGGTACCCTTGGGCAAGGTACTGTCCCCATCACTGCTCCCCGGGCGCTTTCAATAGCTGCCCACTGCTGCACGGTGCTTGCATGGGTTAAATGCAGAGGTCCAGCTTCGTTGTGGTTCACTGTGTGCTGTGCTGTGACCTCGCAATGACAAGAACAGTCACTTTCACTTTCACTCATTAAGCTTGCTATCTCACGTTTCTGGATTTGTCTCTAAATTGTCCAACCTGAACTTTCCCTTTAATGTACTCATTACTAATCTTGTCTATCTTTGTAAAGTGAAAGTGACTGTTTGTCCTTTGATGCACACAATGGGAACCCATACATCCAGTGCCCAGGGAGCAGTGTTGGGGACAAGACCTTGCTCAAGGGCATCTCAGGGTAAATATTGTGCGGGGCTGGACCACAATTCTCTGACCATGGGGTCTAATTTCTAGCCATCAGGACATCAGCAGTTTGGTGGGCTCAGGACTGGGTCTCTGCTTTTTGCAGATGACGTTGTCCTGTTGGCCTCATCATGCCGTGACCTTCAGCACTCTCTGGATCGGTTCGCAGCCGAGTGTGAAGCGGCTGGGATGAGAATCAGCACCTCTAAATCTGAGGCCATGGTCCTCAGTCGGAAAAGGGTGGAGTGCCCTCTCAGGATTGGGAGTGAGACCTTGCCCCAAGTGGAGGAGTTTAAGTATCTTGGGATCTTGTTCACGAGTGAGGGTAAGAGGGAGCGGGAGATCGACAGGCGGATCGGGCAGCTTCTGCAGTGATGCGGGCTCTGCATCGGTCCGTCATGGTGAAGAAGGAGCTGAGCCAGAAGGCAAAGCTCTCAATTTACCAGTCGATCTACGTTCCCACCCTCACCTATGGTCACGAGCTGTGGGTAGTGACCGAAAGAACGAGATCGCGAATACAAGCGGCCGAAATGAGTTTCCTCCGCAGGGTGTCTGGGCTCTCCCTTAGAGATAGGGTGAGAAGCTCAGCCATCCGGGAGGGGCTCAAAGTAGAGCCGCTGCTCCTCCGCATCGAGAGGAGTCAGATGAGGTGGCTCGGGCATCTGATTAGGATGCCCCCTGGACGCCTCCCTGGTGAGGTGTTCCGGGCACGTCCCACTGGAAAGAGACCCCGGGGAAGACCCAGGACACGCTGGAGAGACTATGTCTCTCAGCTGGCCTGGGAACGCCTTGGGATCCGCCCGGAGGAGCTGGAAGAAGTGGCCGGAGAGAGGGAAGTCTGGGCATCCCTGCTGGAGCTGCTGCCCCCGCGACCCGACCTCGGATAAGCGGAAGAAAATGGATGGATGGATGGAGGACATCAGCACTGGAGATGCTGTCTTTTTGTCTTTGCCAGTGTTTCCAACCCATATAACATAGACGGTCTCACTTAAAACCTTCCTTTTTTATCTTCCCCACACTTCCTGATCATTCCTGCCACCCACTTCATACTGCCTGTACTCTTTTTTTTTCCACATCTCATCTGCACTTCCCATTATTCTGCACTGTTCACCCCAGCCACATCTACTCCATGCATAATAAGATATGAAAATCCACCCTTTCATTCATGCTCATGTACTCATGTACAAAATATCCAAAACAAATGACAAAAAGTGCATGTAAGTGGATTATTTAGTCACAGTTCTTCCACTCCAATGCAGATTTTTGCACATTTACTACTGTAGGCCTATTTGAGTGTCGAGAGCATCGTTCCATCCATAATCCCTCTGGGCTCGATTTACAAGTCGGGCTCAAAGCGCATGCGCACCTTGTTCTCCCCCTTTCTGCCTGATCTGTCCGCCATGGCTCCACTTGTAAGTAGAAACACGTCCCAAAAACTCAGAATATGTAACATTTCGCGCCTCTTTGGCGCCTCAAAACGACGTGGGTTAAATTTGACCATCTTGTCTTCCTTTGTGGCTGGTCAGGAGCTATTTAAAGCCTCCCTGTTTTATTTTAGGAGAGTTTGTTTATGGGCTACTTCGGAGAGGCCGTTGTAACCACGTTGTAGGCCGGAAAGCTAAAGCTAGTTCAACCCGGGCGGTAGTTTAGTGCTAAACTCTGCTCTGACAAACAGATTTCCCCACAAATATATAGACATAAGGGGGAACATCTAAAAGCCGGACTAGGAAAGAACAACGTAGGTGTTTTTCATCGTAATGAAAGCTAGTTATAAAGCGGTAGTTACAGTAGTTTGAGAAGGGTTCCTAAAACTGGGCCATATTTATTACTGTCGTGATAAATGAATCCATTTTCAATAGTCAGTGAATAAAGAACACCGACGAGCTGCTTGCTTTTTCCTTTAGGAAGCAGGGAAGGTCCTATTTAACGCATTTGAGTGCAGGACAGTAGAATTATCACTTAAACTGATCTGAGGTCTGAAAAAGACATGCAAATTGTGCAAATAATCTAATTTTTTTTGAGGTGTCACTATTTTTGCCATAGTATCCAGCACTACGGTGTCTCTGGAATCCCTACAAAGCTGGGGATGTAATTTTTTGTTTTGGTCCAAGTCATAGAATATCAGACTTTTGTTTATAGGCTAAATGTTTAAATGCATTTAGGCACAATGCAAATTATAGTTTGTATCCTGGCTTGGCTAATGGGTTACATACCCAGAAATCTGAAAAGAGTGGGCCTGATAACTGAAGAGCACTCCCGGTATCTTTAAAGTGGTCCACAGTTGATGGTGCGCCTTTAAGATGGACTTCTTTTCTTCCATCAGGCTGTTTTAATTGTGGTGTTAAAGGCAGATTTGTCAGAATATATGTTCCAAATCCAGAGCATCCAATCCTTCAGAGTTAAGCATCCAGTAATATGATAATCAGACTTTATTATTTTGTTCAAATTTCATAAAAAAAAAAAATACTGTAGTGTAAATAAAGCTTGCAGATTGATGATTTCAAATCACGCTGCTTTTTTTCTTTTTTTGTCTGCACTGATCTGACATGCATTATAGGCCTAGACATTCAGCCGTAACAGTGAAAGTCAGGGAATATGACCTTTGACTTGAATGGGAGCCCTGATAGGTAATTAACAAGTTATTTGCATGTTGAGGAAGAGTGTGCACAGCACAAGGTCCCCAAGAATCCATCCTTATGATCGGTCTGCTTTAATCCCGTCAAGGTTTTTGTGAGAGTCAGCGGTGTTGAAATTGCTATGATTAGGAGAGTCTTTTACTTAAACCCTAGTTTTGAAACGGATTATTTCCACAAAAGAAAGCAATTTCTTACCTCATCTCAGAGAGGCTTGACTCTGGGTGTAATTGCCAGAACGCCAACCCTAGACCTGAAGGACCCCAGCTCTCTTTGTGTTTTCATTGCTGAGGCAGGAAATGACTAATGGCTGGGGTTAATTAGTTAATCAGCTGTGTTGGGAACACAAGAATTTGAAATATGGGGTCACAGAGTACTGCTAAAGCCACATACATGTTATGAACTTGGGGAACAATGGAAAAATCTACTATGTTTCATATACAGCATCCTTCTCAAACCCAAGCTCCTGCAAAGATGAAGTTATAGTTTTATCCCTGCCCACTAAACTTAATGTTCATAATGTTGGACTTTGGGTTGGCTTTTGGACAGGATGCAGGAAATTTCGTGACATTGCATACTCAGATGTGAAGCTACTGATGAATCCATCAGTCAACACCTCGGTAGTTTGGCAGCGTCCCTGCTCTACCACACCTACTTAAGCTGGTTATTAACTGATAAGCTGAAAAACTTTCAAATATCTACCCATTTTCAGCTCTCTCCTGCATGCTGATATTCTTAAACGCCAATGTGTCTGAGGCTGATTTTGAAAGACTTTATTTGAAATTACACTCAGTATTTCAGGCTTGATCGATTGTAGTTCTGATTAATTTACCTGCAATGGTTTATGAATGTACTTGCAGAAGAAGCCAGTTGTTAAGGGTGGCAAAAAGAAGAAGCAGGTCCTCAAGTTCACCCTGGACTGCACCCACCCTGTTGAGGATGGCATCATGGACGCTGCAAACTTCGTAAGTTTGGAGGGAGTCATTCTAAAGTTCTTTGATGTGGATACATTGTTCATTACCATTGAAGCAATCAGTAACAAAACATTTTAATATTTCTGATTCAGCCATATTCATGATTTATATTCATAAACTCACTGCTTGAAAACTGTACGATAAGCCAAATCCAAAGGCATGGTTCCAAGACCATTAGCTTTGACAAGCATGTAAGCAATGTTCACAACCTGGTCAAAAGACAAATTAACCCCAGAAAATCTTTTTCACTGACACACTTGAGACAACAAATGGAACAAATGTCTCAACAGTTATTTAAAATATTTTTTGTACACACTACTTTGTAAAGCTATGCCTATGTATATGGTTCTCTTTCCTGTCTTCCTGTCTTCTTTATTGCTTTGTTGCCATGTAAATATGTATATCTATATATAGCTCATGTATAGCTCTTGTATATGGATGTCCTCGTTCTTTATATTTTTTTCTTTTTTATATATCTTTTATATACTTTCTGTCCTTGTTAAAGAGCCCTGTAACACCCAAATCTCTCAGTCATGGGATAATAAATGAATATTCTGTTCTATTCTATTCTAAAATCAGTCATACAGCATGATGCAGTCTGCTTTTGATGATGCTCAGCTCCATGACATAGTGGTAAACCATCTTTTACTATTCTTCTTCTTTTTTGTTTTTTTAACTATAGGAGCAGTTTCTGCAAGAGCGAATTAAGGTGAACGGGAAAGCTGGAAATCTTGGTGGTGGTGTCGTCTCCATTGAGAGGAGCAAGAGCAAAATCACAGTAACATCAGAGATCCCATTCTCGAAGAGGTTCGTGTGCAGTCTCATAGGAAATTGTTTTTCCCAAGTGACTCTAAAGTGTCAATTAAATTAGCTAAAGTAGTTGCAACATTTAAGTCAAATCAAGTCATATACACAGTGAAACGAAACAACGGTCCTCCAGGAGCATGGTGCTACATGTGAGATAACAGAGACAACGCCAGAGGGATAAAGATTAAACAAGTGCACGCAGAACAACACAGAGTGCAAACAACGTCACGACAGAGTACATTCATCTGATTTTAGAGCAGACGGTGCAAAGGTTAGATATTAATAACAATGATAAGTATGTGTGCAAACATGAGGCAGTAAATTTAGTGTTCCACTGTAATATCTGTGTAACTGCTGTTGCGTGGTGCAATGTTGGTCCTATAATAGTCCTTTTTATTAGTCTAGCAGTTGGTTGATGAACTGTGAGGACTATAATTTGTGGTTTTTCTATGAATTTAGTCTTGCATTTCGCTTGAAGTGGAATTTAAAGTCTTGTGTATGCATGTAGTGCAGTTTTGTAGTAGATGTGTCGAGTATAGGCACAGTGTACAAAGCAAACACTGAAAGGGTTTATCTTTTTAAAACCAGTGACTGCTGCTTTTAATGAGCTTCCCTTGAGCTGCTTCTGTGAGATATCTGATGATGACCTTGGCAGAAAAATCACATCGACCTTTTGAATGAACATTGCGTTTATTCCTATGCACTCTAAATGCAATTTAAAGAAGGTCCTGTTTGTATGCTTTGACTTTCAGTTTTGGTAGGCTGGTTTTATATAAGCATCCCCTGACCCCGGGAGTCTCAGCACAGAAATGACATGTAACAAAGGTCTGCACAAGCTTGATCATGACGCTTCTGCCTGCGCCCACAAATCTAGTGTCGTTACTGCCCACAAAACACAGTGCAGCTCTTGGTTGCACCCACTCACTTCAACTGCATAATTCCTGCCCCTAATGACCACATTAGCTCAGGTTTTTGTTATCACCTGCCTGTGATTAACATTTGGTTCCATTGTGGCTAAAAAAAAAATCACAGTGACATCACTTGATGGCCGTGAGCAGCACGTCGACAGACGGAAATTGAAAGTGCAGCAGCTTATTCTTGCTTAAATTGAACAGGATTAATTCCACCCTCGAATTTAGTGTTTTTAGCACATTTTTTTTGTTATTTTCATTCTTACCTCATTTAGTAAAGGCCTGTCATTGTGGTCACACAGATCAGAGTACTGGAACCAACAACAACACAGGTGCATATTCAGTAAATCCTGGTTGACTCGCCTGTTTTTTTGCAGCATGGCTGAAAGCAGTATCAGTACTATATCTTTACAAGACATGATGTTTATTCTGCAAAAGGTTTTTCAAACCTCAGAGAATCGAATAATGATAATACATGCGATACTCAGTTACTTTCTACGTTTGTTCATGCAAAGTTTCTTTCCGAAATGAACATTTATTTATTTATATATTTGTATTTTCATTTTGTTAATTTGCTAAATGCATTTGAAAATACAGTTCATCCAGGCAAGGCTGATGTCATCTTAGACTAGTTTGCATTAAGTTTTAGGCATTCTGAATATACAATTATGAGCCAGATATCTACAACATATCATATGAAGCACAATCTTCATTAATGTAGCGGCTGATTTCTTTTGCTTTTTTTTTTCCCCCGTGCAGGGTTTATGTTATGTTTAGATTTAATTTCATCATTAGTCTGAAAATGTCTACATTCTTATGATTTCTAGGTTGGGAGTGATTGACCGCATGGGCGACCTGGTTGATGAAGTTGCCTTTTTGTTGTGCTTTGTGAGAGTTTGAGGTTATTAGCAGCTCGGACTCATGATGTGCATGATGCCGGTGTTTCACCGAATCCTCTAGTTCATGCAGCCCAAGTGTAAGAAAGTGAAAAAGAAAAGTGAAAGTGACAACCCTTGTCATTGCGAAGTCACAGCACAGCACACCATGAACCACAACGAAATTGGACCTCTGCTTTTAACCCATGCACACAAACACCGTGCAGCAGTGGGCAGCTATTGAGAGCGCCCGGGGAGCAGTGATGGGGACGGTACCTTGCTCAGGGGTACCTCAGGGCAACCTACTGGTGAGGGAATTGAACCCACAATCTTCTGGCGCGGGGCCAACTCCCTAACCACTAGGCCACCGCTGCCCCGGTGTCATGTTCTGTGATGCTACTTCGAAATCTCTCTGGATTGAAGTAATTTTAAGGTCTACTGTACACGCACACCTACATGGTCTGATTTAAAGGTGAACGTTGGTGGGAATTGTTGTATTTTTGGCAGATCTTATACTTGACCAACTGCCTGGCTTTTTTGTTGCTTTTACTACAGTTCAGGCACGGGACATTGGATCAAATAAACCCGGCATATTTCGTCTGCCACATTCATAAGTATAGTTAGTGTTGAGGTGGTCTTAGTTTTTTTTTCCATGTTTTCTTAGTCTAGCTGTACAAAGTTAAACTTTGTTTTGGTGTTAATATTGTCCTCAAACAAGATACTGGAAGAAATGTTCTAAAAAAATATCATGGAGCAGATTAACACAGTATCTTCACTAGTCCTCCCCGCGCTGGACTGGAACATATTAAAGTCAAACAAATCCTGCGTTGACTATGGTTGGGCCAGACTAGTGGACTGTGTTGACATGAACATATTAAACCGTTACCAGGTGGTGACACTTCATCTCTTATATAGGTTTGTATAAACTCAGGGGGGTCAGTGTTTGGGTGCTTTGGCTGAAATTGAAAACCCCTCATATAAGTCGTTCTGCAGAGATCATTTATTCCGGTGTTTCTCATACACACTTTTTCCACACACCCATTGCACAACTCCGGAAGGACGGGCATTTGAAGACACGGTTGGGGGACCACTGGTGCTTACTGATGACTTTTATACAGGGTCCATAAACACCTTATAAAACACAGCCAAGGACGATGGTTTAGTGTTCGCCCTCACTTCAGTTCTGCCCCGAGAGCTGTAATTCGCAACAGATCAGGTGCGAACAAGTCCTCGCCGACACTAAACTTATTTTTGCGCCTTTTTCATTTCTCCCGGCGACAAGTTGGTTGACAGCCCAGTAATAGAACTGAATTTAGATGATTATGCTGGTACCTCTGGTCAGGTTTTCAACAGAGGTCAAGCTTAGGATGGTCTTTCTTTCCAGGACACTTCTGTGAAAGCTGGGTTTTATCTGCATCGCAGGTGTTGTAAAGCTGTTTTGTTTCTCTGAAGGTACCTGAAATATCTCACCAAAAAGTACCTGAAGAAGAACAACCTGCGTGACTGGCTGCGCGTGGTGGCGAACACCAAGGAGAGTTACGAACTGCGCTACTTCCAGATCAACCAGGATGAAGAGGAGGAAGAGGACGACGATTAAATACATGTTAACAGTCTTTTGGAAATTCAATAAAAGTTTTCAAAAGGAATATTCCGTCTGTCTTAATTTTACTGAAGCTACTTCACTTACAGCGGTGATCTTGGCCTCTGCAAATCCAGCCTTGTGGTAAATGATGAATCACTTCTTTAATGATAATAATAACAATCCTTTATTTATTTACTGGGAGAATCCATTCGTTCACAGTGCGCATTTTGGAAAATCATATTTAAGTCATTTCCCACCACATAACGCAGGCCGAATTTGAACGGGTTACCTTAGAGCTTCGGACCTGCTCGATTTTATATGGTCGTCCAGGTTGTTCCAACTGCTGCCGATGCAGAAATGGAAACTGGCAGTGAAGGTTGAACGCTGCTGTTATTCACTCTGTGCTTTTGTTGTCCATTTAAGATCCTGAAATAGGATTTCTGGCTCCTTTACATTAAGCAAAGTGGTCCGTAAGGATCCACAACACCATTTGGCCCCTAAAAACGAAACCCAATGAACCGATAAATGGTTTAAAATACCTCAACATAATGGTGCTCGACCAATCTGCGTTCTTCCCAATTGTTTCCCATTTTTCTTTAGAAGTTCTTCACATCTGGACTGAAATCAGATTGGGGCCGCATTTGAACATCCATCAGTGTGTAGTTACTGGACGTCCTGTCCATCAATACAGCGGGGATTTTTTTTTTTTTTTTAAGAAGTGCTGCAAATCCTCACAAATCTCCAGGAATCCGGTCTTTCTGCCGTAAACCACGGTCTGCCCTGTGATTTTAGACGTGTTTTTGAAATGTAAGCGCTCCGTTTGGGCTTTTCCAAATCCCTCGTTCCAGCGGATGAGTGTCGGCTGCGCGACTCCTGGATGGTGTGGCTCAGACGACTGGTGTTTTTACCTGAAAGGACAGGCAGGCTGGACTTGTGGGTTAAACCCAGGTTCAATTGCTTTGAGAGGCTGTCTGGTGTCTGCAGTTCAGCCTGCTGTTCCAGATGTTGAGGCCCAGAAAGCCACTAAGCCTGTGTTTATAAAGGAAAAGACTTTTGAGGAAAACTTGTGCATTTCATTTTTTTTTTCTTTCCTTAAGACTCTTTCTCTTTCTCTTTCCATCACAGCTCATTTCTTAACCTGCCCCCCCAACTTTACCCATCTTTCGTTCCTGATCTCTTCATCCTCTCTTTTCTTTGTGTTCCATTGGTCTGTTTACTTTTTCATTCTTCCTCTACTCCCTTTTCCTCCATCCCCTTTCTCACTCGTCACTCTGCTCATTCTCTCTTCTCTTTCCATTTTCTCTCATTCCGCCTCTTCATTCTATCTCCCCAATTATTTCTCTTCATTTTTCTTCCTTCATTGTTTTTCTTCATTGACACACTTTCCTTTCTGCCTCTCTTGTCTTCTTTCACTCTACTCATTATTACTCAGTATTCTTTCTCCATCACCCTGTCTCTCTTTCTCTTCATTTTCTCTTTCCCCCCATTGTCTCTCTCTCTCACTCTCTTTGTTTCAGGCTGCGCTGCTGTAACCTTGGCAACGGAACTCGTGACTCTCCGGTGGTCCCGTGCGCGCGAGCTGATGAGACCCTCGCTATCCGCCGCTTTAATTGGTCGCGCGCTGCATCTGTTGCGTCGCGTCGCGCCGCGCGACCCCTCCGCTCAAAACATCAAACAGCCAAACAGCGTCCTCGCGCCCCTCACCTGTACACCCCCCCCCCAGATCACCCCCCCCTCCCCTCCTGTCGCGCGGAGGGGAAGATCGCGCGCGCGCGTGTGATGCAAACAAAGACCCCCGGCTCGTGCGCGCGCTCCGGAGCTCTAAACGCCAAAAAAAAAAAAAAAAAGGAGAGAACTTTTCTACACGAGCCCCCACCATCCCCCACCAGCAGCTCCTGCAGGCGTGCGCGCGGCCGGCTGGTTACCAAGGAAAAAAAAAAAGCAACACTAACTAGTCGTGCCCCCCATCATTATGGGATGGATCGCCATGGCAACCGACCAGACGTCACGAGCTGGGCATGTGTGTTCCATTTTTGGCTCTTTCTTATTTTCAGAGCGGAGGATTTGGATAGAGGAGGGAAAGAGGGGTTTCGGGGCGGATTCAGCATATGGGCAGCCATCTTCGCTTTTTTCTTCGCTCCTTCCCGTCTTCTTCTTCTCCATCTTCCACGGCGGTGCCAGGTGTTAACCAGCCTCACCTTCCCTGGACGTCCTTCCCTCCTCCTCCTCCTCCTCCTCCTGCTGCTGCTGCTGCTGCTGCCTGTGAAAGCGCCGCTGCTCTGAAGGGGTTAAAGTTTCGGAGACTTTAGTGCTGCTCTGATGTGATCCCCTCCTCCTCCCTCCTTTCTTTTTGGGTAATGCAGTAAAGATGCCCGGATCGCTGAGCAATGAAGAAGAGGGGCAAGACGATTTGGATTTTGAAGACGACATGGCAGGTGAGGGGAGTAGCCCAAAGTGGCCAAAGGGAGGGGGAGTCTCTCTGTCTCTGTCCTTCTGAGCTGCTTATTCTGCTGCTGCGCCTTTGCTGAATGCAGGGAACAGGGCTTGACCGAGCCACAGTGCCTGGAGACTTGAGAGACAAGCAGGAGGGGCTTTAAAAAGGGGGGACCTGGTCAAAGGATGGGGGCTGATCTGTCTTTTTTTTTTTTTTTTTTAGCCCAGTTTCAGATTGTGCACTTGCTCACAAGTCGCATGGTCCTTGGTGTGATGGGCAGTTCCTTGTGTTCAGTCTGATTCACATTTTCCTTGCATGGAAATGGCTCAGATGCAGACCCTTCTGGCTGCTTGTCCTGGTCAATGCTGAAGATTTTCCATCCACTTTATATTATAGACCGTGCCATGCTTTGTATACGTACCAAGAGCTACCTAATCATGTTTTTGTCCTCTTTATTTACAGCCTTATCATCGCATACGTGCCATAATGTTGACTTTCCATCCTCTACATATATTCCTATACTTTCTCTGTGTGTTCCATGACCCACCTAATCAGGGTTGACAAATCTGCATCCTTTTTATATGATTACCTTCTGTATACGTACCATGACACACCTAATCAATGTTTTCCGTCCTCTTCAGATTACCCCATACTTCCGCTACATCTACAATAACCCACTGAACGTTTATTTTCTATCCTCTTCATTTTATAGATTTTCTGTACATGTACCCGTGAGTGAGTCATGCTTGATAAGATATTCTGATGGAGATGAACCTGTCTGTTTCTTTCCCACTGTGGTCTATTGTCGGTTCTTCAAGAGACACGTGCGTCTGAGAAAAGAAAAGAAAAAATAGAAAACATCCCTGGCGCATCTGTGATCCTCTTTAAGGGGTTTTCAACACCTACACACTTTAGGCTGCAGCGCTTTGGAGAAGAACGGTGCTGAGAATGCCCTCGCCAGGGATGTCCTGCTGCTGTCCGGAAGTTCAGTAAGACCCCATTCAGGCCGGGATGGGCAGTATAGGGTCGGATCAATTTGAGGTCATTTGCTAAGCCTTGAGCTCATGGTGGCCAGTTTATATGTTTTCAGGTGGAAACGTGTGCAGTGTGGATCCCATTTAAAGTGAAAACTAAGACGGGTTGCCTTTTTGTTCAACTATTCATCCATTCACTATCTGAGCCGCCTGTCCTAACCAGGGTCTGTGCTGGATTGTGTCCCAGTGCTCACAGGGTGAAAGGCTAAGAAACAGCTTAGACAGGTTGCCAGTTCATCACAGGGTTACCACACTGTAACACCTATGGGCAGTTTAGCAGTTCATCTGGGATGCATGTCCTTGGACTGTGGGAGGACAACGCGGAGACAGCGAGAGAATGAACTCCACAAAAGTTCTGGCCGGGAACAGAACCCAATACCTGAAGAAAGGATGATTACTTGCTGTAATCTGCCACATGTAGTGTTTAGGGGAAATCAGATATTGGTCAGACCTTTTGACAAGGGCCGAAAGGGCTTCATATGCAAAGCAAAAACGGTGTGGAGGATGCAGTGACACCAGTTGTCTGTGACCAGACTACACGCGTAGCCTGTTAGATGTGTTTCCAAGGTCAGCCATTCCCTTTAAAGATGGATCAGCTCGCTTCTTCTACGTTTCGCCCTCAAATAACTCCTCCGACGCTGCTTTTTTATAATCCCTTCCCTCTGAATGGAGGGAGCTCCTAAACAAGGCTCATCAATCTCACAGTCAGATCAGTCTCACCTCCCCAGGGTGCTAGTGCCATGCAAGAGAGATGTGATGAAGTGGCTTTATAGCTGGGCCTCGGCCACGGCTGCCTGCTTTTTATGCCACCGTGGCACTTGGCTCAATAAAATCAATACATTCATAGTTTTTCGCCTTTGGCCAGCTTTCGCTTCTTTGAATTAATTGCAAGTCAGAAGATGTAGCCGGAGCACAAGATTCCTCTTCGTATTGTTCTGCTCTAGGTAAAGCAGTTGCAATGGTAAACGGCTGACGTTGGGAGGCTGGGGTCAATCCAGTCGCTCCGAACAGCGGGAGCAGATTGTTGCATGGTTTATGCGAAAGGCATGTGGCTAAAGATTTGCCTTTATTGATCTCAGAAGATGCCGTCCAGGCCTGGAAGGTTTTTCTCATTGTTGCAAGTGTGTTTCCACATGCAGAAGATATCTTGTATACTTTCAGAAGGAAACGATCTTAGAAGAAGCTTTTGGTTTTTTGATTTTTTGGTTTTTTTTCAACCACTGTGCCCTTTTTTAAACAGTTTCCCCAGAAGCTTTAGAGTGTTAAGATACCGCTTTCAGATTGGATCATCTGTTACCTTCGTCTGGACCTCTGGTTTTTCAGACCAGCCATTTAAAAATCTTTTTTTGTTTTTACTGAGGAACCTTCTTTCTTAGTTATTACAGTTAAAGAAGAGGTATTTTATTATCTGGTACCAAATTTCCAACAAAGGGAAGATTAACAAGCTCCACACAAGAAGTTATGCTTATGCTCCAGTAACGGGACGAATAACTGGATCTTGCAGCCCGGAGTCGGCAGCATGCTTCAGACGCCATAGAACACATGACCACCACCCTCAGCCGGGAGGAATAAAGTGATCAGTGATGCGTGGCCTCAATAACCCAAGACTTAAATAAGAGGAATCGGTGCTGTGTGAAATGTGAAGGTGGAGGTCCGGGTGAAGAATGCTACCTGTAGTTAAGAGCTCTATTTGCATGATGTTTTGGGTCATTGTGGACCTCTGAATTAGTATTATTATTTTTTTCTCTTGCATCATTCTCTTCATATTCTCTGGGCTGGAACGATATCAACTGATAGAAAAAAAAATATAGATGAAATAAGTATAAAATCATGAATGCATGTTGTTTTCATGATATATGACCATAAATATTTTTGATTGAAGTATTTAGTAATTCTAATCCAGTCTCTGGTTGCAGCGGGGGGGTTGGGGGGGGGGCAAAGCCGAAGCCTTTACACACAAAAAATGGCATGTTTCAAAAATATATTATTCATTTGAATGAATTCTTTCTGGAACACGAGAGATCGTAGATGCTCATTATTTTTGCGCTTCTTTTAGTGCTCACATCGCCGAGCTGAAACAGTCCCGAATACTCCTCGATCAGACCCTAAAGCAGACCTTCTTTCTTCACGTCACCTTTGCTGCTACTCGATGTATCCGTTTTTTAAGCTTTAAATGAAAAAGCACACCTGAGCAACACTTTTCGAACCAGATTTGAATAGATTTACAACAAAATCAGTGTGAAAAGGCCTCATAATGACATTGAAGATCGTTAGCAATAAAAGCTGCTGTTTCTAATAGTGTTTTCTGCCTTGTATCAATGGCATGACCCAATGCAAGTTTAAATGCAAAGTTGGATCTCTGAGCTCAGATCATGGTCCAGGGCTCAGAGTACTTAAAATTAGGGCTCTCAGCTGTCATCAGGTTGCACTCAAACCTCCTGTTCACATTATAGCAGGAGAGAAATGGAGCACCAGCAGGCTTTTCAAATGATTAAATGACCAATACTGTAATATCTTTATTATAGTAATAAATTGCCAAATAAATGGTCCTTAGTACGTTCAGAACACTGCATACAACTGAGTATTTCTTAAGAAAGGATTTTAGAATCCCATGTGCACTTTGGTTGGGATTACTTTTACAGTGGGAAGTGAGTTAATGCAGTTATTACTGGTGCTTCTCTGTGATTTTAGCCCTGCCTAAATCATTACAGCTGCTTTTATGCACGCGGTAAAGATTTCCACTGTTTTGACTTATAGGGAGGAAGTATACTACACAGGGCAGTGGTGGTCTAGTGGTTAGGGAGTTGGCCCCAGGATCAGAAGGTCATGGGTTCAAATCCCAAACCAGTAGGTTGCCCTGAAGTACCATTGGGCAAGGCACCGTCTCCATCACTGCTCCCCGTGTGCTTTATATAGCCGGCCCCTGCTGTATGGGTGAATTTGGTTGTGTCTCACTGTGCTGTGTTTCACAATGATAAGAATAGTCACTTTCACTTTCACTGCAGAACAGTATTTCCCAATAAAATCCTTACGTTTCCACAAAATATTAGTGTATATTTACTGACATGGCAATTCATAAGAGTTTAACTAATCACCCGAGACGATTTCTATGGCTGTGATTCCCACCCATGCTCCTGGAGTGCTTTCCCTGATTTAACCCACCTACTTGAGCTCAGTAAGGGGTTGGTAACAAGCTGATTAGCCTGGATCATGTGTGTTTGGAGCAGTGAAAATGCTGAAATGTGCAGGGCAGTGTGCCTTGGATGGGAAACTCTGCCTTGGAAATAACCTCAGGTGATTAGTTAATCTCTTGTGAATTGCCATGTTAGTAAATATTCCATGGCTTTTTCTGTGGTATGGAGGCACTCCAAAGGAGAATTTACTGTCTCTGTGGCTCAAACCAAGCCTTTGAGAACATATTAAATGACACAAACATTTGGTTTTGTAAATTCACAAAAAACGACAATGCATTCTCTTAGGACAGCTGGATACAGTTCAGTTAAACATCTGTACCATGCTGTATACCATGCTGTAAGCAGGCTTATGTATAGTATCAGGATGTGATTGTAATCATGATAAATCATGTTGCCACTCCCATTTCCAGTGTGTACTGGTATTTCTAATCTCGCTGCAGTAATAAACCTTAAAGACACCCTGTGGCAACGTTACCACACCTACCAATCTGACACCAATCCCAATGGTGTTTAAAGTCTTATTAATGGGAGACTGAGTCCTGCTGGGAATCACTGGGGCATAATTGCCCCTCTTTTATTCAGACAATATGCCATATGTTGGTACATAATCTTTGATAATGGTTTATGAATGTTGCACTGCTCTTGGTGCATTGCGTGCATTTCAAAACTGAAATAAAAAAGATCTCATTTAACTCTGGACCTCCAGAGTTACAACCCCAGACATCTCGATCAGGTATAAACTTTCA
Source organism: Hepsetus odoe (assembly GCA_017165825.1). Classification (NCBI taxonomy): domain Eukaryota; kingdom Metazoa; phylum Chordata; class Actinopteri; order Characiformes; family Hepsetidae; genus Hepsetus; species Hepsetus odoe. Next base: position 3,772,811 of record CM029393.1, on the reverse strand, counting down.
GTCTCTGAGCGAACCTTGGCATATTTTAGTGGACTGAAATCCACTATTGATTCTAATCTTGATGATTTGACCTCATGTACTTGTTCATGCTGCTGTTGGCAAGTTGCCAAAAGCCATGGTTAAGGTGGGATCTAAGATAGGTAGATTAATAGGGTCCCTGATTGATTGAAATTTGAGCTAATAGCCACCTTTCTAACTAGAACAAAATCACCTAATAATACCTTCTAAAAACCCAAAATATCACAATTATTAGAATTTTGGAGGTTTAATAAGACAGTATAGAGTAACTGGCAGTGCATTGTTTGTTCAGGACATCATTTGTCTAAAGCTGGATTTAAAAAGTACCTGTCTAAAGTGTTTGCTGTTTGAGGAGTTGAGGTGTTTGAGGGTTACTGGCTCAAAAAAGTAGGAGTAAACTGCCAATACATGCAGTAGCCCAGGGGCAATGTTGGCCTAGTGGTTAGGGACTAGGCCCAAGGATTAGAAGGTTGTGTGTTTGAATCCTGGACTACTGGCTTGCCCTGAGGTACCCTTGATTAAGGTACCATCCCCATCACTGCTACCTGGATATGGCTGCTTACTGCTGCACGTGTGTGTGGATTAAATGCAGAGGTTGCATTTTGTCGTGCTGTGCTGTGTTTCACAATGACAAGAATCGTCACTTTCACTTTAATAACTCCATTTCAGAGTTGAGAAAAAGTGTTTTTTATTTTTTATTTTTTATTTATATTTTGACATGAACCCAGCCACTAGGGATGCACAAGCCAGTGTATTTCTTCGTGCCGGTCCCAAGCCCGGATAAATGGGGAGGGTTACGTCAGGAAGGGCATCCGTAAAACTGCTAAATCAATATGCAGACAACGGAACAGAATTCCATACCAGATCGGTCGAGGCCGGGTTAATAATTACCGCCACCAGTTCTGTTAGTCTACAGCGTGCTGGTGGAAATTGGACTACTGTTGGCAAAAGGAGAAGAAGAAGAAGAAGAAGAAGAGGAGGAAAGCATGTCCAGAGGCATGAGGAGAGAAAGAAGTGCAGGAGAGTGGAAGTGAGGGTAGGGACTTTGAACGTTGGCAGCATGACTGGTAAAGGTAGAGAATTAGCTGACATGATGGAGAGAAGGAAGGTTGACGTTTTGTGTGTGCAAGAGACTAGATGGAAGGGTAGTAAGGCCAGGTGTATTGGAGGGGGGTTTAAACTTTTCTACCATGGTGTGGATAGAAGGAGGAATGGGGGAGGTGTTATCCTGAAGGAAGAGTATGTGGAGAGTGTTTTGGAAGTGAAGAGGGAAGTTGAAAAGTGGAAGTTGAAAGTGTGATGATGAATGTTGTTTGTGCTTATGCTCCACAAGTTGGTTGTGAGAAGGAAGAGAAAAAAGAATTCTGGAATGAGTTACATGAAGTGATAGAGAGTGTACCCAGGGGAGAGAGAGTGATGATTGGTGCAGATTTCAATGGTCATGTTGGTGAAGGGAACAGAGTTGATGAGGAGGTGATGGGTAGTCATGGTCAGGACGATTAAAGATAGAAATGGAAACGTACTCACAGGTGAACAGAGAGTGCTGAGCAGATGGAAGGAGTGCTTTGAGGGGCTGATGAATGAATAAAATGAGAGAGAGAGAAGATTGGATGATGTGAGGATAGTGAACCAGGAAGTGCAGCAACTAAGCAAGATGGAAGTAAGGGCAGTGATGAAGAGGATGAAGAACAGAAAGGCTGTTGGACCGGATGACATACCAGTGGAAGGATGGAGATGTTTATGGGAGATGGCAGTTGAGATTCTGACCAGATTGTTTAACACAATCTTGGAAAGTGAGAGGATGCCTGAGGAGTGGAGACGAAGTGTACTGGTACCAATCTTCAAGAATAAGGGTGATGCACAGAGCTGTAGTAACTATAGAGGGATAAAGTTGATCAGCCACACCATGAAGTTATGGGAAAGAGTCGTGGAAGCTCGGTTAAGAAAAGAGGTGAGGATTAGTGAACAGCAGTATGGTTTTATTCCAAGAAAGAGCACCACAGATGCAATGTTTGCTCTGAGGGTTTTGATGGAGTACAGAGAAGGTCAGTTACCTTCTCTGTAGAAGGGGTTACACTGTGCCTTTGTGGACCTGGAGAAAGCATATGACAAGGTGCCTAGAGAGGAGTTGTGGTTTTGCATGAAGAAGTCAGGTGTTACAGAGAAGTATGTGAGAGTAGTTCAGGATATGTATGAAGGCAGTGTGACAGTGGTGAGATCAGCAGTGGGAGTGAAGGATGCATTTAAGTTAGAGGTTTGATTACATCAAGGATCAGCCCGGAGCCCATTCTTGTTTGCAGTAGTAATGGATAAGTTGACGGATGTGGTTAGACAGGAGTCCACAATATCGTGGACGATGATGTTTGCTGATGATATTGTGATCTGCAGTGAGAGTAGGGAGCAGCTTGAGGAGAACCTGGAGAGATGGAGGAATGAGTAGGTCAAAGACAGAATACATGAGTGTGAATGAAAGGGAGGAAAGTGGAGTGATAAGGATGCAGGGAGTAGATGTGACAGAGGTGGAGGAGTTTAAATACTTGGGATCAACAGTTCAGAGTATCGTCGAGTGTGGAAGAGAGGTGAAGAAGAGAGTGCAGGCAGGTTGGAATGGGTGGAGAAGAGTGGCTGGAGTGATTTGTGACAGACGCGTACCAGCTAGAGTAAAAGGGAAGGTTTACAGGACAGTAGTGAGACCAGCTATGTTGTATGGGTTGGGGACGGTGGCACTGACGAGAAGACAGGAGACAGAGCTGGAGGTGTCAGAGTTAAAGATGCTGAGGCTTTCCAAGGGGTGTGACGAGGATGGACAGGATTAGAAATTATTTTATTAGAGGGACAGCTCAGGTTAGACGTCTTGGAGACAAGGTTAGAGAAGCAAGGTTGCGTTGGTTTGGACATGTCCAGAGAAGAGACGAGGATGGACAGGATTAGAAATGAGTTTATTAGAGGGACAGCTCAGGTTAGATGTTTTGAAGACAAAGTTAGAGAAGCAAGGTTGCGTTGGTTTGGCCATGTCCAGAGGAGAGACAAGGATTTTATTGGAAGGAGGATGCTGAAGATGGAGCTGCCAGGAAAGAGGAGAAGAGGAAGACCAAAGAGGAGGTTTATGGACGTGGTGAGAGAGGACATGCAGGTGGTTGGTTTGAAGCAGGAAGATGCAGAGGACCGGATGAAATGGAGACGGTTGATCCACTGTGGCGACCCCTAAACGGGAGCGGCCGAAAGAAAAAGATGAAGATTTATATTTTGACATGATTGAAGTAAACACTTCGTTCTTTATATTGTAAAATTACATAGTGTGTTTCTATTATAAGTCAGGAAGGCTTTTCCTTTCTGTTATTTTCTGTTATTTTGGAAATGCATTGGTTTTGAATTGGTTTTATTACCTTTAACCTACATTGCTTGTGGTACTGATGAAAAGACGTGCGGTGGAGCTGGAGGTTGCAGTTAAAGATGCAGAGATTTGTCTTGGCAGTGACAAGGAAGGACAGGCTTAGGAACTAGTTTATTAGAGGGACAGCTCAGCTTGGATGTTTTGGAGACAAAGTTAGAGAAAAAAGGTTGCGTTGGTTTGGACGTGTCCAGAGGAGAGACGAGGATTATATTGGGAGGAGGATGTTGAAGATGGAGCTGCCAGGAAAGAGGAGAAGAGGAAGACCAAAGAGGAGATTTATGGATGTTGAGAGAGGAGATGCAGGTGGTAGTGAAAGAGGCAGAGGACAGGAAGACATGGAGATGGATGATCTGCTGTGACGACTCCAAACAGGAGCAGAAGAATGAAAAAATTTATAATCTAGATCTTCTTCTTCTGCTCCTGTTTACGGGTTGCCACTGCGGATCATCCGTCTCCATTTCTTCCTGTCCTCTGTATCTTCCTCCTTCAAACTGACCACCTGCATGTCCTCTCTCACCACGTCCATAAACCTCCTCTTTGGTCTTCCTCTTTTCCTCTTTCCTGCCAGCTCCATCCTCAACATCCTCCTTCCAAAATAATCCTCATCTCTCCTCTTGACGTGTCCAAACCAACGCAACCTTGCTTCTCTAACGTTGTCTCAAAACGTCTAACCTGATCTGTCCCTCTAATATACTCATTTCTAATCCTGTCCATCCTCGTCACACCCAACGAAAACCTCAGCATCAAACTTTAATCTACAAAAAGTGTGGAATCTGTTTTAGCTCTGATTTAGTTAGAATGAATTTATTTTCTTTATTTATTGCTTTATTATGATTACATCCCTTCCTTTTCCTATTCCAGTTCTTCCTTTGCCATTTTTTCTTTCTGTCGCATGCGAGCAGCCTTGGATTTTTGAAAGGTGCCATATAAGTGTGACTTTTTATTAATATAAGAGAAGGCTGATCAAATAAAATACCGTCAGTTTTATTTGTACAGCACTTTTTCCAGCCATCGATGTCTCAAATCAGCTTTTCAATATTCAGCTCTGAGCCCCTTGGGAGGAATCAAGCAGAATATTATTAAATAAAGACACCAAGGAGCTCCTGAGTGGCCAAACTGTCTAAGCATTGAGAGCTTAGTCCCAGGATGTGCCAGAGCCTTTTGTAGATGAGAATTTAAGAGAGCATAGTTGGCTTTTCTCTCTCCAGCTCTCTAGGATCATCTCCCATCACTCAGCACAACACTAACCAGTGAGGGCATCTGTCAGCTGAGATGTCCAATGACATTGCATTAGAAGTGTGTGTTTCATGTGACTCAGAGGAAGCACTTTTCTGCCTCCCAGTGTTGGTGGTGTCGTAGAATTGCTCCTGGATTAAGACTAAATCTGGACAAAAAAAAAAGAGCTTGGATCTGGCAGATTAGTCCTTTCTTTGCATGACTTCTTCACTTGCGTTTGTTTTCCCATTCATGGTGGAAGGGTTCCGACTCATTAAATTGATCTGGGGCCAAGATTTGGAGGTGGGGGGGGTTGTTCTCATGCCTGTTTGTCCTTGCTTTATGACTCCGTTTCAGTGAGGTTTCTCTTTCACTGTTCTTGTCCTCATCTGAAATGGAAGGATTATCAGTAGCTTTTCTGTGCCTGCAGAAAGCATCTCTCTGATTGGTGGGCACTATTTTTGGATGCTGCGCATTGAAAGCATACACCCCTTCTTAGCCTAGAGACTGTGTGTGTGTGTAGTGTCTGCACTGTATCAAACCCCAGTTTCATTCATATTGGTGTCGTCATAATATGTGACATGTAATGGAATGAGGAATCCTGCAAAAGATGCTTACAGTTTACATCTGATTGCACAACTTACATGATTAACAGTCAGAAATAGGAATCAGGTTTTTTGAAAATGAAGGGTTAAAATTAAAGGCTTAGTTGTCGAATGCTGGAGCAGTGCACTTTCAGCACACTCTGTATTAGTAAACTAGAGGCTAATCTAGGACAGCTGTGGTTCTTGTTACTGAGAATAGATTCTTGCTCTGAATAAACATTTAATGCCTGGACCGATGTTTTAAATGATTCGCCAGAATAAAAAAAAAAATGATAGGGTTCTAAAAAATCAGCTATCGAACTCCCTTTTTATTTGTCTCCCTTTTTTGGGGATAAAAGTTTGCATTTCAACACAAGGAAAGTCTCCTAATTTCAGTTTCTTTGAATTTTCTCCTTCCCCCATTGAAAAAGTCTCAGTTTCATGATTAACGGACCAATAAAAATGGTCCAAAAATACATTTCTGTCTCCTTGAAAGTCCCTTTTTTCTGAGAAGCAGTTCCAGTAGCAAGTATTGAGGTGGCTGAGGGGTAAAGGGGTAGGAGTGATATATAAAAGCCATTGATTGAATTTCAGAAAACACATAAATAAGAAATATTGATCCAGCGTTCAGCTCTTTCCGGATCCTTTGTTCAGGATTTAAGTCCCTTTTTCCCATTTATAATTCGCTGCTTTATTCTCCGTCTGCATATCTTACTTTCTTTTCTGTTCAGTCTGTTTTAAATGTATGCTTTTTTCTTGCCTGCTTTTATATTTTCCATCCATCTGTCCATTAGGGCTGCGCAATCTGTTAATCGATATCACAGTATCCATCAAAGCTGCAATATGCTGATGAGCTTCTAATCCATCAGCATTTCTGACCAGTCACAGTTGTAAATGATCTATTTTCTGATTGGTGGCCCTGTATTGCAGCACTTTCAATATATTGAAGCACTTCTTAAGCAAGAATGGGCGGGGCTTGGTTTTAACTCATGCTTTGAAAACTATCTGCAGCTTAGTTTCTATACATGATCTGTATCGATGGCGCTGCAAAAATATAATTATAAAAAAAAGCCTTTGAACACATCGGAAGGCATTGCAATCACAATATGTAACATTTTGATAACAATGCTGATATTTTATCCATATTATGGAGCTCTACCATCCATCATCTTAGCTGCTTATCCTCACTAGGGTCACATGGGATGCTGGAGGAAATTTTATCAAAGATTATAAGGTGGAGAAACGCCCTGGACAGGTCGCCAGTCAGTGTATATATTAGAAAACAAAATAAATGTTATTTTAACCATCAAAATTGTTGCTATTTTTTTATAAATTTGGTGTATAAATTGTTCATTATGCATTTTAATTTGACATTTTTACCTTATCTTAACTGTCAGTGTAGGTTACTGTTCATTGTGCCATATAAATAAAGGGTTGCTTGGATTAGAAATGGGTGGAAAAAGCAGAACTAATCCCAAACAGCACCTCTACACTGTATCATCCTGGGTATCCAGTCCCAGGTGCCATGATGAGGGGAGAATCCCCAGCCTGTCTCTTTACATTAATGGCCACTATTAACACTTCATCTCCATACGTGGCTTGTCAGAGGCCTAATGCATTTTCCCGTAAATGCCCTCCTGGCCATGAATCTCTGCTTTAATGGAGTGCAGGAGGAGCCCTTGCTGGAAGGTCAGAGCTGCTCGCTACTTGTTCTAGGACTAGAGGCTGTGCACAGTTCGAGCTCAGCCTGAGCAAAGCGGATCAGTTCCAGGTCCTCTACGGCGACAGTGGCACAGGCAATGCCAGGGTCTTTTAGAGATGCTGGTGTTCCATTGCTGGCAGACAGTGTGACAGACTGCCAAGCCTGAGACTTTGGCACCTTCCTTGCAGCTGGTTAGAGAAGCATCACTTGTGTACTGACCTTGTTTTGAGCCAAATCCTTCATGGTGAATTCCTGTCCTGGAATGCTGCAGTTCTGCAGATTTTGGTGATTTCCCTCCCACGATGGGTGACTAGCTCTGCACAGCTGAATCAGGGGAAGCAGAGGAAGCATTAAAGTGTGGTAGACTGAGACCCCTGATCTACATTCATTTGCGCTGCTATTTGGGCTTGATTTCTTTTCTTTCCATCTAAATAGATTGTTAATATATTGAAAAACTCACTTGCTCTGTATTTGAAAGTCTCAATAATATTAATAGTATTAAAGATGCTGAGGTTTTCGTTGGGTGTGACAAGGATGGACAGGATTAGAAATGAGTATATTAGAGGGACAGCTCAGGTTAGACGTTTTGGAGACAAAGCTAGAGAAGCAAGGTTGCGTTGGTTTGGACACGTCCAGAGGAGAGACGAGGATTATATTGGAAGGAGGATGCTGAAGATGGAGCTGCCAGGAAGAGGAAAAGAGGAGGACCAAAGAGGAGGTTTATGGACGTGGTGAGAGAGGACATGCTGGTTTGAAGCAGGAAGATGCAGAGGACCGGAAGAAATGGAGATGGTTGATCCGCTGTGGTGACCCCTAAACGGGAGCAGCCGAAAGAAAGAGAAGAATAACAGTAATAGTATAAATAGTATAACTATTGCTATTATAATATTATAATAACAATGGTTATATTGTAATGAATGAGTAATGATTACATTATAACCATTTAAATATTGATTTTTAGCTATGTATTTTAAAGACACTATATTATATTCCACTCATAACCAATCCCTAACACATACACACACCCACTTACACACACACACACACACACACACATGCATGCACGCACCCACACATGCATGCACGCACCCACACACACTCAAAAGTGAGTGACCTTCAAAGTTGAATAGATCCCAGTGGTTTTTGAATAGTATTTTGTGCTCAAAATGATTAATCCTTGCAGGCTGCCAAACAGACCACTCCCAGAGTAAATGTTTAAAATGCTACTACCCACTAGGGTATAAAAACAACTAAAAAAAAAAAAAGACCAGTATCAAGATGCTCAATATATACAGCAAGAGAAGCTAGAAAGTCTTCTGTAAAGCGTCAAAATAGGGTCTTTAACCCTTTTCGGTGCAAGGCTCTTAAATGGCTCTTAATAACGGTTCCTCCATCAGACAGAAAACAGCTTTAACCTTGCAGATAATCATTGCCAATATCACAAGCTTCTATGTCATGGGTCCTTATGTAACTGTTGCGTCTGTTTTGCGTTTTTGTCCTCTATTGCCCTGAATTCACCTCCGAGGGATCTGATCTACTAGTGAGTAGTTGGGGAAGAGTGAACTCCTGATTATAAGGCGACTATTTAGACTGAAAGAACCTCCTTTTAAAAAGGTACACAATGAATCATTCAGTTTTTATTGTGCAGGTCAATTTGTACATTGTAGTCTTCTGTGTATTGCAAGGAGCTTAACCGCAGCTACATTCAGCCCTTGCTGTTCTGGTGGTGAAATGTCTTTGAATCAAATTCACAGTTTTTCAGTGTAATTTTGTATCCTACTTTGTTTATTTGCCACATTGTCCTGTTGCAATCTAGACTAGTTCCCAAGGTTGTCCTATGAACCATGCTAATGCCTGTTGGCCCAAGGAAATCTGTTTCTTTGTTCGCATATTGATTTGGCAAAAGTTTTACACTGAATGCCCTTCCTGACGTAACCATCCCCATTTATTCAGGCTTGGGATCAGCAGGAAGAAATACACTGGCTTGTGCAGCCCTAGTGGCTGGGGTAAAGATGCTAAGATTTTCATTGGGTGAGACAGGATGGACAGGATTAGGAATGAGTGTATTAGAGGGACAGCTCAGGTTTTGGAGACAAAGGTAGAAGCAAGGTTGAGTTGGCTTGGACATGTCCAGAGGAGTGAGAAGGATTAAATTGGGAGAAGGATGTTGAGGACGCTGACAGGAAAGAGGAAAAGAGGAAGGACAAAGAGGAGGTTTATGGATATGGCGAGAGAGGACATGCAGGCAGTTTGTTTGAAGGAGGAAGATGCGGAGGACAGGAAGACATGGAGACGGTTGATCCGCTGTGGCGAGCTCTGTCAAGAGCAGCCGAAAGAAGAAGAAGAACACTTGTTGGCCCAAGATTGTCCCTTGAAGAGGGGGACCAAGAAGGGTAGTGCAGTGGATTACGCTTAGTAACGGAAACCAGTGCCAAAACTAAGATTGCACTTACAAGTGGCATTTCTTGTGGAAAAGTGTCAAGTTTTTGTCTTAACCATTTAATATTCAAGATTCATGCAGTGATTTCAAGTTCATTTCATGCAGTGATTCATGCAGTGATTTCAAGTTCATTTCATGCAGTGATTCATGCAGTGATTTCAAGTTCAACGTGCAATGTACCCCTGCATTAACTGTGCAGTTAAAGCTATTATATACATTAAGAGACTGAATAGTAACAGTTTACATACCTTATACTGGATATTGAAGCATTTACAAGAAATATAAGTAAGGATATAGAAAAATGTATATATATATATATATATAATATATATATTCACACATGCATTAAATATTCAGTTCTTTTTTAAGAAATGTTCACATATTGATGTCTAATCATGTTTTTATGGATCTCTGGAAAATCAATTGATTTAATTTCAGCAAAGATCAACCTTGATTTATTCATTAAACAAAAGATATCAACAGAAATGTGTACTCTAACTGAGGAAAAAGTTAGGACACCCTTAATAGCTAGTGTTCCCCCCTTTGGCTGAAATAAGCACAGTGAGATGCTTCTTGTAGCATCTACCAGTGTCTGACATCAGTCTCAGGAAAGTTCGATCCACTCCTCAATGCAGAATTCTTTAAGCTGTGAGATGTTTGAAGGGTTTCTTGCATGTACAGCCTGTTTCAACTCACCCCACAACATCTCAATGGGATTAAGGTCTGGGCTTTGACTTGGCCACTCCAGGACACCATTTCTTAGATTTCAGCCAGTCCTTGGTGGATTTACGGGTATGTTTTGGGTCATTGTCCTGTTGCAGCGTCCAGTTCTGCTTCAGCTTTAATGTTCTTACAGATGGTCTCACATGTTCCTCAAGCACCTTCTGATACATGATAGAATTCATGGTAGATTCTATGATGGTGAGCTGGGCAGATCCTGCTGCAGTAAAGCATCACCAAACCATGACACTTCCACCGCCATGCTTCACAGTTGGTATGAGGTTCTTTTCCTGGAATGCTGTTTTTGGTTTTACGCCAGACATGTCCTCTGTTCTGGTGTTCAAATAATTCAATTTTAGACTCATCTTACCAAAGAACATCATTTCAGAAGTCCTGGTCTTTGTCTACATTCTCTCTGGCAAACTTCAGTCTGGCCTTGATGTTTCTCTTAGAGAGCAAAGGTTTCCTCCTTCTTGCACGCCGACCATGAAGTTAAAGTTGTGCAGTCTCTTTCTGATTGTAGAGGCACTTTCACATCAGCAGTAAGAGCCCACTGTAGATCCCCTGATGACATTTTATGGTTTTTGGAGACTTCTTTTAGCATCTTGTGGTCTGCATTCAGGGTGAACTTGCTTAGACAGCCAGACCTGGGCAGGTTGGCAGTTGTTTTGAAAGTCCTCCACTTGTAGATAATTCCACAGACAGTGGAATGGCTGATTGCATATTTTGACATCTTTTATAAAATCCCTTACCAGACTTAAAAGATGTAATCATCTTTCTGAAGGCCTCAGACAGCTCTTTTGATCTCACCATGGTTTTCACTCTCACCTCAACAGTCAGGAGCACCAAACGAAATGTCTGAGGTTTAAATGGGCAAACCTCCTTCAAAATGCTGAGTAATGTTCTAATCATGTGCATCTGATGTGCTACACCTGTGTGTGATTTGAGCCATTTTAATTGGGAATAAAGGGGAGGGGTGTCCTAATTTATTAGGACCAGAAATTATATTTTAAGATTTTGAAAAGTCTTATCTTTAGTTTGAATTGTTTAGTTATATCACTTGAATCTCCCAGTATTGTTAAAATTGAGATTAAATATCCACATTTCCAAGAATGTTACAAAAACGCGCAGTTTACACACAGACAATTTACACACAGACAATTTACACACAGACAATTTACCCAACTTTTTCATTTTGGTGCAATGACAGAGCTAAATATCTGCCCATGCTTGTTGACCCCCAGGTCATTGCCTTCAAGAGAAGGTCAAGGGGAATTGCATGGACTGTATTCACTTCTTGTCTTGAAAGAGAGGACCATTCACTGACCAGTCAAGTTCCCTTCCAATTCCCAAAACATGGGATTCAGAATCGCAGGTTCGACTACCATCCTGCCACAGAAACATTCAAGAAAAGCTGCTACGCCACAAGAAACACATTTGAGGTAAAAATCTTTCATCTGAGCGACATTTCCTGAAAATTAACATCGTAGATCTGTAAGAGGCTCTTAAAGATACCCTTAACTACCTCTGAGAATAAGCCGTGGCCCGAGTCAGAGTACAGAACGATGCCTCTGAGCGTTAGTTGGCTGTTTCATCTCTGTGTGGGCTGCTAAGCAGCGCGTTCGCATTTGCCACGTTGCATCAGCAGCGGCTGCAACAGAGATGTGAAGTGAACAGAGCTGTTAGCGTAACGCGCCTGGCAGCCACCAGACATGTTCTGCAAACATGAAAGAGCCCCTTGTGAGAAACGCTGCAGACGCACTGCCCTAAATACCCGACGCTTCACGAGCTGACGCTTCTGTGTGTTTCTGAATATGAAGTCAGGTTAAAAACACCCTCCTTGGTGAGGTAGGAAGCATGTGAATGCAAATTCCCCCATGTGCCCGGTGGGGCTGGGAGTCAGGCCTGAACCACAGAGCCTCTTACCCATGCTCAAGCACCCTCTCAGGGGTGGTTAAATAGAGGTTAAGTGGATTTTAAGGATAGCGTCCAGGAGATGGGGAAAGCCCCCCTCTTTTTCAGTTCCCCCAGGGCGGGATAGGCTGCGGGGTTTTAGCTGATCGACTCCAACACATGAGCTGCATATTTCATGGGCCACCGCCTGAGCAGCAGCTCGAAGGGATGGAGAGAGGAGCCCTCTCCAGCATTGCTGTCTCATGAGGAGCTGCAGAATTTATTTGTGAACAGTATATCATTTTGGAGACAAATGGGAAAATGAATGGATATTGGAATTCCAATATAGGACCACTGATAATAACTCAACTCGGTCTTCTTAGGTACTAGCAATTCATATATCATCTGCTGGTAAATGTGAATTCATCTGCCGATAACTTGGCGGTCGTTTTTGCATGTTTTGCTCTTCAAGGATAAAGATCTGGTGCAGAAAGGGATAAATGCTCTAAGGAATAATAATAATCGATTTAGGTATTTGAAAACTCATTGTTTCTGGGATCTAGGGCAAAAACCAAAGAAACCCTATGGGCAGGCCTCCAGTCAAACCACCTGGGAATCAAACTCAGAGCTTTCTTGCTGCGAGGTGACAACTAACCACTTGCCACCATTCCACCCTGTATATTGGTCAGAAATACTTTACATTTATATTGAAGGTCTAGATGCTGGTCACAAGAGAGGTCACAGGTTCAAATCCAGGCACTCCCAGCTTTGAATTTCTGAGACCCTTAACCTCAAGTTGCTCCAAGGAGACTATTCATGGGGTGATAATGTAATAATGAATGATTATTCATGTTTTAAGGATGGTAGGCAGCTGTGGCCTAGTGGATATGGAGTTGGCTCCAGGATCGGAAGGTTGTGGGTCCAAATCCTGGACCAGTAGGTTCCCCTGAGGTATTCTTGAGCAAGGTACCACCCTCTTCGCTGTTCCCCGTGCACTGGACATAGCTGCTGCATGGTGTGTATGGGTTAAATGCAGAGGTTGCATTTTGTTGTGTCTCACTGTGCACTTTGCTGTGTTTCACAATGACAGTTAGTCACTTTTTAATAGATTTTTGAAGTAAAATGGACTTTTTGTGAACAAATTGCACATCATTTTACCCATCAGCCCAGGTGAAACAGTGGACAGGCCATACGTCCAGCTCCTGGAGAACAGTGTTGGGGTACCCTGGGGTATCCTACTGGTTCCGGACTCAGGACTGTTCCCTTCTGACCCTGAGGACAAGTACCTAACCACTGGCCCACCACTGCTTCGGTCAGTTTAAAATGTCGATTGCTCATCTGGGTCTGCCTAAGAAAATGCTATCAGGAGAATTTGAGTTTGTTGACTACCTTATTTTTTAATATGGCAGTTGTTTCATCTTGCTTGTGATCTAAGATCCTCCGTCTCCTCGTGATGATGACGAATTGTTAAACTAAAGAGCTGAGAACAGTATTGAACCTTGTGGGCGGAGCTCCTTTGATATCCTACAATAAATATAGCCAAGCTGGCTGTATTGCGTTTGTATTACACGCAGATCCGGTAACTGACCTTAACATCAGGGACTGCATTACAGAAAGATCTTGCGCCTGAAATCTGTTTAGTCACCATGACAACTTCAGTACAGACACTTCTCTTCACTGAAAATAGAACAGTTTTAAGCAGTTGTGACAGACAGTAATAGCTAATATAAGGACATAACAGTCGTTTCTTTTCCACTTGGGTGGTACCTGTAAGTGTGTGCCTTGAGCACTTTGAGTTAGGGGACATAAGTCCACCATATTCCACTGCAGTTTAAAGTGGACTGATTCCATACACCCTGTCCTAGCTGCATGATTTCTGTTTTACTGTTCCAGTTTAGGGGCAGCGGTGGCCTGGTGGTTGGGGCGCTGGCCGCTTGATCGGAGGATCGGGGTTCAAACCCCTTCCCGGTGGGTTGCCCTGGGATGCCCTTGAGCAAGGTGCCTTCCCCGTCTCGCTCCTCCCTGCAACGGGCTGGGGACCTGTCCAGGGTGTGTCCCCCGTATCGCCCTGTGTGCGCTGGGTTGGACTCCAGCACTCCCCCGCTACCCCGCTTGGGACAAGCGGCAGAAGATGACTGACTAACTGTTCCAGTTTAAGATATTAAGCTATGAAAGAGAAAAATAAGCCCATTTTTCTTGGGATAAACACATTTAAAGTGCAAAATTGGATCGTTAGTACTTTTGTGGTACATTTGCATTATTCTTGCCTTCCATAAATTCATAGAAATAAATGTAAGATGTTTTTTTTTTTTCTAGTGCTGGTAGATTTAGTTCCCATATTTGTATTCTATAAATATTCATGTATAACCGCAGGTATGTACATGAAAATTCCACATCACTGCATCACTAGAATCAGACTAAGATATCCAAATATGCTCTTTTCTTAAGAGGACGACATTCACACAAATGCTGCAGAATGTTTGGGATCTCAATAGATGATGCAGTTCTGAGTCCCTGCTTTTGTTCAAATTACAATAAAAAAAATGATGAAATACATCGAGTTGATCTCAGGTTTATGTCTCAGTGACTGTAAATGGTCTCTGACATAACCACTGGTTATCAGTGTCAGTCAATAGGCTTAGTAATTTCCCTTAATTATACATCAGATAAGATCTTATTCCTTAATAAAGGCAGAATTTTTATTATAGTAGTTATTATTTTTAATTAAACTGATTGCTATATTTTATGTTTTCTACAAGCTCTGAAATCCAATAAAACAGAAGGTTACAATGTACCTTATTTATACAATTGGAAAATTCAGATTGTGAGACCATTGAATGGTTTAGGTTCTAACTCTATATACTTGTTGTTTTTATAAATGATACATTTATTTATTATTCATAAGGGGTGCCGATAATTGTGGAGGACGCTGTAAATAGCTTTTTGTCTATAATCATGGGCATCCACATGCGGAACAAAATTTGTTATGTGTGAAGGCCAAAGTTGGCTCGCAGCAGGACCGTAACGATGGTAAGAATAAGAAAACCATGCTGCTAATTATTGGTTATCGTTGTGGGTCTTGAAATCCCAGATCGATGCATCCCTGCAGTCTGCTTCCTCTGTTCACTTCTCAGCTTCTGCCACCGCTGACAGCTCGGCAGCGTCGCATCTTCAGAGTGTGTGCTGTGCCAGACAGCACATTATTTTGTTTACAAGGTGCAATTCACAGTTCAGCAGGTGACAGCGACCTCACCTCTCTCCCCTCACTCCGTTCAGTGTGTCAGCACCGGTGGTGCTGTTGTCAGGCGTCCCCAGCACACCATACTCTCACCGGGGACGACTTTGGCGTAAGATCAAAGCAACAGGGGTTGTGGAATGAACAAAGAGAGGTGTAAAAGAGAGCAGGGGATATTTCACGAAGCAGGATCCCTTAGTAAGCGCTGCTGCCTAAGCCCAAGAGGTGACTGCCCAGTAAGAAAGGCTTTATATTTACCTGGCAGGGGAGATTCCATGATCAGGAAGGTGGTTCACCCCGGGTGAGGCTCAGCTATTGTGAGTTATCCCCTGTGAATTCTCAACGTGTGGGAATCTCCACTGCATAATCTGGCAGTGGGGGACCGTGTTTGTGCGGGGCAATGGAGCAGGAGTGGTCTAGTGGTTAGGGACTAGACCCCATACTTGGAAGGTCATGGGTTCCAATACCACACCAGTAAGTTGCCCTGAGACATCCTTGAGCAAGGCACCGTCCCCATCACTTCTCCCCGGGCGCTTTAAATAGCTGCCCCCTGCTGCACGGTGTGTACGGGTGAAATGCAGAGGAAGCATTTCGCTGTGTCTCGCTGTGCTGTGTTTCAACAAATAGTCACTTTACCTCTCCTTTTGGACCATTTTTCAAATTCATGGGATCTCGTGGAATCTTCTCTCTCAAGCTGTAATCATAAAAAAACGACATTATTTGAGCATGTATCATCCATTCATTCATATAATGACATGGAATGTGGTTAAGTATTGTTTCTTGAATCTGATAGGGTGCATTGTGAAATTGAAATCAAATTGGAATGTGCAGATTTAGATGTAGATTTAGACAATATTTCTAATATTTTGTGATAAATAAATGTTGCATGAAATCTGGAATCTCCCTGAATAACGTTGTTCTGACGCAACTGTGTTCTCCGAATCAGCTTCTCCACATTCAGGAACAGATCAGTTCTTATCAACTTCAAGCAAGAGGTTTAGTCATTTCCTTCAGTAAGATAACAGACTAGATATTCCTAACTTAAGGTATGATTTGCTTTTTAGCAATGTTTTTGTGAAACGTCTGATCTATATATGCTCATCAAACAGATGGTATGCTTTGACCGTTTTTTCAGACAGATTTTTCATGATGAATTTCTTGCACGCTGGAGAGCTTTTTTGGAATACTGTGGCAACATTTCATTTTTCATTGTAGCATCAAGACAGTAATGGACCGGCTATGTTGTACATGTTGGAGACGGTGGCATTGACGAAAAGACAGGAGGCGGAGCTGGAGGTGTCAGAGTTAAAGATGCTGAGATTTTCATTGGTTGTGACGAGGATGGACAGGATTAGAAATGAGTATTTTAGAGGGACAGCTCAGGTTAGACATCTTGGGGACAAGGTTAGAGACGCAAGGTTGCGTTGGTTTTGGACGAGGATTATGGAACTGCCAGGAAGAGGAAAAGAGGAAGACCAAAGAGGAGGTTTATGGAGAGAGGAATGCAGGTGGTTGCTTTGAAGGAGGAAGATGCAGAGGACGGGAAGAAATGGAGACGGTTGATCTGCTGTGGCGACCCCTAAATGGGAGCAGCTGAAAGAAAAAGATGAAGATCATTTCCAAGCTCATAGTCGTGAATGGAAGTCATTTTTTAATTAACACTCCCAAAAAGCTAAAATGACACTTTTGAAATTTTTGAAATGAAATTTCAAACAGTGCAGTGATCTTTCTTACTATATGGCTCATAGACTGCTTTATGCATATGTCTTCACACCGATTATGAAATTGCACAAGTATCCAACTATTAGTATCTGTGCTTAGGAGCTACCACCATTGACGCAGGTATTGAACACAAAGCTTGTAAAATATTCTTAGAAAGCATTGCTGCTAGTATTGGATGCTCTGTAGCAGCAACACATGAACCCAAGGTCACATTTACATTCACGACATCTTCAGAGCAATTTCTAATTCCTGAGTCCCCCTGGAGCAACTCAGGGTTAAGGGTTTTGCTCAGGAACCCAATGTTGGAACTGCTGGTGGTTGGATTTGAACCTGCGATCTCTTGGGCCATATCTGAGTATCCTACCACTAGACAACCACCCCCACCATGTCCAATCCGAAGCACTGGCTAAGTTAGTAGAAGACCTTCCAACATTGGGCTGTGGAGCAGTGGAGCTGAGTTTTCTAGAGTTACGCTGCTCCATTCATCACCAGCCTCTGCCCTGAAATCCTGAATGTTGTTGCGGCTGTCACAGCATCTTCTTTCAGTTGCTCCCATTTAGGGGTTGCCACAGTGGATCATCTCCAATTCTTAAGCTTCTTTGCATCTTCCTCATTCACACCGAGCACCTGCAATTCCTCTCTCACCACATTCATAAGCCACCTCTTTATTTTTCCTCTTCTTCTCTTGCCAGGCAGCTCCATCCTCAACATCTGTCTGCTGATATGCTCCTCATCTCTCCTCTGGACATGTCCAAACTGCAACCTTGCTTCTCTGACTTTGTCTCCAAATCCTTAGAGATGTTCCTCACTATGCACTTGTTTTTAATCCTGTCCATTCTCGTTACTCCCAAAGCAAATCTCAATATCTTTCTCTCTGAAACCTGCAGCTCCACCACCTTTCTTATTGTCAGCACTTCCATCTCAGGACTGTTTAAAAAAAGAAGGGAGGATTTGACTTCAAAGGGAGATATACTATTTAAACATACTTTTATTTCGATCACTATTATTGTGCTTTATTTGGGAAGGAAAGGTAAAAAAAAAACTCCAGGAGGGCTTTTCACAAGATTTTGCTTTATATCTTGGAGAGTTTATATCTTGGTGAGAGAGCCAGGCAGTGATGTTGGAATGACTGGCTCACACTTGACATATGCTCTCTTGGGTTGAGGTTAGGGCTCTGTGCAGCCCACTGCTGTTCCTCCACACCGAACCCATCTAATCATCAAGTCTTCATGAACCTTGAACCTTGTAAAGGAGTGCGGTCTTGGTCGCAGTCTTCCCAGAACACAAAGGACAAGAGTTTCTGTGGTCAATTGCTTTTTGTCTGAGCTGCTGGTGCTTATAGTGAATGAAGTTGAAGTGACTATTTGTCATTGTGAACACACCACAGCTCAACACACCGCTGCGCCACAGCAAAATGCTTCCTCTACATTTCACCCATTCACACAGTGCAATGGGAGCAGCCATATATCCAGCGCCCGGGGCTAGTATAAATAATCCTACTCACCTGCACTGTCTTGCCTTATCTGAGAAATGGCCCTTTTGTGTGTGACCCCATTTATGTGTATATTTGTTTGCACACAGACGAGGATGAAGAGGACGAGCGTGACAGTATGCCGCTCTCGCCGCTGGAGCGCTTCTTTTCCGATGACGATTCAGTCAAACAGAAGAAGAAGAAGCCCAGCAAGCTGAAGGAGGGCAAGATGCCGAAAGTTAAGAAGAAGAAGAAAGAGGTAAAATAGCATGATTGTTAACTGAATCAGTGGGTCCTAGAGCTATTGATGGCATAAAGCAGAACATAAAAACATGCATGTATATATATATATATATATATACAAAAAAAACATATACATATATAAACATCTAAGAGGGAGGAAAAGATTTTTTGAATTTTTATGAATAAATATAATCATTTTTGGATTGTTTTTTGTGTTTCTTCTTGTAGGGTAGGACAGTGTTTGAGTTGACAGGCAGTGTTTGAGTTACAGGCTATGTTTCCACTGTTCTTTTGGCCCCATTTTAGAAACAATGCAATGAAAAGGTGCTGCACTCTTTGCTTCTGCAGCAGCTTGTTTCAGTCTAGTTTGCACTACCACCATTGAGTTCCTGAGCTAGAACTTCAACCCTGAGTTCCTGTAATAAGGAAATGGAAGTCGCTCTGGATAAGAACCTCTTCTAAAATGCCATTAATGCAGATGGTGATACCAAGTGGGACCAGGATTTTATGGCTACATCAGGATAGCACATGTTTTTTTCATAATAAAGTTTTATTCGTATTTAATGCCTTATCCAAGAGCTGGAAGCACATTTTCCACATCCATAAAATATACAGAGAAGGTTTGTGCTCATAAGTATTCTTCAGCTTTCTGCCTCAGCTTTATGCCACATGCCCTGCTCCATTCCCCATGTTGGATATCAGCTGTATCTGTCAGCGGAGACACAAGAACAGCTGAACTTTCTTCCCTCTAAGATCCAGACATTCTCCGGGTAGGATTAAAGCAACGCTAAGCCATCTTTACATCAGTCTGAAATCTGAAAGAGCACTAGTTGTATCACAGCACTGCACTTTTGCCAGTGCTTAAAGCTTCATGCCAGGTGGATATCACTGCTGCTGGAAGGAAACCATGGATTTCTGAAAAAGATAACTTCATGTAAGGGAAAGAACATTCTTAGCTCTGTCAGTGCAGCAAGTTTTTAGTCCATGCGATTTTGCACCATTTCTTCTGGTCCAGTCATAACGGAATAACATCCAGTTGCCATTTTCTAACACAAAAAATGACCGTTCTTGGACTGATTCTGCAGAGAAGTTCTGCAGAGTTCGGCAGAGAAGCAAACCCGTTCTCAGGGTCCCCTGGACAATTCCATTTTTTTTTTTTTTTTTTGCACCAGACCAATTCACAGCATATTGGGAAAGAGGGAAAAAGTGGACCATTTAGGGATACCTGAGAACTTTGAGAGCTTTTAGAGCCGCTGACCTGGAGAACAGAGGTAAACTTTTACACTTACTCTAATGTTTAACTTCTTAAAAGTTTCAAACAGCTCATGAAGCACCAATTAAATGTTCATTTAAAAAAGGGTGAGAGCCCACAGTGATAGTCCCCAATAGATTATCTACAGATGCTGTCTGGTGAAACTCTGGATCATTAGGGTTGGCTTTAGGTTTAAGATTAGATTTCAGGTCTGGGTAAAGTTTACAGTTGAATATTGGAGAATGTTTTATATTCTATTCAGAGTTTAGCTACATTTATTAGATGTTTAGTTGGTGGACCATCAAAATAATGTTGCCCATTTCTCATAAGCTCTCAGCTCTTATTTATTAATGGCTTAAATGAAATGAAAATAACCCTCTATCCATCTATCCATCTGAGCTACTTATCCACCCTCACACTTCCAATTCACCTGATGCGCAAGCCTTTAGACCAGGGGTCACCAACCTTTTTGAAACTGAGAGCTAATTCACGGGTACTGAGCCATACGAAGGGCTACCAATTACCTAAAGCTATCTAAACTTCATGTCTAATAAACATGTTTTAAATGTTTTTTTTTTAAAGATATTGTCATTTTCAGATCTATATGAATGCAAATGCGATTAAAGAAGAACAGCAGCAGGATAAAATTAAAATTTAGATGCTCCTCACTGGGGCTATTTTTAGAACAGGACTGCGGGTGACTCGTGGTCCTCGGGGGCTTCCTGGTGCCCGTGGCCCCAGGTTGGTAACCCCTTCTGTCACAGAAAGAAGCGAGACATCAAACCCAGAACCGTTCGCCTGTGCGGTGACAGTGCAAACCAATCTGCTGCATGAACAGAAAATCTGTTATCTATCTATATCTATCTATCTTTATTCTATCGTTTTTAGCCTGCAAATAGATCATCCAGATTATTGAGGTGTGCAGAATAATGGAGGGACCTCCAGATCAGAAATTCAAGCCTTAACTGAAATAAACAGAGTCACTATCCTGTCTTATGGCGGTAACCACACGCCTGAAAAAATAACAGAAGCCCTGTGCTGTTTAAGTGTGGGATTGTTCACAGGCTGCTCTTTTAGTGTGTGTTTCCTCGTGTTGGCTGTGGGCCTGAGCTCTGCTGAGAGTGATGAAGTGTGGGAATGGTCAGTCGGTCAGCGGTTCACGATCTGCTGTGATTTCTGAACCTGCCAAGCGCTACAGTAAAAGGAAGGATTCATCTTTTTCATCTCTTCCATTATTCTAGTCCTTCTGTTGTCTCTCTTTTATTGTCCCTCCTTTCCTTTCTATTTGCTCTCTCTCCTATGCTTCTTTCCTGCTCTCTCTCTCTCTCTCTCCTTTGCTTTCTCCACTTTTTCCCCTCCATCTCTGCCCTGCTAAGTGCTCTGCTCCGGGAACAGCTAAGGCTGCCCGCTGGGGCCAAGCATTGCGCCCACCATCCGTCACACACTCAATCCCTCAGACACAGTGTCACACTCTGGATTACATCAACACGGGTCACGCATGCTGCCCTTGTGTCCACTTTCCGTCCACTGTGGGGACAGCAGCTGGCTAGAGCAATATTACTGTAGCAAAGTGGCCAAAGGGAGATCAGGGATCCAGCTCGAGGAGTGAAAAGTGGCACAGTGAACTGATTTAAATAAAGAATTGCAACCACATTTCTTTTAACTGTGTAGATACTTGCAATGAATGATTAAAGAAAACATTAAAAGCAGTATACACTATTAGAACTTTATACGTGGATAAATGAGTTTCATCAGTTTACTCTTAATTGCGGTGGTGGCCTAGCGGTTAGGGCGTTAGCTGCATGATCGGAGGATCGGGGGTTCAAACCCCTTCCCAATAGGTTGCCCTGAGGTACCCTTGAGCAAGGTACCGTCCCCATCACTGCTCCCCGGGCGCTTTCAATAGCTGCCCACTGCTGCACGGGTTTGAGTGTGCATGGGTTAAATGCAGAGGTCCAATTTCGTTGTGGTTCATGTGTGCTGTGCCGTGACCTCGCAATGACAAGGGTTGTCACTTTCACTTAAAAAAAAGTATTTTACTTGTAATTGATACAGCACTAAATAATGGATATCGATGGATTGCAATAGTTAACCGAGGCCCAAATCAGTCACAAGCAGCTGAACTTCAGCCTGAAACTTTGTACCATTTGAAGGGTCAAACTAGGACAATGTATTGACGGCTCTGATATAAACTTGTGGTGAAATATATTACATTCAGTTGTTATTAATGCATTTTCACATTTATGATCACAATAAGTGAAAGTGACTATTCTTGTCATTGCGAGGTCACGGCACAGCACACAGTGAACCACAACGAAATTGGACCCCTGCATTTAACCCATGCACACAAACACCGTGCAGCAGGGGGCAGCTATGAAAGCACCCGGGGAGCAGTGACGGGGACGGTACCTTGCTCAAGGGTACCTCAGGGCAACCCACTGGTAAGGGGTTTGAACCCACAATCTTCCGATCCTGTGGCGAACTCCCTAACCACCAGACATTCTGCCCCGTCTCCTAGCTTGGGTCCAGAAAATGCAAGGATATACCAGGAATAGATTATAGTTGGATATAAAAATGGTCAAAAAGTGTCACTGTTGAAACCTTTATTGTTTTATATCATTTGAAAACACCAGGTATCTTGTATGCAATCAGAATATCATCATAAAAGAAACACTTTGCTTGAGCAGAAGTACTGACACTGTAAAAAGGCTGTGTTCTACTGACAGTATTTAACTTCACATCAGAAAAATTGTGCTGAAGAAAATGAAAACACCTGAAAACTTCACGTAAAGTATCAATGAAGTGTATTTGTACGTTTGACTCCCCATCTCTGATCGGTCTATAGACGAATATGCAGTTAATGTATTAATTGAACTATTATTTCTTGTTCCATTTCCCTTCACTTTCCTTTCACCCGCCCTCCTGCCAGTTCCAGATGTGTGAGTTCTTCTTTCCTATCAGGGCAACACAGCCGTAAACTACGATGTGCTAGACTAAGTTGGAGGCTGGGTGTAAACAGAAGTGCTGTCATCCCTCAGTCGTCATTCTCCTCCATCCTCATCTAAAGCAGTGCGGGTGGAGGGGGTTCACAGTTCTGCATGTCTAAAGCTGAATTTTTTACGTCGTGAGTCATGGTGTTTTGGGGCTTATGCAGAGGAGAATGGAAGCTCTTGAAAATACATTTGCATGGAACCATCTTTTTTTTTTTTTTGCGAAATGATTTTTTTTTTCAAAGGCTTTTGTTTTTCTTTGATCCTTTTTCTTGTTCATTGATGCAAATGGCTTTATTTGGTAGAAATATTAGACTTTCTTGTTAGCCTGCCTCCCCCCCCTTCTCATTTCTCTCCATCCCTCCCCCTCCTCATTTCTCTCCATCCCTCCCCCCTCCTCATTTCTCTCTACCCCTCTCCCCACTCTCTATTTCACCCACTGTTTCTCTCTTTTCTCTCCCTCCATGTCTCTTTCTCACTTTCACTACTCTTCTTTCTTTTGTCTCTTTTTCCCTTTCCCATTCATCTCCTTTCTTTTTCACACATTTCCTCTTATTTCCTCTACCCCTTACTTCATCTCTGGCTTTCTTATTCACACTTTCTCCATATTCACTCTCTCTCTCTTTCTCTCTCTCTCTCTATCTCTCTCTCTCTTTCTCTCTCTCTCTCTCTCCCTCTCTCTTTCTCGTCCTCTCTCTCTCTTGCCGGGTGTGTAAAGGATTTGTCTAGACAGCCTTTTAGAACACAGGCACTGCATCAACGGGTCCTCTGCAAAACAAGCTCGTTATGCAAACGCATGTGATTGGGTGGCGCTGTTCCATTGGCTGCTGCAGCAGTGGAAGAGAGAGAGAGAGAGAGAGAGAGAGAGAGAGAGAGAGAGAGAGAGAGAAAGAGAAACCCCCCCCAACAACAGCTCTGCACAGTTTGGTTACCATGGCAACACAGATGGACTGCTGGTGGGGCTGCGCTCTGCGGCAGCAGCGGCTTCCCCTGCACCTTCCTCTGAGATGTACGGATGCTGCAAAGCTGAGCAACAGGCTGCAGCTTAAACACCCGGGCACTGTATGTGCCCCCTCACTCCATACAAGGCCTTGCCACTCAGCTAATGGTGCGATTCGGCACTTATCAACTCAAAAACAACTTTGTGTGTTTTTTTTTTATGGATTTTTTTCCCTGAAGTGGGTTTATTCTGTTTTCCATGTTACAGTTTACACACGTGTCCTATTTCAAAACTGAATTCTGAGCAAGACTTTATACTGTTTGGAGAAAGTTCAGTTGGCTTCTTTAGTTTGTTTGCCCCAGAACAACAAGGAATGGACTCCCAAACCAGTGACATATAGTGGTGGACAATGTTTAGTGCTGTGATATGTGCTGGCAGGACCATTAATGTTAAAAATAAACTCCCATCCATCAATCTATCCATCCATCTATCTATGCAGTCATCAATCCATCCATCATTGGAAAAACACCCTGGACAAGTTGCCAGTCCATCACAGTGCAGACACCCAAACACACACACACACACACACACACACACACACACACACACACACACACACACACACACACACACACACACACACACACACACACACAGTGTGATATCTATGGGGTCATTTTAGGATCTTCGAACAACTTTCCTTCCATGTCTTGGACTATGGGAGGTAGGAAACCAGAGGAACCCTGTGCAGACACAAGGAAAAAAATAAAAAAATCAGAAAACACAGAGCAGCCCTGCTGGGAATTTTACCTCCAAAATGCCTTTAAAATTTATGATGTTAATTAATTAGAGCTGAACAAAAGGGGTGAAATTCCTCATCGCGATATCTTTTAACCAATGTTGCAGTCGTATTGTAAATATGCATTTTCTTCGAGCTGATATTTTTTTACATCCAGATTTTTTGACAAAAATGTTGGTGTTTTCAGACTTGATTACTAAATATAATGTCTCAGATTGATCTACATGATCTGCATTATCGAATTGTTTCGTAAATACTCTTCCCCAATTACAAATTGTCAATATTAAATAATAATTTAGGATATAATTAAAATTGTCCTTGTGATTTGAAAATCACACACTTCCCACCTTTGATGTTTTGATGGGATTTTGATATAAAAACAATTAACCGTTCAGTCCAAATGCTATTTAGAATGTTTTCCCCAATAACTATATTATGAAGTATCCTAAATAAAAGGTTTATCCTTAACAAAAGGTAAAAAGTGGCCTGTGGTCCTGAGAGATAAAAACTCACTGGCTGGAAGTGCTTACTCTTGATTGTGCTTTTGGAAAGCCAAAGAGAAACAAGTGACATGTTGAACAGCATTTTCTTTTTCAATGAAGTTGGATCAAATATCAGAGTTATTGACATCTATTCTCCCTTATTCATCTATTCTCCCTTACGCGTCTTGTGTCTCCTAGACCAGTGTTGGTGAATGTGAGGACATGTCGGACAGGGATGACCATGGACATCGGTCAGAGAGCGAGAGCAGCAGCTACGGCACCCTGAAGAAGAAAAAGAAGAAGCCCAAAGAGAAGAAAGAGAAGAAAGCAAAATGGAGAAAGAAAGATGATGACGACGACGATGACGACGACGACGACGGAAATATGAAGGTAATACAGTGAAAGTCCATCCCATGTGAGTCTGGTTTCAAACAATGCCGTAGCAGCTGTTTTTGTTCTTCTCTTGAACTTCAGGAGCCCAAGTCTTCGAGCCAGCTGATGGAGGAGTGGGGTCTGGAGGATGTGCAGTATGCCTTTTCAGAAGACGATTACAAAACCATTACCAACTACAAGGCCTTCAGCCAGTTTCTCAGGTTCTAACGCTAGATCTACACAATGTTCTGTCTGATGGATTATATACAAGTAGTTCATTGACGTTCGGCTGTGTGTTGCTGCTAAACCTGAACTAAATACCCTTCGACTAGGTGTACATTTATGTCTAGGTTTAGATTTGATTTTGTAATACATTTAGTGGTTTTACACCATTAATAAATTAAGAAAAATGATTTTAAAATACAGCTAAATGGTGCAAATTTGGGACTTATGGTCAGATCCTATTACCTTTCAGTACTCCAGCATAGAACAAACTTGCTTATGACAAATATCTGCAAAATTCAATGCACAAATTTGATGTACAGGACGGTGCACAAGTCTCCCTCTCCATCCTATTTGATTCCAGAAAGCCAGACTTTCTTGCTTTCGTTGTTGAGGAACAGTTTTCCAGGCACACAAAGTTTTTGGCTCTCATTTTCAGTTCAGTCCCTTTTCCTGACCAGTTTCAGAGGATTGTGTTTTTCTTGGTAAAAGCCACACATTGACCTCCTTATGGATCTTTCAAACAAAGTCGTATTACTTGAGAAACAGGAGCAGATGATCCGCGGCACTGATCTGGAGGTTTTGCTCTTCATGCCTTTTCTTGGTTTTCCAGATCTAGTCGTGATCTAAATGTCGCATAGACTTCCTTTTCTTAGCGGCAGTTTAAATGACAAAATGACACACATTAAGATATCTGCGTTCACTTGCTTTGTACAAGTCACTCGTTTAGGTGGCCAGTTTGTTGCATCGATAAGCCGTAGACTGCAGTTTAAGCACACTGAGAGGTTTCAAAGGTCAGATAGTTTACAGTGTTCTGCAGCTGTGGGTGCTGCACCATTTGTACATGCCGAATTTATTACATTTATTATCAGTTTTTTAAAAATCATATTATATAATAAATGTTAAGTGTTCATTTAAAAAAAGTGTCATTTAAGTTTGTTCTGTGCTCGTGTTGCATTAACCTATTTTCACCTAGAGCCCTTTACCAGTAACAGGGAACTGGCTCTGCTATGATTCATGAACCAAATTTTGAACAATTTGGATCATTTTGAGCAAAAATAAATTGGTTCAGAACCTGAAAATTCGGTTCCCAGTTGCAATGGTCAATGGATAATATTAACGGTGTCATTCTCCTTGTTTTTCCATTCTAAAACCCCCTCTTTTGCCGATTACGTATTCTAAATTACAGTGACTCTACTCCAAACTGGTGGAAATGCAGGCTGGTTTAACCAAGTGACCCCAATGGTTCAAGGAATCTTGAAGGAATCTGGTTCAAGAAACGCTTCCTTGTTGGTGAAAAAGGGCTATTAGAAAGTTGACAAGGCCCAAGCGTTTGCATCTCTTAATAATCATTTATAAAGAAGAATATCATGTATTTTATTGATATTTTGTTACGATAATACAGATTTGTATAATGTTCCCCTAGAGATTAGGATAACTGCCTTGATTGTGTGGCATTCCTGACAAAATTGCACAAATTCCTAATACCAAAAATCAATAATCCAGTAATCTGAAAATCCAATAATTGCCCTGTTTGTGGTGATTATGAGACAATTTTTAGCAAGAAATCAATTTCTTTATACTGCTTTAACTCTTCACCTTTTGTTTTACATGGTGCACAGGCCCCTCATTGCCAAGAAGAACCCTAAAATCCCCATGTCCAAGATGATGACAGTGTTAGGAGCCAAGTGGCGGGAGTTCAGCGCCAACAATCCTTTCAAAGGCTCCTCCGCCACGGCCGTGGCTGCTGCTGTGGCCGCAGCAGTGGAAACGGTCAATGTGGCCCCGCCCATTTCTCTTAGCAGCATCCAGCAACTTTCGTCTACGGGGCCAATCAAAAAAGCCAAAACCAAAGAGGGAAAGGGTGAGTTTTCTCACCACTAACAGTGCAAGAAACCATCGTTCCAGGATTAGCTACCGAGTCCAGATCATCTTTTTGCATAGCAGATTAGGGTTGTTTCTAGGATTTAATGACTTTGGTTCACAGAAAAGGGAACGGCAAAAAGGTGGAGATGATTGTGAAGGCGGAAAAAGTGCTTTATCCTTTCATACAGTCTCTTTTCATCTTTAATGTTTTGAATATTTTAAAAGTGCTTCTTTGACTCTCCATCTTCACAGTGATCCTCTTCCCTTAGGGATGGTGTGTGTGTGTCTTAGAACTCATTGCTCATGGTGTAACCATGGAAACAGGTATAGCATAAACATGGAAACAGGTGTTGCATAAGCATGCAGACGGGTGTAAGATATCCATGGAAATTAATGTAGCTCAGCCATGGAGATAGAAAAAGCTTAACCATGGAAAAGGGTGTAATGTCACCATGGAAATGGGTGTAGTGTCACCATGGAAACAGGTGTAGTGTGACTATGGAAATGAGTGTAGGGTACCCATGCCAGTGCCAGTGTATGGAAAGGACAGAAATGCATGCAGTGCAATCATGAAATTGAGTGGCATTAGTTCGGATATGGGTGTGGCTTAACCATAGAAACTGGTGTAGAACAAATTGGTAATGAGGGCAATGTAACCATGGAAATAAGTGTAGCCTAACCAGGCTTGGCATGACCTTGGCAATTATTGTAGTGTAAATATGGAAATGGTTTTCACATAAAAAGGGAAATGGTTCTAGTGTAATGTGGAAATGTGGAAGATGATGTCGGTAATGCATGTCGGTAGAAAAAGAGGAAAGCTGAAGCAGTTAGGATGTTGTTTCACTAATTTCAACAATTACTTTTTTGTACTTGGTGTTTTGTGGTGTCCTCTAGTATTTTGGTGTCTTAGTGGACTTACCGGTATAGATTTGCATTAAAGCTTCTCTCATGACTGTGTCTCAGGGCCTGGTGCTAAGAAGAAGAGTAAGCCAGTAAAGGACACAAAAAAGAAAGTGAAAGCCAAGAAGCCCAAATCAAAGGCAGGCCCGAGCGGCAAGAGGAAAAAAGCTTCCTCGGTAAGTGTGGCTTCCCACTGCTTTCTCTGAGTCTTTCCCCATGAAAGTGAATGTGCTTTCTTTCTTAGTCATGGACTATTATACCAAATATAGTTATAAAGTGCGGGCAGTGGTGGCCTAGTGGTTAGGGTGTCGGCCACATGATCGGTGGATCGGGGGTTCGAACCCCTTCCCAGTGGGTTGCCCTGAGGTACCCTTGAGCAAGGTGCCGTCCCCGTCCCGCTCCTCCCTGCAATGGGCTGGCGACCTGTCCAGGGTGCGTCCCCGGTCCTCGCCCTGTGTGCGCTGGGTTGGACGCCAGCACCCCCCCGCGACCCCGTTTGGGACAAGCGGCAGATAATGGATGGATAGTTATAAAGTACTGTCTGTGCAGGTACACATACATGCACATCAGGTGAACTGCAGATTCATGCACGTTAATAATACATCTTTTATTATTATTAGCTTCTTATTATTAGGATAATTCTGAAGTAGTTAATGCTTTAATAGTGGGCAGGGGTGGCCTTGTGGTTAGGGAGTTGGCCTTGGGTTAGAAGATTGTGGGTTCGATTCCCTCATCAGTAGGTTGCCCTGTGGTACCTTTGAGCAAGGTACTGTCCCTGTCACTGCTCCCTGGGTGCTTTCATAGCTGCTGAACTGTGTTTGCATGGTCCAATTTCACTGCGCTGTGACCTTGCAATGACGAGATAGTCACTTTCACTTCATTGCTTCTAATAATTATTGTACTGTATTGCATTCGTAGGAAGAGCTTTTAAATGGATTGTTGCCATTTTCGTTGCTTGTCATGTGACGCCGGCTCAGCTACTCAGTAGACGTGTATGACTTTATTTTATCTTTCGTGCTTCTGGGCTGCAACCCTTTGTTAAATGTCACTGTGTCCCAAAAAAGCAAAACTCTGGTTAGCATGTTGCCTGTCTCTCAGTTTGGTTTTTTTTGTTTTTACTTCACAGAGTGAGGAGGATTTCTTAGACGACTTCTCAGACTTTGATGATGTCAGCATTCACAGTGCCTCTGTTCGCTCTGACGCCTCCGGGGCACCCAAGAAAAAAGCCCGCCGAGGACGAAAAAAGAGGAAAAGTAAAGAGATGCCTCTCTTCAGGCATTTCCTCCTTTCCCATGATGAGATGATTTCTTGCTTAATGTTTGTCTGTTTGTCTATTTAAGTTTATCAGTGAAGTTAAACAGGTGGAAAGCTTTCATTTGTTTTGAACAAGATGTCTTATTTAAAACATTGCTTATTGTTATTACTGTTGTTACTGTTATTATTATTATTATTATTATTATATTTTGTCTAGGTACTCCCATTTTTGAAGAGGACAATTGTAAAATCAGATTTTAATGATAAAAATATATAATTTATATACATAGTCTGGCAAAAAATATTCATAATTGCCTCCCAACCATTCTGACAATGGCCTTCATCCATCCATCCATCCATCCGTCTGTATATATATATAAATCCTTCTGCGGTCGGAGTTTAACTCTGGTTGTTCTGCCGTTAGGAGAGGATGGAGACGGATATGAGACGGATCATCAGGATTACTGTGAGGTGTGTCAGCAGGGAGGCGAGATCATTCTTTGTGACACCTGCCCCAGAGCCTATCACCTGGTGTGTCTGGACCCAGAGCTGGAGAAAGCCCCTGAGGGGAAGTGGAGCTGCCCCCACTGCGTGAGTGACCTCCTGTACTCTTTAGTTACAGAAACACACTCGTATATCTGAGCTGTCAGTCCACACCAACACACAGACAGATGTTTTGGGACAAAGTATAAGATAGGTACAAGATCCTATATAAGACATAAGATCCTACAAAAGGATCTGGCAACCTATCGAGGGTGTCTTCTGCCTTTTGCTCTACGATAGGCTGCAGCACCGACCTCTGACCTCTCTTAGGGTGAGGCATCCTATGGTGGATGGATGGTTGGATGGTTGGATGGATGGATGGAAAAGCACATTTTGGTGTGTTTGATCCCTACTGCAGTTTTTCCCATTCTTCATTGTCAACAAGGTCCTTAAATAAATGTAAAATAAATAAGAATCACCAGGGATATTAGGAACATAATTCCTTAGGACAGCGGTGACATAGTGGTTCGGGACCTTGTGGAAGCTTGTGGGTTCAAATCTCAGACTGTTACCCTGAGGTAACCTTGTGCAAGGTACTGTCCCTAACACGGCTCCCTATGTGCTGGATCTGACTGCCTACCGCTGCACTGTGTGTATGGGTTGAAACCTGCGGTTGTATTTGATTGTAGTTTGCTGTGTGGTGTTTCACGATGACAAATAGTCACTTTCACTTAGCTTTTATGTGTTCAGAACTAAAGAAATAAATTTAACTTTTGCCTCTTTTAAACAGGATGTATAATGAAAGTGTAAAGAAATAAAAACTGGCCACCCACACAGATTTTAGAGTATTACTGTTTGGATTAAAATATAAATGAATAATTCATATAATTTCATAGCAAGTATAATTTCAGTGTGCCCACTCATCGGTTTGATCCCCAGCGATGCCAAATTGGAGTTGAGGCGCTGAACCTCAGCCATGTTTGGACCTTTCCTCCAGCTATGAACAAATTTTCTTCTGTCATCTTTTAGGAGAAGGAGGGCATCCAATGGGAGGCCAAAGACGATGATGAAGAGGAGGAGGACGCTCCAGGCGAGGAAGAGGACGACCACATGGAGTTCTGTCGAGTGTGTAAGGACGGAGGGGAGCTGTTGTGCTGTGATACGTGTCCCTCCTCCTATCACATCCACTGCCTAAACCCGCCCCTTCCTGAGATCCCTAACGGAGAGTGGCTGTGTCCACGGTGTATGGTGAGGAAATAAACCCTGGTGAACACACATCGTCACCTAAACATTCAAAATCTTGGCTTTTTGTGCATTTCCAGGACACAGCGTAAGCCTAGTTTTTGACTAAATTGCAGTGCCGTTTAGACCTCCCTAATTTACCCAAATTTTAAAAAGCGCGAAAATCATCAGCCGCCTGCCGGTGCTTCCCTGGGCAACAGCTTGCCTAGAAACAACCTGGGTGTGTAGTAAGGGTTTATACATGAACTGATGAATTGCAATGCATGGATAAGATTATTCTTGAATTTCAATTTACGTTATAATGTCTTATAATTAAAATGTAATAAAATAAATACCAGTTAACTGGGCTTTTTTCCATAAGAACAGATGGTTATTGTCTAAATTCTTTTTAAATTGTTTGTTCAGTCATTTTGGTGTATGGTGTTTAGTTTTTATATGAATATTATATTTTTTGTTCACCCATGTCATCCAAAACTGCAGTGAAAACTATGCTTAGCAGGTTTTAAATCCATACACACACACACACACACACATATATATATATATATATAAACTGCTTGAATCTTTATAGAATTTTTTTAATATTGGTCATAGTAATTAAAATCGCTGTGTTGTCTCCGTTTTTCCCAGTGTCCCCCTCTGAAAGGAAAGGTTCAGCGGATTCTGCACTGGATGTGGGGGGATCCCCCTTTACCCCCTGAAGCTCCTCTGGCCCAGGTTGGAGAGAAGTCTGAGTCTGTGGCCAAGCCCCCACTCAAAGGCCATCCAGAGAGGCTGCTGTTTGTGAAATGGGCTGGACTGTCTTACTGGCACTGTTCTTGGGTCAATGAGTTACAGGTGGGGCTGTGTTTTTGGAAAAATATTTATGTGGCTCCTAAACTTCAGATCTGAGGTAGCCCATGCATAAAAGATGCAGATGCACGCAGCACTTCGCGTGTCCTACTTGTTTTCTTTGAAATGTTTTGCAGATTTGCATTCATATTTACTTTAGCAGATGCTCTGGAGAGTGTAGTGACTTCTATACAGTTTCAAAGGGTCTGAAACCTTTAAAACAGTGTACAAATATCACTGTAGCTCCTTTATGACCCTCTTGTCTACCATTTACCACTGTTTACCACTGTTAAGGATCAATACTGGACATGTGAGTACATGTAATTAGAACTAACTGATCAGGGTGGGTGAGGTGGTAAGCAGCACCAATGAGCAAAATGAGCTTTTTGCTGGAAGTCTTTTTTCAGGCATTTTTCTCTTTTTGGGGTTAGAACATAACCACTGCTGCAAAATTAATATTTAAATTTTTTTTTTATAGATTACTGAAATTAGGCTGCCAAACGAAAAACTGAGATAAATAAAAATGAGTGCATTGTCAGATATCTCTATGCTTTTATGGGCAGCGGTATCCTAGTGGTTGGGGAGTTCCCCTGGATCGGAAGATCGTGAGTTTGATTCCTTCCCCAGTGGGTTGCCCTGAGGTACCCTTGAGCAAGGTACCGTCCCCATCACTGCTCCCCGGGCGCTTTCAATAGTTGCCCACTGCTGCACGTGTGTGTATGGGTTAAACGCAGAGGTCCGGGCAGCGGTGGCCTAGTGGTTTGGGCGTTAGCTGCATGATCGGAGGATCGGGGGTTCAATCCCCTTCCCAATAGGATGCCCTGAGGTACCCTTGAGCAAGGTACCGTCCCCCCCACTGGTCCCTGGGCGCTTTCAATAGCTGCCCACTGCTGCACAGGTTTGAGTGCATGGGTTAAATGCAGAGGTCCAATTTCGTTGTGGTTCAATGTGTGCTGTGCTGTGAACTTGCAATGACAAGGGTTTCACTTTTATGTAGATTGAATATGCATGATGCCTAGGATTATGGTGCCTCAGGTCAGCTGTCCTGGAGGGACAGTTTGGTGATTTCATTGTCCAAACAGGGTTCAGGGAAATCATCAAACTGTGCTCGACCATGGCCCTCCAGGACCAGCGTTGGATATCCTTACTGTAAGTATTGGTGATACAGAGGTGGGTCATATGTCTACTTTCTGTTTGAAGGGTCCTTTCCTTTCTCTTTGTAGCTGGAGCTATACCACACAGTCATGTACAGAAACTATCAGAGGAAAAATGACATGGACGAGCCCCCGCCATACGACTACGGCTCTGGAGAGGAGGAGATCAACAATGAGAAAAGGAAGAGTAAAGACCCGCAGTATGCTGCCATGGAGGAGCGTTTTTACCGCTATGGCATCAAACCGGAGTGGATGATCATCCACAGGATCCTCAATCACAGGTTAGCAGAGCTTGTTTGAGGGCTCAGTTTAAAAGGCCTTTGTCATCATGTTGAACCTTAGTTTTGGATTATTAGGCTAAATAGTGTTCCGTTTTAGCTCATGTGCTACACTTAGGTAACTGACCTCTTCTTTGTATGTGGTATCCTTCAGTTTTGATAAAGACGGAGACATACATTACCTGATCAAATGGAGAGACCTTCCGTATGACCAGTGCACCTGGGAGGTGGATGACTTTGACGTCCCAGAATACGACAGCTTTAAACATGCCTATTGGGACCACAGGTAAATTCATTTGTATTGTAACTGAAACAATGCACAATGATCTGTGGTGGACTGGCATCCTGTTTTTCTGTTTCTGGCAATTAAATGCTGGTCTAGGACTCCAGCATCCTCTACAACCGTTAGGACAAAAGACTCAGATAATGCATGGATATATATACAGCACTGTGCAAAAGTTTTAGGCAGGTGTGAAAAATGCTGTAAACAAAGAACGCTTTCAGAAATATAAATAATGATTGTTTATTTTTAACAATTTACAAAATGCAAAGTGAGTGAACAAAAGAAAAATCTAAATCAAATCAGTATTTGGTGTTACTACCTTTTGCCTTCAAACCAGCATCAGTTCTTCTAGGAACACTCGCACAAAGTCAGGGATTCTGTAGGATTATAGTCGGTGTCTGATCAACCAGTTTTACTAAACAGGTGCTGATGATCATCAATGTCACACGGAGGACAAAACACAGTCATGTTTGGAACAACCTACCAGCCGAGTTCCTTCAAAAACTGTGTGCAGGTGTACCTAGAAGAATTGATGCTGTTTTGAAGGCAAAGGGTGGTCACACCAAATATTGATTTGATTTAGATTCTCTTTTGTTCATTCACTGCATTTTGTTGATTGATGAAAATAAATGATGAACACTTCCATTTTTGAAAGCATTCTTTGTTTACAGCATTGTTTCACACCTGCCTAAAACTTTTGCACAGTGCTGTATATATATATATAGTATATATATATACAGTCTCCCTGGAGCAGCTTGAGGTTAAGGGTCTTGCTTAGGAACCCAGTTGTGGTAGTGCTACCTCTTGGTCCATAGACAAGTGTCCTACCACGAGACCCTCACCACACTTTTTACCCGCTTTAGGTACTGCCGAAGTGAGCTTTGCATTTTGATGTTTTGGTTCTACCCTAATTGGCCACTCTTAGCCTAATTTAACCAAATTATACAGCCTCAGGATTAGACAGTAGACAAGTAATGAGTTCTTTTGAAGCTGGTGGTCAGTTCTGGTTGCCAAATATGTAGAGACTGAAATTAGGTCCACTGGTTGGGCACTGTGCCCCTGATTGGACGGCTGTGAATTCGAGTCCCAGACCAGTGGGTTACGCTGAGGTACCCAGTCACTGGATAAGGCTTCTCACTGCTCTCCTTAGGTTTCATTTGTCAAATGCAGAGAGGAACTTTGTTGTTGTTCACTGTGTGCTGTGATTTGTCGTCACAATGACAAATAGTCACTTTAAACGCAATTCAAAGAAACAGAGCTCTGAACCCATTTTGGAGACACCAACCCCCCCCTCACCTAATCGACCCCAACAAAATCTGGAGCAGCAGAATGTCCCAAAACCCCACTGATCCCCCAACATAGACTACCGATAAAGAATATGCATAAACATGCACATATAACTCTTTGTATTTACAAACTGGACCTGTGTCGCTTAAGGGAGCAGATGCTTGGCGAGGACCATCGCCCCCTTGTGGTGAGAAAAGGAAAGAGACCCAAAGAAGAAGTGAAGAGGAAAGAGGCTCCTCCTGAAACTCCAGTTGTGGATGTGGGTCATTTCATTTCTCTGGATAGTTGGGATATATAATTTATTATTAGTCTAACCCTGAGCTGTCATTGTTCAATTCTAGAGCATGCCTAACAAACCTCCATAATGCTTCGTTTCACAGTCCACTATCAAATTTGACCAGCAGCCATGGTACATCAATGCCACGGGAGGAACGTTGCACCCGTACCAGCTGGAGGGGCTGAACTGGCTGCGTTTCTCCTGGGCTCAGGGAACCGACACCATCCTGGCTGATGAGATGGGCCTGGGCAAGACCGTCCAGACTATAGTGTTCCTCTACTCACTCTACAAGGAGGTAGTTACTCCATTGGAGTCATCCACTCAATTAGCACTCAGTCAGTTGTCCTTCAATCTCTGCTCACAGCAGAGCTCTTGAGTCCTCATGTTCCCGTCACTTTGTTGACGCTCGGAGCTAAAGCAGGCCTCCAAACACACAGTGGTGCCACAGAGCTTCAGCTGAGAGTCACCGGATGAAAGAAAAGGTTGACTTTGTGGCTGTTTCCACTTAATGGATCAATGTTTTTGTGCACTTTTTACACAAGTGTTTCATGAAAGGGGTCTTTGGAGTGTAAATGTGGGCCAAAAAACCTCTATGCTAAGTGCTCATTACTTATTAGCAGAACGTGTTTTGGCTTATAAACTACATTTGAATGAAGGGAGGTTTGTTGCCCAACTTTTAATACCGTGTGCCAATTGTGACTATATAGGGTCATTCTAAAGGACCTTTTCTGGTCAGTGCCCCACTTTCCACCATTATCAACTGGGAGAGAGAGTTTGAGATGTGGGCACCGGACTTCTACGTGGTGACATATACAGGGGACAAAGACAGTCGTGCAGTCATACGGGAGAACGAGTTCACCTTTGAAGACAGCGCAGTCAAATCTGGGCGGAAGGTTTTTCGTATGAAGGTAAAAGATCAGGTTAGCTTTGGTTTAACACTTAGAAACATTCTATTCCATTCTTGTCTTTTCTTTTTTATTTTTAAAGATAACATTCCATAAAAAGTTCTATTGCATTATTGGATTTTTGCTTTCGTTTTGAGTTGTTTAGGAGAGTTTTTCTTTATTTTTCTAAACTAGATTTTAGTTTTTATCAAATTTAAATTGTGCGTTCTTGAGTTTCAGAGCCAGTAATTAAACATAATTATTATTTTTTTAGTGCTGCCTTCTTATTACTGTGTTTTGAAGGATGTTCAGTGTGCACAGACTCACATGCGTGTTGTGCTTATTTTATCTGCACAGAAGGACATTCCTGTGAAGTTCCATGTGCTGCTGACATCATATGAGCTGATCACCATTGACCAGGCCATTCTGGGCTCCATTTCCTGGGCCTGTCTAGTGGTGGATGAGGCTCACAGGCTGAAGAACAACCAGTCTAAGGTTCAGGACTGATGTGGTGTTTACTTTTGACTTCTGAAATGAACCTGCATTCATTTGTACCTGTTTGAGCTCCTTGGGCAAAATATTAGGCATGCCATCTCTAATACTGCCTCTTAATGAGCGCAACAGACCTGTGAGGATGGGTGAGACAAGCTTCTTGAGAAGCTCTTGAGTTACTGTCCATTTAAGGCCACTTTTGAATTTGCTTCATGTCCAACAAAACAGTAGGGTGTCTGTGTTTGATTGGTTGATGATGGGATGCTTGGATATTATTAGTATATAAATATATAGAAATATTAATTCTCAGCTTGGAAAAGGTCAAATGTTGAAGTAGACATAAACATTGGCTTAAATGGACAGAAACTAATGCAAACCTTAACATCTTGCATTGATGCTGTTAAGGCAAAAGAATGCTTTACCCAGTATTAGGAACTAATCAGACACCCCCTATTGAAAGTTTTGTTAGTCTTCCTTATATTGATAGTGGTACAATATCCCAAAACCGATTGCTGGAAAGCTACAAAGAGCAAACACCCAACCACCCAGCCTGAGCGATGATTCTTTTTTTCAGTTTTTCAGAATTCTGAATGGCTATAAGATCTATTACAAGCTGCTTCTCACTGGAACGCCACTGCAGAACAATCTAGAAGAGTTATTCCACCTACTTAACTTCCTCACCCCGGACCGTTTCAAGTAAGGGCGCACACAGAGCCTGATTCACGCCATGATTCATGATCACTGAGCAATGCTCAACTCATGGGCAACACCTGTAGTGTACAATAGATAATGTTGGAAGAAGGTCTTTCTTTGAGAGGAGGTAGGCAGTTCATAATCTGGTCATAAACAGGTTGGTCTCCTCACTCAGAGAAGTTCCTGAATCTCCTCATCACTCCTTTTTTTTAGGCTTTTTTGTGTAAATGGCACTTCTTCTTCATCTTTGGATGTTTGTTTGTTTCATGCCAGTCCCATGATAGCGGTAACTCCATCACCGTGCTGCAAATTCCTTCAGAAATGACTTCTCACACCTGGACTCATTGGAGTCATCAGACTGCACAAACTTTATACTGTGCCATAACTTTTGCACAGACCACAAAGCCTACAATCTATTCTGTGCAAAATTTAAATTCAATGCAATAGAACTTGCATGAGTGTGTTCTTTGCAGAGGGTGTGAACTTCTTCTTTGCTTAAATCATTAAAGCATGTTTGAGTAGGGGTACCACAGACTGTAGGTCACCTGCTTCTCTGAATAATCTGTAAGCCCCCTTACCTGGTTCATAATTAACAGGAAATGCACAGGACCACCAGAGAGCAGCTATAATTTGGACAGTGGATCAGTCTCAGTGACACTCACATCAGTGCGTTGCCTGACTATCATGTTTCTGCTCTGTGCAGTAACCTGGATGGCTTTCTGGAGGAGTTTGCCGACATTTCTAAAGAAGACCAGATAAAAAAGCTACATGACCTGCTGGGACCACACATGCTCAGGAGACTGAAGGTGGACGTCTTCAAAAACATGCCGGCAAAGACAGAGCTGATTGTCCGAGTGGAGCTCAGCCCCATGCAGAAGTGAGTCAGTCTCTTTGCAGTGCTTTTAAAGCCTGAGTTATTGTGAAAAATCAAATTAAAAGTCATCCAGGATGTGTTTAGTTTCATTTCTTTTTTAGTTTTGAACAGGATCTACTCAGGCAAACTGTCTGTACCTGTCCAGGTCACACAGTGTTAGAAACAGCTGAAGGAAATCCATTAGAAAGTTGCACTTGAGTGGGTGCATTTGGGTTGAGGGCAAGTGATTTGAGGCAATGGTTTACACTGAGTCGGGAGTCTGGAACTGGAGGTGTTGGATCTAAGCATAAATGTTCAAGCACTAAACAACCGGCTTCCTCACACACAAACCAAACGTGCATCCAGAATGACCAACACTCTGCTCTCATTGGGATCTTTACTGCTTTGGACCAATGAGGCACAGCCGACATTCTAATGAGGCACCGGGTGTCCCCTGTCAGGGCAGAGCAGCACAAACTGTGACAGAGGGCGAATGCCAACCCCCTTTTTAGTAAAATGACCAATAATCATGCCCCAAGCTAACCTGCATAACATGGCTTCAAAACTGATTTTTTTATTGCTGAATATCCCGTCTATTATACATCCACAAATTCTAGCCCCGCCCCCTTTACCTGGGGCGACAGATTTTACGTCCAGAACCCTGCAAAATATCAGGTCCACCCAATTGTCCACTGGGTAAAAAGGTATAAATTTGACTCACTGAACTGTCACTTTGACTCCAGCATTATTTAATCTCAAGCACTTTATATACTGTAGAGGTTGACTGTGGTTCAAAAAAAAAAAAAAGAAGATGCACTGGCTTTCCATTATTTGACATGACACGCAAACTTGTCTCTCTTCCGGCACTGTATCACTTCTTCCACACAGGAAGTACTACAAGTTCATCTTGACACGGAACTTTGAGGCGCTGAACTCAAAAGGAGGAGGGAACCAGGTTTCTCTGCTCAACATCATGATGGACCTGAAGAAATGCTGCAACCACCCCTACCTGTTCCCAGTAGCTGCCGTGGTGAGTGTGTGAACAAACAGCTACATAAATTAGGGCTGCCATTGCTGATTATATTTGTAATCAAGATAAAGATTATTTTGAAGATAAATATGTAAAGAAACTGAAGAATGGATGGAATGATAAAAAGGTGTGTAGGTTTTAATGACATTTTTTATAAAATAAAAAAAAAACAACAAAAAAACAAAACATTTTCATACAACTGCATGAACGGATATGCCTTTTAGGTGTTATTCATTACTGATATATTAATATATATATATATTTTTTTTTTCACTGAATAATCAAGTCTGATCTTTGAAACTATTGAATCTCTTAATTGAAATGCTGTTTATTCTGCCATTTTTCTTCACAACGAGAAAGGAACAGCTCACCGGAGTTCTGTCCTGGAGATTCTGCCCAAACTTCCATCTTTATTAACACTGACCTTTCAGGAGTTTAAACCATCAAAAGACTCTGGAAAAGAAAGCAGCCAAAGCACAACCTGCTCCTCTTGACAAGGCAGAAACTTTATAAAGTGCTGAAGTGCTCTACAAACACAAAGGATTAGCAGGGATTTTTTTTTTTTTTTTTTAAGCAAAGCTTTTCAAGGCATTTCATCTCAAATTTAAAGATCAGTTTCAACATGAGTCCATAGTTGTCCTCTCTGTCTCTATGTCCTCCCCCTCCCCCTCATCAGCAGCCGTCAGCCATGTTCATAAGCTGGCAGAATTATCAGTTGGTGTTCCAGTGTGGTTCAGTGGGATGGGGGAGGCCTAGGTGTCAGCTGGGACTTGCAAAAGTGAACTAAAAAGAAACGTGGATAAAAGTTTGAAAAAATGGAAAAAAATTCAAATGTTTGGAAAGGGAATGCAAAGGGTCCCCAGAAAGGCACTGTATGTTTCAGAACGAGGACAGAGAATGAGAGAGATTGGGAGAGAAAGGTGCACTGACCTCGATTTACACCTTTACTAAAAGACTGCCCTCCTGCATTTTTAGCTCACTACCAAGCCGAGTTACATAACAGCAGTTAAAACGCCACTCGCTGAAAACACTGTTGTTTTTGTCCATCCACAGGGACAGTGCTAAAGAACACAAGTCTCAAGTGTTTTAACTTTCACACAACAAGAGCATCTTTGATACCCCTGTTGCATAATCCCAGTTCAGGGCATCTTGGGTTTTTGGGCATATTAATCTTCTTATTCAATGCAGAATAGATCAAATTTGCACCATTTTGTCCTTATCCCAAATGGAGTCTGCCTAGAGGTTTAGCCTGCGGTTTGCTTCGCTCCCTGAAGCTACAAGTCTTACGTGGCTAACAAGTAATGGAAGCATAGATCAGTTTGCATTGGTAAACTGCATGCCCAGTTGTACATGCCCCAAAGTATCTGGAGCCGTTGAGTAATCTCTAACAGACTTGTTGATGTTTGCTTTGCCACTTTATGAGAAATTATTAGTTATAAAAACAGTCATCACTAAGAACAATAGAATCCATTTAGAGTTTGTCCAGGCTTTTATCTGTTTTTGTAGTTATTTCTCGTGATGCAGTTTCAGAAGCCACATAAGCAAGTCTGTTTGACTTTTGAGGAAAGTATGTGATCACTTACATTTTGCTTTTTTAGAGGTATAAACGTCTTTGTTAATTAAGTGCTGTTGAATATCACTAGTGGCAACCCATTTGTTTGAATAACATACTTTTCCCTCAGTATTCAATGTATTACTGCGTGGATGCTTTTCCAAAACCACAAAATCTCTGACAATAAGCTTCTGTTACAGACTGATACCTTCTAAAGATTCATAATGTACTTCATAATGTACTTCATAATAAATACTATTAGACAAAGACAAGGATGAACTCCTGTGGCTTTCCATCCAGCTTATCTTGGCGCTGCAGCATCCAATAATCCTTGGACCACTTCAGTGAAAGAGCATTGCACTCAGAAATGCTAGAAAATGCACTCTTCAGTCTTTCTAAAGTATGTACTAGGCATATTGCATTGGCCACAGCAAATCCAGCCATTGTCTCAGGAGTGTGTTCAGGGGAAGGGGGAGAAACCATCTCTGGTTGAG
Source organism: Hepsetus odoe (assembly GCA_017165825.1). Taxonomy (NCBI): domain Eukaryota; kingdom Metazoa; phylum Chordata; class Actinopteri; order Characiformes; family Hepsetidae; genus Hepsetus; species Hepsetus odoe. The sequence goes on along the minus strand of CM029393.1, from coordinate 3,731,264 downwards.
GTGAAATTGGGGTTAGATCTGATTGATTACGAGAAACTGCTTTGCCTTTAGATCCGGTTCTTTCTCCAGTTCCAGCTCCATCCATCTTTTGGAGGGTTTGAAGTCATGATTCCTCTCTCTGTTCTGCTTTTTCCCCCCGACTAACCTCATATCACGTAACTCGCTCTTGCTTATGGGCCTCAGAAGACTCTGAATCCAGAGAGAGGGTTAGACCGCTGTAGCATGGCTGGCTTTTAGGGTAAAACCACATCCTTGTCTACCTCTGAGACAGGGGTCTCTGGCTGATCAGGGCCATTTGCTACAGTAGGGGTGATGACCATTGTAGCTAAAAGATGCAGCTCCACTAGACTTTCTACAACAAGCCTCTTTGTCGTTTACTTACTGTTTTGACAGAGGTATTTAAAATGGCCAACAAAAGATCAGCTAGTCCAGTGATGGAGACCGTACAATCTACACCGTTAGGTCACTGCCTCTATCAGCAGAACACATTAGGCAATGCTTCAGTACACTGAAATAACCCTGACTGATGATCACTTCAAGCAGAGATCTCGTAGGGATTTTGACTTTCCACCAAACTGTCATTTTAGCTGTGGTCTCCACAGCGAACTAAAATGCTTCTTCACATTTATTCACAGGAGGCGCCGGTGTTACCGAACGGCTCTTACGATGGCAACCTACTGGTGAAGTCCTCAGGCAAACTGACTCTGCTTCAGAAGATGCTGAAGAAGCTCAAAGACGAAGGGCATCGAGTCCTTATTTTCTCTCAGGTCATTATCAAAGGCAGAATGACAATAAAGCAGTTTACATCCACCGCCATATCTCTTATTTTGAGCTGAAGATTAATTACAGGGTAGGACTTGAATGGGGAATGAGAGTGCAGCACATTTATCTCTCCAAATGGGGGGTGACAAATTAAAAGGCTGCTGCTATATTTATCTCCACTGTATTGTTTATTCCTCAGATGTATTTTCTATTAGACTGGGTGCATAATCACAGTGTGCATTTATCTGATGTGGTGTTTAAAGCAGCTGCTTCCCTCTGATTTGACTTTTCATTTTGCCACCCTTGTCCTTTCGCTGAGTCTTGCGCATAAATCTGCATACTGATGGTCGCGTTTCTCTGATGCCTTGAAGCCACAAACGAAAAGACCCATTTTCTCTTAGCTTTGGTCATTTTGCTCTGTTTCCCACTCTAGAAGGGATAATGTCTTTTATGTTGCTAAAAATGCTCTACATTAGGTTTTTATGCTTTTATTGTATATCTTTTAGGTAATCATTTTGGAAGAATAGTGTTTTTTAGCCGCCTAGTCTTTATGTGCTGCATTGGTTATACATTCCTAAAAGTGGCAATGGGCTGTTGAAGCCCATGGCCTCTTCTGTAGCTGTGTTTATAGGTTTTAAAAATTAGAGATTAGGTTGAAAAATGTGGTTCTTTAAAACAGAGGTGGCTAATTCAGGTTCTAGAGGGTCAGTGTCCAGAACAGCTGGGTAGCAGCACCTCAGACACACTCTAGGACAGGAATTGCACCCCCTGCTTTAAAATCTTAATAACTATCTCTCGTCCTGTGTTGATAAAAATCTGTTCTTGTGGATCCTGTTGAAGATGACTAAGATGCTGGACCTGTTAGAGGATTTTCTGGAGTTTGAAGGCTATAAATATGAGCGCATTGATGGGGGCATCACAGGTGGGCTGCGACAGGAGGCCATTGATCGCTTTAATGGTGAGCACATCCACTAGAGAGCAGCATCCCACCCATTAGTACATTTACACATTCATACTGATTGGCTCATTTTTCTGTCTGAAGCTCCTGGGGCGCAGCAGTTTTGCTTCCTGCTGTCCACACGTGCCGGGGGATTGGGGATCAATCTGGCGACCGCTGATACAGTTATCATATATGACTCTGACTGGAACCCGCACAATGACATCCAGGTATATTGAAAATACTCATCCATTGATTGTGTTCATGTGTCCTAAAGTTTGTAGATGGCTGCTCATAGCCATAAATGATGCAAAGTATCAAAGCCTCTGTTTGAGCTTAGCAGAACTAAGCATCCAATAGCAGTGCTGGACCCCACTCATACTGTTGTGGCTGCAGTCAGATCCTCACAAAATGATGCCTGGTGTACAGCCTTCTCAGAAAAGCAGACACTAACTGCAGCAGAGGGGGCACAAACTTTCATTAATACCCCCAATTTCCAAAAAAGTGGATGATCTGAACCAGTTTCCCAGGCAGTCTAAGCCTAGACTAGAACTTCCACTATTTATTTGACAGTAGCCTTGGAATTTGGTCCAATACTGGGCTTTTTCCAAGTCTGGGAATCTGGCCCATATTGTATTTGGCCATGTAAACTTGGAATAATATTGTCATTTGTTTTTTCTCCCCTTATCCACTTTTTCCTTTTTCTCTCTTCTCAGGCCTTCAGCCGAGCACATCGGATTGGGCAGAACAAGAAAGTGATGATCTATCGCTTCGTAACGCGAGCTTCCGTGGAGGAGCGCATTACTCAGGTGGCCAAACGCAAGATGATGCTGACCCACCTAGTGGTTCGTCCAGGGTTAGGATCCAAAACTGGCTCCATGTCTAAACAGGAGCTGGATGACATCCTCAAGTTTGGAACTGAGGAGCTCTTCAAAGATGATGTTGAAGCCATTGGTATGTTTCTGAAATGATCTGCTGACATTTCTTGCACAGTTAAGAGCGGTACATCCTTCACAGAGTGCCTTTTATAGAGATGAACAACAATAAAGTCAAAAGCGGTGCAAAGTGACTTGCGCTGCAGGCTAAATGTTTTTTTAAGCATTTCTTTATTTCTTTATATTTACGGCATTTAGCAGACGCTCTTATCCAGAGCGACTTCCATGTCCTAATTACAGGGACAGTCCCCCTGGAGACACTCAGGGTTAAGGGTCTTGCTCAGGGACCCAGTGATGGTAGTGCTAGAGGTGGGGTTCGAACCTGGGACCTCTTGAGCCATTGCTCCATAGGCAAGTACCCACCACTAGACCACCACCACCCCTGACCACCTCTTTATACGTACTTTAAACATTTTATCATCACTCATTTTTATGCCCATTTCCAGGCTCATTGCATAATTTTGCATTAAACAGGTTGATTTTGCCAGTGTGCCTTTAAAAGTAGTGATCACACTGATATCAGACTGATATCATGAGCATAATGAATTTGAATCAAGAAAAGTTTTGTTTTTTTTGTAGATATGGCCTGTTTAAAGTTTTAATAATGGAACATAGTTGAGTCAAGTTGTCAGTTAGGAATGACATACGGCCTCAAGTGGAGGGGTTAAATGTATCTTGGGGTTGAGAGGAAAATAGAGAAGGAGATTGACAGAGAAGCAGTTATGCGGTCGCTGTACTGGAAGATTGTGGTGAAGAGGGAGTTGAGCTGAAAGGCAAAGCTCTCAATTTACCAGTCGATCTTTGTTCCAACCCTCACCTATGGTTAGAGCTCAGGGTAGCGACTGAAAGAATGAGATCATGAATACTTGCGGCAGAAATGAGGTTCCTCCGTAGGGTGTCTGGGCACAACCTCAGGGATTGGCTGAGGAGCTTGTACATCCTGGAGCCTCTGCTCTTCCATGTTGAAAAGATCCAGTTAAGGTGGTTCGGGCGTCTCTTCAGGATGTCTCCTGGGTGGCTCCCATTGGAAGTGTTCTGAGCCTGACCAAATGGAAAGAGAACACAGGGCAGAACCAGGACACACTGGGAGGGTTATGTTGGATCCCCTAGGAGGAACTGGTTAAAGTGGCTGGGTACATCCTCTGCACTAGACTAGACTTCTCATTCAGTGGTGGCCTACTGGTTAGGGAGTTGCCCCTGCATTGGAAGATTGTGGGTTCGATTCCTTCACCAGAAGGTTGCCCTGAGGTGCTCTTGAGCAAGGTACCGTCCCCGTCACTGCTCCCCGGGCACTTTCAATAGCTGCCCACTGATGCACAGTGTTTGCATGGGTTAAATGCAGAGGTCCAGTTTCGTTGTGCTTCACTGTGTGCTGTGCTGTGATCTCGCAATGACAAGGGTTGTCACTTTCACTTTCATTCCTCTACCGGCACAACCCAGTCCCCGATAATGACATTTCTATGGAGGAGGATGATGATGCTGTCAGCATGCTTGAAATCAGGAGGATAATTTGAGCTGCAATAAAACTCAGTTGGAGAGTCAGTAGAAGCTAAAAATTAAAAATCAGTTACTGCACAGACTACTACTGCTCAGGAGCAAACCTATCTGCTGGGGGTTTACATGCATATTATGTCTGTTATCTCTTGGAAAACATCTATTTGTCGTAGATTATCGTTGCCGGTTGTGTAATTACATTAGCAGTCTTTCCTGCATCTTGTGTGTGTATGATGCTGGAGCTGTTTATGTCTCCTCTAGGGGACAGTAAGGATGGAGAGGAGGGCAACGTGATCCACTATGATGACAACGCTATCTCTAAACTGCTGGATCGCAGCCAGGACGCCACAGAGGACACAGAGATTCAGAACATGAACGAGTATCTCAGCTCCTTCAAGGTGGCGCAGTATGTGGTCCGGGAGGAGGATGGAGAGGTGAGGAGAGGGGCTGAGGATCTCTTTTAGGCCCCTCTGATGTGAAAGTAGTGAAGACTTTCAGAAACTGATCTGAAAACTGCACTTTGAGAACTGACTTTAACTTTTCTGATCGCTCTGCATTCAGATAAAAGCAGACAATGTTGGGAATCAGTTTTGACTCTCACTGTTTATTTTAATTTTTTTTTTTGTGAGTAAAACGATAGGTTCCTTTTTTGAAAAGCCTTTTCATTCTGGACATAGATTTTTATGAATGCGTCATCTGAGATATTAACATCTTCATTCTGGAAATCAACTGCATTATAACTGTATTGATAATAATCGTAGTGATAAGGAAACATCAACTTTTATCATATTCGTTCAAATATAATAATACGATTTTATTATTATAGTGATATTTTAATAATTAATATACCACTTAATTCTGCCTTTAAATTTGAGCACAATTAAGACATTTACTATAGCTTTGTTCGCTTTAATAGATTTTGCAATAAATCATTTTGCAAAATAAATATTATTATAAATGAATTCTAGATTAAAAACATATGTCACTATTCAGTCTGATTATTTTTGTGTTTTTTTGGATGTTGTAGAACACATTAGAGCTTCCAAACGTCTGAATGATATGCCATAAGCTTCAATGAGCTTCTCCTTTCAGTTAAAGTCATTTAAGTTTTATGGCAGCAGGAGTTTTTATCGCTTTTGCCTGGAAACAAAGGCTCTGGGGGCTTCACCTGACTGCCCGGCCTTTTGTTAACTCCATATGTCTGGGGACATCTATCCTGCAGGAGGAGGTTCAGAGGGAGATTATAAAGCAGGAGGAAAACGTGGATCCAGATTACTGGGAGAAGCTTCTGCGGCATCATTATGAACAGCAGCAGGAAGACCTGGCTCGCAATCTGGGGAAGGGCAAACGCATCCGCAAGCAGGTCAACTACAACGACACCTCTCAGGAGGATCAAGGTACACACATACACACACGTGGATTCAAGCTGTGTTTATAGTGTCGGAGCTTAATTGGGTTCGGATGGAAAGGAAACGTAGGAATGCCTGCAGAAGTGAATGCACTGTGTATGTGTTTGTGTGCCATTTTCTGCTGATCCGGAACTCAGAATGGCAGGATGATCTTTCAGACAATCAGTCCGAATACTCGGTGGGGTCCGAGGATGAGGATGAAGATTTCGAGGAGAGACCAGAAGGTGGGGCACTTTTACCTTTGCCTACATTTCACTTTGCAGATGTCTCAAGTTCATTTTAGCTCCATTTCTGGGACTGAAAATGGAGGTAGATGGAACTTTTGGATTTAATGTTGCATTGTTTTACTAGGAGGCCGCAGACAGTCCCGCAGGCAGCTGAAGAGTGACAGGGATAAACCACTGCCCCCACTACTGGCTAGAGTAGGAGGCAACATTGAGGTAGGTATTCTTACGACTCTTACATAACCGAATGCTTGTACTGAACCTAAAATAATAGCCTCTAATTACCTTTTGACAAAAAAGATTAGAAACAGAAAGCATTTTTCATAGCTTTAGGTGTATGAGTGGTTAACACGTGTGCAAAATCCTCAGTCAGATGACATCATTTATTGATTGCCTGTGTAAAAAAATAATAATAGCTTAAAAAAATTCAAAGGTAATCAATAAAAATAAACAATATAACAAAATAGGATTAAAGTAAGATTTCATTTAAAAGTTCAGAAAGAATTCAAACTTAAACGCAGCATCTTCTGTACAGTTTTGCTCAGTTCACAGTCCATTTATTTGATTTCTTAAGCATCATCCAGATATCCATCCATCCACTATCTCCTTTTCTATCTTATAATGCTAATCAGGGCTGGGGTGGGCCTATCCCAGTGCTCATAGGCTGAAAGAGATACCCTGCAGAGACTGTCGGTCCATCGCGGGGCAGACATGCACACATACTCGTGCACGCAACACAGAATGAACTCGGACTGCACCAGCTAGGAATCAAACTCAAAACCTTCTAGCTGGAAGGCCACATGCGCTAGCCATCATCCTGCCATCCCTGAATATAACAAATCAAATATACACTGTGCCATAACTTTCATACATGCCACTGCGGGGCAGTGGTTGCCTAGTGGCTCAGGATCCAGGACCGGAAGGTTGTTGGTTTGAATCCCAGACCAGTATGTTGCCCTGAGTTCCCCTTGAGCAAAGTACCGTCCCCATCACTGCTACCTGGGTGCTTTAAAAAGCTGCCCCCTCCTGCACATGTGTGTATGAGTTAAGCGCCGTGGCTGGGGCAGCGGTGGCCTAGTGGTTAGGGACTAAGCCCCAGGATCGGAAGGCTGTGGGTTCAAATCCCATGTGTATGCAGGGGAAGCTTATCATTGTGTCTTGCAATTAGTCACTTTCCCTTAATGTTTCCCTCAGAAAGTACATTGTAGCTGTGCATTCTCTAGAGACTGTGCACTTATATTCATAATAATAATGTGCCATGATATGTCCGAAACCTCACAAGCAAGTTTATTCAGTGGTTCAGGACGTGCTTTTCAGACTCCAGACATGCTGTTAAAGTGACTTTATTTTAGGTAAAAGTGTGAGACAGGAATCTTACAGAGTTTTTGTAACTGTGCTCCAGGTGCTTGGTTTTAATGCCCGTCAGAGGAAGGCATTCCTAAATGCGATCATGCGCTGGGGGATGCCTCCACAGGATGCTTTCAACTCACACTGGCTGGTCAGGGACCTGAAGGGCAAGAGTGAGAAGGAGTTCAGGTACTGGTAGACGCTCAGACAAGCTTCTTTTCAAATTAGTTAACCCATACATGCATCCCTCACTTAACAACCCACTCCTTCACCTTGTTTCATTTTTAGACATTGCAAAATCCAGTTTTACAATTGATTCTGTCAGTGATAGTAGTTTGCAGATCAGATTGTTTCACATATTATAAGTACCATGTTTTTAAAGATGGATATGGCTGATGCAAGCCGTGTGTGTTTCTGTCTCAGGGCATATGTGTCATTGTTTATGAGGCATCTGTGCGAGCCGGGAGCAGACGGGGCAGAGACGTTTGCGGACGGCGTGCCAAGAGAGGGTCTGTCCCGACAGCACGTCCTCACTAGGATCGGAGTCATGTCTCTCGTTCGCAAAAAGGTAACTTTTCAGTCCATTTCGGGGGCTTTTCACTGTGCCTTGAAGAGCATTCCTGTGTTTGGTCCCCCCAGTTATGTTTTGATTTTGTAGGTGAGAATAAGTTCCACACAGGACACACTTCTGCACAATGTAGTGCAACACTGCTGTTTATATTCTGAATTTCACGTATTGGGAAAAAAATAAAGCAGATAATGTGGCCTGTGCTACTGTTGATACATTTGTGTGTGTGTGTGTGTGTGTGTGTGTAGGTGCAGGAGTTTGAACATGTAAATGGTAAATACAGCTCTCCGGAGCTGATTCCCGTGGGTCTGGAGCTGAAGAAACTCAACGAGAGTCTGTCATCCGATCCCAACACTCCTGTTCCGGCCAGTCCTGCTCCAACACAGCCCAGCACACCTGTACCATCAGGTAGGCAAAAAAAAGTATCAAATTTTTATATATTTATCCGTAAACAACATTTTTCTTCTTCGGCACATGCAAAACAGACATCACTTCTATAAGATCACATGATATATTACATATCATATATTATATATTGAATTGTTACTGTATATTTAGTGCAAAACTACTGAAAAAAATGAAATACAGCAAAAGTGTATGAGGCTGAATGCTGTGTTAAACCCTAGTTAAAAAGTTCAAGGCAATATACAAGAAAGATCTATTACAACATATTACAAAATTATGTTAAGCTCGTTCATTTTTTAGTATACAAACGCACCAATGTATGAAGACCTGCAGGGTTTCTCAGCAAGTGTAAAGGCTGATGAAAAGGAAATAATACTGAAATAAAATTGAGTTACACTGGCTTGATATGACAGTGACAGAAACTGATCTTTGCTGCGGGCTGAGGCTGTGCATGAATAAACATGATCTGTAATCTCCATTTCTGCAGCAAAGAGGCTAAAGGCCTTTCAGTTTGAGGCCAGTAATGAAGGCACACCTGTGCGTACACATAACGCGCACGTTTCCTGCTGATTCCGGCCGGAGGAGGCTGTAAGCATAGCTAGACTTATTGCAAAGCATATTGTTTTACAGACAAAACAGAGGGTGGTTCTGGTTCTCAAGAAGATAAAGAGGCTACTGACCAGGAGAGCACCAAACCTGTGGATTCTGAGGTGATTGCACATGTCTCTAGTCTCAAGCAGAGCTTGATATGTTTGATTGCTCCTAAAGGGTTGTGACTGTTGAAGTTTTTTTGAAAATCCATCCATTCGTTATCTGAGCAACTTAATTCCCAGCGCTCATTGGACAGAAGGTAGAGAAACTCCATGGAGATCACCAGTCCATCACAGGTCAAACACTCAAGCAAACACACACCTACAGGCAATTTTACCATCTTCCATTCACCTGATGGACCTTGAGATACCACGCAGACATGGTAGAGCATGCAAACAGAACACAGTCCAACTAGCAATCAAGCCCAGAACCTTTTTACTGTGAGGGAACATCATTAACCACTGTGTCACCCTTATTTAAAATCACATTTCCAATCTGGGGCTACAAAAGAGGTTTGATTATTATTTTTATTAGTTAATTGCAATCTCATTAGAATACAGAAAGGCCAACTTATTCACAAACACGATGAGTTTAATGATCTCAAATGAGCTTAAAACCTCACCCCCCGTTAATTGTCCTTCCTTGGGACAGGAAATAGCTTTAAAAGCTTAAAATGTTCAAATTTAAGCTCTAAAGCTTTAAATAGCTGCCCCCTGCTGCACAGCGTGTGTGGGTGCACTGCTCACCGCTCACGTGCTTTAACAGCCCGGCACCCTATGCAGCGTTATCTGATTGGGCATTAACTCATAGAAATGGTTTTAGCTCGTAGCATAGACTAGACAGAAAAAAGTTTTTCATTCGCCGTGAAACACGTTTGGAGTTTTTCTAATAGAATCTTGCATTTAGAAGTTTATTTAAGAACTAAATTCAAGCAGTTCTCTCCTAATTCCTCTTCTCTCAGGCATCCAAAGATTCAGAGCCATCCTCTACACCCGAAAAAAGCATTGAGAGTGAAGAAACAAAGAGAAGTAGCCCTGAGGAGAGGGCTAACGAAGAGAGTGAAAAGAAAGATGAGACAGCCTCCCAGACAGAGCCGTCAGCCAAACAGACGCAGCCGGCATCCAAACAGGCTGAGCAGTGTGCCAGTCGGAATCAGGGAACACCGACAGGTGAGGATGTTTATTTCCCCTTTGCTATTTCAAAACGGATAGATTAAGAGTGCAGATTAGCCGACTGTGTATATTCCTAGGAGAACAAAGTAAAGATGCGGAGAACACGCCTGAGAAATCAGACGGTGACCCTTATCCAGTGAAAGTGGAGGAAAAAGAGCAAAAGCCAGGTCAGAGCAAGACACTGTTGCATTTACTAAGTGAGACGCTAAGGGCTGTAGTATGTTTATATTGTATATAGAGTCTGTTTAGAGTTGTAATGGTCTGTTTTTTGATGTAGTTTAAATGTGATTATTGAATTACATGACCGATACAGTGTTCATCAGGGCTCTTGTTCAGGGGCTCAAATGATGCTAATGGTTGAGATAGGATAGAACGAATCTCGAACATTTTGGTCCACAACAGCATACTTTGCACATTTATATTTGATGTGAAAAAAAAAAAAAGCATACAGTTACTGTATATATTATATACATATGTATATATTATATAAATGTATATATATACTGTATATATCCCTGTGATGGGCTGGCGACCTGTCCAGGCTGTGTCCCCCGTCCTTCACCCTGTGTGAGCTGGGATGGACTCCAGCACTCCCCCGCGACCCCGCTTGGGACAAGCGGCAGAAAATGAATGAATGAATGAATACTGCATATATTATTTATATATTAGAATTTTTCATATATTTGCATTTATTATTTAGTGTTTTTCAAGTACATTAGGGGCAGCGGTGGTCTAGTGGTTAGGGCGTTGGCTGCATGATCGGCGTATCGGGGTTCGAACCCCTTCCCAGTAGGTTGCCCTGAGGTACCCTTGAGCAAGGTACTGTCCCTGTCATTGCTCCCTGGGCACAAAAGTAACGCTTCATCCGAGTCAAGTAAAATAAATATGTAATAAATATACCTTTGGGGCGGACTTATGCAGATGGTAGCCAACATGCCATTTTAACCACTAATGCAACACTATCGGACCATTCAGAAAGCTTGGAGGAGAACTAATTAGCTAGCACTATATGGAGCGATGGAGTTATAGAGGGGTTAACCTACCGACCCAGAGAACGCAAGTTCAGTTGTCCTGCCTTGAACTCCAGCTCACAGGTGCCTGCGGCTTTGACCCGGGATTCTTGACTTGCTGACCGAGAGTCCACAATGTGCACAAAATGTCTCAACTTGTTTCAAATGAGTGAGAAACCACGAATCTAGAATCAGACCAAGCTTTTGTTGCATATCTGGTAACTGTGACTTACAGAATAGTGTGTAATATTAGTCATTCTAACAAACCTGCCAGTTTCTACAGCTGCAACCCAAGAACCCAAATCTGAGGATGCCATTGAGACTCAACTGAATGGAGATAAAGAAGCGAGGGATGAGGCAGACGAGAGCCACAGAGACAACAAGAATGGCACCAAGATGCGTTTCATGTTCAACATCGCAGACGGAGGCTTCACAGGTGAGTTAAAGCAAGAAAACGCTTCCTTCTGGGAGGTCTTCCCCCAGGGATCTTTAATGCAGCGTAAAGAAAATCACACACAGATGATGGTAACTGTAAACATGAAATGGATGTGTGTGTTCGCAGAGCTGCACACTCTGTGGCAGAACGAAGAGCGCGTAGCCGTGTCATCTGGCAAGATGTATGACATCTGGCACCGTCGCCACGACTACTGGCTGTTGGCTGGCATCGTAACGTATCCTGCTTTACCTCCCCCGCTGCTTTTCAAGGCTCTTTTGAGCTCCAGTGGCTGCTTTTCAACAACTATGTACACCTTTCTTTGAATTTTTGACAGCGGAAATTGGAGCTGTGTTGTGCAGCTTCAAAGGAGTGTCAAATGTTGGTATGTGTTTTCTGTTTTTCCTTTTTTTTTGGTCTGGTGTCGTTTAAGAGGAACAAAGGAAAGAAGGTGGCTTCAGAGCTGTTCCTTTTATGCAGCATAATCTTGGCTCTCTGTGTTTCCTTGCATGTTCGGCCTCTTGACCCAAAGGATTCTCACAATAGAATCCTCTTCTGGCAACACGGTCATCATAAACCGCGGGGAAATCACATTGTGACTGGCTGTCACATGCCGTAAGTGTATCATAACAGCGGTGGGGCAGCGGTGGCCTAGTGGTTAGGGAGTTGCCCCACGTCGGATGATTGTGGGTTCAATTCCCTCAAAAAGTAGGTTGCCCTGAGGTACCCCTGAGCAAGGTACCGTCCCTGTCACTGCTCCCTGGGCGCTTTCAATAGCTGCCCACTGCTGCACGGTGTTTGTGTGCATGGGTTAAAAGCAGAGGTCCAATTTCGTTGTGGTTCATGGTGTGCAGTGCTGTGACCTCGCAATGACAAGGGTTGTCACTTTCACTTTATAAGTGTCCATAGTATCCTATGAACAGCACAGCAGGGGCAGCAGTGGCCTTGTGTTTAGGGACTAGGCTCCAGAATCGGAAGGCCATGGGCTTAAATCCCAGACCAGTAGGTTGCCCTGAGGTACCCTTGAGCAAGGTACTGTCCCTATCACTGCTCCCCAGGTGCTTTAAATAGCTGCCCCCTGCTGCACATGTGTATGGGTGAAAAGCAGGGGCTGCATTTCACTGTGCGCAATGAGGTGAAGAAAAGGGAGCTGTATGACCTTTTCTAAAAGCATTAACCAAAACAGATCTGCTGGAAATTTCTGATATTTTTCAGTTTGGTTTTTGAATCTGCTGTGAGCTTCTGGTCTTGCATTTACAGGAGTTACACAAATGACAGGTCCACTATAAATTAGCCTGTGATTTCATCACTGAAGCTAGATTGGCGCTGATTCTGCAGCGGTGGTCTAGTGGTTAGGGAGTTGGCCACCGAAGTGGAAAATTGCGGGTTCAAATCCCTTACCGGTAGGTTTCTCTGAGGAGGTACTGAGCAAGGTACTGTCCCCGTCACTGCTCCCAAACAACAGCTTTCATAGCTGCCCCCTGCTGCACAGTGTTTGTGTGCATGGGTTAAATGCAGAGGTCCAATTTTGTTGTGGTTCACTGGGTGCTGTGCTGTGACCTCGCAATGACAAGAATAGTCACTTTCACTTTAATTCTCTTCAGAATGAATAAACTTCCTTAGTAGTCTAGTAAGTAGTTTGATCATAATAACACAGGTAAGGATGTGCTTTTGGAAATGGGAAACAGCATGGGCTGGTGTCAGATGTAATATCATTTTTTAATAATGAATGTTTTAATTAAAACCAAAAAAAAACATTTTTAGGAAAGTTAGAAAGAGAAGCTGGCAGTTTCATTTGCATTCCTTTGCTGTATTTCCAGCCATGTTTGGCCCCTTGACCAGATATGTTTTAGCCATGGCTATGCACGCTGGCAGGACATCCAGAATGACCCACGGTATGCCATCCTCAACGAACCCTTCAAGACTGAGATGAACAAAGGCAACTATCTGGAGATGAAGAACAAGTTCCTTGCGCGGCGTTTTAAAGTGAGTCTATTATACCAGTAATGACTTATTCTTCTTTCGGCTGCTCCCGTTTAGGGGTTGCCACAGCGGATCATCTGTTTCCATTTCTTCCGGTCCTCTGCATCTTCCTCATTCAAACCGACCACCTGCATGTCCTCTCTCACCACGTCCATAAACCTCCTCCTTGGTCCTCCTCTTCTCCTCGTTCCTGGCAGCTCCATCCTTCCAAAATAATCCTCGTCTCTCCTCTGGACATGTCCAAGCCAACGCAAACTTGCTTCTGTAACTTTACTCCAATATGAGTAATGAATTAATTACTTAACATGATCATGATTTTAATGGATTTTTTTTGGAATCAGAACATTTATTTTCTGAGCAGCTTATACAAGCCAGAGTAGTAGGGGTGCTGGATTTGATCCCAAATCTCATTGAAAGGCAGAGAAACTCGCTGTACGGGTCACCCGTCCATCGAAGGGCAGACACGAAGATAAACACACTCACAGCTAGAGGGCAATTTAGCATCTCCACTTCACCTGAAGTGCATGTCTTTGGATGGTGGGAGGAAGCTGGAGCTCCCAGAGGAAACCCATGCAGACATAACCAAAGTGCCATAATGACAACAGCTATAATTTTATTATTAGCGGGGCAGCGGTGGCCTAGCGGTTAGGACGTTGGCCGCATGATTGGAGGATCGGGGGTTTGAGCCCCTTCCCAATAGATTGCCCTGAGGTACCCTTGAGCAAGGTGCTGTCCCCGTCTCGCTCCTCCCTGCGATGGGCTGGTGACCTGTTCAGGGTGTGTCCCCGTCCTTCGCCCTATGTGAGCTGGGATGGACTCCAGCACACCCCCCCCCAACCCCACTTGGAACAAGTGGCAGAAAATGAATGAAAAAAGGATGAATGAATATAATTTTATTAAATAATAATAGCTGCATGGTCTGACGCTCTGGTGGACTGTACACGTGGAGGAGAAACTATTTTTTGGTACATCTGGGTTGCCCTCCCAGCAGCTACCCCTGCACCCCTGTCGGAGATGAATGGAGGAATATGAATTCATTTAAAAATAATAAATAAAAGCACATTTGAAGGGGCTATATGCTTTGTATCTGTCTCAGCTGTTGGAGCAGGCGCTGGTGATTGAAGAGCAGTTGCGCAGGGCGGCCTACCTGAACATGACGCAGGACACCAGCCACCCCGCCATGGCCCTTAACACACGCTTTGCTGAGGTCGAGTGCCTGGCCGAGTCCCACCAGCACCTCTCTAAAGAGTCCCTGGCCGGTAACAAGCCAGCTAACGCCGTCCTGCACAAAGGTTTGTCTGACTGTTCCATTTAGTCTTGTGGTAATGAGCAATTCACAGATTCAGAAACTGGAAACTTTTTTTGTCAGGGATGTTGTCAAGGATGTATTATAGAGCTGCAAGTTGATGATAAAATACTAGAAATTATTTAAAATTATTAAAATGACAAGAAATTATTTTAAAAAATGGTATAGTGCAGCCAGGATGTATATGTACCTGCCTTTTTCCGAGATTGTGGTGCTGTCTTTGCAGTTTTGAATCAGCTGGAAGAGCTTTTAAGTGACATGAAGGCTGATGTAACGAGGCTGCCCTCCATGCTGTCTCGTATCCCTCCCGTATCTGCCCGTCTGCAGATGTCTGAGAGGAGCATCCTCAGCCGACTCACAAGTCGGGGCAATGAGCCACCTCCACAGCAGGTCAGCATCAGGACCAGTTTGTTAGTTACAGTAATCAGCTTTTATTAAGGTCATAGTTTTCTTGTATTCCATCTCTTAGTATTAGATTGTTTTATTTGCAGTGACATTAGACTGGTAGATAAATAAATGAGCTCTAGTGTGATTACCTGACCTATAAAGGGAGGAAATGAGCTACAACACATTTAAATGCTGAACCTGTTTACATGGATGATGCTAAAGTGCTGCAAATGTAAGTAGGTGGGGCTGAATAGGCTGAGTAGGTGCAGATGTTTCCATGGACGTGTTTTTCAAGCTTATGGTTTACAAATAGACTTCATGAAAGGAGGGGTGTTAACTGTACATTTTGAAACTTGTTATTGAAAAAGGAATAAAAACTGAGTCACTATAGTTATGTAACAGGGGACAGCAAGACACATGAACACATGAACAACCTCTGGGGCAGCGGTGGCCTAGTGGTTAGGGAGTTGCCCTAGCGTCTGAAGATTGTGGGTTTGATTTCCTTAGGTAGGTTGCCCTGAGGTACCCTTGAGCAAGGTACCGTCCCCGTCAGTGCTCCCCGGGCACTTTCAATAGCTGCATGGGTCAAATGCAGAGGTCCAATTTTGTTGTGGTTCACGTGTGCTGTGCTGTGACAAGGGTTTTCACTGGTCTGTATATTATAGTTGTAGCTTAATGGATTGATGGTTTTATCTAATAAAAGATCAATCTGATTACACAAGGGGCAAGGGGAAGCAGAGGCCTAGTGATTAGGGAGTTGGCCCCAGAATCGGAAGATTGTGGGTTCAAATCCCTTCCCAATAGGTTGCCCTCAGGGTACCCTCGAGCAAGGTACTGTCTCCATTACTGCTCCCTGGACGCTTTCAATAGCTGGGTTGCAGAGGTGTAATTTTGTTTTGTGTTCTGTGCCGTGTTTCATAATGACAAGAATGGTCACTTTCACTTTCACGCACAATGTCTTCAAAACATGTGGACACTCGTCAAGTTAGTGAGTTTGACTGTTTCAGGAACACCCCCCTGCCAACAAGTGCATAAAACCATGCAGATGTGTTAGCAGCAGACATTATCTGGCAATACATGTGGCAAACTTTGATTTTGCTGAAAACTCCTACTATAATTAATAGTGCACATTTTGTTGTAAGAGCAATAATGGCCGGAGGTTGCTTCTGTCCCCTAGATCTACTAAAGGGAGGTCTTAATTCTGCAGTATACTGTCACATTTTGGAAAACTCTATGCTCTCATATACATTTATATATGACTTGGGTTCTTTCCTGTTTGAGCATGATCCATGTAAAGTTTGGTTTGTGAAAACTTGAATGCCCTGGTCTGACCTAAATCGTATAAACATTTTTGAAAGCGACTGGAACGACACCTGTAAACTGTGAGTCAGGCCTCGTCCAGATCATTTCCCGACCCCAAAAACCTCCTTCTGGTTAAAAGGAAGTGATTCCCTGCAGCCATGTTCCCAAAAATGTCATATAAAAGTTGAAGTTGAAGGGACTGCTACTACAGAAAATTGATGACTAGTTCCTTATTCATGGCAGTGGATTTGCAATATGATGGATATGGATGTAATGTTTGGGTGTCCACATAGTTTTGGCCAGAGAGCATTCATGACTATATTTAAGGAATTTCAAAATATATTAAAACTAGTGTTTTTGTTCTGCTTTATGAATTGAGCCACATATTCACATGGTTCAGGTTTATTTATAGTGTTTTTTTAGTTTCTACTTTTTCTAACTTGTTTTTGAATGCAGCCGAGTCAGCATCTCCAGCGGAGGCTTTGGGTTTCAGCTTGATTTCTTTGTGGATCTTTTTAGCCTTTCCCCCAGGGCTCATTTGGCTGTTCTCAGATGTACAGCAACAGCTTTGGTGGAGGATTCAGAGGGCCTGGGGGAACAGCCATGGTCAACTATAGCCAGATGCCCCTGGGACCATATGTCAGCGGTGAGTCAGCTGTGACTTTCCACACCTTCCATGTATCAGCACCTGTGTATACCTGAGTAGGGCAACCAAGTTCATTTATCCATTCGTTTTCTGAGTCGCTTGTCCTGAGTAGTGCTGCAGTCTATCCCAGCTCTTACAGGGAAAAACTCTTGACAGGTTGTCGGTCCATTGCAGGGCAGAAACATACTCTCTCACACACACACATGCGCGCACACACACACACACACACACACACACACCTAGGGGGCAATTTAGCATCTCCAGTCCACGTGCCTTGCATGTGTTTGGATAACGGCTGGTTGTTGTTGGTTGATTAACTGATGGAGGTTAAATAAGTATAAGGTACAGCTCTACACTCGAGCGAAGTACTTTTTCCAAGAATCTGCGTTTTGTATTGGTTAGATTTCCTTTCTCTACTCTTGCTTTGAATGAAAGTGCACATGTCAAAGAAGTCAGTTCAGAGTGGTCTCAGTTAAATTTCAAAAAAGACAAAAAGTTCATTTGAAATTTGCAATTAACTCATATTTTCCATTTCTGCGTCTGAGATAAGCAATATAGATTTTTTTTTCTGTTTTCCCATTAGCTGATACTCAGTCCTACCAGGTATATTCTCTTCCTTGACTTTTGGATGGCTGTGGCATCGCTGAGTTCAGCCTCATGATCTCCTGATGTTGGGTGAACAGTATGAAGCATTCATCATTTCTGCACTAATAAAGATGTTTAGATGGTTAAGACACAGAAATCAAAATGACTTTTGGGACTGAATGATGCATCTGACTAAGCATGATATTGAGCCCCAGTGATGCCACAATCAAACTTACTGTAACAAGAAGTCCTGTGTAATAAAGTACCTTAATATAAGATGAGCATTTGTATCTATTCATACTAACACAGTAATATCCCGACTGATTTAAATACACCATTCACAAGGCATATTTCGTTACAAGTTGTGAGAAAAGCTATTGTCTGGGTACATTGAGGTCCCATAATGTACACACTGGAAATATATTATCTTTTATCCATTGGCAAAGAGGCATGATTGTACTTTATTATGCAAAAAAAGTCACAGCCATGTTATATGGAGTCAATACATTGTTAGAAATGCATACTGTGGTGGCCAAAAGCCTTAAAAATGTTGTAGTAAGTTTGAGAATTTTAAGAAAGAAGAGAAGTAAAATGAAAAAGTGATCAAAATCTCTTAAATAGTTTCTGGACTATTTGATATTAAGGAAGTTTATTCTTCAGAATGAAGCAAATCTGGAAGATGGACCATTAAGTGTCAGTGTGGTGGTCTAGTGGTAGGATACTTCTTATGGACCAAGAGGTCACAGGTTTGAATCCCACCTCCAGCGTTACTAAATGCCATAAATGTAAACGTCCTTAAAACGTTTTACAGGAAAACAGTGTGATTTCTTAGTCTCACCCTGTTCAGTATTCAGACAGCACTCTGGATCTGCTCATCAGATGCTTCTGAACTGTGGATTTTGACTCAAGCTGCCATTAAATTAAAAGGAGAAAGCTTCAAAAATCTCAACTGCATGTCAGCATTTCTAAATTCTGCTTTTCGCTCACCTTACTTGATCATTTTTGATTGTACGATATAAAACGAAGAGAAAACTTTGTGTTAAAATGGACTTTTCAGACTTTTCGCCAACACAGTAACTGCAGTGGATTATGGTACAATTATGTTCTCAGTCTAAAAGCAAAAAGAAATTCTCATTCAGGCAATAGGGTTGATTTTGAAGAAACATTTAAACAACGACTGATCTTGAAGTTCCTTCCATCGTTTATTGTTTTTCACTTCAGCTTTTCTTATTCTGAGCCCAGCATTAGTCTAATTGTGTGCCTGTTTCTTTCTCTGCTCTAAGTGTCGTCCAACGGCCCCCCGCCGCCCAGCAGCCACTTGGACAAGAAGTCCAGCGACATTCTACGGGACGTGTCCCCCCCTGAGCTAAAGTCTGGAAAGCCCACTGATGTCATTTGCATTGAAGACTAGCCATGTCTCAGCTCTTTGCGGATATTATTCCAGAGCTCTTCTATGAATCAGTACTATACAGATATTATCGATTGCACTTTTGTCTCGGAGAATTCTCGCGTACGTGCCAGTTTATTCGGCTTCTGCTTTTTTTTTTTTTTTCTTTATCTCTTATGAAAAGGTCTATGGATGGAGTGATGACTGAGACATTTTTAAGCACTGGCCAATGGTCCTTGGTGCTCAAGAAGAAGGTACCTTTTTTGCTGTATTGGCACATCTTCTGTCAAAGACTCTTATCATCTCTGCATTTATTGAGCCATTTTGGTGAGGGTGCTTGTCCCGGACTAGAATCCTGCACTAAAATCCACTCTTCTTGGGACGTAATGTACAATCTCCCCCTCCTCAAATACCTTCTTTTGGCTTGAACATGATGCACCACTCCTGCCCCCCACTGGTTCTTTCTATGTAGTGAATGTGAAAGAAGACAAAAAAACGTGTGCGACAGCTGCTCATTGCCTCGCTGGGGAGAATATATATGAAGACAGTGGCCGTGTCAGCCACTCACTTTAGTTATGAATTCTACATTTTGTTTGACAGCAATGTACAGTGATTTAAAGGCATTTTCATTAGCTGAGCGCTGGGGGTTTAACGGGACGGATGTAAATGCATTTTTTGTGCACTATGACACGGTCTCTGCCTGTATCACATGAATTGTTCAGCCATAACCTGGAAATACTAATGCGTTAAATGCTGACCTGTCAGGTTTTTCTATTCCTTTTTGCTTGAAAATATGAACACATAAATATCTAACCATAAGCTGGTGTCCTGACAGGTTTCCTATACATTATCTACAAAAAATAGCTGTTGTTTAAAATGTCTGTGAAATTTCATTAACCTCAATGTTTTTTGATCAAAAATCGAGCACTTTTTTCACCCTTGTTGATCAGAATTGAAGGTTTTTTAGCTCCCTGCCAACATCTTTGAACGCAGTGTTATGGGATCACAGTATTTTGGTGCAATTTCTGGGACATTGCCACTTGCGTAACAGAAACTGTGTTCTCCCTGTTTGACTGTACAAGATGTTGTCTCATAGTGCTTGGGTCCCAGCTCTGATTTAAGTATTTTAATTAGTATGTGCTGTGTATTCCTCTGTATAAGAGGGAAATCCTTTTCTATATTTTCCACGTCATTCCTTTTAATCTGTAACGTTGAATGTGTCATTGCGATCTTTGGGTGAAAACTGGGAAAAATGCCACCGTTTTCTCCAAAGATCAGTGCTGTTCTTGGCTCCATGCTGAAAAAAGGTGATGCATTGAAATTACTTGATTCAAAAATCTACTTCATTTGAAAACATAGGGAAGCCCATTCAGACTTGAAGCCTCCTGTTCCGTTTACAGGAATATCTACAACAAAATAACCACATGCCATTGGTAGAAAAAGAGACGAAGTTGACTAAAGACGCTACCAACATGATTCACGAGGCCTTAGCCTGATGTGAGACTTGTATGAATCTGGACAATAGAAAAAATAGATTTTTTAATGAACCTCCCAAGAGTCAAAAAGCAAAATTCATAGTCAAAGTCAAAGCAAAATTCAGGGAAACAGGTGTGCTGTTGGCCAATAATGAAATCTATGGAGTCTAAGATCCAGAACCAGGGTTAAAAACACCAGCAAGGAAACAATGAAGGCAAAGCACAGCTTGGAAATCTGGTACCAAGCTCCAAAGACTTTGTGTCAGTCAGTCTTTTAACGTGTCAGTCTCTTAAATAGGTTTATACAGAATCCCAAATGAGTCCCAGCTGTGGTGTGTGATCTGGCTAGAGAGGCGTGGCCACAGTCCACCTTCCGTCAGTGATGTGATGGAGGGGGAATGTCCAAGGTCCCAACTGCCTGAAATAATAAAAAAAATTTTCTCAGTTTAAATATGTCCTTTTAAAGGGTCAATTCAAGCCCCTTGAGGGGTCCCTTTAAGCCCAGTGTGGCCCGGTTTTCAGCCTATGTGCTCTAAATCATCTAAAACCTGCTTGATTATACTAAAACAGAGCTGAAATCTTCCATGAGACGTATCATTGTAAGGCCTGTACATTCTGATATTGATGGACTAATCCCTAATCCACAGTTTGGCTTTTCTCCAAAATCTGTGTTGATATAAATAGCTGGAAAGAACGTCTACATTTGACTCAAATGATTTCATTGCATCGCTTGGACCAGAAATGGTCCAAGTGGAGCTGTATGTTTTCTGCTTAATATACTGTGCATTTTTTCATGTATGTCACATGTGAGGGGAATTAATGGCCCAAAACCTTGGGCCTCTTGTTGCGTTTTGGTGCCATCGATTGCGGACCACTTTGGGCTCAGTTTTTTAAACGCTCTGCTTTGTTTTTTTGGTTTTTTGGGGGGATTTTATTTGCGTGAAGCATTTTATGTGAAGTCCATGTTCCCCTGGAGTGGCTCTACAGACACTCGTTGACTTTAAAGCAGGTGAATGATTTAATTACTGGCATCCTTCGCGTCTTCTTGTTTCTGCTGTTTATTATATTGAAGCACCCGAATCCCATTCCAGTATGTGGCTTTCTTGAACGAGATGAAACGTTTTCCTTTTTCGTCTGCCACCGATGTAAATGGCTGCCAATGTGCTGAACCTGATCATTGCACACACTGTAGTTAAGTACTTGAATGGTGTTCTTATTTGTGTAGACTATGAATGTGGGAAAAAAAGAACTTAGTTCAGTATTCATACACAAAGCAAAACCTCAGATCATTCATACGGCATCACACAAGGAAGGAAAGCCTCAAAAAATGATTTGAAATGAAAGTACATCATGGAGATTGTATGTAAAAATTGAACTCGGTTTCGGTTTCAATGATTTGTTTGCGTTTGTACCATTTTTGTTTCTTTTGTGTAGTGCAGATGTTGAGATCGAGCTCCGGTTGAATGCAATCAAACTGAAGCTAATATGAATGTATTGAATATATTAAAAAAAGCTTCAGTCTAATACTAGAAGTGTTTTCGTTTCCAGTACGCCAGGCTTCAAAGCTGCCGAAAGGCTCCAGTGGTTACTGGCTCATCTTCGTAGTGAGTCCGCCGCATGTGATGGACTGCTTTGGAGAACCGGTGGCTGGCTAAGGACTCAAGCGTAAATTTAAGCTGTGTTGCTGTTTTCTTTAAGACAACAGAATGAACAGGACAGATGCCAATAGTCATCATTTTACTTTGTACTGAGTGTATTTGTTTAATGTGTTTTAATAAAATCTCTCCAGTAAGAAAACCCTAGACCTGGTGTCTCGTTCTTGCACTTTAAGTGAAGGATCTGCTGTGAAAGTTCTTACTTGATAAATATCTGAGCAAACCATTTTAGCTTTCAAGGCCATTTTCCTCCAAACCATTTCACCACATCACAATCCTCCCATTCTGAGTAGAAGAGGGGAGGCATCACGGGGCCAAAAGTTTATGGACACCTCAACATCCATATGGGTGGTTTTGAACACGAGGTTCTGCAAGCTAGTCGTCTTGTCCTGGCTCATGCCCTGAGTCCTGATGTCCTGATCAATGTCCTGGGGGTGGGGTAGAAGTAACTTAAAAGAAAACATTCACTTTGTACAAGGAGGTTCTCTATAATGGACTGAGTTTGCTCATAATTGGAACTAATCCCAAACCATTATGCCTCCTCCACCCAACATTACAGTACTGCTTACTTACAATATCTTTACACCGGGAGCGCCAAAAGCATCAGCATTCGCTCCTGAGCACTAGGGAAGCTCTCTGATGCAGATGAAGTGGACGAATGGAGAATGACTGGTCCTGAACACTTTTTAAAGGGGCTGCAAAGCAAACAAACTTGCTGGCCTATGCATGTGAAGAGTGGCCACAAGTAATCGGTCACCTGGTTTTTTATAACCCATGAATTCCTGCTGAATACAAGCATCATGAAGGGAACTTTGCATCTATACTTTTCTTTTTAGATTGACCTTAAACTGACCCAGTGTAAACTAGTGGAAATCTCACTGTGCTTTGGAACTGAGGCTGTTCACTGGAATCTTTAATCATCAGGCATCTTTAAAGCATCAAAGTCATTTATGTATTTAATTGGTTGTTACACATATATTGTCTGGTGTAGTACAACAACATGAAACAAAAGTTTTTCATTTTATAATCTCATATGCCAGAAGGTCTTCAGTTACAGTTTGAGAAGGTAAGTTCTTCTTCATTGTTATTATTTCCTGTGATTTTGTTCTTTTTTTGGCAGGAGCCCAAAACAAGATACAAACGACATACAGCTAATTCTTTTTCTTTTCTTCTTCGGACAGGTTTGAGATGGCGTAATCTGTAACCGTGCCAATATCTCTCTCTCTCTCTCTCTCTCTCTCTCTCTCTTTGTACCCCGCCAATTCTATCCCCCTCAGCAGCATAGGCCCCGCCCCCAGCTTTAACGTGATTGGACCGAAAATCGGCGTCTTTTTACGTCATTGGGTAGCGGGGCGCTTCCCAAATCACACTAACACCCTTCAGGTACCTCAGTTCCGTGAACTCCCCTGTTGTTTTCGCACGCTCTTTAGTGCACTAGGACGCGGATTGGGACTCGGAAGGAGAAGGGGCGGGAGGGAAAGGAGGGGGCGGGGGTTTAATTCAGCTTTAGAAAAGCAGGGAGAGAGAGAGAGAGAGAAAGCAGCCGCTGCAAAAGTAAACACTTTATCCCGCAGGAGAAGGAGGAGCGCTTGGTATCATAGCAGGAAGGACATGGGCCGCTGCTGGGATTAAAAAAAAAAAAAAGAAAACGGAGCCGAAGCTTTCCAGTGGAAGTTAAACTCGGGATAAGAAGGTGAGGATGATCGGTGTATCGTTCGCTGAAGGTTATCGCGATATTTATCTCTGCGATGCTGATGTCGCTGACGTCACATACTTTAACTGTCCAAAAGTTTGAAGACACTCATCCTTGTTTCTGGATATTTAGTGAAATGTTCTTTTCTCTGTGCTGAGAAAGCTTTGCATCAAGAACATTGCTATGAAGATTTGATTGCATTCAGCCAGAAGGGCAATAGTGAAGTCAGGTGCTGATGCTGGAGTAGTAGTTCTGTGCTCCAGATCATCAGAGGTCTCGGAGGCACTTCTCAATTATCGCCAAAACCATAACCCGGATTATTTTGATGAACGTTGAGATCTGGATTATTTAACGTGATCACCTGCTGACTTTTGCATTTTGTTTTTAACCTTTTTATGAAGTGAAGTGAAAGTGAAGGGAAAGTGACTTTTTGTCATTGTGAAGCGCAGAACTGCACGCAGTGAAAGACAATGAAATGCAACCTCTGCATTTAACACATACACAGGGGGCAGCCATATCCAGCACCTGAGGAGCAGTGATGGGGACGGTACCTTACTCAGGGGTACCTCAGGGCAACCTAGTTGTCCAGGATTTGAACCCACCACCTTCTGATCCCGGGGCCTGTTAAATTTGGATTGGATCCTATAAAATTTTGTGCATTTGAGACAACTTCTTTCAAGTTTTTTATAATCACTGTATCAAAATAGAAATAAAATATGTTTAATTAGGCAGCTCTAGTCCACAGATGCACAACTCAATGCTTCATACCCCACTAGGTGATGCTTTTCTGCTCTGTTTTCTGTCTGCTGCGTCAGCAATAAGTCCATCAGCGTTCATTATTTGGTGGGATGTCTGGATACTTTTGGACATTTTACACTACAGGCCAGATGTTTGGGCCCATCCTTGGATTAAGATGTAGTGCAATAACATACAGTGTGTGATTTACTGATCACACAAGCTTAAGTCTGCATATTTCAAGCATACAACCAGTCTGAAAGCTCACTTCCAGTTTCTCAGTCCAGTCAGTGGGACTCAGTGGGAGGAAGACCTGAAGATTGAGAAGGTCGAGACAACTCTCTTAACTTTTTGCCTTTTTTGGGGCTCATTTTGACACAGTTCTGGGAGCATTATCTTCTTGAAGAACAACCTTTTGTCCAGTGAGGCGTAAACGCAAAATCATGATTTTAGAGTCGAGGGATGCTCTCTATAATGTGGTCTCCAGAGCTTCCTTCCCCAAAACACCCCAGACCTTCTTTGCTCCACCTCCATGTTTCTCTGCAGGAACAAAGCACACTCATTTCTTGCTCATTCAAGACTTCATAGCTCTACTGAAAAAAACAGTTTGAGCCTTTGTGGCAAAAAAAATGTGTTAAGCCATAAAATATTGAAAACCAATCACATTTGCATTTGTTTTAAATATAATATTCTGATATTTTTGTTGAATAAAATTTGGAGAAAGCGCTGTGTCATTTATTTAGCAGAGCTGTCCAATCGGAACCAGCAAGAAGTTTGACTTGGCTAAATAAAGAAGTGAAAGTGACTATTCTTGTCATTGTGAAACGCAGCACAAAACAATGAAATTCAACCTCTGCGTTTTCATCCATACACACGTGCAGCAGGGGGCAGCTATTGAAAGCTGCCTGGGGAGCAGTGACAGCAACGGTACCTTGCTCAAGGATACCGCTGGGTAACCTACTGGTCTGGGGATCAAACTCACAATCTTCCGATCCTGGGCAACTCCCTAACCACTAGGCCACCGCTGCCCCATATTGGTATAGCGTTCATTTTTCAGTGAATGAATCTGATAGGTCAAAATAATGTAGGCCATCTTCCCGATTGGTGGAGTGTTAACCCAGGAGCTGGGAGGTTGTGACTTTGATCCAGAGTAATGCCCAGAAACAGTCATGGCTTTGCAGTCCAGTGGTGCAATGGGGTCTTCTGGTTTGATTGCATCATGGTCTCTTGCTAGCCAAGAGATGGAATAGGTCACAGCTTGAGAGAAACAGTAAAAACTAAAGTGAAAGTGCCTAGAATTATGTTTTAAGTGATGTTTTTAAGACATATGTCTTGCAATCTCAGTGTAATAGCAGCTTATTCCCAGCATGGGATTGTTGCCACGGTGGGCCTTGTTACTTTTCCAGGCTCACGCCTGCATCTGTGCAGTTTGCTTCTCTCTGCTTGGCCTCCTCTCAACAAAAGGCAGGGGCTCAGTGAAAAGGAGTCTCTTGGACTGAGCGGGACAGGGTGGGGTGGCCAGAGGACTGGAGGCTGCCTCGTGCTGGATGTTTTCACTCCCATACTTTCAGCTAGGTTGGAGTTTTTCAACAGATCTTTCATAAGGTCATCTCTTTTATGGTGGAATGAAAGAACATGGTTTATTTTTTAAAATATGTCTAAGACACATCTTCAATCCCAGTGCAGTTCAAATCCTCAGCGGTTCAGAACAAAGCAGGAAGAAAGGGAACCTCACAAAGTTCGTGAACAATGAGGAAGAACTAGAGCAGGAGTCTTTTTTTGATGATTGATTGATCATCCAGGTCTTTGGTTCCCGATCGTGGTACTTGACCGCCCTGCCTTTGGTCCCAGGCCAGATGAAAATCATGATTTTGTTGTTGGGTTCAGCAGATTTACTTTACATGGTGTAAACACTTCTTGATGGATGGATGTTGGAAAATGACTGGAATGCAGTATTTTTGCATAAAGGTTAGGGTTGCATCTTAAACTAGGGTTAGGGTTTCAAAAATACACACGCTCTTTACTGAAGTAGTGGTCAAAGTACTGATTCAGCTTCTTTATTTGACTAAAAGTTAAAAGTACAAGAGCACAGAAGGATATAATATATTATATATTAATATAAATCAAAAAACATTAAGCTACTAGAACACTGAGCCATGTTGCTACGCCATTAGCTCACCTCAAATGGACATTCAATGCATATCTTCTCTCGCTCTTTTTCATCACGTTGGGGTAGTGGTGGCCTAACGGTTAGGGACGAGGTCCCATGATCAGAATGTTGGGAGTCCCTGACCAGCAGATCATCCTGAGGTACCCTTGATCAAGGTACCGTCCCCAACCCTGCTCCCTGGGGGTTGGATGCATGGTTGCCCACTACCGCACGATGTGTTTGGGTAAAATGTAAACGAAGCATTTTGATTTGGTTCACTGTGTGCTGTGGTGTGTTCACAATAACAAGTAGTCACTTTCACTTCAAGGCATCCTCTTTTCTGTATATTTAGTCTAAAATTAGTCTTAATGATGGGAAAAAGTAAGTACATCTACCTGAAACATCACGCATGTTACACTAGAACAGTTAAAAACATAAAATTGGTGTTGTTTGTGTCGTTTCTGATGCTGTGTTATATCAAAGATTGCACGAGTCAGGCTATACTTCTTCATATTTCCTGATAAACTCTGAACTCGCATTGTTTACTCCATCAATGAGCATAAGGGCATTGCCACCCTCTGATGCGGATCTTGGACCACTCTTGTCTTCCCCCTTTCACCAAGTTTCTGTGGTGTTCCTCTGCATTTCTCCATGTTTTACCCTTCTGAAGCCCCTTTGTCATTAGCAGTCCATGCATGTGTGAGAGAAAGCTCTACTACAAATGCAGCCTGAAAGCATCCCAACAACACACCACCCCACTGGCTCTCCCCAGCCAATCGGGTTCAACTGTGCCTCACTCTGCTGGGAGAGAAAAACAGAGTGAGAGATTGTCAGTGCTGGTGGATTATGCAGGAAAAGAATAGCACTAAAATCTGAAAGTGATTTAACAGAAAGACATGTGGCTGAAGTTTTTTTTACAGGAAACTACAGAAACGACCAGTTTGAAAAACAGGGAGATGTCTAGTGAGCAATATGTTATTAACCGTCCCATGTGGGGCAGCGGTGGCCTAGTGGTTAGGGCGTTAGCCACATGATCGGAGGATCAGGGGTTTGAACCTCTTCCCAAAAGGTTGCCCTGAGGTAGCCTTGAGCAAGGTGCCGTCCCCATCACTGCTCCCCGGGCGCTTTCAATAGCTGCCCACTGCTGCACGGTGTTTGAGTGTGCATGGGTTAAATGCAGAGGTCCAGTTTCGTTGTGGTTCATTGTCTGCTGTGCTGTGACCTCGCAATGACAAGGGTTGTCACTTTCATGTTATCATCTGTGGAATGATAAAAGGGGACACTTCTCATTTTCAGGTATTTTTACCAAGATAACTGTAATATGCTTTGGCGAAGGTTGGCCGATAAAACTTCACATCTACAGCTTGTAGATGTGGAGGACATGTCCAGAGGAGGGTCGAGGATTCTTCTGGAAAAATAGTTGAGGATGGAGCTTCCCGGCAAGAGGTGAAGAGGAGGTTTATGGATGTAGTGAGAGAGGACTTGCAGGTGGTCGGTGTGAAAGAGGAAGATGCATTGGACCGAAAGAAATGGATGATCCACTATGGTGACTCCCGAGAAGAAACAGAACTCTGCAATTTAGAGAGGTGACTCACATTCGCCCTCGGCGCCTCTGAAACGAATAGCATGTTTATGACTTTACACTCAAAATGATACATGTGTTTGTGGATAAAGAATCATATTGTAAGTAATTGTATGACTCGGTTGAAGCTGTTAAAGAAGACAACATTTAGGCATGAAGATGAAGCTGCTTCTGTTTTTATCTCTCTCTGGCCTACCTTTGTGCAACAGCCTCATGTCATTACTGCGCTGTGTGTGTGTTTTGTATGGCAGGTCATTGCTGTCTCATTCCCTGTCCTTTGGGTTAGGATAACAGTGCCTCAACAAAAGCGGCTGAGATCAATAGGATCTCATGAAATACCTGTACGTGCCCACAGTCTTTTGTTGTGACTGCTATAGAGCTGCCACATTCCTTCACTGCTTTATGCCTGGAATCAGGAAGATTAGTCCCAGTGGAGAAGATATTCAGCCTACAGAAGTTTAGCCCTGCTCATTTACTACTTTTAAGGGGCATTTGTGTCACTGAACAGGACAACCAATCAGAAGTTGCCCCGCATCAGAAGATTGTGGGTTTGATTCCCTCACAAGTAGGTTGCCCTGAGGTACCCCTGAGCAAGGTACCGTCCCCGTCACTGCTCCCTGGGCGCTTTCAATAGCTGCCCACTGCTGCACGGTTTTTGTGTGCATGGGTTAAAAGCAGAGGTGCAATTTCGTTGTGGTTCACGCTTGCTGTGCTGTGACCTCGCAATGACGAGGGTTGTCACTTTCACTTTCACTTTGGGCCATAGCCGGGTATCCTACCATCTTACCACTAGACCACCACCAGGGCTTAACAGCCTGATTCATTCTTTGAGATACGAGAGGTCTGAAACTCGACTGTTAGTGCTGTTGCCACGCAGGGAGTAGGTGCTAAGTTTGATTCCCAGCCTGGTTCCTTTTTGGGCTCTGTATGTGTGTGAGCTTCCTCTAGTTTCCCACTCTCTGAAAGACATGCACATCAGGTGGACCAATGATGCTGCTTGGTGATCTGTCCAGGATGCCGCTGGCACCTTGTTGCGAGCTGGTCCTCCAGCAACCATCCCAAGCCTGTTATGAGAAACAGCAGATAATGCATGTTTTACAACCATACGGTTAAACGACATTTCTTTCTGAAACGAGTTAATACGCTTATTCTGTTGTTTATGAATGTATTGAAGGATGTATTGAACACTTATTTATTTTTTTTATGCCAAAAGTCATCTTCCATCGGCTACAAGGTGCTGTTAGGCATGGCATGGTGGTAAAATCAGCAGAACATGCTTTTTGCTTTAACAAGCCCAAAGTGCATGGGGTTAATGCCTGTCTATCATCTGCGATAAATGGAAATGTTTTGAACGGCTACTGTCAAGGAGTTGCTGCTGATTTTAAAGGGCTCCTGATGTCTGTTGAAGGAGACCCTGTGCATTAATAATACATCCGTGCATGTCTGAGCGCCTAGGGTGCAGAGACGGCACAGCTTGCTTGACAGTGTACATTAATCACCGTTTCCGTGAAGTGCATTCTTCAGCATTGACTCTTTATTCTTTCATAACCCATGCTTCTCTCCTTCGTCTTACATGAGCTTCGTAAAGCAGTCAGCAGTCATGAGCCTGCTGTTTACATGCGTCAAAACCTCTGCTTGTTCAACAGGCCCATTCCCAGGCATCTTTATCTCTGCTTTGTTTGCTTATCCCTCTTATCTGAAATACCATGGGACTGTGACATTGCGGAAGAGAAAAGAACCTTCCGTGTGAAATTACGCTCCCTCTTTCCTTCGTCCCGGGACTGGAGTTACGGTGTTCTGTCTGCCAGAAGTTTGGGAAATGGTGCTTTTAAAAAAATATTTTGATAAAAAAGCATGTAAATTTGTTTAAAGGCCATGTAATGTGGTCGAAAAGAGGTTGTTGTAGTGTCTGTTTTGTCTAATTATCTGCTCATCCATCCATTATTTTAACTGGTTCTCCTAACTAGGGTTGTGGGGGATGCAGGAACTTATCTAGCACTGGTTTCCCTGTGGATCGAACCTACAGTCCCCAAAGATGGGGGCCATTGCCTAGATAGCTGCACCACTTCTCAGCCTCAAATGACAGCAGGAAACATGGTTTCTTTTTTAAAGACTTGCGATAGGCCGGGCGTGAAGTCTGCTTTCTGCATCTTGATCAAATAAAAACAAGCACAAATATCCTGAACATTCCTCATTGTCAGGAGTGGGCAATTTGAGAAAAGATTTAATCTCAACACTTACAATTTTTTTTGTTTAAACTGAGAAAAAGGAAGCAGAAGGTTCACAGAAATATGAATGCTATGTTTGTCCTCAACTTACTTGATGTGTGCACTTAATCCAGTTAGACAGGACTGTCAGGGTTGGAGGCAGGATGTTGGAGAAGCGAGAAGTAAATGCAAACCAAATTTTTTTAAATTAGAACAAAACGTAGAACTGTGGTGGGAATAACATGATAACAGGAATCACAAGAATGACAAATGGAAGGACAAGAACTAATGAATCAGAAGACGAACTAGACCAAAGGTAACAACTGGGGTAAGGTGGGAAGGGGCGGGACTAGGGCTGGGCATGAACAAAACGACAAGCACTTGGCAGATGTACAGCCCATCCGGCAAGTATTCACAGCACTATTTCCCCGTTCTGTTGCAGCCTTATTTCAAAATTAATTTTTTACCTGATGGTTGTATGGCTGTGCACCAACACTCCCCATCCAACCTGATAGAACTTGAGAGGTTCTGCAAAGAAGAAAGGTCGCTTGTAGCATCAACTCAAAAAGAGGCTGTAATTGCTCCCAAAGGTGCTTCAGCATAGTTTTGAGCAAAAGCTGTGAATACTTATGTTGTATTTTTGTATATTTGCAAACATTTCAGAGCAAGATTTATTCACTTTATCATTGGATGTAGAATTTTGAGGTGAAGATTGATTTTCTTTGGTATAAGGCTGTAACATAGCAACATGTGGAATAAGCGCCGTTTTCTCTGCCCTGATTGGGCGCGCCTGGCTCCTCTTTAAGACGTCAGGTGTACCTCATTGGCTCAAGGGTTTAAAGGTCCCAATGAGTCAGTGCAGAGCGTCGGTCATTCTCCTTTAAGTTCAGTGTCGGGCAGCGGTGGCCTAGTGGTTGGGGCGTTGGCTGCATGATCGGAGGATCGGGGGTTTGAACCCCTTCCTAACAGGTTGCCCTGAGGTACCCTTGAGCAAGGTGCCGTCCCCGTCACGCTCCACCCTGTGATGGGCTGGCGACCTGTCCAGGGTGTGTCCCCTGTCCTTTGCCCTGTGTGAGCTGGGATGGACTCCAACACCCTTCCATGACCCTGCACATAACAGCTTTATGTTATGTGTAATAAAGTTAATTTCCAGACTCCTGGCTACATGTTTATGTCCGGTCAACACCACCACAGCCTGACAGCTAGGAATGCTTTCCGGGTGAAAGAATGACTCGTGGGCATTTGAAACAAACACATGGACCAAAGAAACCTGACAAGGATTAGTTATGCTTTCTTTAGAATGAATCCTCCAACAGGTTAATTCATGTTTTGATATCTTCAGAAAATGACTTCATTATGATGATAATTAATATCGTCCTGTCAACCAGCCCTACTTACAGGGGATGAAGGTAAATCTCCGCCTCCTCGGAGGTAGGTAGATCTTAGAACACGGCTGTGTTTGCTTTCACTGCTGTTGCCTTTGTGCCAATAGGTTTTGGGAAATTGTCTTCATTATAAAGGCAATACCTGCTTCTTACACTAAGAATGGCATTGTGATGAGCATGTTTGAAGATGGGGTGGAAGAAAGGGGAAAAATATATTGTGGAACTTTAAGAAGTATTCACAAAGCACAAAATCATGATTTTTATTTCTTTGGAAAATATGTGTAATGCCACAAAAATGAGTATTTTGACACGCTGCACCGGACTAATTATGCGCTCGTGAGGAAACATGCAGCTGATCTGTGTTCTAGGTGAAGATCCAGCCTAATTTGGGCTGAGTCGGGAGTATTTTAACATATTCTGCATCAGTTTGGAGTGATTTGACCCTGTTCAGTCCCCACAGTTTTCTGAGAAAATGGATTTATGTTCAGCAGCAATGGATTCAATTTAGATTGAGTTTGTTGGGACAATGTGGTGGAGAGAGATATAGATTATTTGGATTTTTGGAAGGAAAAAGCACAAATAATTGCCTATATTTGGATCACTTTGCAGTCAGATTTAATCCATCTCAATCCATCATAATAATCCAGTCCCTCCAAAGACAAAGGCAAAGCAAGTAAGTGGGTTCCTTCATTTCCAGCTTAACCCCTGTGAACATTCTTGTGCTGTTTATCCAACAACCACCAGCTGTTCTCCTTTATTATTGTCCATTGAAGGGTTCATGGTGCTTTGCTATGTGTTTGTCCTGTCGCCCGTGTCTTATTCATGTAGATGAAGAGCAGAAGGAGGCCCTCTTGGAATTTTTGAGAGAAATGCTTGTCTTTATGATTTCCATAATGCACAAGCAGCCCTCTAATGCATTTTTAGTGGAAAAAAATCTCACAAAGCAATTACTGTGAACTGTAATGCAGTCAAGATGCCTTCTGCAGACTCCTAAGGGCATTGTAAAGACAATTCCACCAATGATATTACAGTGTCCCTTGTTTAAAACAATGCCTGATTAAATTTTAATTGCTTATTCATGCAAGTTTACTTTTTACAGAGCTAAAGCTGCTTGTATAGTGTGTGTGTATATATATATATATATATATATCTGTCTCTTATACACATCTTAGGAAGACAAGCAAGTACTGTGCAAAAGTTTTAGGCAAGTGTGGAAAAAATGCTGTAAACAAAGAATGCTTTCACAAATGGAAGTGTTAATCATTTATTTTCATCAATCAACAAAATGCAGTGAATGAACACAAGAGAATCTAAATCAAATCAATATTTGGTGTGACCACCCTTTGCCTTCAAAACAGCATCAATTCTTCTAGGTACACTTGCACACAGTTTTTGAAGGAACTCGGCTGGTAGGTTTGTTCCAAACATCTTGGAGAACTAACCACAGAGGCTTCCTCACATCCTTCTGTCTCTTCATGTAATCCAGACACACTGGATGATGTTGAGATCAGGGCTCTGTGGGGGCCAGAAGAACTGATGCTGGTTTGAAGGCAAAAGGTAGTAACACCAAATATTGATTTGATTTTGATTTTTCTTTTGTTTGCTCACTTTGCATTTTGTAAATTGATAAAAATAAACAATCATTATTTATATTTCGGAAAGCGTTCTTTGTTTACAGCATTTTTTCATAACTGCCCAACTTTTGCACAGTACTATAAATATATAGATAGATAGATAGATACACACACACACACACACACACACACACACATAACAAAGCTAAATCTTCTCAGAATGCTTAGTGAGTAGTTTCATGCTCCTCCCCTGATCTCCTGCAGATGTTACTTTTCAGAAAGAGGTCGCTCTGCACTTGATTTGTGGTGTGCTGGAGTGTCTGCCTCAGGGCTGCCTCAAATCCCATACCCCATCAATTAGCATTGCAAACTGCATACCTAAATCATCATACACTTGAACTAGGTCAAGTTGTGAAGTAACTAGATAGATTTGCTTATGTGCTTTGACACTCTGTGTGGAAACCCTGAAGGCAAAGTGGCACCAGACGAAAAGCGAACGCCTTTGCAAGTTTCAGAGTGATTCATTTATCATTCACCCTCCCAACACTTATGATATTTTAATGGCAAATGAACTTGAGCCCACAAATGGACTATAAATAAGGGATTGCTCAAGCACATTTGTGTATTGCTGTCTTGAGTCAGCTGACAGCAGTTTTGTTCTTGACTTCCAAAAAACCAGGTCATGGGATGGGTTAAAAGCTGAAGACAAGATCACTGTTCACAGTGTCTACAAGCTCAGGAATTTCATTTCAGTTTGTTTTAAGGGTGTATTACAAAGACAGGTTAATAGATAGGCACTAATAGAAAGACATTTTTCCTTTCTTTCTTGAAGATCTGCCATTATTTTACCAATCTGCCAAGGTTCAAGTCAACTGATTTCCCTTTTAAATGGATATAAAAATCTGCATGTCATATTCAAAACACCCATGATCAGTTAGGCAGTCCCTTTGCACCTGCTGCCATTGCAGGACATGGAAAGCTCTTTCTCCTCAGTCCTGCTCTTCTGATCCATTTCATGCCTTTACATTCTTCTGGAGTAGGAGGAAAGCAGTTTGAGAAGAAGGAGTATGGCATGGTAGGCTTTGACCTACCTGTAAGCTGTACGTGATCCAGTGTGTCTGTCTGGGAAGTTCTCAATAAGGACAGTTTCAGCAGTCCATTGTTATTTGAACAGCAGATAGAACGTTTACCCGAGAGCTGCGTGTTTATATAGTTACTCTGTCCCTTGCTGCTGTATAAACAGAATATGAACAATACTATTTGTTCTTTGTTGAATTGCTTTGCTGAAAAACTCATAAAGCACAATGTTAATTGGTGCTATGCCTGAGGTGGTACCCTTATGGGTATGCATTCAGAACCTTTCGTTTAGGGAACACAATTCCTCTATATTGTGGACTATATATAAGGTATATAAAAAAGGTGGACTGACTCCAGAATTTCTGCTTGACTACACGACCCAGTGATTTCTTTAAAAAGTAAGGCGCACTGGGGCCTTTACATGCCATGCAATTAATTAACCCTTCCCACTAAGATCTATTCCCCAGGACATATGTGGGGTTTTAGACCTGGTGACGTACCCAGAGACACCGGGTCCATACGAACCATTTGCCATTTGCCATTTTTAAAAAGGCAAACCCCTGCCCCTCATTGGTCCATCTGTTTGCAGGGCTAAACATGATGTGGAAGGAAATGCCACAGGAGATCCTCCGATCAAAAAGATTCACCTCACAGAAACCCACATGAAAGCTTAATTGAGAGAAAGAAAAAGCACCACAGATAAACCCAATGGTAAGAAAACACTTCACACTCTGAAAGCCCAAACCCCACAATGTGCACATGATCACACACACCGCTCCCCAAAACAAGAAAAGGTAAATATTCCTCAGACATAATATCTATCCTGGGAACAAATTTCAAATCATTGCTTTTGTGATGTCACAAAACCAAGACATTTCCCGACTTCTAATTCCATCTCCTGCAATTTGGCTCCGCCCATTCACGCTGAGGCTCAAGCTTTTAAAACTACAGGGCAACCCGTCAGCAAATAAATTTGCATATATGTCAGTTTAGAAAGGCGCAGTCACACACAGTCAAATTATTGCTTTAAATGTTGTTCAATGCAAAGCTTGAATGTCTTTTTCAATTTCCATCCCTTCATTTTTCATTAAAAGCATTACAAAGTTGGTTCATTCTATCCAGCAGCACACATCACACCACTACCCATCGCAAATTACTTGACATTGCCCTTCTGGCCTGTGGTCTAATGAATAGCTGAGCATTTTCTGTGACGGATTCTGAAACAATGCTTTGTGAGCTCGTCCCAAGGCTCCTGTCACAAGAGCAGCATTGTATGTGGCAGCGCTTGGAGTGGGCTGGTGGGAGCGAGTGTGTTTGCAGTCGACTGAATGAGACACAGGACTGGGCTTCAGTGGCCTTGGCAAAGCAAAGACACATAAAGAGGCCTACTGATGGAAGATATGAGGGACAGGCCTATTGCATCATGGCTGCTCAAACAAAAATGTGACTCATTTGGTGATGAAAGTAATGGTTAAGATGGAATCCCTTCGAAATACACAGATGTTGAACAGTTACTTTGTCCATGTTGCATTGCTGAAGTTTAGCCAAGAATGGTTGATTTTACATTTGCTGTTTTATCCACTGAATTCAGCAAAAAAAATACATTAATCGGGTGTCTAGGGTTGCATCTTCCAGCGTTATGAAGCCCTGATGTTCTGTGTGTATTGAAATGTGAAGAGACTTCTCTAGAATGTGTAGAGAGCAGTGTAGAGACTGCTGTAGAATGTGTAGAGAGCAGTGTAGAGACTGCGACATGGGTTCATTACCTCCTGCTGCCATTTTTGCAGACCATCGGTATTGCCTCACGACAGTCCACTCTTCCAGCAGAATAATGCACCAGAGTGCAAAAAATAAAAATTGTTTGACGGACATGACTGATAGATCAAACTCTTGACTTTGCCTCCAAATTCCCCAGATTTCACTCTGATTGAGTATCTCGGAGGATGTGCTTGACAGACTTGTCCAATGCATACATATTTGTTTGAGGTTCATGAAAGAGGATACTGCTCAATTGTAAAGTCCATCCATCCATCCATCCATCCATCCATCCATCCATTCATTTGATCCTGCTGGAGCCTTTCTCAGGGCAGAGGCTAACTATGAATGGGTTACAGCCAAAAGTCCAAAGTGGAAAAAAAGACAAGAAAAATGTAGCATATGGGCCCAAACATGTACACTGCTTTATTTGCATGCCATTTTTTTGGAAACATGGGGTCAGGCCTCTATAATAGGACTCTGTTGGCACTTTCACTTTAGTTCCTCGCTCATTATTGCTATGGAGCTTTCACAGTTTCTTATAAGTCTTAAAATGCATTAGTAAATTGTAACACTAGATGGCGCTCTGCTCTGCTCACACCTGTTTGGCATTGGGCTAACAGGTGTGCTTCATTTGAGGTTTGCTTTAAAAGCCCCACTGAGCGAGAGCAGCACGGTCTTTGTTAATCTGTACGTGTCAAAGTTTATCTGTGTTTTGAGATTCTGTGCACAGTTATGTCATTAAAGCTTTTACGGTCTGTAATGACCTCTCGGCTCAGCGCTGATGTCCAGAACACGACACTGCCACCATCGTTACATAAACTCTGGAGTTTTAAGAAACTGAGTTGAGCTTAACTGTTCAACAAGTGTGACAGATGTGTTGCCATAGTTCTGTAGTTATTACAGCCCACACTGTCAGAAGAAAAGGTTCCTTGCAGAGGCCAAGTTGTGAACAGTGTAATTGTTCCTTGAATATATTTTCCCAGGAACCCAGCAACTAGGGATGCTGTGTGTTTCTTCATGTCGGTCCCAAGCCTGGATAAATGGGGAGGGTTACATCACGAAGGGCATCCGGTGTAAAACCTTTGCCAAGTCAATATGCGGACACCCAAACAGAATTCCATACCGGATCGGTCGAGGCCCGGGTTAACAACGACCGGCACCAGTGCTGTTAGCCTACAGGGTGCTGGTGGAAATTGGACTACTGTAGGCCGAAGGAGAAGAGGAAGAAGAGGAGGAAGGCATGTCCAGAGGGATGAGGAGAGAAGGAAGGGGAGCAGAGTGGAAGTGAGGATCGAACTTGAATGTTGGCAGCATGACTGGTAAAGGAATACTAAATTCTAATTCTAAAGAATGAGCTGAAGGAAAGATGGCTGGAGAGAAGGATGGTTGATATTTTGTATGTGAGAGACTAGATGGAAGGGTAGTAAGGCCAGGTGTATTGGAGGAGGGTTTAAATTGTTTTACCATGGTGTGGATGGAAGGAGGAATGGGGGAGGTGTTATCCTGAAGGCAGAGTATGTGTAGAGTGCTTTGGAGGTGAAGAGGGTGTCAGATAGGGTGATGAGTCTGAAGTGATGGTGATGAGGGGGTGATGGGTTGGTATGGTGTCAACGGGAGGTATGCAGAAGGTCAAATGGTGCCTAGTGGTTAGGGACTAGGCCGCAGAATCAGAAGGTCATGGGTTTGAATCCCAGACCAGTAGGTTGCCCTGAGGTACAGTCTCTCTTGCAGGAGGGTCGGCCTGAAGGAGATTAGAGACTGTAAAATAGTGACAGGGGAGAGTGTAGCTAAATAGCATAGGATGGTGGTCTTTAGGATGACCTTGTAGGTCAAGATGAGGAAGAAAGTGAGGACTTGGAGAAAGCATATAACAGGGTGCCTAGAGAGGAGTTGTTGTTTTGTATGTGGAAGTGAGTCTGCAGTAGACCATAATTACCCGTGATGTAAGAGGAACCACCCCGGTGACCGTTTATACCATTTTTTTCTGAGTGCAGGACACTGGTTGACAGTGCTGTTTAATGTATCTCAAACTCCAGATCTTTATTAAAAGCAGTGTCCTAAAGCAGTGTCTCGTTACTTCCCTCAAACTAAACAGAAGAAGTGTTAAGCAATTTTGAGAGCATGCGTTTGCTCCCTGTCATGGGATGTGATGTCATCTCCCCAGAGAGTGAAAATTAAACTTCCGCAGCCAGGGATTGTCCAGAAATTTCCAGGAAATAGTTGGGAGTTAATCAAAATGTAAAGCAGATGCTGTGTGAGGGACCTGCCTTAGACATGTTGGAACCCTGACCTTGTAAGGCAATCTGCCTCCTTTGACCGTGCTGTATATAGGACAAGGAGGAGTGGTACATACTCCATATGGGAAAATAAATACTTTTCACTCCTCTGATCCCTCTGAGTAATTCCTATTTATGATACTCTGTGAGCTGATAGGTTGCAAGTAAAACGGATTCAAGCACCCTTCAGGCCACTTCTCCAGTTTTGTTTGTTTTCTCAGAAGGAATGAAATGGGGAGGAAAGCGCAATGGGGAAATTAGGACGCCTCGATAACACAGCTACGATCAAATTGGTCATTTTATTTCCAGACATGCTTGATAACTCGCTTGGGGCAGTGACTAGTGGTTTGGGACTAAGACCCATAATTGGATGGTTGTGCGTTGAGTACCAGAACAGTTGGTTACCCTGAGTTACCCTTCAGCAAGGTACGAACCCCATCAGTGCCAATGTTTTTGTAGCCTTCCTCAGCTGTTGAGGTTTCTGACCTCCACACAGAGCACTGGGTTCAAATCATCCTTCTGATGTGTCTCGGGGCAGCGGTGGCCTAGTGGTTAGGGACTAGGCCACAGGATTGGATCGCCGTGGGTTTGAAGCCCAGACCACTGGTTAACGGTACATAAACCATAAACCTCAGGTGCTGGTCTGTTAAACTAAAGACTGACTTGGCTGATCCATTATATTTGAGGATGTTCAAGGGGCAGTGATGGCCTAGTGGTTAGTGGTTGTCTGAATCCTGGTCATTTTTTTTTATGTCCAGTTTTATGTCTATACCTATATGGTATACCTGAATGATGTCATGTCAGCCCTTACTCAAGGATACTGTTATCTGACATGGACCTGCAGAAGTGAATGTACCAAAATTAATTACAACATTTCAAACCATCTCAGCCCGGTGTCCTCTGATTATCACGTACATGTTATATGTTGAGAAAATTTCCTTCACAAATAGTCCACACCTACTTCCTGCAACTTGCCTATTTTGATGTAAAACAGTGACTGTGCGTCCAACAGTTCACGGAAGTTTGTGTAAACCAGACTGAACCCATTCCATGCTAAGGCTTTCCTCAAATGACAGCGGCTGTTTGGGAATTGCTAAGATTGCTCCCTAGTGAAGTAAATGGGCAGAAGGAAAATTTACTAGGATAATGTTAAAAACAAAACAAAAAAAAATTCAAGTTATAGAGTTATGCATTTTAACTGCGAAGTTAAACTGAAGTGAAAGTGAAAGTGACTATTTCTTGACGTTGTGATGACACAGCACTGCACACAGAGCACAGTAAAATGCTTCATCCACCTGAATGGGGCAGTGGGCATCATACTTTCAGCTGGGGAGCAGTGGGATGGTAACTTGATCAGGGTTGCCCCAGTAAACTACTTGTCTGGGACATAAAAAAGTGAAAGTGACTACCCTTGTCATTGTGAAACACAGCACAGCACAACACAATGAAATTCAACCTCTGCATTTCACCCATACAGCAGGGGGCAGCTATTGAAAGCACCCAGGAAGCAGTGACTGGGGCGGTACCTGGGACGGTGCTCAAGGATACCTCAGGGCAACCTACTGGTGAGGGAATTGAACCCACAGTCTTCTGATCCACAGGCCAACTCCCTAACCACTAGGCCACCGCTGCCATGTTGGTGCTATTTGTGAGCAACGAGGGAGGAAATAGGAATGGGTGAGAGCTTCCTGCCCTGAATATAGTTTGCAGCTCTAAAAGGGTCACGCTGTGGTGGAAAACAAATGAACGAGAGCAGGAACACAACTGACCTGTGTGACCTGGATGAATTCAATTAAATTCAAAGTGGTTATATGATTTTTTTTTTTTTATAAAGGTCATCAAAATGATCAGGGACAAACTATGTCCCTGTTTTGTTTAAGGAAAACAAAAAATGCACATTTTGACCACATTTCAAAAGCTTGTATGTTTAAAGGAGACCTATTTTGATGCCTTTTAGAATTAAACCTTTTCTTTTTGGAGTCTCCAAAAATACCTGCTTGCTTCAAAGTTCAAAAAAGGTCTTAGTTTCCTTGTACTGTACATCATTTCCTGTCCTTTTTTATCCACAATGTGAAGAAACTCCTGTGTCTTTAAGTCCTCCTTCCCCCTTTGAAGTTGAACTTAACCTGTGCACACCTTGAGCCCTTGGCTACCTGTCAATGCCTCAATCTAAGGGTTGGGCGGAGTGGCTGTCTATCATTTGTCCATGCTGTCGAAGTCCCTGCTGTGGATCTCCTTGATGTCTCATCTTTTGGGTACTTAGCCTTTAAAGTGATTGGCTCCTCCACTTTGGTGATAATAATAGTTCAGTGCGCTCCTAAGCCTTTCTCAAGCTTCTTCTCAGACATGTGAGATGCTCACTGTAGCCTTTACGCTCTTATCTTCTGTTCTACTGGTTGGAGGTTTTAACACTGAGGTCATGTCTTTATTTGATCACTTCGATCTGTCACAGCACGTCAGGAGCTCAGACCATCTCATAGTTAATTTCACCTTTGATTTTCCTCAGCAAAGGGCATGCCATAAATCTGTCAGCACTTATTGTAGCTTGAAAACGGTTATTCTTAGATCTTCTCTAAACTGATCTCCTCCTATCTTTCTGATCATATAAAGGTTCTTGGTGTTGACGACATCCTGTCTGTGTGCAATCGATCAGTATCTTAAGCCTTGAATGAAGTGGCACCATTTAAAAGTAGATCCGTGCCACATTCACGCTCCTTGCCTTGGTTCACTGCTGAGCTGCAACCTGTGAAGACTGTGGGTAGGTTTCAACAAAACTAAACAGCTTTACACTCTAGTTTTCCACCAGTTTTGTCTCTAGTCAACAGACAGCTCTCCAACTGGCGTCCTCCTTATTAACTTGTCCCCTTGACCTC
Organism: Hepsetus odoe; assembly: GCA_017165825.1. Classification (NCBI taxonomy): domain Eukaryota; kingdom Metazoa; phylum Chordata; class Actinopteri; order Characiformes; family Hepsetidae; genus Hepsetus; species Hepsetus odoe. The sequence goes on along the minus strand of CM029393.1, from coordinate 3,689,942 downwards.
GAGACCCTGAAGTGTAATATTAACCCTGAGTACTCTTAAACCAGCCCCCACATCATTGTTGAAGAGCTGTCTCGTTGCTGTTGCAGGTCCAATTGCTCACTTAACCAGTTTGTTCAGTCGATACTGGTACAGTATTGTCTGCTTTGAAAATGGCTGCTATAACTTATTTTAAAGACACCACCCTATTGGCCCTCTAATGTCACTCTGGTTGCTAAGGTCCTTGAAAAGGTAGTGGCCTCCCAGTTGCATAACCACTTAAGGGATTATTTCAGTTTTATTTTATTTATTTGAAATTATTATTACTGGTTACTAATATTAGGCAAATCACGGTATGCTCTGATTGGCCAGATTAATGCCACCTCTTCTCAACCTCAGCCAGGGGCACATTACAGGTAGGGTGGAGCTAGGGTAACCTATTTTGCCAAGAAGGTCAAAGAGTGCATGCCAGGAAGCCACCATTTACCAGACACTCTTATCCAGAGCGACTTGCAATTCTTAACTACACCGACAGTCCCCCCCCCTTAAGTTGGGGTTAAGGGTCTTGCTCAGGAACCCAATGGTGGTGGTGGGAGTTGAACCTGTGACCTTTTGGTCTGTAGCGGAGTATCCTACCACTAGACCACCAGCACCCTGGTTCAGGTGAAGCCGTTTGTTTCTTTCCTAACTCAGAGCGTACTAGGTTTCAGCACAATACTTAATGGTAGACCGTATTCGATTAAACATTATGAGCTACATTAGCTTTCAGTGCAAAACCAAAGCACCAAACTTCAGACCCTGAAAATATCTTGACAAGGCATCACATTCTCTCAGCTAACAGTAAAAAGAGTTACAGCGACTAGGAATCTGGAAAACAGTAAGAACGTAGCAGTAGATGCTTACAGAGTAACCCTCTGCTTTTGTTTTCTGTCCAGAGCCTATGTCCACAGCACTGTCCCCACAGCAGTCAAGAGAGGTGAAGAACAATGAGGAAGCTGAGGAGGAAGAACAGGGAGAGAAGTTTGAGGACAGTGGTGAAGAAAAACGAACACTCCACGAATCAACCAGCCCGGTGATGTGTTTCAGTGCGACCAAGGACACTGAGGCTGGGAAGCAGGCAAAATCACAGACCACTTTAGATATGACTGTTAAAAAAGAATCAACAAAAGCAACTGGTCCGAAGGTCAGTGCTGTGGATGATCCCAGTTTGAGGGAGGGAACCTGCCTACAGAGCACAGGTACGTTTGTCAACCGAAAAACAGGAACAAAGGATGTTTGAAATGCAGTATTTCATGTGATAAAAGCCTGGCACTAACGACTATGTTGGGAAATGTGTAAACCAATGATAATGCCGTTGTTAACTTGAATCCTTTAACATATTTTAGGACCTCTGATACATTCAGAACTATTTATTTTCAACAAAATATATTATAATTAAGAATAAATTCATTAGGGACAATAGTGGCCTAGTGTTTACGGATTAGGTCATGGATTCCAGACCAGCAGGTTGCCCTGAGGTACAGCAAGGTACTGTCGCCATCACTGCTCTACGGGTGCTTTAGATCGCTGCATGTGCGCAGAGGAAGCGTTTTGCTCACTGGGCTGTTTCACAATGACAAGTAGTCACTTTCACTTCATTATAAAAAGGTCTGATACAAGCGGATTATATTTTTAAACCAGTTTTTGAAAGCCCTTAATAACAGACACAGAGCAGTACCCAAAGTAAATTCAGAAAGAAATGATGTAAAACATGTGAGTTCATCCGTTTGCCTCTAGTTTTGACTGGCAGAGGACGGCGTGAGGAAGCTGAGCACGTCCTCGCTCACTTGTTTAGTCACTTTAGTCAGAAAATAAAGCAGAGATAACAGGCTTCTGAGCAGTTCAGCTGATCAATTCATTAAACATGTAAAAATTGCACCAAGTCGTTAATATTAAGCGAGATGTATGTCAGCATTTGCAAGTTATTCCTCTCATATTGAACAAGAATTGTCCCTGTGCTCAGTACGCCAGCTGACCAGTCAGACTCCTCTGTCTCTGCGTGTTATAAATATCTAACCTCTCTTTGATGTGCTGCAAGTCCGAAGCAACTTGAGTGCTAATAGACTGCGAAGAGACTGCAAAACGAAGCAGTCGGATGTATTCGTCTGTGTTATGAGGTGAAACATTTTTTCATTACCTTGTGACCTCCCAGTACTGCTGATCCACTGTAATTACATGACATCTTGAACACACAGAGCCGTCCATTGTCCAGTCATTGGGTAAAATCCATCAGTATACACAAATCTAATTCTAACATTTCTAACTACTGTTATAGATATAAAAGGACTGAATTATTTTCAGAACGGTCAACATAAATAGTCTGTTTTCTTTCGCTTTGGTATGACTTCACACGGTGTCATATGAAGAACGTTCTCACAACAGTTGTGTATCTCTTACTGCTGGCTTAGACACACCGGGTTTAATGAAAGCCTTTGCTGGGCAGCTCTAGAGTTGTAGTTGCTGTGGACTGAAGCGTGTTGTTGTGGGATTTGGTAGACTTAAGCCTGTGACACATCTAACAAAAACCCATTACGTAACCTAAGTGTGTAAATTAGAGCGAGACTTAGATCAGCCCTGCTGCCAATACGTGTTTATATCCCCCATACGAGTGATAGAATAGCCTTCCCTGGCCCAGTCCACAATGACCAGTCTACAATGGCTTCTTTGAAGAATCTATAAAAAATATTTAAAAAATATATGATTATTTGTGTCCATGTCACTGAGCAACCTCCTGAGCTGCTAAAAAGCCAGGAATGCCTAAAAATTGTGTTTGGGCCTGCCCCGAAGTTTAATAATTACATATGTGATTCATATATCGCTAACAAAAGAACTAAGTTAGGTAATCAAAATTTGAGTAAAACCTCCACAGAACAGTCCCAACCTCTGACAGAAGAAGTCAGTAACAATGATGATCGTACTGTAGTTGCACCTGCCAAAGGGTGCCATATGTTAGGCAGCAAGTTAAAATTTAAAGTCCTTTAAAGTGATTTACTGGAAGGAGAAGAATCCCTCAAGAAAGGACAACCTCCCAGGGACCTGAGATCCCAAGACTTATTGATGCACGCGAGGGCCAGACGCATGTGGGGCAGTCCTACAGAGTACTGCCCGCACAAACTGGTGATAGAGGTTGAGTCTGGTTTCGGTGAAAGGTGTCAGAACGCATCACAACCTGGTCTGAGCTGTTCTCTTCATGCGAATGGTGAAAGTGACTTTTCTTGTCATTGTGACAAGAACAGCGAGACAAAATGAAATTCCTCTGCATTTGTCCCATACACGCAGGTGTTTAAAGCACCCAGGGAGCAGTGATGGGGACGGTACCTTGCTCGAGGGTACCTCAGAGCAACCTACTGGTCTGGGATTCAAACCCACAACCATCCAATACTGAGACCTACTCCCTAACCTCTAGGCCACCACTTCCCCAGATGGAGAGGTGCATATGCATCGTTGGGGAAAGGATGGCACCAGGAGGTTGGCTGACAATTTATATGGAAATGATGTACATTTGAATCAGTTCAGTCCGGAGTGTAGGGATGCAATTCATATCAGAAAATTAATCGTTAACGCCGTGCTCATTGATATATTGATTAAAATTGTGTTAGTGAGGTCACGCAGTCATAAAGCAAAGTGTTTGGAAAGATAAATCTTGTTTAACACCATTTTTAACATATTTTGTCATCCGACTGAAGGCTGGACGTGTTGAGAGCTGAATAAATGTTACTGGTTCCTGAAGATTCTTGGGTTTTGGGGGAAAAAGCAGAAAGCAGAGACTTTTAGGGTGCATTTATAGTGTCATTATCAACGTTGGGGCTTTAAAGCAGAGGTGCGCAGACTGCAGATGTTTCTCCCCCTTTTAACCACTGGATGCTGCTTTAGGCTGCAGCACCCATGTAACCATGGTTAGAAAAAGTCACTCAGATCATGGACGGAGGGATTTCTGGACTTTCTGGAGCATCACATTATTAATCAACTTTTTATCTTGTTGGTTTTTTTTTTTTTCGTAGGTATGCCAGCCTCGGGAAGCCCAAAGCAGTGAGTAGTCTTAATTTTTTTTTTTGTAGATGCCCTGTTGCATGACCTGCACTCCAGGAGAAGGTCCTGGGTGGAAAGAACGATTCAAAGAAAGTCATGACATTTCAATTAAAATTGAAACGCTAGTAAAAAAGAAATGAAACATTTTCCACCAATTCAGCCCTAATCACATGGTCAGTACTTCTCCTTTTCAATAAAGTTCATTTTGGCTACAGCTGCTGAGGTCATCTTTATTTCTAGGTCTTAAATAGGTCTTTACTTATGGGTCATCTTTACGACTCAGTCACAATGACATCACACTGTAATTAAACATGAAATTACTGTTTTTGACGTGGTTCTCCGTGCGTTTCTGACTCCAGTGTGACTCGTGCCATGATGCACAGATTGTGTTGAGCAGAATACTCAGCAGAGGTGGCTGAATGCTGAACACACTGCCCCATATGTGTTCCTTTACAACACATAGAATTAACATATTCAGAATATATGTCCATGCTTGAAAAGACATTTGCAGCATGCTAGTACTTAAAAAACGTTCTGCTTGATTCACTGTATTTCTCTTTCACGTTTCTCTGCCCCTGTGAGTGCTGGGATTGGGTCTAGCATCCCTCTGTGGCCCTTGTTAGGACAAGTGGCTCAGATAAAGATGCATATTTTTCGTACCTGTATTCTATTGCATCCCAACCCTGCACCGAGCAACTCCTTGCTGTGTGATTAAATGAGAAGATGCATAACATTAGGGTGCAGAACATTCATTCAAACATGCTCTTATCAAAAATCGGTCTTACCTGAAGAATCTGCAGAAAATGTACATTGAAAGCTTGACACTTCTCTTGTATTTAGAAATCTGTGGCTAAAGTGAAGTCCATGACTTGCTAATAGCTTAGAGGTCATCACTGACCAATAGCCCACCTCAGTGTGTACGTGTGAGGGAAAGCATTTGGCCGTAGATTGGTACTTCTGTTCCTTTGGGCTTTCCTGTCCCTTGAGTCCAAATCGAGTCTCTCTTTACCTCTGTTTTCGCTGAGTGGACGTTTCCACCTCCATCCCCTTCAATAGCTCACTACTGGCCCATGCTATTAGTAGCATTTTTCACTGATGCGTCAGCACTTTGTTTCTGCTCTGCAGCAGCAGCACAGTCAAGAGGTCAAGCAAAGGTATTAATGAGCACTTAGGGTCATTAAAATTGTGGATCGACCCTTTATAACAATGTGTTATTGCTTCTTACAGAATCGTGTGTTACTCGGGAACAAATGTTTTCTTATTAATCTCATAAACATGTTTGTTTGTAATTGTGTATTAATGAAATGTAGTGGAGTGAAAGTGACTATTTGTCATTCCGAAACACACATACACTGTGCAGCAGGGGGCAGCCATATCCCAGGGAGCAGTTTTAGGGTATGGCAACTTGCTCAAGGGTACCTCAAGTCTGGTCTGGAGTTCGAACCCATGACCTTCCAATCCTGGGGCATATATATATGTGGTTGTGCAGTGTGCAGTGGTGGTTAGGGCATTGGCAGCATGATCGGAGGACTGTGGGTTCGAACCCCTTCCTAATAGCTTGCCCTGAGGTACCCTTGAGCAAGGTGCTGTCCCCGTCTCGCTCCTCCCTGCGATGGGCTGGTGACCTGTCCTGGGTGTGTCCCCCGTCCTTCGCCCTGTGTGAGCTGGGATGGACTCCAGCACCTTGCTTGGGACAAGCGGCAGAAAATTACTGACTATATAAATAGCCATTTATAATTGCAACACGACATCAGGCAACCTAACCTTTCAAACTTACTGTCATGTGGGTTTAGAGACTTTCGGGGCTTTGGATTGGTCTGGTTCCTGTGACCACCACTGCAAACAATTCTTTCACTTTCTTTTGAAAAGAGCATATCACATTAAAATGTTGGCAGACACAGACACTTCAATGACCACACCCACTGGCGGGAGACCACGCCCCTTACTTTCCCCAAATCGCTGAACTAGCAGTAGGTGCCTATTGCTCTATGCAGCCTTTAGCGAGCAGTGATGATTGCTTTGGGTCTGTAGGGAACAGCTGGCGAGTTCATAGCCCGGCGCACTGCAGGAGATTGCACCGGAGCTTTGAAGAGTGTCAGCGATGTAGGCAAAATGCTCACAAGAGTAAGGAGGAGGAAATGCAGGTAAACATCACCCCACAAATTCAACCTGTGGGTCAGAACGCATTCTCGGGGAAATGGGTTAGTGATGAACACAAGCTAGTCAGTGTCGAGACGAAAGCGAATCCGAGGTCGGCTCTGTCTGTGTGCGTCTTCAGGTGTGCCGTGCTCTCGGCTATCTCATTTACATTCTGCTGCTGCACACCTGCTCTTTTCCTCTGTGCAGACTCCCGGGATTAGCTGATACACACAGCCTTTGAGTTGCCTTTGTTTTCCAGGCTGTGATGAATAGCTGCTGAAAAATCTCCGTCTGCATTGCACTAGACCTCACACTTCTTTAAAGACTTCAAAACATCGCTGTTGAACTTGATCCCACACTGAATGTCAGATAATTATTATATCTACACTTACGGGACGGTTTGTCACAAATGCTGACCAAGTAAAGTACTGTACAAACGCATCAAACGTTCCTCGTTTCTTCGTATTTTGCTTCCAAAGAGCCAGACTTTGTTGTACTTTTAATGCATTTTTTTGGAGAGCAGTCCTCTAGATGTCCTGCAGACCAAGGTTCAGTCCAGTCTTTGAGCCTGATCACTCTCAGAGGATTATTTTGTTGGTTAAGCCACACTGGGACCTACGTATGACTCAGTCAAGCAAAACAAATCCATTTCATTTAAGTCATGAGACAGTGAAGAAACATGCAGATGATTCTAGATGATCTAGGTGATGCTGATTGCTGAGTGGCTGGAAGCACTTTACCAAGAACCTTGTAGCTTTAGGCACTTCACAGCCTATAACAGTATATTTGTTACCACTTCTTGCTAAAGATTAGACGGTTAGACAGGCATTTTTGCACCTCTATAGTGATTCCTATCAAAATATAAAGAAATAAGAGGTGGCTCAAGACTTTTGCACACTGCTGGCCTTCACACATCTGAAGGGGGTTTGAAAGCTTTTCTACTCTTTTAGCCTCAAAGGCTGCATGAAAAGCAGGGTTTTTGATGAAAAAAGTAACTATCGGGTATTTCCTTTTAACATTTGGCATAAAGTAACAGTCAGTGTCCATTTAAAAAGCCATTGCTGATGGAGCATGTTGTAGTTTTGCTGGCTTAAAAGCTCCAGTATGCTAGACATATAACTGAAAATCAACTTAGGTGAGAAGTAATTCATTCAAATAATTTAAATCCTAGGAGGCAAATTGTGTTACATGGTTTTTTGTCTGCTAGGCAACATTAGTACACCATTGTACCAGTAAGCCCACTAGCAGACTAGATGGCTGCATCTATTTTTCTAAAGTGAAAGTGACTATTTTTGTCATTGTGAAACATAGCACAACACACAGTGAACCACAACAAAATTACCCTTCTGCATTTAACCCACACAAATGTGTGCAGGAGGGAGCAGTTGGGATTCGAGCCTACAAGCTGCTGAGTTTGCAGCCAATGCCCTAAGCACGTGGCCACCACCGTCCTTCAAGGGTAAGACTGCCCACCCTCTCGGCTTGATCATCCAGTTTTCTGTTCTCCAGGCCAGAGTCGTCTTCTTACTTCGTGTCTCCAAACTAGCTACACCATCATGGATCACCTGCATGTGCTGCTACTCTCTAACCAAAGCTACACTGACTCAAACAAACTCATCTAGAAACTGATGCCTTTATTTCCAGTCTTTACAGAGAGCTCTGGCCATCAGAGGTTCAATTTGTTGATCTACTTTTCACTGTTAGACACATTTTTAGAGCTATTGTTCTTTCATCTGGGGCAGAGGTGGTCTAGTGGTGGGGAGTTGGTTAATTATGTATTATTGTATTAAGAATGGTTCAGCATTTAGGGACTAGGCCCAATAATCGTAAAGTTGTGGGTTCAAGTTCCAGACAAGTATGTTGCATTGAGGCCCCATTGAGCAAGGTACCATCCCCATCACTGCTCCCCGAGTGCTGGATATGGCTTCCCCTGACGTGTGTGTGTGTGGGCTAAAAGCAGGGGATGCATTTCGTTGTGATTCACTGGGCGCTGTGCTGTTTTTCACAATGTCAAGTAGTCACTTTCACTTTCACTTCTCCTGCAGATTTAGGGAGTTTCTTATTAGTGGACCCAGATTCTGTAAAGCTATGTGACAAAGGCAGTTTTAAAAAACTCTTTAGAAATAAACTGAAATGACTTACATTAATATACAGTGCATTTTTCATGTTTTGTTGAATCACAACCAGGAATTAAATTGGATTGTTTGAGAGTTTGCACCATTTCATTTACAGAACATGCCTACAACTTTGAAGATGTATATATATATTTTTTATTGTGAAGCAAACAACAAAAAGGACAAAATAACAGAAAACTTCAGCGTGTATAACTATTCCCTATGTCTCTGTGACCCTAAAGTCAGTACTTTGTAGAGCCACCTTTTGCGGCAGTTACAGCTGCAGTTCACTTTGGATAAGTTTCTTTGAACCTGCCACAACTTGCCACTGGGATTTTTGTCCGTTCCTCAAGGCAAAACTGCTCCAGCCTCTTCATATTGGATGGTTTTTCGCTTGTGAACAGCAATCTTCAAGTCTGACCACAGATTCTCAATTGGATTGAGGTCTGGACTTTGACTAGGCCGTTCCAGCACATTTAAATGTTTCCCCTTAAACCACTCGAGTGTAGCTTTAGCAGTAGGCTTCGGGTCATCGTCCTGCTGGAAGGTGAACCTCCGTCCCAGTCTCAAATCACAGGCAGACTGATACAGGTTTTGCTCAAGAAGACCATCCATCTTTCCCTCGACTCAGACCAGTTTCCCAGTCCCTACTGCTGAAAAACATCTCCACAGCATGATGCTGCCACCACCGTGTTTCAATGTGGCGATTGTGTTCTTGGGGTGATGGGATGAGTTGGGTTTGCACCAGACGTAGCATTTTCCTTAGTGGCTGAAAAGTTCAATCGGAGCATCTTCCTCCATACATTTGGCGAGTCGCACACATGCCTTTGGGCAAACTCTAAACTTGCCTTCTTAATTTTAACGTTAAGTAATGGCTTTCTTCTGACCGCTCTTCCATAAAGCCCAGCTCCATGGACTGTACAGCTTATTGTGGTCCTCTGGACAGATTCTCCAGTCTCTGCTCTGGAACTCTGCAACTCCTCCAGGGTTACCTTTGGTCTCTGTGCTGCCTCTCTGATTAATGCCCTCCTTGCCTGGTCTGTGAGTTTTGGTGGGCGGCCCTCTCTTGGCAGGTTTGTTGCCATATTTATTGTTGCAGGTTTATTGTTCCACTTGAAGAAGATGGATTTGATGGTGCTCTGGGGGGTCATCGAAGATTTGGATATTTCTTTTAATATATATATATATATATATTTTTTTTTTTTCTCATTTCACTTCACCAGCTTAGACTATTTTGTGCAGATCTATCACATAATATAAATTAAGATTAAGAAACATTTAAATTACAGATTGCAATGTAACAAAATAGGTAAAAAGCCAAGGATGGGGTGAATATTTTTGCAAGGCGCTGTAAGTGTTTGCATTCTAATGCCTAGTTAGAATAAACTGATGAATCTTGGGAAGGATCTCTTAGATTGTTATAGGAGATTAGGACTGGGGTTAATTTGGGGCCGGTGAATGAATTTGATTGGATATTCAAAATTTCTGTGCTTCATAGGCGTGCAATTAGAACAGGCTATAAACATTCCAGGTCCCAAGTGCACCATGGGCCCTAGTGTGATACCTCTCCTTTACTCCCCCCCAGCAATTATACACTGATATTACCTAGAACATTTCTTCCTTAGGGTAACTTTGTTCATAGAGTCGATCATGCCAGGCAGCGATGAGCCGCTCCAGCGTTATCAGTCTGGATCGCTGTGTAAACAGTCAGGCCTCTGGGTCGTGTGTGAGTCAGGTTTAGCTTTAAATCCTCTGGGTTCGTACGTGCAATAAAAAAAAAAGTAGATGCCCTCCACTGTATTTCTATCTCCTGCATAAACAGAGTGGGTGGACAAACTCGCAGCGTCAGCAGGAAAACTCAATAAACATCAGCTTGCCGTAAACTTATTTGAAGCAGCCTCAGCTGAAATGCCTGGCCAGGTTTTTTTTTTTTTTTTTTTTTTTTATTGCATAAGTAGCACTTCCGTCTGACTTCCATTCTGTCAGCTTTTAGCTGCCTCATTCAAAGGTGAGCTCAGAGAAGATAAAAGTGTAATTTATACTTTCACATTAAATGTTCTAAATCAGGCAAGACATTTTAGATTGCTGGGTCTACAAGGCCAATTAGGACTGTTTCCATCACCTCTGCGTGACGCACCATTACCTATAAAATGAACAACAGTATGTTGTATATCATCCATGTGTATCATTAATAAATCCTCGGTTTAGGCAGGCATTTCACACAATGCTGGTAGGCTTCCATGATTTCTTCTTCTATAGCTTCTATTATTTCATAGATCCAGTGCAAAACCAATGAAAAACGCTCCAGACACCAAAGATACAGGGCAACTACAGTTAGGGTAAAGTTAGATTTTTTAATTTAAATTTTTAATTACTAAAGTTGCTAAGGGCAGCGGTGGCCTAGTGGTCGGGGAGTTGGCTATAAGATCGGAAGATTGTGGGTTCAAACTCCTTACCAGCAGGTTGCCCTGAGGTACCCTTGAGCAAGGTACCGTCCCCGTCACTGCTCCCTGGGTGCTTTCATAGCTGCCCCCTGCTGCACGGTGGGTTTGTGTGCATGGGTTAAATGCAGAGGTCCAGTTTCGTTGTGGTTCACTGTGTGCTGTGCTGTGACCTCGCAATGACAAGAATAGTCACTTTCACTTTTCACTAAAACATGCCCAGATCCTACTTTTTGTGTTCTATTCCTTCCCCGAGGCAACATGATGATGGGTACCACGATAGTTTAACCGAACCGCAGTGAAATGCCCAAGATGTTCTAGCTATTAACTGGAAAAGTGTGAGGTGCAAACTCTAAAGTACCGTGTAAATAGTGTAAATAAAATTGTGATTAACTACCACGCTAGTCTTACTGAATTACAATGAAACACTTCTCAGGGTCCAAAATAAAAGGTGTGCATTATTAGCACAATGTCTTAATGGGACCTTTATTAGTTTGATATCTAGAACCTTAAAAAAATTTCATTAAGTAGACTGTAGACACACACACACACACACACACACACACACACACACACAAAGACAACATCACAGACAACGCTTTTAAAGTGATGAAGAGGAACATTTAGTTTATCATGTAATGGACCTTTTAACACAAGGTGCATCAGGAACATTTATCTGGACAGTCTTGGCTGAGTTGGCCTGATGCCATCTCAGATCAGATTCTCTTCTTTCCCACTCACTTCCTCATGCCGGCAGCCTCATAATGACATCAGCACATTGCCTCCCCAAGGGCTTGCACTAAGTCATCTCTATTTTTGGGGAAATTTCCTAGAGATCTAGCCTCTGGGAGCCCAGACTGCTTGATGGGAAAAGATGGTCCAGCTGTACAGAATGACCTACTAGAGTCCAGTGTGGAACAAGAGAACCCCAAAGGCAGCACCTCACATTATACTCCAGGTAAGAGCCACTTCATTTCTGCTATTTTCGTTGAGCTGTTACTGCTGGTCCTGCTTGAAGAATAAACATTAGGCTGCTAACAGACTAAGGCTTAGACTACAGATAGACCAAACCTTAGACTACTGATAGACCAAACCTTAGACTACTGATAGACCAAACCTTAGACTACCGATAGGCCAAACCTTAGACTACTGATAGACCAAACCTTAGACTTCCGATAGACCAAACCTTAGATTACCGATAGACCAAACCTTAGACTATTAGACTACCGATAGACCAAACCTTAGATTACTGATAGACCAAACCTAAGACTACCGATAGACCAAACCTTAGACTACTGATAGACTAAACCTTAGACTACTGATAGACCAAACTTCAGACTACTGATAGACCAAACCTTAGACTACTGATAGACCAAACCTTAGACTACTGCCAGAGCAGTTTTTACAGAGGTTTTTTTATAGAGGTTTTAATCTACTTGTCCTCAAACTGGTCCTAAGGGTCCCCCAGACAATCCATTTTTTGTTTTGTCAGACAGGATTCAGGACAGGATTTTAGCACCTGGCAGAAAAAAATAGGATATTATATGGAATACGATCCAAAGACAAAATCACTTTTATTTTACTGCTGGGGAAAGTCAAGATACAAGCAGAATCAAAATATCCTCGAGCAAAATTACATGAACAGACGCCCCACTGTAGGTGCAGTTGGTGAAACTGGTATTTCAATGTGTTTTAAGGACATCGATTTATTCATTGAATACCAAAAGTGTAAATTGCCTTTTATGTACAAAAAAAAAAAAAATCTTTCTATCTTTTATTAAATATGTAGCAATGGATGATGAAATTGTCTTGTTCTCTGCCAAGGTTAAAGTGAATTTGGTATCCACAAAGGAAAAAATAACTGTTTTTGTATTACAGATACTGCATGATAACGTCTGAATACGCAGATCTGAATACGCAGACTTTTCTCATTGAATTTTATAGACTTTGGAAAGTTAATTTTGTAAGAAACCATAAATAAAAAAATACAGTTCAGTTTAAAGTTTGAATGTGTACAGACACACCAACATTGACACAGGCATATGCTAATTGGCCTTGAGGAAAGTGGGAACATGAATTGAATAAAGGGATATGAGAATCAATATTGGATTTGCACATCTATTGGAAGAAATTGCCCTTGGGTTTACACAGTCAGCAATAAAAGAAAAGAGTGTCTGTGAAGTCTGTGTGCGTGTGTGTGTGTGTGTGTGTGTGTGTGTGTGTGTGTGTGAGGGAAGGAGGGAGCGAGAGAGAGAGTGATCATGTATTTGTCCATTTATAGGAACAAAGTGAAAGTGACAATTTGTCATTGTGAAACAGCACAGCACACACTGAACCACAACAAAAAGCTCCTCTGCATTTAACCCACTCACACGAAATTGGAGCAGTAGGCAGCCACATCCAGTGCCCGGGGAGCAGTAATGGGGACAGTGCCTTGCTCAAGGGTACATTAGGATAACCTGCTGGTCTGGGACTAAAAGGCGCTACACCTTCCAGTCACTACACTTACTTACCGTAGGCTTACCGTAGCTCCTCGTGTATAAGTCATGTAAATATATATGTAAAAATGGAGGTGCGAGCTAAACACGGGGGATTAATGTGCGATTTATACACGGGAACTTTCTTCAGTGATGGACACGTCCCCATAGAAACCAGCGAATGTTCACATTTCCAGGCAATTATCCTCTCAATTATTGTCGAATACATGTTTTGGGTGCTTTCCTAAAATTTTCTTGTGGTTCACCGTGCATTGTGGAGTCTTCCCAATGAGATATAGTCACTTTCACTTCGAGAAGCCCGCAGAACTATTCTTTAAGACTGCTTAAAGAAATGACAAGAAATGCTGCCGAGTTCAGGCACATTTATTCTTAGATTTATGTTCACACACATGCAATCAATCACCGTTGCTTCGTTTTCCTAGCAAATATATTGAAAAATGAGACTTTTACGCGGTGCTGTATTTAATCGGAATATTTCTCAATACCTGCTACTTCTGTGGGCTAATGTTCATAAGACTGCATCACATCTGCATAAGCCTTTCATGGCAATCGCCATGATATAACCTACATAGACATTTGTAAGGCTTGTTTCTAAAAAGGCCCATTGCCATTTTGTTTTCTGGGAGAAACAGATGAAGTTCTGACCAGTGGGAATAAATCTGTAAATGTTAATGGTTTTTGGAACCTTAACCTGATGAACTCTACCCTACAGGAGTGTGTTCCGTTTGCCCTAAAACTCCAGCACAAAACTGATGGAACAAATTTGAAGCACCAAACTTTACCCTCGGGTTAAAAAGAAAATTGGGTGCATTTTGCTGAACTTTTCTTTTAGGCTGCGGTTGGGCCTCAGATGTAGGACTGCAGATATAAGCTGACGCCAAGAAGACATTCTGCTTCGCGAAGAGAAACCCACTTTGTTCACCCTGTCTAGCATGATTCCCTCCACAGTGCCACCATTCATGTGTGTTATTGGCATATCACAGAGTAATGCTTCAAAAGCCATGCAGTTTAGGATTTTCTCAACATTGCTTCTGAATGATGGGACACTGTCTTCATTTATTTTGTTTACATTACATCTGAAGTTGGAAAACCACTTAGTAAAAACTTCGCACTCTGAACATCTTGCTACAGTCTATATTTCAAAGGTTGATCGGTCTATCAACAGAGCTGATGCCATTATAAGAACCTGAGCACTCGTTTGTCCAGTGTGGGAAGAGAAGGGGGGACAGATAGATGAAGGGTGGCTTTTAACACACTAACAGAGCTTTTAAACAAGAGCTCAATAAAGTCATTTGGGATCATTGCAAATAAATTTAGTAGCCCCCTAAAAAAATGAACATTAAGCATGAGCATAATAGGTCTCCTCTTAACAGCGAAGCACTCATAAAAGTGTTGTTACTTCAGTGAAACATTAAATTAAAGCAGCTCCCAAGAAAACAAAACTTAAAATAAGGTACGTCAGGTCTTTTCATCACTAGCTGCCTTTTACAGCCCTTTAAGCTTAAGTCAAAACAGCATGACTTCTTCTTCTTCTTTCTATAGCTTGATTCTTCTTTTTCTTTCGGCCGCTTCCGTTTAGGGGCACCACGGCGGATCATCCATCTCCATGTCTTCCTGTCCTCTGCATCTTCCTCCTTCAAAGCCAACCACCTGCATGTCCTCTCACAACATCCATAAACCTCCTCTGTGGTCTTCCTCGTTTCCTCTTTCCTGGCAGTTCCACCTTCAATGTCCTCCAGTATAATCCTCGTCTTCCTGTTTCGAAACAACCACCTGCATGTCCTCTCACAACATCCATAAACCTGCTCTTTGGTCTTCCTCTTTTCCTCCTTCCTGTCCTCTGCATCTTCCTCCATCAAAAACCAACCACCTGCATGTCTTCTCTCACAACATCCATGAACCTCCTCTTTGGTCTTGCTCTTTTCCTCTTTCCTGGCAGCCCCATCTTCAACATCTTCCTCCCGATATAATCCTCATCTCTCCTCTGGACATGTCCAAACCAACACTACCTTGCTTTTCTAACTTTGTCTGCAAAACGCCCAACCTGAGCTGTCCCTCTAATATACTCTCATCCTGTCCATCCTCATCACATCCAATGAAGATCTCAGCATCTTTAATTCTGACACCTCCATATCCGCCTCCTGACTTTTTTTGTCAGTGAACAGCATGACTTCTAAGGTCTTCTAAACAGTCTGATCCTAAATAATGCACTTTGTATGCATTAAAAGAATGAGTTCATAAATCATGCCCCCTCCTTCGGAGTGTAAACAAATCGCCTCAGGCATATTATGCACATGGACACAGATGCAACCCTGCTGGAGTTATTATGAGTGTGAGAGGTGTAGGCCGCCATGAGCTGATAATCACTCTGATCGGCAGACTAATTGCAGTTGGCCCTGGGTAACGGTCAAGGGGTGCTGGATACGGCTATTTCCTCTCACAGCTTGAACACATTCCACAAAGGCTTTTTCTTCTCCATGTTGCCTGCCCTCACGTTGCAGGTCGCCTCTCTCACTTTCTCCCGGATCCTGACAAAAGCTTAGTTATCCTTGTTGGCTAATCCGTTTCACAATACCCAGGGCACAACCTCCCCTCCGTTTAACTGGAAAGAGTGCCTCAGGGGGTCTGGTGGAGGGGAGAAATCGTTCTAGACAAATCACATTTTAAAAGGGAATCAATAGACCCCGGCTAGCTAAACTGGGCAGACACGCTTTGAGTGAAGCTGATGGCTAATCCAGTGAGTTAAGAAAACATGGCAAGACTACAGATTTCCAAGTGCTATGCACACTTTAGCAGTTTTGATTCTAAATTTCTGCTCATCACTGGCTGTTGAACTTCTAAAAGTGCTTAAAATACGATAATTGTAACTTTTGCATGAGGCTGACCGGGATAACCGGCCCCAACAGAAATCCCGAACCAGAGAATAAACTACATGGCAACGCTGCTGTTTCATTGGAGTTATAGCATGAATACATTTTTTCATGTCTTCATATTTGTTTCCAAAGAATTCCAAAGAAAAAAATCCAAATCCAATGGATTTTTGATGTGCTGGAGGAATATTTCTCCAGGTCTCCTGAAGGACAAAAAACAGATTTTGGCTCTCATCTTCGGTTCAGTCCCAGTACCTGACCAGTCTCAGGGGATTGTTTTAGTTGGTTAAGCCACACAGTGACCTTCGCATGAATCCTTCAAAGCCACTGCAGATGATTCCAGATGATCAGGCTGGTGATAAGTTTACTGGTGATGCTGAACGCTGAGTGGTAGAAACCACTCTATCTGGACACCTTGTATCTTTAGGCACTTTGCAGCTTTTTGCAGAAAAACCTTGGTTCCCATTTGTTCAATTAAATCTAAAATTTGCCAAAGATAAGACAGTTTGAAAGCCATAAAACAGAATTTGTTTGGAGACTGCAAGGTTAAAGATCCAACTTGCTTGCCCAGGTTAGATTCTCAACCTTCTCTGATGTGTATACACTCTTTGAAAAAAGGTTATTAAAACTCTCTAATCACTGAGGAGGTTCTCTCAAGTGTACACCTCCAGTACTTTTAGTGTGGTTCTAATTCTTCCAGATTCCACTGCAGGTACATTTAAGATGGGCTTTCTCTTTACAAACCAGCCTTAAAGCAGACTTGAAATAAAATGTTCATGAAAAGGTGCAAATATGCCCCTTTCCCCTGGCAATAGCACATTTATTGTGAAAAAGTGGCCCTCAAGGACCATATTGAGGAATATAGTTAACACTTTGGGGGCTACAGTTGATAAAGTATCTGGGCAGTACTTTTTGAACACTTCTGTCCGGGTTAATCACCAAAGTCAAATTAAAAGATCAAAAAGAGGTCAGACATCACATCCACTGGAGTGCCTGTCAACCACGCGCTCACAGACGTGGTGAAGTGTGTCTGACAGCCCGGTGAGCTTATTTTCTCTGTTTGCTGATCTTTTCTCAGGTGATGTCTCTGCTCAGGCTGACACGCACACAACCAGCCCGGAGGTGATTTACGATGACGTTCCGTCTGAGGATCTGTCTCCAGGAGAAGGTCAGTCATAGCACTGGCATACAGAGAACGCATGTGTGTGTGTGTGTGTGTGTGTGTGTGTGTGTGTGTGTGTGTGTCTGCCAGAATGCATTTGATGGCTGTGCTGCATTCGTGCATGTTTGTATGTGTGTGTGTTTGTGACAAAGCTTTTGTGCCCTGTTTTTGTGTCTCCAGGCCTGTGCTGATAGCTGCATGTTGTTTGTGTGTGTGTGGCAGGAGACATGATCTATGAGGACGTGCAGAGAGACGAGAGCCCCCAGGGTCCCAACAGCGGCTGGAGCTCTAGTGAGTTTGAGAGTTACGATGAGCAGTCAGATTCGGAAAAAGTGCCCACCCAAAGCAAGGTGTGTGTGTGTGTGTGTGTGTTCCCATGCCTCATTTTCTGCTAAGGCTGCAGAGTGTATGGTTTGCACTATCACAGTATTTTGCACTGTTAACAGTCCACTGGTTCCTTGTTCCCATCATATATTTGGTGTTTTCCCAGCTCCTAACACACCTGATCTCAATAATGAGTACTTTTTAAGGCATTAGATCATGAGCCACTAAAATGAGCAAGGCAGGGGGACCTCCAGGAATTAGAAATTTGGAACCAATGCCATCGTCATCATTTTCGTATCATGACCTACATTTATGGATGCGTTTCTAAGGCGATGGATTGATAACGGCATGGATCCAGTAAACAAATATTCCTCAACAAAGGATAAATCATCATTTAACGCAGAGTTGTGCAGTTCACATTTATATAGAATATTTTATCCTGCAAACATGGTTCATCACATAAGCAGCCAGCTGTCAGATTATAGGAGTTTACCATGCGTTGTTCTCTGAAGTGGCTGCAAAATTAAGATGAACATATAGACAAATGCATGCCGTTGCTTTGTAATATCATACTCACACAGAATAGATGAATGTGGAGGGGTGTTTTGCTTTGCTTTGCCACTGTGGGTTTTTAAGTTCTTTGACCACAAGGGGGCAATGTTATCCCACATTTCCCTGAAGCTACTGGCTTCGGTTTACGCCTATAGTTTCCTCACTGCTGGGGCCAGACTGAATGTTTGAGTTCACTATGCAACCCCATTAGATGCTCTTATGTGCTGCTGAGGTCGGGCTGCCATGGAAAGCACTTTGCCCTGGTAGAGCTCCCTGAGAAACCAATTGCTAGCCGCCACCCTCACCTTCATCCAACCTGTTAGGCACTCACCCAGCAAATATTAGACACATCAGTTTCAAATCTGAGTGGTACTTAATCAGTTCCTTGAGCAATTCTCACACTGTTTTAGTCGTGCATGAACAGTTGATGGTTCCTTGGTCATATACGTGAACATGCTCTGCAGAGCCACAACCCTGTTAATTGAACTGGATCAAGAAAAACTAAGCTTAAAGTCTTTGGTGAAAATAAAAGTCATGGCATTTTTCATCTTCAGCATGTTCACATCAGCAAATAACTGGAAATTCTGCAGGAAAATGTTGAACTTAAAGTTGCACCATATACATTTTTAAAATACGAATTTTCCCTTGTGTGGAAAACCAACAGACTGTCTCTGTAAAGTGATTAGTGAACACCAGAATTCCCAGAAACCTTTGCCAGTTTCACTCAGAGCAATAAATCAGGCCCTAGTCATTTAACATGCTCTATTTAAAACCTTGCACTGCAACGTAAAGCACAAGGCAAGATCGAACCTGGTTGTACATGCTATTGCATATCATAAGTAATTATTGCCTGCGATGGGCAGCGACCTGTCCAGGTTGCGTCCCCTGTCCTCGCCCTGTGTGCGCTGGGTTGGACACCGGCACTCCCCTGCGACCCCGTTTGGGACAAGCGGCAGAAAATGGATGGATGGATGGAAGTAATTATTGCATATGATAAGTATTAAAAAAAAAATTCATGAATTTAACAAGAATGTTCCAAGAAGCAGACCCAGGGTCATATTTCGATCTTTACTCGCCTCTGCAAGCTGCATCTCTTCATAACCCTCCACCGTCATCACAACTTCGTCAAACTTTTTTTCATTTTTCTGGGAAACGCTGGAGCATCTGTTTTTAATTGGTTTTCACAAAGCAGCTGGGCTTGCTTGAGCGCAGTTTCAGTGGGCGCTTGGCTCCGGTTTGAATTAGAGAGGGAACAGGAGCAGTGCAGTAAATCCTCTTCTGCTCCAGTCCGCTCAAAGCTTACAACTAAAGCTACATTCACACTTCAAGCCTCACTGCTTTGACGGTTGGCGTTGGCATGTGTAAGTGAGCCGTATCTGTCAGTGATGTGAGTTTACTTGTGCTGTAGTGTTAAATTGCTTAAGTCCTTAATGCTCAGTCCTCAGCGCTCACCGCACTGTAGCTTGAATGTTATTCCTTATTTGTAAGTGGCTCTGGATAAAAGTGCTAAATGACATCTGACCATCGTGAATTCCACCCGGCATTCCCATCGAGCAGAAGAGATGGTGCTAGAAGTCCCCTCCAAACTCCCTCACATCAGTCGGATTTGTGACATTTCGACAAGGCAGCCCCTTCGGCCCTCTATTTGACTTTAGGCCTTGCGTTTTAATTTTTTATGCCCTGTTCTGCAGACCTTTCCTTGGCAGTGACAGGATATCTGAGAATTAGATATTTAATTAGATATTTGAAAAATGTAGCCTTCTTGTTGATTTCCTCAGTGTAAGTAGGTATAATTCATAGATAACACACATAAATGTGCTTTTACGCAATAAAAAAAAAAAGTCGAAACTTTTGCACACAGCCAGAAACTTTGTGCCGATGTCTCAGAGCCGTTGGTAGGTATTTGATGTCTGAGTACTTCTAGGGTGACAGTCCTTCAGCAGGTTGGTGGAAAACTTAATCCAGAAGCATATGTTAAAGGCTACGTTCACATTTACTGGGCTGAAGTGACTCGAATCTGATTTTTTTGGAACGCAGGTCTTATGTTTTCAAAGCTTGTGGGAACACACAAATCTGGCCTATGTTGTGGTCCTACATCAAGTCCAAATGCAAGTCATGGCCATGTGACCCTCAAGAGGAAACTCAGATGGGAAATCATGTGCTGTTTTCTTTTACAATTATTTGTATTCACATTCGTATTCACAATGACAAAATATTCGCTTTGGCTTTGATCTGATTTGAAAGACCAGTGTTCACATTGCTATGAAAAAATCACATCTGTTTCGCTGTAGAATTGAGCCACTTCAGCAACCTAATGTGAATGTAGCCTAATGCCATGCCTTCCTGACCAGTCACTCTCCCTTGTGTGCTTTTGGGGTTTGTCCCCACAGTGCTGTTGCCATCCCTTATCCTTTCCCCTTCTCTGACCCTCCTTGGCATCTGTGGTTCCTTTTGACCCCTGTGCTGCTGCTGCTGCTGCTGCTGCTGCGATGCCTGTAGCTGTCCCCTGATGTGCGCCGACTGAGGGAGCGCTGTTCCAGGACCAAGAGAGAGCTAGTCATGAGACTGGGGGGAAAACACCAGGTATATAGCTAACACTGCCAGTCAGAGGTTTGGCATCACTCATCTTTCCACAGGTGTCACTTTATTTAATAGTATCTCATATAAACTTGACTTTTAATATTACTAACTGGAAGGTAGTTTATCAAAGACCCACCTAGTGGACAATGAAGCATCGCCAATCTGCCTGACATGTTTTTGGACTGTGGAAGGAAACCAGGGCACCCGGCAGAAACCCACCAAGCCTTGGGGAGAACATGCTCTGCTCTACACAGCAGGAAGGTTGGGAATAGAACCTAGAACCTTCTCACTGTGAGATGGCAGTGCTATATGCAATGCAGGCAGGGCCTGACATGATATTTCAGAGTTTATTTTTACATCATATGGGCCCTTTGCAGCAGTATGATGACTGATTAGTCAACTATGAGCTTATTTTACTTAATTAGAGATGACAGAACAGAAGAAAAGCATAATATCTTCAAAACGAATAGACTAATCAATGAACTGTAGAAGATCTGAAGTTAGAGAGCAATTACAACTCCATTGGCAAAACTGGTGTTGTCAAGTGTCCATTGACCAAGCCGGACATGCTTTCACTCTGCTTCTTTATTTTTTCCCACCGACGTTCTCATCTCGCTTCCCAGTAATCTACTAATGATGTGTGTTTGTGGATTAGTGGTGAGGACACACATTGAAATGAAGCCACTGCCGTCTGTTTACCGTCACATCTGAAGCATCAGCAGTTGGTCTCAATTAATGCCCTGCTTTTCGGTAGTGAGGCCACAGCTCTCTCTAGTTTAAAAATATCCCTGTGGCTTGAGGTTCCACGAGGGTGGGGCCTTGAAGACCGGCAGCATCGTCTTCCAGCGCTCTCGAAACGGGAGGAATTTCCAAATGCAGGGACCCTCTAGTGTTTGTGGGTTGACCTTTTCTTAACAAGTGACCCGCAGTCAGTCTGATCTCTCTGCCCCTGCTGTAGGTCCACCAGCTAATGCGAGCAGCACGTAGCGGGACTAAAGATGGCCTGGAGAAGACCAAAATAGCAGTCATGAGGAGGGTCTCCTTTCTGCAGAAGAAAGACCACTCAGGTAATCGATGTTCCTTTTTGAAAGCAAAAAATGCATTTCATTCCATATGGTGCATAATTATGTCTTTTTTTAAGATCTTTTTCCTTGAACGTAGGGACACCCAAATGTGTCTGTTGTTTAAGTGCTCTAGGGAAACACTGAATCTAAGCGCTAGAGGACTGGCAAGAAAAATGAGTTTAATTAGTTGAAATTAACACAAAAATATAATCACTGAAAAAAATGCCTAATGTATCAAAACCAAAGATGCGAGCAAGCCTCGAGTCATATCTTTTTACTCTGATGTTATCATCAGAAATGACCAAAATGTTCATTTCTTCTAAGTGTATTTCAAATAGCTCAAGGTTTTTGGCCTCTGAAGGTTGCAGAAAATGAGAATATCTAAGAGAAAGCCCATTTTTATTGTAACTATAGTGTAATAAAGTATAGATATAACTATATTCCAACATTTAGAAGAATATCTAACATGGTTTTTTACATTGTTCTGTCTCCCACTCTCTCAACTCAAGCTGCCTCCAGCAAATTGTAGAATGATGTAATTTTTTTCTAAACAGATAGAAATGCTGAAACCACTGCAAAGCACAGGCGGCAAAGTCCAACCATCCTATGCTTAAGTGTAAGTGCTAAAGTAAAAAGTAGTAAAAGTATAAGCTCTGAAATAAACTCACTATAAAAATGAAAAGTCTTCTGAAAAAAAAGAAATGAAAAGTATTCAACTATTGTAACTTCAAATTCAATAAAACTAGTCTCCTGAAAATAACTTTCACTTTCACACATGCCTTTAATGGTTCTCCACTCAAGAACTTCAAATTCAACAGTCACCTTTTCCCCACTGACTCATCTCTCTTTCTTCCTTTTTTGTCTCATTATATTGTTAACGTCAATTATTTCTGTTGTGTGTGATCTGCACTGATGGATCCATCAAGGTATCTTCTTTTTCTACGTGTTATTTTCTTTGCTCTTAATGTTTGGAGGACCCACACTGATGCGAAATAAAAATAATGGCTACTCGGATTCATTCAAAACAAAATAACAAGCCTTTACTGAAGGTGTCAGGATAAGAAAGTATAAATGTTTATGTCAAAATGTAAGAGTAAAAGTACAAAGTTCAGAAAAATACTCAAGTAAAGTAAAAACACTTGAAAACTCTACTTGAGTACAAATAGAAAAAGTATTTTACTTCCCATCTCTGTTGCAAAACCAGTGGAGCAAACTTCACAAGCCAGACGCATCTTGGTCAAACAGCTATACATATATGGGGTGAGGGCAAAATGAGATATTTCGCAAAAAAAAAGAATATCGCTTTATAAAATGTCCCTTCTTTCAGTCCAACTGTCTCTTCCTTGAGAGGAAAGACTCTTCTGATGAATAGGCAGTGATGCATTTTTAAATTTTAGCTCAGTTGCCTCCTTGACAGCTCACTGAAATGCTTATAAGACAGTTTTGTATGTGGAGCCACTCTCAATAAGTCCGAAAAACAAGAACCCACAGTGTGATTGATGGGAAACAGCACTTTTATAAAAGTTTTCTTCTGGAAAGGATGGAACGGCGCAGTATACTTACAAATCTGTGATCTTTTCTCTCTCTTCCACTGCTGAGTAAACCAACTGCATGAGTAACTGCTGAATCTTTTTTTTTTGCCAAGATACCACACTAGGAAATATGGGGAGGCTAGAAATAATGCAGGAAATTAACTGATTGGTCGAACACTGTTGGCATGGAATCGCTGAGAATCATCACATGACTCAGACCAGCAATATTTCTATAAACACTAGTTTACTAGAAATCGAAATCATTTCTTTTTATTGCATTATTTTATCACTAGAATCAACCTATAATAAAAAAGACAGAATACATGAGTGTGAATGAAAGGGAGGAAAGTGGAGTGGTTAGGATGCAGGGAGTGGAGGTAACAAAGGTGGACGAGTTTAAATACTTGGGATCAACAGTTCAGTGTAACGGCGATTGTGGAAGAGAGGTGAAGAAGAGAGTGCAGGCTGGTTGGAATGGGTGGAGAAGAGTGGCTGGAGTGATTTGTGACAGACGCGTACCAGCTAGAGTAAAAGGGAAGGTTTACAGGACAGTAGTGAGACCAGCTATGTTGCATGGGTTGGAGACGGTGGCACTGATGAAAAGACAGGAGGCGGAGCTGGAGGTGTTCGAGTTAAAGATGCTGAGATTTTCGTTGGGTGTGACGAGGATGGACAGGATTAGAAATGAGTACATTAGATGGACAGCTCAGGTTAGACGTCTTGGAGACAAAGTTAGAGAAGCAAGGTTGCGTTGGTTTGGCCATGTGCAGAGGAGAGACGAGGAGTATACTGGGAGGAGGATGTTGAGGATGGAGCTGCCAGGAAAGAGGAGAAGAGGAAGACCAAAGAGGAGGTTTATGGATGTGGTGAGAGAGGAAATGCAGGTGGTCGGTTTGAAGGAGGAAGTTGCAGAGGAAAGGAAGCCATGGAGATCCGCTGTGGCGCCCCCTAAACGGGAGCAGCCGAAAGAAAAAGAAGAATCAATCTATAGAAAGCCCCAACTTCCTTTGCAGGTGCTGTGATGGGAAGTATTGCACTATCCAGTGCAAAATACAAATTGGATCTTTTCCAGCCTGTGTCCATCTCCACAGTCCAGCCCAGGGCTTATTAATGATGGAGTAAATGTTTCCTACGTCAGCAAAAACTATTTTGTGGGTTATGCTGGTTTCCTCTCTTTCAAGAGGTTGTGAAGATTTGAGATGTTTGACATGGGCAATGGAAATTGTACAATTATTAATAGTAAATTGTTCCAAATATCATCAACATTTTGGTAGTGGTGGCTGTGGGACAGTGGTGATGTAAGGGTCAGGGCTTGATCCCATGATTGGAGGACCAATCCCAGGCTAATAGCTACCCTTGAGACTCCCTGAGTAAGGTACCGTCCAGCACTTCTTACCAGGCTGAATGCCTGCTGCTCCACCTGGTGAATGGGTTAAATGATGGGAAAGCGTGTCTTTGGTGCACTTTCACTTGCCATTTTGTATAAAACCATATAGAAAATGTGTTTCGTTGTCTGAGCATGCTGTTGTGTTGTCCTCATCAGCATGCAGTGCAAGAAAATGTAACTGCAGAAAATGTATGACTTTCCATATCTGAGCTGCTTCTTCTAACAAGGGTGGCAGTGTGTGCTGGAACCTATTCCAGTGCTCATATACACATACTCACACCTGGGACTGCTCAGCATCTTCAGATCATCTGATGTACACCATGGACCATGGGGGGGAAACTTCATCACCAGCAGGAATCTCCCAAGGAGAAAAAACTGCACGCAGAAAGGACCCCGGACACCCAAGAAGGAACCAAACCCAGAACCTTCTTCTAAACACCATGCCATGCTACACATTTTGCAATAAATACTTTTTTAGTGCAACTAGTCAATTTGATGATGAGCCTTATAAGTCATGTAAATCTTTAGCAGAATAAAGAAAAGCTGATTTAAACATAGTCGGCGTTTCATGCTGAACAAATCTTCCCTCCTGCTTGTGGGGAACATCGTAAATGGGTGACTAACCACATGGTTCCACATGGTTAATCAGCCTGGCTGTAAAAGGTACTGAAATTACAAATCCAGAACATCTGACACTTCCTGGATTTGTTCATATTTGAATTAAAAGCCAGTTCATTCCATTTTTTACTTACTTTAGACTAAAAAAAGCCTTTTCATATGTTCATATGAGTGTCTCATGTTGGTATTCTTTTTTAAGTAGAAGGGAAGCAGCTGGTACTGGGAGGAATTTGGGATTAAATGGCTGAGAATGCGTCACGTCGCTCTGAAGACATACAGAAAGGAACAGCAGACACAGGTGTTTGGTATGTGCAAGAAACAAAAGGGAAAATTTGAATGAGCGGATTGGCACCCCAAGACCCTGCACGGCACCAGAGATTAACATCCGGTAATGGAATCAGGCAGACTCCCCACCAGGACCGCATGTTACAATAAAAAAAATAAAGCCTCGTATGATCGAGCTGAGGGAGAAAGGTCACTAATTGTCATTTGAGTTATTGATATCAGCTGGAACGGCTGAATGTTAAAAGTTAAATGTTGTGATTCCCGCTGACGCCATTACTATTCCAGTCATTAACTGCTCTGCTTGCCAAAACTTGTTTGAATCTTCACAGGCTTTTGTGCCTCTGCAGCGGTGAGAAATTGTTTGTCTGTCAGGCGGCTTTGTAGCCACGCGGAGGGGAAGAGCGCTCGGATGTGGTTTAGAGCAGCCTGTTTCTGTGCTGCTTCAGATTTGCCGCAGTGTTTGAGCGTGTTTCTGAAAAAGGCACAGAGTTCATTCAGAGCTATAATAAAATCGGGATTTTCAAATTTGCCTTGCTGTCAAAGAATAAAAAAAGTGGAAGGCACCACCTTTTGTACCTCTCTCTCTCTCTCTCTCTCTCTCTCTCTCTCTCTCGTTCTCACTCTCGCACTCTCTCTCCCTCTCTCTCTCTCTCTCTCTCTCTCTCTCTCTCCTCACCCTCCATTTTCTGGTCTCTGTCTCTCTCTCTCTCCCCCTTTTCTCTCTCTCTCTCTCTCTCGCCATTGCCTCTCTCTGCTGGTCTCTCCATTACTTCATTTTCTGGGTCTCTGAATTTCTCTGTCTCTCCTGCATCTCTCACTCTCTCAATTTCCTCCATGTACTCACTCTCTCTCTCTCTCTCTCTCTCTCTCACTCCCCTCTCTCTCTCTCACTCTACATTCTCCATTTTCTTCTTGGTCTGGAATTTCTCTCTAGTCTCCTGGCATTCTCCTCTCTCACTTCTCCATGTTCTTGCTCGTTTCTCTCTCGCCTCTCGCTCTCTCCTCTCTCCTCTCTCTCTCCTCTCTCTCTCTCTCCTTATCTCTCTCTCTCTCTCTCTCCCTTTATCTCCTCTCTCTCTCTCTCTCTCTCTCTCTCTCTCTCTCTCTCTCTCTCTACATTCCTCCATTTTTCTTGGTCTGAATTTCTCTTGGTCTTTCTCTGTGTATCGCTCTCTCTCGGTCCCACTCACACTCTTTCTCTCTCATGTTTATTCTATATTATGTTGTTTCTCCCTCTGTAGCTGATGCTGAAGATGATGCTGGATATCTGGATGTGATCGTGTCAGAAGCGAAGCATCCTCCAGCAGAACTTGGCCCAATGCCAGAGGGACTAAGCAGTCAACAGGTGTGTGTGTGTGTGTGTGTGTGTGTGTGTACCTGGCTATAGGTGGACATGTACAATACCCATTTTAATGCATCACTTACATTACAGTGCAAAAATGACCAACACAGCCCATCATCTCTTTGAAAGAAACATTTTCACCACATTACCATATTTCGAAGCTGTTTTTGTTACGGTGTCTTCAAGGCAAATGAATGTAATTGAGGGCTGCTGAATGAATGTGCAGTCACATGTAAATGTATTCATGCTTGTGACTTCACAACAACAATCAGTTAGTTTTTTTTGCCATATTAAGGACTGTGTGGGCGGGCGAGTGAGCTGTAACTGATTTAACACCACAAACTCTCTGAATTGTCCTCTTCTTTTTCAAAGCTTCTTTAAACCTCATATTCAAGTAGCGTACTGTATGACACTGTGCTGACGCTGGCGTCATGGCTTAGTGACTTCTTTTTCTTTTTCTTGCTCAGATCATCCGACGCCACATCCTGGGTTCTATTGTGCAGAGTGAAAGGAGCTATCTGGAGTCACTCAAAAGAATCCTTCAGGTGAGTCATGCCCTTTCATGCCTTTACTTTTGGGTTTGGGTAAACATACAGATTGATAATCACCAGGAAATATCTGAGCAGGGGTGCTGATTTGGTCTGATCGAAGTTACACAAAATACACTCACTCACTCATTTTCTTAACCACTTGTCTTGAGTGGTATGCTGGAGTCAGTCCCAGCTTTCACAGGGCAAAAAGCAGGGAAATAACTTGGGACAGGTCGCCAGTCCCTCGCAGGACAGGTACACAGACCTGCAGGGGGCATTTTAGCATTTCTGACCTGCATTTCTTTGGATAGTGGGTGGAAACCAGATCTCCTGAAGGAAACCCACACAGACATGGGAAGAACATGCAAACTCCACACAGAAAGGGCCCAGACCGACCCACCTGGGAATCGAACACAGGACCTTCTCGCTGTGAGGCCATAGCACCATCCGCTGCACCATTGAGCATTTTAGATATTATGTGACCTATGCATGAAACAATCAAGCAGAACAAAGCCATCTAATTTAAGGCATGAAGCAGCGAAGGAACAGGAGCAGATGTTTACAGATGATCAGGCTGGCGATTTGTATATTGCTTAGGAAGAACGATACCAAATTCCACATATCATACCAAATATTACATTTAAAGCTTTTTAGAATTATAGAAATTCTTGTGTTATATACTGCGCCTACATAGCAATTTGGCAATTTGCATTTTTCAACAGCAATCCGACAAAAGCCTCATGCTTTTGTGGCTTTATAAAGACCCAGTCATATAACAATATTGTAATTGCATCTCTTTTATTACGTCTATTGCACAGTGTTGCAGTTGCCCAGCAATAATGGGTTTGATTCCTGGCCAGGGTGATCTGAGTAATATGTGTCTGCAAGGGTTTCCTCCAGAAGCACAAGGTTTCTCCGTCTGTCCAAATACAATTGGCAACCTGTCCAGGGTGTCTCTCTTTCTTTTGCCCTGTGGTATAAGCTCCAGCAGCCCCACTACACTGGTCTGAAGGGGCTCAATATGTGTATTAATTCTATGTTCCATAAAGAAGATATTTTCGGTGTGGAAAGAATTGAGGAGTGAACATTAAATACTCAAACAATATAATAGTAAAGATTTGTAAAGGTTAGTAAGTATAAGTGTTCGAAATTCTTGGGAGAGATGTGTCTTCACTAGCTTCTTGAAGAGTGAAGGCCCTGCTCTGATAATATTTGGTAGCTCATCAGGGAATCAGCCACTCTGGACAGAGGTTGCCTTGTGTGGAGAGATGACAATGGCAGACTGTGTTTCTTATAGAAACGTAGTGAAAGAGAAGGAGCACAAGCCTGGATGATGTCGTTTAAATAGCTGGGAGCAGATCCATTCACTCTGTAGGCAAGTTCTGGTGATTTGAATTTGATTCCAGCAGCCATGGGTATCCCGTGGAGGTCAGTGAGTAGTGGAGTGACATGAGCCCTATTTGGTTGATTAAACATCAGAGGCACTGCCATGTTCTGCACCATCTGAAAGGGGTTACATCCTGCAGGCTGAAAGACCTGCTAGCAAAGCATCGCAGTAATCAAGGTGAGGAATACTCATGGCCTGTGCAAGGACTCAGGTATGGGTCAGGTATGGCCTGGTTTTGGATTGACAGCCGTTTTTTTATTCACGTGCTTTGTTTTCTTTTATTTCTTAATATATTCAATGTGCTTTTGTTGTTGATGTTGTTCCACATAATGATAAACACTGAAAATGAATATTATTTAAAAAATGGGCAACTAATCCTTTTAATTTACATTTTAAGTCACAGTTAAGTGTTGAGCATGGTTATGAAAGTCCTCTCAGAAATAATTTATGAGCATTTTAAGTACTTTTAATCTAGAAAATAAAAGATAACCAAACCCCACACCCCAATAAATATGCATGCTTTTAATATGAATAAAAAAGTAGTTTCTGCACCGTTTTTCACTATTTATTTTGGTCCTGGAGGATCTGTGTCGGATTCTTTCAAAGCATAATAAATCAACCTGCAGTGGTCCTATTTCAAAGCTGTTGCCTAGCTTTTGGATGAGCTTTTATCTCACAAAAATAACATATTCAATGAAAGGTTCTCTGACAAAAAAAAAAAAAAAAAAAAAAAATCATATATTTCTAAGATATGGTTATGCCTCCTCTTGCCTTAAGGCATTTTCACACTACAGCTTTTTTCTGGATCTGGGCCATCTGCCCATCATAGTTCTGTACATTTGGCAGAGTGTGAAAGCTGGTTTTTGACACCGGGAGGTCTGCGGTTGCTTAACGGTTGAACCCTGGTGCCGTCTGCAGTGTGTGCATGTAAGCTCTACCGCCTTTCATGCAACACTGGTTAATTTCGTAACATTTGAAGTATTGAATTTAGAACTGAATTTCATTGTCCTTAAAGGGACAAAGGCATTGTTTATGATTTACTAATCCTGGAGGAGATATGAGGTATGGAGCTGCTGGATCAGTCTGCGCTTCAGAAGAGATTCTGCTGTGTCCTAAAATCAAGACTAAACCCAGCACCCAAGAGGCAGTGATGGGGACGGCACAGGGCAACCTACTGATTTGGATAAACCCATCGTGTTCTCCAACGTCTTCACTGCAGCTCACATAAATGCCGCTCCAAAAGCAACTTTCTCTTGTAGTGTGATAAAACTGAAAAGCAGCACAAATCGTTCTCTCTAGAAAACTCTTTTTTAAGCAAATGGGCTTTTAACAACAACAAAGGACAAATTCGTGAAGTTAGCTAAGACTAAGCATTCTGTCACCGTTCAGTTCATTTATGCCAGAGAGCATCCATAGCATGGCGGGCAGGGTGACTAGAGTGAATGATGATGCTCTTGCCGCTCCCTGTTTGGTCGTGTGGTTAGAGCAACACCTGAAATAATAGCCTATCCAGAAGGTTAAACACTGCACCTTCGGTCCATTCATCCCACTACTCCACTAACTTTGCTTCATGTCCAAACACGGAGTGCCAAGAGAAAGAACTCTGCCTGAGGCGTATTCTGAGGCCCCAGATCTGATGCCTTCAATTCTGGACACATCCCACGTTCCAGAACTGTAGGTTGTGTAAGCCTGAAACTGTATAATCTATGATGAAATTTGCACCCAGTTAGCAGATGATTGGTCTAGATTGCTTGGCTTGACTGGTATAATCCGTACCTGATAGGACTGTTGCTGTTTACTATGTTAAGGCTATACTTTCCTAGACTCTTGACAAGTCCTAGAAAATCCCATGACTGGAAGCTCAAAGACGTACTGGAAGTTCAGGCTCTTTCAAAGCCTTCTGACGGCAGCTACAGTGACTCCTAATGTATTTAGTAATTGGATTCACATTGAGTTACATATCCTTTTAAAGGAAACCTAATACACCTGTCCGGTTGAACGTATCTGTGATCCCGAGAAGCAGGAAAGCATGTGCTATAATTTCCTCTTTGAAGGCTGAGGAACGGTCTAAAATTGAGTCTCAGATCAATGACAGACGTGTGAAATCAAGTCCGTCTAGATGTGTGTGATTTCCCACCTTTGTTGTGCAATCAAAGTGCTGTCTGTAGTCCGATTTGCGTTCTCATTATAGCATCGCATGTTAAACCAATGAGCTCAACTCGTGCACTCGCCGGTAAAGCCGCACGGATGGACCAGATGGCCCAATAATCGCTGACAGTGGAACGAGGAAGAGATTAAAGATGTAGGATAATTGAGTTTAGAAGTGGAGTTGCCTCTGTAGACTTCGCTGGAGACGAAGCACCCCTTTACCTCATCCTTAGCCTTATTTCGTCTTTGTCGATAATTCATTAGCAGCAGAGGACGTGGTGGAGGGAAGAAAGCAGCCATGAAAGAAGCTATTGTTTCGGCAGTCTACTACAAAGCATCTTTGCTTTTAAAGATTAGGCCTTATGGTTTATTCATGAAAGTTGTCCTGCTTGGATTCAGCGTTCTGAAGCTGCAGGAGCCTCACAAGACCTGTAGCTACAACACACTTAGCATATATTTTTGTACGCGACTGGAAAAGGATTAGACTAAAAATCCATGATGAGAATTTTACCCACTTTTTGTCCATTTTTACCATTAAAAAAAAAAAAAATCATTCACAGTGGCTTGTTGTGCAATAGTTCAGTGTTGAGGAAAGTCATAGTGGAGGTGATGGACAGGACTTCTGGATCTTCTGGCCAAACATACACATATTAGTTTTACATATGACTGAGGTTTCATATATACTGTTGATAAAAGTGGTTTACGTGTTAAAAAGTGTTTTTTTTACACTTTTTACCTGCCTAGAAAATTTTTTTAAAAATAGGATTTGGGAAAAAATAACTCCCTCTAGGCAGCAGTGGCCTAGTGGTTAGGGTGTTGGCCGCGTGATCGGAGGATCGGGGGTTCTCATGCTCCTCCCTGCGATGGGCTGGCGGCCTGTCCAGGGTGTGTCCCCCCGTCCTTCGCCCTGTGTGAGCTGGGATGGACTCCAGCACTCCCCCGCGACCCCACTTGGGACAAGCGGCAGAGAATGAATGAATGAATAACTCCCTCTAATTGTCTGTTATCAGTCAATATATCCAACTATTTCTTGTAATTACTTTAGGGACCAGTTTCCTAAAAGAGTAATTTTGGGGGGTATTAACAAACCAAGGTTTCAGAGGCTTATTAGGAAGGCTTTAAAAGTCTAAGTTCAGTATTTCTGAATGAATTATGGCCATAAATGCCTTAAATATGATTTTGACATGGCTTAATTCACTGAATTATAAAGATTTGTTACTTTTGTCAAGCTGCTTTAACTTTAGTCTAGTTTAGTGCTTGGAAGAATTCATAGTTCCAATCTTCAAGCAAAGGCTCAAATTAGGAACTTTGGGCATGACTGTGTAAACATTGTATCATAACACTGACAGTGTTAAAGTTGTAACATAAGACACTTCCTTGGCCTTTAAAAGTGTTTAAGTATGTTTATGCCATGTGGTGGTCTAGTGGTGGGACTAGACCACCATATGGCCCAATGGCTCAAGAGGTCCCAGGTTCGAATCCCACCTCCAGCACTACCACCATTGGGTCCCTGAGCAAGACCCTTAACCCTGAGCTGCTCCAGGGGGACTGTCCCTGTAATTAGGACGTGGAAGTTGCTCTGGATAAGAGCATCTGCTAAATGCCGTAGGTGTAAATGTAAGTTGTCATTAAAGATGTGGATGTAAGGCCTTACAGCAGTTACAGATCTAATCTAAATCCATTCATAAACTGTTTATCGAGTAGTAAGTTGTACAGCTGGGCTCTTGTGAAGTGGTGATCATAAGCACTGTAAACCATTCTGGGAACCCAATGCACATTAAGGCACCCCAAATAATCCTCCTGTTTCAATTATGGAAGAGTTTTGACTCAGTTGGTGAAATTGTCCACTTTCAGTCTTTCAGTCATGTATTAAGCCACTGGTGTTTCCAACTTGAATCCGGAACCACGCAGAACTATCACAACACACTTTCAAGCGAGAAGAACTCTCTGGCTTTTGTCAGCGGCTCCTTAATCTGTAAGAGAATTAATGAATGAGTTCACGGAGGGCTTTGCGAGTGCGCTAAAAAAAAATCTGAGAACAAGCTGTAAGCCAGGGTGATTAAATATGCACACATCTCCTTGGGTCAAACACATGCGCTTTCTGTGAGGGATGTATTCATTTATGTAAATGGGACGTTTAAAAACCTCTGGAATATAAATGGATGAAATGCATTTAGAAGCATCTCTGTTCAAATCATTACAAGCTTCTCCACCCTCCACTCTAACAGCATCGCATCAGCTCCTGCACACGTAATAAAAGTTGATGTTTCTTCAAGTCAAAAACACACCCAACCCAGTTTCCCTCCATTCCGCAGGAGTACCAGCGGCCCCTGATGGAGACAGAGCCCCGCATCCTGAGCCCCAAGAAGATCCGGCCCATTTTCTTCCGTGTGCGGGAGATCACTCAGTGCCACTCCATGTTCCAGATCGCCCTGGCGTCCCGTGTGGCAGAATGGGACGCTAGCGAGAAGATTGGAGATTTGTTCGTAGCCTCAGTGAGCAAGATTTATTTCCCTTATAAGCATTTTGTAATGTGAAGTGAAGTGAAAGTGACTCTTTGCCATTGGGAACACACCACAGCACCCAGGGAACCACAATGAAATGTGTGGTTGTGTAGTCATTGTGGCTGGTGATTGATAAAGCAGTAGTGATGCAGAAGAGATAACACCCCTGAGGTACCCCTGAGCAAGGTACTGTCCACAGCACTGCTCCCTGGGCACTGGATGTAAAATAGTCAGTCAGTCAGTCATTTTCTGCCGCTTGTCCCAAACGGGGTCGCGGGGGAGTGCTGGAGTCCATCCCAGCTCACACAGGGCGAAGGACGGGGGACACACCCTGGACAGGTCGCCAGCCCATCGCAGGGATGTAAAATAGTCCCTTTCACTTAATCCAATTTTTACAATCACATCCACAAGTCTGGAATCCGATTCAGAAAAGGAATGTTTTTATTTTCCTAGTTAACAAACATTGCTGGCGGTGAGTGGGGCTAATGCTGGCGAGCAGTTTACAGTTCCTACAGAACGCCGCGCTGCCTCACATCAAACACAGAAGCAATTAGGTTGAGATGGCTGTCTCTTTATCACAGGGCGAAGAGAGTTAGTGCAGCAGCGCTGCAGGCAGACTAATGGCCTAATGAATTAACGCTACTGTGACCCTCCACATGGAGAGCATCCACAGGGCCCTCTTATTATTCGCCAGTTTAAAGAGCACACTCTGCCTGTGATGTCCTTTACTGTGCAGACTGGATTTCCACAGAGCCCCTTAAGCATGATGAGTTAACACAGATACAGTTTTTTTTTTCCTAGCTTATTTATTTTTAGCTGATGATTATGCAACTGACATTGTTGAAACACGGGCTATAACACGCGCACTCTTGATCAGCCATTTTCTTATTCCACATACAGTGTTGTGCAAAAGTTTTAGGCACCTGAGAAAAAGAGATTTAAAACGCTTTTTGTTTGTGCGGTTAAGCCTTTATTTATTCAGAAACGCACCAGTGCTAAACACAGATATAAAAAATCCATGCAAAGACAGTGAGTTCAAAATCGTATTCATCTTCAAGAAGACATCTGGAACCCAACCTGTTTGCACAGTAATCTGGACGCTTCATAAAATTGATACAGGTATATTTCACGGTAGATTGAGTCAAAGGAAAAAATCAAGGAACATTTCTAAAACTGGGGTTCAAAAAATGATTAAAGGATCCAGAGAAATGTGGACTCTATACTAGTAGAGAAGAGAAAACGGAGCTCTACTCTACCTTCAGATGGGAAAAGAAACGGATCATCCACGGCTGTTTCTGTCAAGAAGACTCATCACTGTTGAGTTGAAAGGATGTGTTGCTGTTGCTGAGAAAAGGAACTCGTGAAAAAGAGCAAAAAATGACTGTCTGAGATGTGGAGGAAGGTTTTATGGAGTGTAAATTTGTAATTGGGATTCACTTGGATTGTGAGAAGCCACACATGCAGCAAACTTTTAAACTGAACTTTGGTTTCCAGAGGGGGTTTTGCTGGTTTTATGAGTGCAGTGCAATAAAAATGCCAATTATTTCCTTCTCTCCGTCCTACAACCACATGAACTCGCTGGTATCCACTGGTATCCAAACGTTTTGAGCGTTTTCATTTCTGAAATTGGCTGATGTGAACTACAAATAGTTGAATCAAATTAATCGGAATGTAAAGCTTTTTGTAAAGTTTTGTTCGATGCCTCTTTCACAGTTCTCCAAGTCCATGGTGCTGGACGTTTACAGTGACTACGTCAATAACTTCACCAACGCCATGGCGCTCATAAAAAAGGCCTGCTTATCTAAACCTTCCTTCCTGGAGTTCCTGAAGGCAAGTACAGTCTGCTTTTTAGTCACTTTAACCAAGAGAATGCAAGTCATGTTGTCGTAATACACTTATTTCTTTCTTTGGTTTGAAAAAAGTGAAAGTGACTATTCTTGTCACCGTGGAACACGGCACAGCACAGAGTGAGTCACAACGAAGTTCACCCTCTGGGGGCAGCTGTTAAAAGCTCCCTAACTACTAGGCCCAGACTGTGCCCCATTAAAACCGCCATCCATCCATTTTCTGCGCCGCTTATTCTACCAGGGTCAAGTGGGATGCTGGAGCATATCCCAGTGCTCGGACATTGCATAGCAGACAGAAGCCCTGCGTTTTTTTCTTCTTGAGTTTCATCATTTATGGCCTAAATTGAAGGCTTAGCTCTTATAGTCATGTCTCAAAATCAAATAATGTTCAGTACTATGCAAAACTTCTTCATGTCTTCATAGTTTGCTTCCAAAGAGCCAGACTTTCTAGTATTTTTAATGTATTGTTGAGGAACACTTCTCCAGCCTTCCTGAAGGACAACCTTTTTGGCTCTCATTTTCACTCCTGGTACTTGACCAGTTTCATAAGATTGTTTTCTGCTGATTAAGCCACAACGTGACCTACGTATGAATCATTCGAGCAGAACAAAGCATCTAACTTAAGACACGAAGCAGTGAAGAAACAGGTGCCGATGATTCCAGAAGATCAGGCTGGTGCTGAACGCTGAGACTTTCGCACATTATTCAGTCATTTTATAAAATGAGCATGGATGTGGATGAATGTCTGGCAACCCAAAGTATTACAAAATGGAGTCAGATTTGGGGCTGAAATCCAAGACTTGAGCAAGTTTAACGTTTACGGGACTTTTTCAGAGGGAAACTTACACTGACAGGGTGCTTTTGTGCAGGACTAGGCTTAATCTATGTGTGGGAAACTAAGTCTCCATTGTATAAATTCACAGCCAAGCGTAGTCTGAAATATTCCCTCTCTTGAGTGCTTCCAAGTACACCTCCACTCTGACAGTACAGTGTCTAATGACTGCCAAAGGCTTTTGGCAAAGCTGAAAGAATCAATACTATAATACTAACCTCCACCCACGCCCCACTCTCTCAGTCTCTCTCTTTCTCTCCCTCTTCCTCTTAGTCTTCCCCTCCCTGAAGTGCCAAAATCTATCTGCTCTTTGTGGCGATGATTCTGTACTCAACCCTCAGTCTCTTACTCTTCCTGCTGTCCTGTGAAGCTAACTGAGATGTTTTTGAAATGGAACATCAACACAATATGCACTCCATATATATCTTACTGTGTGTGTGTGTGTGTGTGTGTGTGTGCTTGTGTGTGTCTGTAGAAGAAGCAGTCATCCAGTGCCGACCGTATCACTCTTTATGGCCTGATGGTGAAGCCGATTCAGCGTTTTCCTCAGTTCATTCTCCTCCTACAGGTCAGTGTTCTCATAAATTTCACAGCTTTTTTCCACACAATAAGGCACATCGGCTGTTTTCTCAGATCTCTTTGAGAATAAAGGAAAACGGTCAGTTTGAAACAGTCCAAAGCATTTTGCTTGGCTGCAGCTCAGGGACGCTGTACCCAGTGGTTAAATTCAGTTTTCTGGGGTTTATTTTAAAAAGGTCATAATTGTCTTCTTTTTCTTATGACGTGTTTCTGGATGTGTGACGTAGCCTAAAATCATTTTCAGATGGGGGAAATACATTTTCTGAGGGGGGGAGCTGTTGTTATGAGAGATGTCTTGAGAGTGAAACTGACACCCACAATTAGCCCACTTCTTTTTAGCAATCACAGAGCTGGCTGAAAACATTCTATTGAAGATTACCTTAAATATTTAACAATTAAAAAAATGTGATTGACTTCAGTAACAGAAAGGGAAAATGGAAAAAAAAAATGGTTGTATTTTATTTTATTTCATTATGTTTGCAATTGTCAATAATAATAATAACAATAACAACAACGATGATAATAATAATAATGATAACAATAATAATACTGATGATGATGATGACGGCATGATGATGATAATGATGATGAGGATGATTATTATTATTATCATCATCATCATCATTTTCGTCATCATTATCATCATCATCATATTCTTATCTTCTTCTTCTTCGTATTATTCTTATTATAATTAATTAATATTTATTGCATTACATTTCTAAAAAAACTATTTAAATACTACAAGTTGAAGAAAAACAGCGCTGACAAAATATATTTTCCTTTCAGGAAGCTTTAAAGAATTATATGTGATGCTGTTCAGCCTGCCAACCTTGAAGCACATTGCTGTCTCTGTTCCATTAAATTGCTATTGCGATATATAGGCGCTTATGCTAAAGACTCTCCCATGGTTACTGTGGTTACTGTGCTGTTGGACAACATAGTGATACACAAGAAAGTTTGCACTTTGATATGCAGGGTTGGCACACTCAAAATATTACATTTGTTATTAAATCCTCACAGAAGTACAGTTCTATACACTGATCTGTGGATAAGGAGTTTTATTGATTTACCTGATAATTTGGACAAAACAGTTGCAGGCAAATGCAAGGATTACTGGGAAATGGTTCTTTTTCTGTGATCTGGATTATGGTAGATGTCCAGAAAGAGCAGAACTCTATTTAGTTATTTTCCCTCTAAAACTTCCTTGAAAGGTGGGTGGGGTGTTGGTGGTCTAGTGGTAGGATACTCAGCTATGGCCCAAGAGGTCCCAGGTTAAAAATCCGACCTCCAGCACTTCCACCATTGGGTTCCTGAGCAAAACCCTTAACCCTGAGTTGCTCCAGGGGGACTTTCCCTGTAATCAGGAATTGGAAGTCACTCTGGATAAGAGCATCTGCTAAATGCTGTAAATGTAAATGTAGCAGTATCACTAAACCAACACTGTTAGAAACATATAAAATATTTAAAGATGGCAAAAGGATTTTTTGATTGATGACAAGAATGTTTTAATAGAAGCATTTGTTTTATACCATAAGGTTTTAAATGAGATTTACAAATGTAAATGAAAAAAATGAAAATGTTCCATACCCAATCAAGGATTGTTCATTCAAGCTCAGAACCTTTAAGGAACCTTTTCTCCTGAGCTTGTTCATTCAAGCTTAGAACCTTTAAGGAACCTTTTCTTCAAAGAGAAAATCTTTCTTTGTCTAATTGTACTTGAATTCAATGATATTGAGTGGGGAGAAGATTTCTTTGGAAATTTTGGCTTGCAGACTGCTTGAATCAGGGAAGTGTCATGTGACAGAACACACCTGGGCTCATGAGGGCACTGGTGTGCTTCACTGGGGTCTGGCTTTATAAGCCCCAATGAGTCAGAGCAGAGCGTCAGTCATTCACACAGGTTCGTGGTAACAACGGTGCCTTAGTTCTGTATGTTTTATGTTCAGTATAGTTAATAAAGTTAAGTACGAGACTCCTGGCTACGCACTTATGTCCTACCCACAACACCCCAGCCTTACAAATAGGCAGTTTTTATTATGGCGGTTTATATTCCACCCAGTGCTAAAGCTAACAGCGCGCTGGCTGAACTCTATGGAGCTATCAGTGAGCTCCAAAACTCCCATCTGGACGGCCTGTTCATCGTTTCAATCATGCAGATCTCAAGTCAGTTCTCCCAAAATTTCATCAACGTGTGGATTTTGCAACGAGGGGGGAAAACATGCTGGACTGTGTTTACAGAGCCGGCGCGTACAGAGCGGAGCCCCGCCCCCACCTCAGACACTCAGACCGCATCTCTGTTCTGCTGATCCGAGTGTACAGACCCATCATCAGGGTGAAGCCCACCCTGAAGCAGGTAAAGACCTGGCCCACAGGTGCCATTTCTGCTCTTCAGGACTGCTTTGAACACATCGACTGGAACATGTTTAGGGAGGCTGCAACCTGCGGTGACTCCATCAACCTGGAGGAGTACACAGCTTCAGTGACTTCCTACATCAGCAAGTGCATTGAGGATGTTACTGTCTCCAAGTCCATCATCACACGACCCAATCAGGAAGCCATGGATAAATGTGGAAGTGCGCAGACTCCTTAGAACCCGGGGCAAGGCCTTCAAGTCAGAGGACGAGGCCACCCTAAGAACAGCGAGAGCGAACCTGTCTCGGGCCATCAGAGCAGCCAAGCGAGCTCACGCACAGAGAATCCATGGCCACTTCAAAAACACCAGTAATACATGGCACATGTGAAAGTGACAACCCTTGTCATTGCGAGGTCACAGCACAGCAAGCTTGAACCACAACAAAATTGGACCTCTGCTTTTAACCCATGCACACAAACACCGTGCAGCAGTGGGCAGCTATTGAAAGCGCCCAGGGAGCAGTGACGGGGACGATACCTTGCTCAGGGGTACCTTAGGGCAACCTACTTGTGAGGCAATCTTCCGATGCGGGGCCAACTCCCTAACCACTAGGCCACCACTGCCCCTAATGTGGCAGGGCATTCAGGCCCTCACCAACTACAGAACATCTCCACCTGCCTGTGACGGTGACTCCTTCCTCCCACATGCGCTGAACCGCTTCTACGCATGGTTTGATGTGGCGAACAACATGGAAATGAGGAAGACCATCCCTCCTCCAAATGACCAGGTTCTCTGTCTGACCACAGCCGAGGTGAGAAGATCTCTATTGGGAGTCAACCCATGGAAAGCTGCTGGTCCAGACAACATTCAAGGTCGTGTGCTCAGAGGATGTGCAGAACAGCTGGCAGATGTTCTCACCAACATCTTCAACATCTCTCTGAACACCACTGTTGTTCCCAGGTGCTTCAAGACCACCTGGAAGACCCCAGTCAGTCAGGATCAGTAGCAGCACCTGAAACACCATCACGCTGAGCCCATGCTCAGCGTGAACGCATGCTCCAACAACCTCACGTGGACTCTCAACACCAACTCCATCACAAAGAAAGCCCAGCAGCATCTCTGCTTCCTATGCAGACTGAGGAGAGCCCATCCTTTTTTACCCATCCTCACCATCTTCTACAGAGGAACCACTGAGAGCATCCTGAGCAGCTGCATCACTGCCTAGTATGGGAACTGCATCGTCTCAGACCGCAAGTCCCTAGAACGGATAGTGAGAGCACTTGAGAAGATCATTGGTGTCTCTCTGCCTTCCATTCAGGACATTTTCACCACTCGCTGCATCTGCAAAGCAACCAGCATTTTGGATGATCCCACACACCCATCCCACACACTTTTCTCCAACCTGCCATCTGTGAAAAGGTTCCGCAGCACACGGGCCTCCACTACCAGGTTGGGAAACAGTTTCTCCCCCTGGCCATCAGACTTTTGTACTGCTAATGTCTTTCCAAAAACCTGCTACTTCTGCCATTTTTCCTGTTATGCACTAATAACCATTCATGCACACGAGCCACCTTAGCACTTACCGCGCCACTCATTTATTTATTTTTGCACTCCGCACTTTAGTTACAACACTGCTGCTCTGTTATGTTGTCCAATCATTTCTGCTGCTTTGTTTCATAACACTGCTGCTCTCTGACTGATGAATGTCCTGTCTGTTGTTCTGTCTGTTGTCTACACTGCTAGTTCTTGTCTGTACTTGCCTTGTCTTGTGGTTAATGTGTCTGATGTCACCTTATGTGTAGCACCAGGGTCCTGGAGGAGCATTATTTCGTTTCCCTATGTACTGTGCATGTGGTTGAAATGACAATAAAAACCTAATCCCTGGGAACATACATGCCATTCCCACACACGCACACACACTGCAAAGACGTACAAAACCAGCTCTCACACCACATGCCACAGAGAAAAATGGGCCTGCAACAGAAACATCATGCTGACCTACAGAGTCAGACGACAAGGAAACGTAAGTATCTTTGCGTTCATCAGCAGTGGCCGGCTTTTCCCTGCTTTCCTCCTCCTTCATTCTGCTCATCTTCTCAGAAGCGAGTGAGTCTGAACTGCTCCGTTCTGGAACCTCATTTCATACCTCAGTAGGCATCGATTATCCATGAATTTTTTGAAAGATAACTTTTCAATGCGATAAATACGTTTTTCCTCTGCCCAAATTTTCAGAGCAGCACTGGGTGTGCATGTGTGGACTGTCTGTGTGTGTGTGTGTGTGTGTGTGTGTGTGTGTGTGTGTGTGTGTGTGTGTGTGTGTGTGTGTGTGTGTGTAAGAGATTAATCACACATTAGCTGGAACCAAACACAAAGCCTTGACTCAGAAAAGAGCTGGAATCTGCAAGAAAACAGCAGCAAAGACATGCTGTATTGGCTTTTGCCTCTGTTCTCTCTCTCTCTCTTTCTCTCTCTCTCTCTCTCTCTCTCTCTCTCTCTCTCTCTCTCCTCCTCTCTTTCTCTCTCTCTCTCTCTCTCTCTCTCCTCTCTTTCTCTCTCTCTCTCTCCTCTCTTTCTCTCTCTCTCTCCTCTCTTTTCTCTTCATCTTCTTCTCTCTCTCTCTTATATTTCTCTGTTTCAACTTTGATTCTGTTTGTCTCTTCTCCGCTCTTATAATTTATCTGTCAACCAATTTCTCCTGTTGTACCTGCTCTTCTCTCTGTCTCCCTCTCTCTCTCTCTCTCTCTCTCTCTGTCTCTTCTGGTCTCTCTCTCTTTCTCTCTCTCTCTTTCTCTCTCTCTCTCTCTCTCTCTCTCTCTCTCTCTCTCTCTCTCTCTCTGTCTCTCTCTCTGTCTCTCTCTCTCTATCTGTCTCTCTCTCTCTCTCTCTCTCTCTCTGGGTTCTGTCTCTCTCTCTGTCTCTCTCTGTCTCTCTCTCTCTCTCTCTCTCTCTGTCTCTCTCTCTCTCTGTCTCTCTCTCTCTCTGTCTCTCTCTCTCTCTCTCTCTCTGTGTCTTCTCTGTAATGGTTTGTACCTAATGGAGTTTTTTGTTTATGTCTCTGTTTATGCCCTGGCAGTCTGGAAGTCCTGAGACCATGTGATGATTGTAATGAATATAATAATGAAATGTAATGAAGAATGTAATCAGTACCTGATCTTACCAATGCTCTTGTGGCTGAATGTGATCAGATCAGTGCAGTACAGTTCCCACACTCCTCTATAAATGTTGAGATCTAATGCAGAAAGCCTGGAGAACTCATTTTGAAAAAAAAATACGGCTTTTTAAAAGCAAAAAAATCCCCCAAAAACAAAGACTTTTGCACAATATGAATGCAGATTCCACAGGAGGACTATAAGCCTGTCTCTGTCTATGTGCTAGGATATGCTGAAAAACACTCCGAAGGGTCATGGGACCGCCTGCCCTTCAGCTGGCTCTGACAGAGCTGGAACCCTGGCTGAGAAGCTGAACGAGTAGAAGAGAGTGGCTGGGCTGACCAGATCACTGAGCACGCAGCAGCTGGCCAGAGCGCCACTGACCGCGCACTAGGCAAGGTAACCCCAAATACACTTTGACCTCTTTAGGTCCAATATAATACATGCAGCCTGAAAAATCTGGTCTTCCGCTTTTTTGCAATATTTCTCGCTGAAAGTTCTGCTGAAATTGTCGATTCTAAACTAGATCCTGAGCATAAACTCATCATCAGAATCTCTGATACTGTTCTCACCTTTAAAATCATTGGAATATAAAAACAACTGATCAGCGTTCATATCCAGCACGTGGGGAGCAGTGATGGGTACAGTACCTGCTCAAGGGGAACTTCGGGGGCCCTACTGGTCTTGAAATCAAATCCAAGACCTTCTGATTAGTGAAAGTGACTATTCTTGTCATTGCAAGCCCACAGTGAACCACAACGAAATTGGACCT
Source organism: Hepsetus odoe (assembly GCA_017165825.1). Lineage (NCBI taxonomy): Eukaryota > Metazoa > Chordata > Actinopteri > Characiformes > Hepsetidae > Hepsetus > Hepsetus odoe. Next base: position 3,646,889 of record CM029393.1, on the reverse strand, counting down.
CTGCATTTAACCCATGCACTCAAACACCTAGTGGCACAAGGGGGCAGCTTATGAAAGTGCCCGGGAGCAGTGGGCGGGGGGGTACCTGCTCAAGGGTACCTCAGGGCAACCTACTGGTAAGGGGCCTGATTATGGGGCCTATTCCCTAACCACTAGTCCACCGCTGCCCCCTGTATAATTACTTTATATTATTTACCATTTATTACATTTTCTTTTCACAGGACACTTGCAGTTGTAAGTAAGGCATTTAATATTTTATAAAATTACAGCACATAATATAATGTAAAAAAGAGTCCAGGAGGCTTCTGATTTCTCAGCTTGTGCAGGCACCAGGGGTGTGTTTATTCGGTAATGCATTTGACTGTGTCACAAATTGGAGCCAGAGGCCGTGTAGACTGTGGACATCTCAAGTTTTTATTTTGCAGCTCTCATATTTCAGAAAGAAAAACACCAAACAAAAATGTTGCCAGTGCCCCATCCTTCAGACATACATGTTGAAAAAATTCAAGACTGAACTGTTCCTGTTTTGCAGTTCTAGCAATTTTGGGAACTGTGGTGAAATTGAGTTCAGCCACACTGAGGTCTTGTGGACCAGCACATAAAGTGAGTTTCCAGTAATGCAGATCACAGTGTTCTTCTCTGCATGGCTCAAACTTGTCTACTGAGGATTTTGCTTGTTTGGGGGAAACACCAAGCTTGGATTGTGCGTCCAGTGTGGAGCAGGTCGGCTCTATGGGACACCAATATGTCTCGGAAATAAGAGCTGCACGTCCAACAAGGTGTTTCAGGCAAAAGGAAAAAACGGGTTTCTTTCTCAGGAAGTGTGACTTTGCGACTTTTTACCAGCATCATAACACACCACACAACAGACAAAACTCAGAAAAGCAAAATAGGACCCTCAGCTCCTAAACTCCCAAGATCCTCAGCTCCTGACTTCCCTTGACCGGTGGAAATGCCCTCTAACATATTTTAAAAGCTCAATGAAGAAAAGGAATATGGAGCAAATGTTTTGCGTACAAAGCTGCTCGGGTGCTGAAACGTTCGACTGAGGAGCAGTTCGAGATTCGAGGTACCAACGTATATATGCCATTTTAAAACCCCACCGCTGGTAAGATTTATATTTGTTAAACTCCGTCTTAACATTCATTGTGTAGGAGCACCCAGCAAAGCTCAGTAGCATCTGTGTGTGTGATCTTTTGCACCACGCCTCCAGAACTTCCATTAAAGCTGCTGTTTTTTTAAATCAATGATATTCTCACACGTCCGCACTGGAGATCCTCTCAGGACTAATGTAAATGTAATACCGAAAATGATTTCGAACTGAAGTAGACTTATAGACAAGCAGAAACCATTCCGTATGTAGCCCAACAGTGTAATAAATCATGATCTTCATAATATCAGTCCAGCATGAAGCAGTTTACACTCCTTCCTTAAATATAGATCTTTAACCTCAAATAACCTCCATTACTAGCCATTGAGTGAAATCCAGCCATGATGCCTGCTACGGCAGCGTGGCCCCAGTGGTTAGGAGCCGCCCCTGCATCGAAGATTGTAATTGATTCCTCACCACCAGGTTGCCCTGAGGTACCCTTGAGCAAGGTACCGTCCCTGTCACTGCCCCTCGGCGCTTTCAATAGCTGCCCACTGCTGCACGTGTTTGCATGGGTTAAATGCAGAGGTCCAATTTCGTTGTGGTTCGCTGTGCTGCGACTCGCAATGACGAGGGTTGTCACTTTCACTTTTTATATTCTAATGATACACACTGAGTGACACAAACGCTTTCCCAGCGCTGTCTTCAGCTGTGAAATAACACACACATCTCCCATTAACACTGACAAGCTACAGTCATCAGCAGCCAATGATGACCCATTACTGTGGGCGAGCATGGCCCAGGAGCATGGTGGCAGATCTCCATCCACTGCACACATGCGCGCACACACACACACACACACACACACACACACACACACACACACACACACAAGCACACACACTCACAAGCACACACACACTCTCACAAGCACACACACACACTCACAAGCACACAGCTTCCCAGCTGCTGCAAATCTCAGTGAAAGCATTTCTGAATAAGAGGAATTAAGGAGTAAATGAAACATTTAATTGGAAAGCGTGATGCGCCCTCTCTGTCTGGTACTCTCTCTCTCCTCCCCTCTCTCTCTCTCTCTCTCTCTCTCTCTCTCTCTCTCTCTCTCTGTCTTTCTCTCTCTCTCTCTCTCTCTCTCTCTCTCTCTCTCTCAGCATTGCATTATTTCCAAAGCACCTAACTATAAACACATGCCACTCTCTTCTCCTTTCCTTCATTGTTTTTCTCTCCCTCTTACTGTCTTTCTACTTCACTCTCTCTCTTTTCTTTTTTGTCATTGTTTGCCTCTTTCTTTACTGAATTTGAATCTTTCTTTCTTTTTACTCTTTCTTTACTCACTACTTTAGTTTTTTCCTCGCTCCATGTCTTTTCTTTCTTTCTTTCTTTCTTTCTTTCTTTCTTTCTCTCTTTCTTGCTTTTTTTTTCTCCAACTTTTCAGCCTTTCGTACTCCTTCTTTTCACCCCTTAGTGCTGTCTTTCTCTCTTTCTCTCCCTTGAACTCTGAGATTGGGGCTGAGCTGATTGTTGCGTGAGCTCCTGCAGGAGTTTCATTGAGACAGAGAGGCAGAAGTTCAGCAGGGAAAACACAGTCACTTCCATTAGCCCATATGCACTCAATGAAATATTCATCCAGCGTGTGAGTTATCTGAGTTACTGTAGCAGCAGAGTTAAAACAATGTGTGGGAATGCAGGCGAAGTTTCACTGTCAACCTGTTTAACACACATCATCCTCTATCCTTCTTCACTCTCTCTCTCTCTCTCTCTCTCTCTCTCTCTCTCTCTCTCTCTCTCTTTCTCTCTCTCTCTCTTTCTCTGTTTAAGCTCAGTTCAGTCATTCCTCCACTCACACACACACACACACACACACACACACACACACACACACACATTCAGCTGTTTTAAGGTGCTTCATCATGCATGCAAACCCAGCCTCTAGGGATACACAAGCCAGTGTATTTCTTTGTGCTGGTCCCAAGCCTGGATAAATGAGGAGAGTTACGTCAGGAAGGGCATCCATTGTAAAACTTTTGCCAGAGCGTGTTGAGCAGATTGTTTGGGGGAGCTAATCAAGTTCATGTTCAAGTTCAAGTAGGTTTTTATTGTCATTTCAACCACATACACAGTACATAGTGAAACAAAATAACGTTCCTCCAGGACCCTGGTGCCACACATAAGACACAAGACAAGACAAACAGACAAGTGCAGACAGAACAATAGACAGAACATAGAGTGCATTCATCCGACGGATAGCTGCAGTGTTGCAGAACAAAGCAGCACATGTTGCTGGCAGTGTGATGGAGCAGCAGTGTTTTGGTTAAAGTGCGGGTGCAAAAAATAAATAAATAAGTAATAAGTAGTAAAGTATTGCAGTGGTAACGTGATTAAATCAGTTCAGAAGTCTGAGGGCCAGGGGGAAGAAACTGTTTCTCATCCTGGTAGTTGAGGCCCGTATGCTGCGGAACCTTGTCTTGGATGGCAGGAGGGAGAAGAGAGTGTGGGACGGGTGAGAAGGATCATCCTCAATGCTGGTAGCTTTGTGGATGCAGTGAGTGGTGAAGATGTCCTGAACAGAAGGCAGAGAGACACAGATAATCTTCTCAGCTGTTCTCACTACCCGTTGTAGGGACTTGCGGTCTGATGGTTCCCCTGTAGATGCCCCCTGTGGATGGGTGGTGGAAGATGGGCTTTCCTCAGTCTGTGCAGGAAGTAGAGACGCTGCTGGTGTTGAGGGTCCATGTGAGGTTGTCTGTTAAGTGAACACCAAGAAACTTGGTGCTTTGGACCATCTCCACAGGTGAGGTGTTGATATTCAGTGGAGAGTGGTTCCGGCGTGGTCTCCTGAAGTCAACAACCATCTCTTTAGTCTTGTCAGCGTTCAGAGACAGGTTGTTGATTCAATCAGTCAATCAACTGTTCTAACTTACATTTACGGAATTTAGCAGACTTCCATGTCCCAATTACAGGTTCAGGGTCTTGCTCAGGGACCCAGTGGTGGTAGTGCTAGTGGTGGGATTCGAACCTGGGACCTCTTCAGCCATAGGTTCATAGGCAAGCACCCTACCACTAGACCACCGCCACCTTAGCTTGTATTATCTTGGTAGAAAAGCACTGCCAAAAGGATGGGACGCGCTGCACAAGAGCCTATGTCGCCATGTCCAATGGCAAGTTTTAGCTAGAGGGGTATAAAGTCCATAAAGTCCCACTCAACTGCCAGTTCTGGGCTGTAAAGCACTGGAAATGCCTTTTCTAGAGTGATTTAGCTCATGTGGGGAACCAAGCATCCAACATCAGTAGCTGATCTCACTATTGTTGAGCTCACTCACTAATGATCAGACCCTCACAAAAAAGTTCCACCATCTATTGGAGAGCCTTACAAGAGTGGAAGCTGTTGCTCCAACAAAGAAAATAATTTTCACTATTAATTAAAAACAAATGTTTAAGTAGAAAAGTAGAAATCTAAAAGAAATCTACACCGTATGTACTATTTGCGAGATACCACTTTATACTGTTTTTAACTTGTCAACATTCCCACATCAGGTTAACATTCTGGAGATGTTTGCTGTGCCTGGGTGCTCAGGGATGAATGTTGTTTTGATGCTAGGCTCAAGGGGGCGCTCTAATACCTACTCCTGAGCTCAGCTTTTTGACTGACTGAGTGTCTAATTTTTCAATGCATTTCAAACAAAGGTCGAGCAGCGTTCCCTATTCCCCGCAGATCCAGCAGCTCATTTTGTCTGATGCGATGTTGTGCCATGGCTAGAGAAGGAAAACAGATGCATTATTTATAGCAGTGCAGTCTTTTGAATGATCAGGCACAGCAATACAGTGTTTGTTTGAAGTGCCGAGCTGTGTGGCTCGCTGTCCTCTCCCTGCGTAAAGGTTTATTGCTACAATCCAAGGAGGCTGGGAAAGCACAGGGTGGCTGATTGATACTCATTACTTTTTTTTTTTTTCATCTCCTGTTGCAAGTTCAGGTTTAGACACACAACGAATAAAGTGCAAACTTGTGTGGAAGACTGATTATCCAGTAAAAGCACTGTTTATTGACACTGCACAAACTGCTTTTTGACATGTGCCACCACCATGTATTCCTTTGCCACAGTCAACTAATATATATTTTGTTCAACTGTATTTCAAGAAAATGCTTTTCCAACACGGCTTTCATTCAACAGCACTCATAACTGTTTTAAAATGATCATTCCCCACCATTGTTTGTATCCCATAAAACTTCATGGATTTTTATTCTGTCTTTAAGAATGATCTCTGTTCTTGTTGGCGGCTGTGTATCGTTTTTGGTCTAAAAGCAGTGCAGGCTTTAGCTTCAGCCTGGCTGGGTAAGGCTAAACTGCTGCAGGTAGAAATGTGAAGGTGTTGTTTCTGTGTCATTATGGAAGAAATTCCAACAGGCTTGTTGAAGTTAATGTTTCTGTAAACAGCTGGTTCAGCTGAGCAGCCGCTGTGGCGTCAGTGTGAGAGAGTTTGTCAAAGAACAAGTTTGCTTGATTCCTTAATTGAAAACACATTTTCTCTACAGAGAACACACTTCTGTATGTCTTAAATAAAAATTACGCTCTAAAAAATGAAAAATCACATCATAGTATATTATTTATGGTTTTAGTTGGCACTCATATCCACGGTGTCTTCCGTTCCCTAATTAAAGGGACAGTCTTTTTGGAGCAGCTTGAATAGATAGATAGATAGATAGATAGACAGACAGATAGACAAATACATTAGAATAGATGTCCTTCAACTATGGCAATGAATTCTTGTAATAAACTGGAAGAAAAAGGAAGAAGCCAGAAGTTATTGTAGGTATGATACTTCAAAACCCTTTCAGCCAAATTCTAGGTACAAAATGGAAATGTTTGCTTTTGTAAAGATAGTTTATAATAACGTTAATCTTATTGCAGTAAAAAACACATTTATACACACCAGAGTGAATCCCAGAGCAGCTGATAAGGCTGTCCTTGGAAAACTGTAAAATCAGCTGTTTTGATGAAAAAAGCTATATATAAAGCATATGAACATGTGAACAATATCTGGATCCAGCCTGTTTGTGAAAATATACTGCAGCTTGATGCTTTATCAAGTCCTACTGCTTTTGTTTTGACTAGAACTGTCACTGGATGCCTATAGCTCTACCAGCGTGGCAGCTCAGGCTGTGAGATGTCAGCAGTACAATTTTTCCATGCAATATGTAGAGAAATTATATGTGAAATGGTACAAAAAACACAAAACTAGTTGGAAGGCATGCAATGCAGAACGCTTCATGCTGCATGGCCATCTGTTATAACTGGCGTTAGCTATTTCAGGCCCTCCCGTGTGCTTATAATCAGTCATACAGTCAAGCAATCTGCAAACCTGTATTGAGCTGCATCGATCAACTGTAAGTGCTGTTATCCTGAAGTGGAAACATTTAGGAGTAGCAACAAGTCAGGTAGTCCCACATTGTCACAAAGTGGGACCCCCGGATGCTGAAATGTGAAAAATCATCCGTTCTTTGTTACGATACTGCAAACTGCTTCTGAGTCATTCAGATTGTTCAACGGAAACTTCATGACTTGGGTGAACAGGTACACCCAAATCTAAAACCAAGTAATGTAAAACACTCTGAAGTGTAAAGCCCTTTAGGACGGCATGCAGCCTGTTGGATGAATCTTTTTCAGGCCAATACCAGAAGAAAACTCCCTGCGTGAAGGTAGAGTGCAAGCATTCATTTTTGGTTGAGGAGGCATAATGGTCCTGGGCTGTTTCAGGATTTGGCCTCCAGGATTTGGCTCCGAGTAGCACAGCGATGCAGTGGGTAGCACTGTTGCCTCACAGTGAGAAGGCCCTTGGTTTCATTCCCAAGGTGGGAAAGTCCAGGACCTTTCTGTGTGGAGTTTACATGTTTTTTGTTTCCTCCATGAGCTCCGGTTTCCTCCCACCGTCCAAAGACATGCAAGTCAAGTAGATTGGAGATGCTAAATTGCCCATAAGTGTGTGTGTGTGTGTGTGTGTGTGTGTGTGTGTGTCTGCCCTGCGATGGACCGGCAACCTGTTGAGGGTGTTTCCCCGCGTTTTGCCCTGTGAGAGCTGGGATAGGCTCCACTCGCGATCCTTATCAGGATAAGTGCTTTCGAAAATGAGTGAGTGAGAGAGTTTGGCAAGAGTATTTGATCTGTATTACCCTTATATGAGGCTAGTTGTGCATTTGCAGGCACGGATGTGGCTTTAGAACAACAGATCATTTGAGCATCACAGTTTATATGTGTTTAAATGTTTTTTTTCTACACTCTGAAAGGAGAAGCTTTGGAGAGGAGCTCTCTTTCAGCTTTAACAACGAACTCTGGGAAAAGTCTTTATACTATAAAGAATAACTGGAAAACATCAATAATAATGATTTAAAGATAATTGCTTGGAGGGGGCAGTGGTGGCCTAGTGGTTGGGCGTTGGCCGGAGGATCGGGAGTTCGAACCCCTTCCCAACGGGTTGCCCTGAGGTACCCTTGAGCAAGGTGCCGTCCCCGTCCCGCTCCTCCCTGCGATGGGCTGGAGACCTGTCCAGGGTGTGTCCTCGTCCTTCGCCCTGTGTGAGCTGGGGTGGACTCCCAGCACGACCCCGCTTGGGACAAGCGGCAGAAAATTATGATGACCGACTGATCATTGCTGCTTGTTTTCTGACTTTTGCATAGTACTGTATAGCTTGGGTGCATTTACATGTATTGATTGTTTTCCTTACCTTGCACTGAAGTCTGAATTCAAATTAGTCTTAAACTAGAGCCCTCATTGACCTGTGCTTTGTTTTAGCTCTGATATGTCTATATAACTCACCACAGCGTCACATAAATAAACGGTAGCCTCATTGCACTTTAATTTGGATCGGTAGTGAACTGTGATATAGGTAGATCGATGTTATTACTTTCCAATATTAAATGCCCTAGCCTTCTTTCTTTTCTAAATCTTTGTTTTATTTACATAGATACATACATATCTTGTATGTATCTGTTGGCCACAGGATCGGAAGATCCCTTACCAGTAGGTTGCCCTTAGGTACCCTTGAGCAAGGTACCGTCCCCATCACTGCTCCCTGGGAACTTTCATAGCTGCCCCCTGCTGCACAGTGTTTGCATGGATTAAATGCAGAGGTCCAATTTCGTTGTGGTTCACTGTGGGCTGAGCTGGGACCTCGCAATGACATGAATAGTCACTTTCACTTTCACTTACATACATACCAGTTCAGCCCAGCTCTAAGGGATGCTTCACCCCAAACTACTTTATGAAAGTTATCACCGGTTGGAACAGAGATCATTTACATATTTCATACTTAAAGGCAGAAAAATGTGTTTGCTAATTCTAAGGGAAGATGAGAGGTCGGAAAATGATTATGTAAAAGGAATTATGACCATTTTTGCTTCATAAAACCACATAAATGTCACCACTGAAGAAAAGCTAGATAAATGTAGGATCTGAGTGCTTCAGCCCGAGAAATATTTCAGAAATGATGGCTGAACCTGACCATTCAGTCCAAATATTTCAAGGCAGATCATTTGCACATGTTTGCAAATTCAGTCACTTTAATGCTCCCTTTTGGCGCTGTTCCCTCCTCAGGTGCTGAATTCTGATCAGACCTCTTTGGTGCTCTGTGAGACACTGATTGAGAGCGTTTATGGCGATCGGGGCCAGGTCCTGAAGTCCAAGGAGCGCAGAGTGTTTCTGTTCAGTGACATGTTAATATGTGCCAACATCAACGTCAAGTAAGTATCCCAGCCAAGGTCGGTCCACTTATCGTTCTCATGTCCAACCTCGTCTCCCTTAGGCCCGGCTGACTGATGGCAGCACATCAGTGGGTTTAAATGCGGCACGGGCCCTCCCGAAACATTAGGCCCGAGGCAAAGGGGAAAGCCATAATGGTGAAGACGCTGCGCTGAATTGCGTGGAGTTAAATGGGCCTTCATTATCTGGGAACAAATGGCTGGGTGTTTAGCTACTGAAGCAAGGATTATATCCATAGATCACTGGCATAAAAGGTTCTTCCGTCCTCCTCAAATAGATTATCTATGACAGCACCATTGATCACATTGCAGCGGAGCAAAAGGTAAACAGCGAGGTTTTTTTCTCTCTCTCTCTCTTATGCAGTTTGCAAAAAGCTCATGTTGATGCCTCCTCTTTCATCTTCACAATGATCACCATTCAGTATCTTCTTAGCAGCGCCATTCTCCTGAAGTTGACTTTGCTTGCCCTTTAGAAAAAAAAATCTAACAAAGTGATCATAACGTTGATTGTGCGTCGTTCCAGGAATACATGAATAATAATGAAGCCTCCGAACAGCCGGGGGTGTCAGGCTCCCTTCTTCATGCCCACAGCTGATCAGACGCATTGTAATTTCAGCCCAGCATTCCTTTCATGACAACTCAAAGAGTGGTCTTCTGACAGAGCCGTGTGATGTTCAGACAGAGGTTTTTTTGGGGGGTTTTGGAGGGTGGAGGAGGAGTTTGGAAGATTTTCATGGTTAGAATTTGTTTTTTTTTGCAATTTTTTGCCACCAGGGGGCCCCCAGACATCAGCAGCCTGGTTCCTGTAGGGCCCAAATACACCATGAAGTGGAGCGCCCCCTTGATGCAGGTCCAGGTCGTGGAAGTTGGACAGGAAGTGGCCCAGAGCAAAGATATGCCATTCCAGCCTGGAGGAGTCAAACGGCCAGGAAATTCTTCAGCCCCAGGTAGCTTTGACCTCTTCCGTCTCCACTGGTGTAAACCTGCTCAGTTTACATACAATTATTTGTTTCTTTCCTGAGGCTTAATGATTATATATTTTTTATATTGTTATTTTTTTGTCGTTGATATTAAAAATGTGTGCCCTACATGGGTGTTGCCAAGAAAACAGTCATGAAGAGTTATTTAATAGAGAAACCTTTATAGTCACTGGTGGTAAATGGAACCAGGGGTTGTGAGGTTTCCAACACAAATTACAGGCTTTTAATTTTCCATCTGAAATGATGTGTAAACAGCATTGTTTAAAACCATTTATACTGACAGTTTGTGTATTTGCTTGTTAAAACATCAGTAACAATTGAGTTTAAAATAAATAAATAAATAAAATATATATATGAATATGCTGAAAAGGCTTTGTTAACCACCGTTAGAACACCTGATTTAATTTCATGAATTCATTAGTATATATTCTAAACTTAATTACAAAGATCACTGGGAGGAAAAAATGTGTTTTTGAGGTAACATTTGGGGTAATGGTGCCTTACACCATTACCTCAAATGTTACAGAACTGTATAAGCATACCCCTGTCTGTTGGTACCCCTGACACGTTGCAGCTATAGGCACTTCCCTCTGTTGTCTATGCCCTTGCTCCGCCGCCGATGTGAGATGTGCATTGTTTGCATAGAAACTCTTCCCTGTTGTTTATTCAAGGGGGAAAGCAGCACTAGATAAAAAGTTTGAAACTTCCTTTCATAATGACAGTGCCCCTCGCTACCTATTACACATCCCGTTAACATGCGCTGTGAGTGGACGTCCCATCAAAACACTTTGGATCAGTCGAGTGTTTTCTTGTGAGACACCTTTTTATGGCCTTCCTGGATGGGTTTATCTCCCAGACGTGTGGAGATAGAGAGAGAAACAACGGAGGATGGCCTGGGAAATCTCATTTCACTCTCTAACAGACCACAAACATATTTAGAGAGCAGCCATCAATCTGCAAACATTACCCCCCCAAAGCCTCAATATTTCCAATTAGAACGAGCAGGAAGATTGAATCGGAGCCCAGCATTCTCCTCTGAAAATGCAGAGAAAAAGAAGGAGATAAGGGGTGAGGTACATGGAGAGCATGAGACAGAAAAGGAGGAGTTGAGAAAGCACACCTCTGTAAAAATGCTACAGCCATCACGTGTACAAAGCAGTCAAATCGGCGATGCGTGTCCAAAGTGTTGACTTCAGTCGTCTTCTTGTACTTTGTTTGGCTGCGCAGAAATGGATTTAATATTGCAATTAAAATACATTGCAATTAATAATAAAACTTACTAGAATATTTCATTGACATATAAATGAGCACTGCGTATGTGTGTGTATGTGTTTGCGTGTGTGTTCCTGAAATGATGCACAATGGGGTAGGCGTGCAATGCATCCTGCAGAAAGTTAACAGGGACTGGAGTGAGCTAGTGGCGAATTGCGTGAGCGGTTTTGAAGGATTTCAGTAGTTTTTTTTTTTGATGTATTTGATTTTATTAATGCATCACAAAAGCACATTGCTCACTGAGAGGGTCAAACTGGATACTCCATGACTGCACTGTTAATATTAACATTCATGTGAACATCCAGATAGCACAGAGTAAAGCTGTTCCATGAGGGAAGTTACGGGAGCTGTCCGGTGCTGAAACTCCAAACTGCATAACTTTTAACCCAAGACCTTGAGAGATTTCCGTCCTTTTTAACTGTCTCCAGAATTGTTAGTGTGAATGCATGTAGGTAAATGAATGAGCAAGTAGAAGTGTGCTGTTTTGTTTACTATGTCTTAATGTGTCACAATATAAATAATGCTTCAGGCTGCCTTTGATGTTTGATTGCATCAGTGTTGAGTTTGCATCACTTCCAGAATTCTGCATCAGTTTCCTTCATCATGGTAAAGGAGTGTTCAATCACTGCGGCAAATGCACATGGCACACTGCTCTATGCAACAGATTATGTCAGCGCTCAAGGCCTCAAGCTCCCATCAGATGAACCCTTGCAAACACCCACACATACATTTTTCACTGAATATTTTAAGGCTCCAGAAAACCAAAAATCTACAATGACTGGAAGTGCAAGGAAGCCAGCCAAGAGAGCAGGGTTATGTTTCAGTATATTTTAAATATTTGCTGCTGCACACTGTGGCTTCATGCCATGTAGGTCTCCACAGTTTCAGGGAGGGTGGCACACAGCAGCTCCAGTGCACTTCAATACCACACAAAGCCTTTTGCTGCGATAGTGTGAACAGCGTTCAATGCAGTTTTTACATGTTGACACAGGGAGGAAAAAAACACAGTATTGATAGTTATATGCAGCCATAGAAATGTTATCATGCTGAACATCTCTGATATTGTTGATATAATGTGGAAAAGTGCATTCTGGGCTCACGAGCTAAATGTTTGAATTGACCTAGTGTAGGCTGAGACACAGGCACCAAACCATTTCGTAAAGTGAAAGTGACTACCAGCATGAACACGCAGCACAGCACACAGTAAACCACAACAAAATTCTTTCGCTGCATTTTACCCGTACACACCGTGCAGTGGGGGGTCAGCTGTACATCCGGCTCCTGGAGAGCAGTGCTGGGGATGGTACCTTGCTCAAGGGTACCACAGGACAACATACTGGTCCTGGATTCAAACCCATGACCTTCCGATCCTATTCCCTAATCACTGACGCCTTAAAATAACTCAAAATAGTTCCCATCCCAGACCATCCCATTGCTAAATGCATAAAAGGATGCCATCATGTATCTGTGTGTTCACAATAGGATTAGCAAGAGCATCAAAGTGACCAAAAGTGACTCTCTAGTAGAGCCAGTAGTGAGGGGCATCATGGTGCACTGCGATAGCATCAAAATGAAACTGAAATTGGACGTTATGATAATGAGCTATGATGCTATGATCAGTCCGAATGTAGAAGCGCTCTAAAGAGTTCCTGATTGTGTAAACCTTTTGTTTCGACCAAACATCAGTTCCAAAGTACAGTGGAGGAGATGCTGATTATGGTTGCGGTGGGTTTTCCAGTTATGAAGGATAATGCTGATTTATGATATGTTTGAATAGGATGAACCCACCGTGATCTCCAACATCTTTGACTAAAAGCTAGCAGATCAAACGGTCTACAAACGGTCACTTGACACAAAGTGGTTCTGTAGAGCTACGAATCAGCACAATTATTTGCTTATAAAGTGATCAAGACCAAGCATTCTGTCCCCGTCCACTTCCTTTAGGGCAGAGAGTGTCCACAGCATTCTGAGCGCTCCCAGTATGAATGTCAAGTCATAAGCTTGGTTAGGGAGCTGCCCTGGATCGGAAGATTGTGGGTTCGATTCCCTCACCAGTAGGTAGCCCTGAGGTACCCTTAAGCAAGGTCCCGTCCCCGTCACTGCTCCCCGGGCGCTTTCAGAGCTGCCCCCTGCTGCACGGTGTTTGCATGGGTTAAATGCAGAGGTCCAGTTTCGTTGTGGTTCTGTGTGCTGTGCTGTGACCTCGTGATGACAAGAATAGTCACTTTCACTTTTCACTTTATTTGACGCTTTTTGCAACTGTTGTTGTTACAAAGCAGCTTTACAGAATCCGGGTCCGAGGGCGATAGAGCCAAACTCTCTAAAACTGGAGGAAGAAACCTTCGGAGGAACCAAGACACAAAAGGGGAACCCATGCTCCTCTGGTCAACACGATAATATAGAAAGAGAAGAAAGAGAAGGTGCATTTTATAAATTAATAGAGTTAACGATGAGTTCTGGTAAAGTATGAGTTACGATAAAAGAGTCCATCAGAGTCTGTAATTAAAAGTTCAATTAGGCAAATAGTGGTAGTTCTGTTTGAGTGGGTGGAGCTTTTGTTAATCTTAGTTGGTGGCAGCAGCTCCTGCAGATGATCCGGTATGATGCAGCTGATCTGGAGTCCAGGTGGGGATGTACGTCCACAGTAATGTTGACTGGGATTTGAGCTTGAGCTGTGTCTGTTCTTAATGACCCACTTTTTATAATTATTAGCCACTTTAATGTAGGTTTAATGCAAGCAGTGTATAAAGTTTGTTTCTGGGGTATGAGTTGTTGCTTTAAATGCTGTTCAAACATTTCAGCAAAAATGAAGTCTTGACTGTTTAATGCACTGGCATGGAATTTCACAGTGGCAGGATTTTTCTGATCGCATGCGCCGATGGACAATTTTTCTCATTGAGTGCACAGTGGAGGGACGTAGTTGTAAAATCTTTATGTGCAGTTAACTTAACATAAAACTGTATTTTGGAAAGACCCTCCCCAGTCGGTGTGCAACCTGCGCCGCCTCACTGGCCAATCCAAGATCTCTCTTCCTGCGCTTAGCAACCTCTTTGGCTTAACTGCATAGACTCTTATGTAACTCTATGTAACTCTGAGACGTTATGTAACTCAGAGACGTCACCCTACCCTTCATATCCCAGCGTGTAGTTCTCCAGCCCTGCTCCATGCTCTCGCTGTCCCTTCTGCTGCTATTTTTAGCACACACACACACACACACACACACACACAGACAGCGTCATCACAGCTTTCTTCTCCCATGATGTCACTCTGTGGGGCACTCGGCCCAAATCATATCCCACGCTCCCCGGTCTCACCTCAGAATGGGCTCATTTTTTATCTCCTCCAGGCCCCACTGCCCTAATTTATTGATGGAATAGGCTGGCCTTCCAGGCGCCTCGGGGCACAGCATGCTGTATAGAGCTGTAAAACTTCTCAGGCCCTTCTGCCTCCTTGCCACTGTTTCAAGCACCCCCATTCACTTGTACTTCTAGACCATTAACAGTGAGAAGAGTTCCAGATAACACCTCACTGTCCAGATTGCCCATTCAGGTTCGAATCCCAGACCATTGGGTTGCCCTAAGGCACCCTTGAGCAAGGTACCGTCTCCTTCAGTGCTCCCCAGGTGCTTTAAATCGCTGCCCCGTGCTGCACGGTGTGTATGGGTGAAAAGCAGAGGTTGTTTCACTGTGTGCTCTGCTGTGTTTCACGCATGCTGTGTTTGACAAATAGTCACTTTCACTTTTTAAAATAGACTTTTTTCTGTGTGCGCCCTCTTGAGAGGGCCATGTTCTTGCATTTCTTGTTTACTCTTATAACGTGAACCACCTACATCATCACTATGAGCTCAAACAGCCCAGAAAGCACTGGTGAGGCAACACTGCCATGACTACAAGCAGCCATTACCCCACAACACCATTTGCATCCATTGGCTGATTATGTTTCCCAGGCCAAAACTGTACACTTTGTTGGTGTAGCAACAAAGTTTCCTATAAAGTTGCCTGATTTATGGCCATTTTGCTGTTATAATCAGCCCAGACAATGTAAATGAAGTGCTGGATATGAATGAGGAAAGGAAAAGCACACTGGGTTGAAGGCTTTGGTTGTTGTGTGTTGTGTGTTGGGGTGGATTTGAATAGAGCTCACTCTTTGGCTGCAGGCATGTTGACTTTGGACTCTTGGACCTGTATGGGTCTTGGCTGGCTGGGCTTTTGTGTGGTGTGTGTGAGTGTATGTGTGTGTGTGTGTCTGGCTGGAGCAGGCAGATTACCGTGTCGGAGTGTGAAAAACACAATCCCAGCACACCAACTGGATTAGACTGGATTACAACCCAGCACATTCACCTCTGGGGCTGTGGCCAGGACACTGACTTCAGGGTCCACACATACACACACACACTCTCACACACACACACAGAGGGAGGGTGGGCCTGTATTCAGATAGCCATGTTATCGATTGAGTCGTGCAGGCAGCAGATGTGTGGAGCCTCCGTCTAAAATCCTATTAAAACTCTAAAGGTGAGAAAGAGCGATAGATAGAGAGAGGGAGAAAGAAGGAAAGAAAAAAAAAAACCATGAAAAAAGCACAAAGAAGAGAACTTTTCCCCTCATTCTCCATCTGTCTTTCCTCCTCTTTCTCTCACTTTCTTTCTGTGTCCTCTTCACTCTTTCTGTCTTGTCTCTCTTGCTCCACATCTTCCTCTCTCTTTTTTTTTTCTCCCTGGCACTATTGATTCTTTGGGTGGAATCTGGGGACAGTGGAGGGGAAAAAAAAGGAAAAGACAAGAAGGAGGGGGGTGTAAATCGATGGCACATTTCACGTCTAATGAGACACCTTCGCTCTCTCCTCCGCCCTTTAAGGTCTTCATATTTCCCTATGTCTCCACATTTTTATTCCCCTCCCCTCTCCTCCTCCCTCTGTGAGCTTTACCCAGCGTGTTTCCACAAACAATAGAGAGTCGATCTGTCTTCTTCATTGATCTCCTTTGTTTGGGGAGGAGAGTATCGGTGAATGAAAAGTTTTGTCATGGGCTTCTTGGCTCTGAGGCTTTAAAAAGTTAAGCTTTCTTGAAGGGTGTGTAAGATTTTCTCAGATTGCTTTGGGACTGCTGCACAGGCTGTATTACTGTATGGAATATCCTACAGCATGGCGGTAGCCTGGGGTAGGACACTCCTCAAAGAGATAGTAGGTTCGAGCCTGGCTCTACCCTGATCCAATAGTGCAGGTTCTCAGTGCAGGTTCTTCATTTGAGTTCCTTTCCAGATGGCATTCCTCTTTCCTATACGTAAACCACTTTAAACTCTGACAATAGGCTTGGTTATAATGTTAACTTTCTTTTTACGCACCTTGACAACAAAGAGCATTTCAGAGTGAAAAACCGTCTAAAGACATTTTCCAAGTTCTTTGATGCCTTGAGCACAGTTTTTCCCCCCACCACGATCCACTGCACACCACTTTGTTTCATGCAAGTCTGTTTTTGTTGTAGCAGCAGTTTCCCACTGCCTACACATCGATATGCCTGTCAGTTGCAGGTCAGTTATTTAGACTTCTCCTGTCAAAGCAGTTGGTCCTCCACACCGGGCTAAAATATCAAGCAGCTTCTCTGACCCAGATAATTGCTATCAGGGTTTGATTGCAGCTACAAGAACAAAGTCAGGTTCTGATGGTTGATAAGCTTTTCACTCCAATCCACTTCAAAGATGGTGAAGGGAGGTATATCACTGACTTGATACCCTCCTGTGGTTGCCATTGGGCACTTTAGGCTTATTTACAGCTGCCCTAAAATGTCCTGTTCTTTTGGCAATGCTTTTCTCACACCTTGCTCAAAGGTACTTCAGTGGGCAGAGCTAAGCTTCCGTTCACTGAACAGACAGATTTGAGAAAATGCCTTAGTTGCAGAAATTTGCAGAAACAGCATTTTCAAAATGGCCTGTTAATGCACAGTCTCCGTGTTTAGAATGTCCATTATCCATTATCTGCCGCTTGTCCCAAACGGGGTCGCGGGGGAGTGCTGGTGTCCAACCCAGCGCACACAGGGCGAGGACGGGGGACGCACCCTGGACAGGTCGCCAGCCCATCGCAGGGAGGAGCGGGATGGGGACGGCACCTTGCTCAAGGGTACCTCAGGGCAACCTACCGGGAAGGGGTTCGAACCCCTGATCCTCCGATCATGTGGCCAACACCCTAACCACTAGGCCACCTGTTTAGAATGTATGCTCTGCATATTAAATAGAATGTTTCAGAACGCAGTTCATGAATAAATATGTATAGACAGCTTAAGGGAGCAGAAGTCTCTAATTAGAAGGGATGTCTGGATACTTTTGGACAAATACTCCATTGTATCATCTACTATTTTACATCACAGCAACTTTGGAATTGCAGTGTGGCTTAAAAATCACCCAGAACATTTCAAGGTCTTCTAAACAGATGTTTGATTGACAGGTAAGGTGATCCTGGGTCCGCCTCGACTGTACCAGGAGCTGCAGGAGCTGCAACATGACCTTTCAGTGGTGGAGCAGGTCACCCTGCTGGTGGGCACCTTACAGGGCACATACCAGGTAAAAGAAAACAAATAAACATGCACCTCAAAACCCTCACCACATCTTATCAGTCTTAAAGCCCTAACATTGCTTAATGATCCGGAGAAGCACTTTTATTATCTTGGTCACCATATTAGTTTTTGTGCTAGATTTCCTTTACGCTGTTTGTTGCTGAAAGCATACATCTGAACAAGACATTGACAATGAGCTGACAACCTTTCGACTTATTTACAAATACTATTCTCAAAAAGCTTTCTTTGAAAGGTAAAATTTCCCCTCTGCCAATAAATGATGCAAAATGCATCTAGAACCCATAAAGCAAAAGAAAGACATAGAAAGTTCAGACGGAAAGCAGTGTTTATATCAATCAATATAACCAAAGCTGAAGCACATGTACAAGCTGAGCAAAGATGCCTTTCAGGTAAGCCACAAAGAGGCTCCTAACAATGAAGATTTAAAGCACAATTAAAATGTAATCAAAGATTGGAAGGCGAAAGCTCGGATCATCAATTGATAATTGGACAAATATGCTTGATAGCATCACAAAAGCGTTTGAGCAGCTTCCTCGCAGGAAGACATCAGCTGGGAGACGTGTGGGGAGTGAGCTCAGCTTAGCTGGAATCAGGGCGCCTCCCTCATGCCCTAACCACCCTCAGAACCTCCGCTCGAAATATTCAAATCAGCCTCCCTAATACCATCCAGACTGGGGGAAATCGATGCTGCAGTCGTTTCTGGCGCCCGTCTCGCCTTGTACAACTTCACTTGGCCTTCCTCCAAATGACTGATTCACAATCATCAGAAAAATGTTCAGCAAAAGAAAGTGGGGGGAACTAAAGCAAAACTTTTGCAATCTCATCCGTCCTGGAGGAGGATTCCATTGGATTTGGCTGTAGGGAGAGAGGGAGTAATTGTTTTTGGAGGGGGGGTGGCACTTTAGTTTATTATTGTTTTTAATTTAAGAGTCTCTGAGTGCATCCAACTTTGAAAGTAATGGTATTATGGCGTTTAAAGAACAAGATCACATTTGCACAACCTACATCGGAGATCTACCAAGACATGTTTAGTGTGTACCGATTTGGACCAGAGCAGAGACTAACATGCTTTTAGCCACCATTGGTGTTGTGCTCAGCGATCTTCAGCTACCTAGGGCCCATCATCTGTAGGTCGTGGTTTGACCTGAAGTACCCTTGAGCAAGGTACCATCTCCATCACTGGGCGCTGGCTGCACAGTGTGTTTAAAAGTGAAAGTGACAACCCTTGTAATTGCGAGGTCACAGCACTGCACACCATGAACCACAACGAAATTGGACCTCTGCTTTTAACCCATGCGCACAGACACCGTGCAGCAGTGGGCAGCTATTGAAAGCGCCCAGGGAGCAGTGGCAGGGACGGTACCTTGCTCAGGGGTACCTCAGGGCAACCTACTTGGGAGGGAATCGGACCCACAATCTTCCGATGCGGGGCAACTCCCTAACCACTAGGCCACCGCTGCCCCTTTTAGGTTGAATGCGGAGAAGCATGTCATTGTGGATCACCGTGTGCTGTGCTGGGTCTTCACTTTCACTTCATTGCGGAGGATTCAAGCTGGAACCGAAAAGGGCTTTTCACAGGACTGATCCTGTGAAATTATAGAATTTTTCCAAATGTTTTGCTATGATGAAGAATTAAGATTTCCCTGAAAAAACAACATCATACCACCAACCTCTACCAAACTACAGTTAGTACAATGCAGTCAGACAGGCAGTCTTCTCCTGACACCCGTTTGTAAACCAGACTGCTTTTAGACGTGTGGATTTATACACACAGGGTGAAGGGTGTAGGCTGCAGGGTGTAGCTTCAACACTTGCATTTAATTATTCTAGATATTTTGTTGATTTCCTAAGTAAAAAGGCTCTATGTGTAACAGTCCCCCTAGATTTAACAGTGTCCCCTCCAAAGCCCTAAAAAGTTTATGCAATATTTTTTTATTGCCTTTAGATTAAACTGCAAAATTACACTTTTTCCACTAGGGGCAGCGGTGGCCTAGTGGTTAGGGAGTTGGCCACAGGATTGGAAGATTGTGGGTTCAAACCCCTTACCAGTAGGTTGCCCTGAGGTACCCTTGAGCAAGGTACCGTCCCTGTCACTGCTCCCCAGGCACTTTCATAGCTGCCCCCTGCTGCACGGTGTTTGCGTGCATGAGTTAAATGCAGAGGTCCACTTTTGTTGTGCTGTGCTATGACAAGAATATTCACTTTCACTTTCAATTTGCTTGGGGGTTCAAACCTTCCATAAGACTGAACATCATGTGGGTGTGTTTTTCTGTCTGAAGAACCTGAACACAACCGTGGCTCAGGATTGGTGCCAGGCCCTGCAGAGACTCATCCGAATAAAAGAGGACCAAATCCAAAGCGCCAACAAGTGCCGGCTTCGTCTACAAGTCCCTGGCAGGCCAGACAAGTGAGTAATGCCTCTGCATCGTGAGCTGTGAGAAAACTAAAGGGCCCATTTCATGGAAGAGCTACTTTTCTTACTTTTTGAAATCGATTTTGATGTAGTGTGTAAATACTTTTACACATCTAAAAGTTTCAAAACATACCATTTAATCCATTTAATCAAAATGCTGTTGCTAGGCTGCAAAACACTCTCAATGTCAGTGTATTATGGTCTGCTCACTAGTCCTATAGACATTGAAGCCCACCTTCTGATACTGATGAGTTTTATCACTGCAGACGGAGCAGCCAATCAGAGCAGAGGTTATATGTTATTTGTCTTAAAGGGACAAACACAAAACGAAAAAAAAAAGAACATAAATGATTATTTAGATTATTTTTTCCCATTAAGGGTTCCTGTCCTCTGTTGGTCCTCACAATGCACCGCAACAAAACTTTAGTGTGTGTGTGTGTGGCAGGCGAATGTGTGGGATGGCTGCTACATATGATAATGTTGAACATGGTTCAAAACAAAAAATGCTGCTGGTGACTAATGTAGGAAGTGCTGCTCAAAGCATTGTTGTAAACACAGGAAAACGAGTGGTTCCGGTCCCTTTAAGATTGAAGAATGAATTATTCTCATGGTTTCTCAGATGCAAATGCAACTGCGAAAGCAAAGGCAGAAAGTTCCGAAAAGCAGAAATGATTTCAAATAATTAAAAAAATCAACATGGTTTGCATCACGGTAAGGGTTCTGTGTTCTCCAGCTCCAATGGGAGCTTTGGGTTTCCTTTCAGTCCAAAAACAGCATTGGGTAAAATTGAGATGCACAATTTTTAGTCCTCTGAGGAACTGGCAGCTGGTCCAAGGTGTTTCCCCAACATCTGCAGCAGCAGCATCCTTCTAGGACCCTTGCTGGGATAACCGGCTCAGAGGACAGATCTTCTTGAATCTTTGGAAGCAGATCTATTCTCTAAGATCTCTGTTCCTTTGGGGCTTTTACAAGATTTGGAACATTGCTGTGAGGATCTGATTGCAGTCAGACACTGATCTTAGATGACAAATGCCACTCCAGCACTCCATCAGTGCAGAGAAAGCTCCACTGCTCCACATCCCAAAGCTTGGTGGCTTTTCTCATTTAGACGATGCTTGGCTTTGAGTGTGATGGCCTTAGGCTCATGTGTGACTCCTCCAGAGTGCCCGGTTCTTTTGGCAGATCTTCACTAACTCCAAGCTCTGTGTGTGCAACTGTCAGCAATGAATGCAGCTTAAAAGTACCTAAACTTTAGGAGTGTCACTCAAGTGAGAAAAGGGTTCTATGGGCATTATGTAGGTGTATGCTTTTGTAGTCCATGATTGAGCTCAAGGCTTTAATCTTGGTGCCATTTCTTTGATTAGCAATGATTAGGACACTCAGAATCCACTCTAGCTCATTTTTTCCACCCACTGAGACGTAAAGGAGCCCAGGATATACAGCTTCACTCCCAGCACTTAATTTTTGAAGAGCTGTTTGATGAATTCCCCTCATCTGTGTCCCAGACCGTGTCCGTCCCGGGTGACATTAAAAGATAATAGTCGGTGACAAACATTTGAACGCTCAGCATTACAATGATAGAGGATCCAGGCGCAACGTTCACTTCCACTCCGCCTGAGCATATTACCTAGCATTACATGTTCAGAGCTCTTAAAGCATGCTCTCCGCAACCTACAGTGGCAAATTACCAGCCTAATAGAACAGCTCGTCGGATCATTAAGTCATCATTGTGGAATTTACTTCATTCAGAGCTTGAGGAAAAAAGAGGAAGAAAAATGGTCGACGGGCTGCGACCTTGGTACAGTAGCATACATGTGTGGGCCTGGAAGCACTTCACTAACACTTGCCATGGAGCTCATTCAACACGTTTGTAATTTAGCCCTGCTTTCTGCGTCTTTCCCTGCACAGTGCCACAGTCATTTCTTTTAACTTTTTTTTTTTTTTTAAAGGGCCTTTATTATGTTATTACGGCACATTAGCAGGGGCTGAATATAAATGTGTTGAGGCAGCTGCTGTACGTTTTTCATACGGCCTCGCACCTGGATGTGCTTATCCTGCTGCCATGGAGAGCAGGAAGTGTCACTCAGAGGGATGGCGCTGGAAAAGGGGGGAATGAAGACGGATTAGTGTGGGAACAGTAGAGGTGATGGAGGGAGGAGTGCGGGAGGAGAAGCAGAGAGAAGAGGAACGAAAGCTGGGCTTTGCTCATTGGGCAAACTAGCGTGGTGTAAACAGCAGGTGCAAAATGTATGAGAATGTATATCATGATGATACTGGCTGCTTCAAAACACCTGCCCTATTAGCTGTGTCCTTTGACTGGACACTTAGACGGTCACCTACCGTATAGATCAGCTATATAATTGGAAAATTCCAGGCTGTTGTTGATGACATTTGTCATCGGGCACATTTTTAGTTTCTAACTATCTGGGTGGTGGATCTCAACCCAGGGAGGGTAAGGGGCAGGTAATGAGGCAAAACAGAGGGGCTTTATACAAGTGTCACTAGGCTGAGAGTGATCCACCTAAAATACTCACCTAGAGGGGCTCTTTGTTTAGAAGCAGACCCCTAAAGAGGGGCGTGAATAAGCCGAATAATCGTATATCGTGTTAACGATCTCAAGCAATTTCATAACTATATTAAGCCATTTTCACACATCGATGTATCATATTTACATTGTGCAGTGTACCAGTCCGGATGGCTCGGCATTAAAGAGCATTACAGAATTCTATAAACAGTGCGCTGGCTTTTCTCCATAATCAATATCACTAATTACTCAAAGACTTGCTTGACTGATTGTTGCAGCCATAATATATGCTGAGGCGGGAGACGCATCCTCTATTATCTCCGAACCCAGACACTGAAAGGCCCAGTGGAGCGGCTGTCATGCCTTAGCTTTCCTAAACCCATAGTGGCAGGCAGAGCAGCCGTGCATGTCTCACACACCCCAGTAGGAATCTCAGGTCCAATCTGCTCACTCAGAAGTTCACAGGAGCCTGAGTGCTGTTCTCAGATCAACTAACACATCTCCTGGGTCTCCCTCAGCACTCTGGAGGCTGGGAGCATCCAGGCCTCCTGGAGCTTCTTCATGTCTTCATGAGACGAGGACACACATGGAGCGTCTCTTCACTGCATTACATTTTAGACAAGAGAGCTTTGTCACCTTTGCCAGCATGCAAACTTGGGAATATTGAGCTCCATGGGCTCCAGTTACCCAACCTTCAGAACTGAATTTTTCATAAATGTAATATTCCGTCCTAAACTGTTTACAGATGCTTTTAAATATGATTTTAAATATGACAATATGTACTGTCATGACAATTAAAATATAAGGTAACATGGCACTAATATATTATCCAGCACAATCTGTCATGACAGCATCTTCCATGACTTGAGTAACTGTTAAGTTAATGTAACTAAGCAGAGTTTTTTAAAGACTAAAAAAATGATTTTTGTCACTGAGCACAAACAATGGCAGGCATGTCATCTCCAGACGGTTCCGCAGTTCAAAATCAGTGTTTACTATCAATCTTGGGAAATTAAAATAGGAAATTGTTTGAATTCATATGCAAGGGAGAAAAAGAGCCAAATTTCAGCATCCACCTGTTTGGTGTTTTTATGGCACTAAAGGGCACTTTGTCCTATTTAGTAAATCAGGACATACTTTTTAAAGCCAAAGCAGGGCAGTAAATCTGCCCCTAGATGTTATGTTCTGCAGGCCTCACCAACATAGTTTGTCTGACGGATTACAAGCATTACAGAGAATTACAACCTGTGTGTAAACAAAGGCAGTCGTGACCTGTTGGACCGCAGCGGCAGGGGTGAGCTTCAGACCATCTGCTGTGTGGCACTTGAGAAATGAAGCCGTGCCAAGCTATTTCCATTGAAGTAAAGGCTGTTCCCAGCATACATCTATAGCTTTGTGTGACCTGGACTGGGTGGGGGCAGGTACAGGTGATATCCCAGGGCAATATCCCAGCAGTCCCAGGGCACATAGCAGATTGTGGGGGAAAAAATGTAGCTCACCTCCTGGGCTGCCAAGGGACTTTCAAAAATTCAGGATCTGAATTAATTAGCCATAATTGTCTTCATATTCAAAGAATTAGTCCAGTATTTATACTTAAATTCTAATTCAATCCAATCAAACTTGGTTCTTTTACCTGCATTTTCTGAATCAGGGTAATTATAACTTTTTATAAGGCCAGTACTTTTCCTATTATATCTATGTTACACCTACAGCTATGATGCACAGTTTTAAAGGGCCCATATTTAAATTTGCAGCATTTAGCAGACGCTCTTATCCAGAGTCCCCCCTGGAGCAGCTCAGGGTTTAGGGTCTTGCTCAGGAACCCAGTGGTGATAATGCCAGATGTGGGACTCAAACCTTGGACCTCTTGAGCCGTAGGCAGATACCCTACCTCTAGACCACCACCACCACCCATATCCATCCGTCCATCCATCCTCCGTCCATCTATCCATCCATCCAGGGTCTTGGCTGCTTATCCAGTCTCAGGCATGGGGTGGTTGAGCCTATTCCAGGGTTTGTAGGGTAAAAATCAACACCCTTGACAGGTTACAAGTCCATCAAGGACATTTCCTGCATTTGTCCTGAACTTAGTGATATTTGTGTTGATTCAACCATCATATTTCATACATTTTCCATTCTCTGTCCTGTAGAATCAAACAGGCTATTGTAGATACTTTTAATTCTATATTAGCTCCTAACCAATGAGCATATCTGGCACTGATTCCAAAATAAACTCTTGAACTGGTTATGCCAGAAATAATAGCCTGGGCATACCTGGAGTCCAAATGTAGCTTTTTTCAGTTCAGATTGCAGCTGAGAGGTTAATGTTGCTTACAAATACTAGAAGTCAATATTCAGCCAAACACAACATTAGCAAAAATATCTCTCAACCCACTCAGAACCAGTTCATTCATTAAGGGGGCACCGGCTTGTAGAGGTAATGGCTGTGCACAGCCTTTTTAGACAAATCCATGTCACAGTGGTGCAGTAGAGGACAGTCATAAATTAGAGGACAGTGTCCTTATCAAAAAAGTTCGAGCCTGTTGGACGTTTTTACTACGTACTATGACAGTCTGACCCTGAAGTTTTACAGTGAACTGACACTTTTAATGGTTATTATGAAATTTACAGTCAAGCCGTCCGCTTCACTATCATTATTAACACTGGACCAGGTGACCAGGGACTTGATAGTGAAACAGAATGTCACAGTTTTTCGGTCACGTGTTCATGGTCAAACTGTAGGGTTTTTGGAACTATGATCTATGATTTAGCTTTAAATGTAAATTATGCAGTTTTCCAATGAACGTTGATACTCTGGATCAATTCCACCATATTTAGCTGTGTTAAAAGTGTGTTACTCTTGCTGTATAAATTAATATTAAAATATAAAGCAACCAAATGAACTATTGAACATCACTGGATGATGTTAGCAGTCTTACTGCAGTAAATCTGTTTGGTAAGATCAACAGGGACAGCAGTGGCCTAGTGGTTCGAGACTATGCCCTGGAATCGGATAAGGGTTCAAATCCAAGACCAATAGGTTGCCCTGAGGTACCCTTGATTAAGGTACCACCCCTAACACTGCTTCCCGGGTGCTGAATCAGGCTGCTTACCAGGCTTGTTATAAAGTGAATGGCGAGATTTCAGCAATGGTTTTACAAAAAAAAAAAAAAAAACAGATTTTATTCTACGAAAATTTACATCATGCCATTTCTGAGATCAGCAACTGTACTTTTACCCGCACTCTGTGCTCCATGCACCATGCATAGGAAATATGCTCCCTCCTGCTGTTCCAGCAAGAACCAGGTGGGAAAAATTACGGTTGTTACGTTCGCTATTTTCATCTATGCACAAGGTAGCCATTTCTCTAAGTTAGAGGACTCCGCCCACTTTTTTTGTGATTGAGCATAAACTAGTACTTGTACCATCATGAAGCACAATCCCACATCCTTTGAAAATTCAGATGACATCTTGTGCCATTCTGGTATTCAACTCAGATAAATCTTCAGTGAATTAAATGGCTGTCAGTGGCAAAAAAAAATGTGGTCCATTAATTGAAGACAAGCTGCAAAATGGTTTTCTTCAGTTTATTGTATATTTTTTTGATAGTTCACACCCATGGATGAATTAGGAGGGGTAGTGGTGGCCTAGTGCCTAGGGACTAGGTGGTCTAGTGGTCGGATACTTGCCTACAAAACAAGAGGTCGCAGGTTTGAACTCCACCTCCAGTAGTACCATCATTGTGTTGCTGAGCAAGAGCCTTGACCCCAACTTGTCCCTGTAGTTCTGGATAAAATGGAAGGTTGGAAGTAAATGGAAGGTTGTAGGTCCATATCTCTGACCAACAGGGTACCAGAGGTACCCTTGAGCAAGGTACTGTCCCTATCACTGCTCCCCAGGTGAAAGTGACAACCCTTGTCATTGCGAGGTCACGGCACAGCAAGCGTGAACCACAACGAAATTGGACCTCTGCTTTTAACCCATGCACACAAACACCATGCAGCAGTGGGCAGCTATTGAAAGCGCCCGGGGAGCAGTGACGGTACCTTGCTCAGGGGTACCTCAGGGCAACCTACTTGTGAGGGAATCGAACCCACAATCTTCCGATGCGGGGGCAACTCCCTAACCACTAGGCCACCGCTGGCCCAGGTGCTGGACATAGCTACCCCCTGCTGCACAGAGTGTATAGGTGAAGCAGAGAATCGTCTGTTTTCTGTAGCCAATGCCATGGATCATTCAGAAGTGCTTCAGACATTTCCGAAACTTTGTTTACTCTCTGCCCAATGCACATGTCTCAGGCTTGCAGGGAGAGACATGTAGTGTATATAGACTGCATGTAAAATGAGCGAAGGGCCTAGTTTTTGCACTGGAACTATGAGAAATAGACAAAAGTATAGATAAAAGGTTTGGTTTCGGGCATTCATTCCGATGGTAAATGATGCTTTATTAGCTTCCACTATTTGTAAGCTACATTAGCCTCGGGTGCATGTAAAAAATGTAACTTCAGAGATTAAAAAAAATGTCTTGGAGAAAAAAAATGCGCTTGCCGATAGGACTGTGCAAGCACGGCTGAACTCTCACTTTAAACCTGACTTACTTCTGGGCTTCTGATGTCTCCTTCAATCAGTGTGGACGTGGCATGAGTATTTTGCGCTTGCTCCAACATCTGTCTTGTCCTCCTGTATCACCGTCACAATCATCGCTGACCCTCCACTTCCAATTTAAAAATCAGCCTGGGTCCTGCTGTCCATGCTGCCCTTCTGGTGTGGGATACTCGCTGCACTCACATCATCCCTGTGGCTGCTTTCATACATTAGAGGAGTAAAGATACAGGCAGCGATCCAACTGCACTGAATTTAGTGACCTTCTTCTTCTTCATTCACCTGCTCCCTTTTAGGGCTAGCCACAGCGGATCATCCATCCATGTCTTCCTGTCCTCTGCATCTTCCTCTTTCACACTGACCACCTGCATGTCCTCTCTCAACATGTCCATAAACCTCCTCTTTGGTCTTCCTCTTCTCCTCTTGCCTGGGAGGTCCATCTTCAACATCCTCCTCCCAAAATAATCCTGGTCTCTCCTCTGGACATGTCCAAACCAACATTATGTAGCTTCTCTAACTTTGTGTCCAAAACTCCCAACAGTCACTCCCGCTCCCAAATCTCATCCTTTTTAACTATATAAAAAAATATATATCTAAAATTGAATTATTATGCAAGAGAGTATACGGATCATTTTTCTGCATATATTCCAACTCCAAGCTGTATAAACTTGAATGCTAATTTGATTTAAGCAGATCAGGTGATGTGTATGTGTGTAATGAGGGTGTGTCCTAAGGAGGTCCAGGCCCGATATCAAGGTGTGCATATTTATTAGGCAGCTTCTCTTCCTCCTCAGGCAAAATGGGCCAAAAAATATCTCAATTTTTCAAAGGTTTTATGGACCGATGAGATGAGAGTGACTCTTGATGGACTTGATGGATGGGCCCAGGGCTGGACCATTAACTGGCACAGAGCTCCACTTCCAAATGTCAGAAATGTTTAATTGTACATTTTGTGTTGGTTTTTTTTTTATTATCCAATAATAAACATTTATTTTATTTCCATTACTTTAACAGATAAGCATGTGAGATGGAAACATTTTCATTTTTCATTTAATGGTGTAATAATTCTTCACACTAATAGTTGCCTAATAATCGTGCACACGTATGATCCCCTGAGAAGGATCACACTCACGTTTCCTTTGTAAAACATTCAGGTTTCCGGGTTTTAACCTTTTGGATTGACTGATAGCACTTTATTTGTTCCAGATTAAAATGAACCCACAAAATACTCACTTTCCTATTGACAACTTCGATAATAGACAGGTGTTTTTAATGTTATGGCTGATATAGATGATTTTTTAGGCAGACCTTCAATCCAAGTTTATATAGAAATAGAGTCTAATTTGACCAAGGACAAAAGAAGATAAAAAAGCCCCTTCTGATTTCACACAGACTTTAAAAAATGAAAAGAACTTTCAAATCTGTGCTGTTCACCCTTTGAATGCTCGTATCCAACGAAAGAAATCTATCAGAGACTTTACCATGGCAACCACTCTTTTCAGAACTTTTAACGTCACAATGTCTTTTTAGCTTAAAATCAATCGAACCGTTATTGTCAGAGCGCCATAATATATGCAGCCAATGTCTTTCTATGGCTCTTGGAAATTTCATGCTCAGCCAAGCATGGAGGCTTTTCTGGAGCTGCAACCTACTGTAAGTACAGACACACAGCCCCCAAACCATTTACAAGCAAACACCGTGCCTTCAGACGCTGAACACGCCAGCCGTTCTCTTAATACTTTATTCTTTTCAGAAGTGTATCCTCTGGTGGCTTTCCCATGCAACATTCACACCTGGTTCTGATCCCCCTCGCATCTGTTCATCCATTTTAGTCCTGCATGCAGGATCTGAAGTGCTCAGCAATGTCTGAGTCCCGTGTGTTCTACAACTACTACTAACTTATTGTAAGGAACCAAGGGGAACTTAAGTCTTAAGAAAAATACACACATATTAAGAAAGAATAAAACTAAATTAGGATTTCTGGTGGCGGTATCACAGCATGACGGCGATCAGTGTAGAGCCTGGAGGCTCTCGTGCCCAAACTTGTGAACCTTTTGAGGACAACTGTTACATTATCTCTCCCACGCAGGGTGCTACAGGTGTTTTTTTTTTGTTTTTTTTCCCACTAAGGTGGACTACACCACCTTAAATCATGCATTATTTACATAGGAATCCCAGGAGACAGTAAAAAAGACGCAATATTATTCACGCAATAAAAAGCTAGTTTGCTTTACTGATTATTTTTACACACAGGATGGATGAGAGCCCAGAATATAAAGCAAACCCAGGTTTCAGACTTCACAATACATGTTTCCTCATAATTTTTTTTTTTTTTTGATCGATGATTCTGATGAAGAAAAACAATTCTAAGAATTCCTTGCACTGTAGAATCAGGTGTCGAAAACACGTACTGCTGTATTTTATTCCTGTATCTCCAAGGCAACAACAATCACTACCTTGCATCTGCACTCGGTTGCATTCCCTCTCTTATTCAGGCGAGGGAGATCATGGAGTTCCATGGAACATTGTTGGGGTGCTCAACATGAAGTGTCTCTTGCATGGTGAAGTTTCCAATCTCCAACAGATTCGGCTGAAGGAGTGCATTAAATTTCATGCGCTATTCCGGGTCAGATAGGTGATTTGCATCGGTCGGCACTGTTTCCTCGCAGCAAGAAGGTTCGGGGTTTGATTCCCATCCATCGTTTCCTTGGTTCTTTCTGTGAGTTTGCATGTTCTTCCCCATTCAACGTGAGTTTTCTCTGGATGCTCTTGTTTTATCCCATTTTCAAAAAAACACCCATCAAAAGGAATGAATCACATTGCAATGAAAAATGATTTGACTGTTTATTAAAATTCCAAACGCTGGAATGATAAAATCAGAAGTTTATTGTGCACACACACACACACACACACCCAAGGCCAGCTTTTCAATCAGCTGGCATTAACAGACCAAAGCTGTGCGGTTTGGATGGCACAGGTGGCTAGCATTATCTACAGCATCAAATTAAGCCTGGAATAGAGCCTGGGTGCTTAATCCAAAACCTCTACCCAGCTTTAATCCCATCCTGTGCATTATTTTCACTTCTTTTTCGTTTTTTTCTGAATAGTCTTCCTGCTAAGGATGTCAGGAATGAACTGGGACATTACCGTCTGTTTGAACTGAACCACCTTTTTCAGGGGAATTGGGAACTTTTCTTTTTGACATCTCAGTCTGTCTCTTGCTCTCTCAGTTCAGCAGGGCTGCATAGCTACAGTTGCTGAGTCTCAACTGGCAGCAACAAATGTGGAGCGCATGATTCATTTCTAATGATCTTGTTGGTATGAAAGGCTGGGTTTAGATCGATAGGCTATTTTTGTTTTATTGCTTTGGCTAATGATAACTTATCACCAAAATCTACACGTTTCTTTTCAAGAGTGCTCATCCTTCACCTTTCAGAGTGATGTTGATCAGTTAAATGTGAGAACTCGGGTGGTCCTAGGTGGATGTTTTACCACATTAAGGCTTGTAAATGGAGAGGAGAAAGTGTCAAATTAGAAGGGATTATTTGAAATGACAGTGTAATCCTTTTTGTCAGTAAAATGTACTTGTGCCCAATAATACGTGTACGGTTCTGGGTCGCTTTAATGAATTAAGCCATTTAAAGCATTTCACATTTTAAAAATGCTCACCTATAACAGTAGCTACTGCATAGCTGAAATTCTACAAGCGTAGCCTATAGCAGCGGTGGCCTTGTGGTTAGAGATTGGAAGGCCGTGGGTTCAAATCACACTAGTAGGCTGCCTTGAGGTATCCTTGAGCAAGGTGCTGCCCTCATCATGGCTCCCCGGGCACTGGATGTAGCTGCCCCCTGCTGCACAGCGTGTAAAAGCAGAGGTTGCGCTTGATTGTGATATATATTGCGCAGCGATTGTGATATATATATAGATTATTTATTATTTATATCTCTTGTATATGGACGTTCCTCATTCTTTATAATTTTATATTTTTCTTATTTTCTTTACATCTATCTTTCTATATTCTTTCTGCCTCCTTGATAAAGAGCCCTGTAACGCCCAAATTTCCCATTCGTGGGATAATAAAAGATTACTCTATTCTATCCTATTCTATTCTAGAAGTATATATGTCATATATACCAGTATCACAACAAAAAATAAAGTAGATCTACATCAAATTTAAATCTGGGAACTTTGCAGTTTTTAAGCAGCTATAACTCTTTTTGCCAGGGTCTGGTGTGTCCCAGCAGAATGTTTCCCAGAGTGCATCACACTCCCTTAGTCGGCATGTATGTCTTCCCATAGTGCATCCTGGTGCCATCTCCTCCCCATGTAAGTGATGTACCTGAACTTATAATGAATAAACAACATGACGTACCATACCAGGCCATGTTCTTGCAATTCTCCATGGTTCAGTTTTGTCGCTCCCGTGCCATTTGTAGGCCATGTTTGGTTATGAGTATCAGTGTAGGTGCATTGACCAGACTGCAGCTAGATTTACTTTCTACCTTTCCCTCAAAGCCAGCATGAAATTTTTTCAGCAGGTCACGCTGCAGCTCCCCAACTACAGAAAGCAGCTCTGGTTGTCCCTCCACTATTATAAAGTGCTAACCACTGCAAGCAGGGAACACCCCACTAGACCCATTGTTTTGGAGATGCTCTGACACAGTCACCCATTTCTCTCGCTTCTAACTTCAAGAAATGTCTCCTGAGAAGAAATATCCACCCCCTGAGTGGTGCCATGTTAATGTCATTTATGTAACCTGTCAGTAGTATTAATCCCATAGCTGATTGGTGTTAGTATCAAATGAATTACAGACATTTTCATCATTTAGTTTCTCAGTATGATCAAGGTGGTGTTTTGTAAGAATGTCTTAGAAAATCCATTGAAAGTCATTTGCAACAAACTTTCTGACACTCTGGTCAGCTCTGTCTCTACTGCGAGGTCACAGAGAGAGCACAGCATGGCCTCTCTGGGTAGCCAGGTCCATCTATAGTGGCCAGTTTCATTGGCCAAGCCCTGAGTCCGTACTCTGTCTCCCTCTCCCTATCCGTGTCCATCTCTGTCTCTTTCCCCGCAGCTGAGCATGAATACAAAGCGTGCTGAAGCGGCTGCTATGACAGTAGCTGGTGCAGGCTGCGCACCATTCGCCATTCAATTACCTCCTAATGATGACTGAATGTGAATTGCCTCACGTCTCCCTGAGTCAATGCTGAGAGCGCAGACACAATGGTGGATATGGAGACAAAGTGTTTTTACAAGTGCTGAACATGTGCCTGACTGAGAGATGAGCCTTGTCAGACAAGCAAAGGACACGTGGCAGCGATGTTTGACCAGGCAGTGCAAACGGGTTGTGCTGAAACGCTTCACTCACTGGCCACTTTGCTGGTGTTGCCCAGTGTGTCTTAGCCATCCTCTAACCTTTCATCAATGGCTGCTTTCTGACCCCTGAGCTCGCCTTGGCTGGATGTTTTCCAACCCACATGGAGGTTTGAAAACTCTCTCTTGCAGCAGCACTGTGCCTAAAACACTGCCAACGCTGCTGCCATATCAATGTCACTGCTGTGGTGAGACTGTTCCACCACCCAAATGATATCTGGACGACAGCGACCCTGGGATCAGAAGGAAACAGTGATGAAGGGAGGCCTGACAAACTGTGCCTGTACAGACCTAACTGTCAGTGAGTGGATGCTGAGTACATATACTGCAGTGACAAATGACTCTGAGGGGAAGATGCTGTCTTTCAAAGTCAGATAGAGGCGGGTCACATGGAGCAGAACATGTCCTTTAATTACTTTCCTGGAAATCCTCCTGATGCTCAGTTCTGTCCATGTTCCTTCATGCAGGCGGAGACTTATTGGTGTTTCACTCTGCTAACAGGCTCCACGCTAGAGTTCTAGACCATTAACCTGGTCAACTCCTTCGCTCAGCGTGAGGATTAACAGGGAAAAGCTTGACTTCATTCTCCACTCTGCCCTTTCCTCGCTGGCCTGTGTCACCTGCAATGACGCGTCCTCGCGACCTTCACTCGGTTACCCCATTTCCGATTTAATTCAGAAGGAAGAGTGTAATTCGTCATGGCTCTGCGATCATGGGACTCGCCCTATCGCCCTTCCTTTCTTTCTTTTCGTGCCTATATCACGGAAAACAACATTTTTCCGTATTCTACATATTATTTGGATTTTTTTTCCCCAGAACTTCACGTTTTCACATTTTTGTGAGTTTAAATTGCCATTTCTTGCATGCCTCTTTATCTCTTAGAATTAAAATGGCTGTTCTTGTTATTCTGCTTTTGAAATAATGCACGCATAATCTCTGTTCTGATTGCCTGCTTCGTTTAAAAAAGTAGTCTGGACTAAAACAATCTTCTTATTGGTTGACTTCACGAGACCTTTTTTAAATTCTAAACAGAATCGCTGACTACTTTCCATTTGTGAACAATATGAATCAACGGTACATAGCATTTTTTTTTCCTTACTCCATTAAAGAACTGTTTGTTTTTTTTTTTTTCATGGCATTGTTTCAGCTTTTCATTCACTCTAAAAATATGTAATGTTTAATGTTAGAATTAATACATGAAATGTGGTGCATGTATTTTAGCCCAGACTGCTTTTTGAGCACGTTTCCAACTCAGAGAGCCAGCAAATCAGAATACGTTCTACATATATATATATATATATAGTATAAATCAGCCACACAAAAAAATAGTTGAGGAACAAAGATAAGGGATAAAAAGAGTATAAAAATGGTCATGTAAATATGAATCTGACCTTTTTTAGTTTAATAACTTCCCCTCACAAGAGTTCGTGACTTTGGCTGCTCCCGGTCTTCGTGATGCACTGCAACAAAGCAAGCTCCACTTTAATCTTTAATAAAGCCCCAGTGTGTGTGTGTGTGTGTGTGTGTGTGTGTGTGTGTGTGTGTGTGTGTGTGTGTGTGTGTGTGTGTGTGTGTGTGTGTTTGTGGCAAGCAACTGAGTGGGTTGGCTTCACATATGATCAAGTTGGATGTGGTTCCATAAAAAAAACATGCTGCTGGTGACTTATGTAGGAGGTGTTGCTCAAAGCATTGTGGTAAACACAGTAGGAATGAGTGGTCCCAGTCCATTTAAGACTGAAGAATGAATTATGCTCATGGTTTATCTGAAATGCTTGGAATAGACAATTCTTTGAGTACGAAGCTAAAAAGTATCAAAACAATGTTATGAATACAAAAGCAGAAAGAATAAGAAAAAGGAAGGGAGGGCACAATAAAGCACAATAGGGTAGAATAGAGATCATTAATAAGTGGCAGCACTTCTAAAGCAGGAGACGGCTGAAGTGGAATAAAATAGTCATGCCACATCTAGTAAAGGATCACTTTGACTTCGTAGCGACGGCTTTGGGCGACATGTTTTTGGCTTTGGGACTAGAGCCTAAGAAGCATATAGCTGGGACTTGTGAGGGAAAATAATCCCACCAGCATTTTGGTCGGATTGTCTAGCTTTGCTTAGAAGCGGAGTTTGACGGATATTGCAGTGGGATCAGACGGGATATGTTATCAGAGATGATGTAAGAACTTTTGAAACTGCAGAGAGTGTGGGGAGTTCTCGACAAGCTGAATCAGTTGCCTTTGCTTTTGACTGAGTTTGAAGCAAAAAGTAGGATTTGCTCCAAGCACAGATGGAAGCCGCTGATGATGTCAGCTGGTCAGACCACAAGATGTGAAACGCTCTCCCTTGTTTGCTTGCATGCTTGTTTATTTTAAACGGATTTGCTGCAATGCCAAAGACATCCAGGCTGTGGCGATTTTTCTCATTGTGGTGCTCTTGGCGAAAACTCAAAATTTTGTTTTTGTCTGGGGATGAGGGGTTGTTTGACAAAACTTTGTGAGTCTAGGCCTCTATGTAAGTGGTCTGTCTTCAGCAATATGGCTTTGGTTTTGAGTGTGCTGTGGCGTACAGACATGAATGCCAACTTTAAAACTGCACGGACCATAAGTGCCTTGAGCACTGTCTGTTTTTTGGTTAGTAAAAAAACAGAGTTAGGGCTGTGATAAGTGGCCCTAGGCTTAGACTTTGCAAGGCTGATGATAACACTCAACAATTATAAACCTTGTGTTTCTTGGCATACAAATATATTTTTTGTTTAGTCTGCAAAGCTGAATTTCAAATGTTCTATTCCACCTTAAATGGGGCAGTAGGGGTTTTGTATGCTCACCAGATCATCACAGCTATATCATTTTAATGTGAACCAAAAATAATGTCATTCGAAGAGACAGTTGAGGCCAAAATTATTAGCCTCCCTTATGAAATTAGACAACACACTTGATTTCTCCATGAAAATGACCATTAACAACAAGTGTTTTTTTTTTTTTATTTTGGAAACAAATACACTATAAGAAACAATCTTTCAGAGTAGTTCTTTACTAGGTTGGCACAGGTCTCCTGAGGGATTTTGGCCCATTCTTCCACTGCATATCGTTCTAGCTGGTCCAAATTGCATGGTTTCCGAGGATGGACATTCACTTTGAGCACCCGCCACAGATTCTCAATAGGATTGAGGTCTGGGCTCTGTACAGGCCACTCCAGGATCTTAGTTTTGGTATGCTTGAGGAACTGTTGGACTAATTTCGATGTATGCTTTGGGTTATTGTCTTGTTGGAGGACCCAGCGATGACCTAAGCCTAGACTACTAGCAGATTTCTGCATATTCTCCCTCAAAATGTCAACATAATTTTCTTTTTTCATGATGCCATGCACCCGAACAAGGCTCCCTGTGCCTGAAGCTGCAAAACAGTCCCACAGCATGATGCTCCCACCACCATGTTTAACTGTGGGAACTGTGTTCCTAGGGTTGAAGGCCTCTCCCTTTCTTCGCCAAACATAAGCAACATCCATGTGCCCAGACAGTTCCAGTTTAGTCTCTTCAGACCAAAACACAGACTTCCAAAACTCATCTTTACCTTTCAAATGTTCACGGGCAAGCCTCAGTCGGGCTGTGATGTGCCGCTCTTTGAGTAAAGGGGTTCTTCTGGGATGATGGCCCTGAAGCCCACCACAATGAAGAGCCCTCACAACTGTGTTTCTTTAAAACATCAACTCCAGAAGAGGCCAGGTCAGCAACAATCATCTTGGCAGATGTCCGGGGCTCCTTGCTGACATCTCTGACTATTTTCCTCTCCAGAGTTCTTGAAATCTTGCGCTTACGGCCACGGCAGGTTTGTTTCTTACAGAATTTGTCTCCTTGTACTTGGCAATGATGCAACGTACAGCAGCTCTAGACACTGTGAATCTCTTGGAGATGGCAGCGTAGCCTTCCCCCTTATCATGAGCCTCTACTATCTTCTCTCTGAGCTCCAGACTGATTTCCTTTGTCTTTGGCATGATAACAGTAGTCGCTCTCATGTGCTCTAGTGTCCGGTTCCTTGGAGTCTTTCTATGCTGATTGAATGTTGTTAGGAAGCCAATCGGCTGCACAGGTGTGGTTTCAAAGCTGATTGGTTAATTACTGTAGGTGTGTTTTGAAAGCCAACATTCACATGGGGCTAATATTTTTGACCACCCCATTTTTTACTATATTTGATATAAAGCAAGCCTAAAAATGTATTTTATATTACAAAATGTACCAAAAGCTACTAAATAGCACTGGTGAATGTTTGCTTATATCAAGTTTCGTCAATGCTGCAAACATAGCACTGCCCCCTCACAGTCAGAAGGTCCTGGGTTTGATTTGCAGGTGGTGTGGCCCGGGTCCTTTCAGCGTAGAGTTTGAATGTTCTCCCAATGTCTGTGTGAATTTTCTCTGGGAACTCCCACCATCCAAAGTTAATGCTAAATTGGCCATAGGTGTGAGTTTGTTTGTCTGTATGTCTGTCCTGTGATGGACTGGTGACCTGTCCCGGGTGTTTCTTTGCCTTTTGCCCTGTGAGAGCTGGAATAGGCTCCAGCACCCTCCCCTGATTAGGACCAGCTATGAAAATGAGTGAGTGAGTGAGGTAACTACAATGTTCCCTAAAGTGATTAAAACCTGACATTATTAAAGCATTCTGCTGCTGTGTTGTAAGGGAGCATTTGGACATGTGGAAATATGCTATTGCTTCATGCTTGGCAGACTAAACAATCAAACAGCCTAAACAGCGCTTCCACCCTACTGGTCCCCCTAGGCAACTGCCTAGGCAACCTCTGCCTAGAAACATCCCAGACATTGGGCGCAAGTGATTAGATGGGCATTGTCTGTTAAGGATTTTAACAGTCTGCAAATGAGCAATAGAATATATCTGAAACAAAAATGTAAAATGTATACATTTCTGCAAGATTCCAGGCATTGTCCCGGGGCAGCGGTGGCCTAGTGGTTAGGGAGTTGGCCACAGGATCGGAAGATTGTGGGCTCAAACCCATTACCAGTAGGTTGCCCTGAGGTACCCTTGAGCAAGGTACCGTCCCTGTCACTGCTCCCTGGGTGCTTTCATAGCTGCCCCCACTGCATGGTGTTTGAGTACATGGGTTAAATGCAGAGGTCCAATTTTGTTGTGGTTCATTGTGTGCTGTGCTGTGACCTCGCAATGAACAGTCACTTTCACTCATCTACAGCATGCATCTACCCCATCAATCCTGTGAGTTTATGGAAGGATGGAAGTAATCTTTGGGTCTTTTATTAACCTTCACATACCTCTCTGCTATGAAAGTCTGAATTTTTCCATCAGAGGAAATGAATTATGTAGAATTTTTTAACTTTCTGTGTGAAACTGGCATGTTCTCCCAGTGTCTGCATTAATTTCCTCCCACAGTCCAAAGACATGCATGCCAGGTGGACTGGAGATGCTAAATTGCCCCCTATATGGGCTTCTGCTCTGTGATGGACTGAAGACTTGCTCTGGTTGTTAGTCTCACTTTTGGTTTCTGAGCACTGAGATAGACTCTAGCACTCCCTTTGACCCTGGTTAAAAAAAAACAAGCAGCTAAGAAAATAGATGAGTGGATAGATGCATGGATGGATTGTAGTGCTTCCCTTTAACGCAGTTCTTTAATTCTTTAATGCATCGCTCTTTAGTTCCAGAACACATGATTAACCCAAGGCATCACCTGCTTCCATCAGGACTTCTTAAGAATTGAGTGGAATAACAGTTTAGTGCATCAGATGCAAAAAAGGCCATTGGCACTGCTTTCAAGATACACTTACTGATAATGATTGTTTTATGTTAATGAGAAAGCCTAGGCTGGGGAGCCCAGACTGGTTCTGTGACCCAGATTTGTGTGGAGCCTTGAGATCGAGATCAGTAAGAGTCAGATCTTTAATTACAGTTGCAAAGGTCCCTGGCAGAGACAGACAGGGACTTGGGAGTTCCTGTGCAGTCAAGTTGTACCCATCCGACACTGATTGAAGATACTCCTCACTTAATTAATTAACCTCAGAGCTCGGTGCTATTGGCTGGTACCAGTACCCTTGGGCAAGGTACCGTCCCCATCACTGAAGGGCTACAGACACTTATTAACCTGCAAAGTTTGCTTTTTGTTAATAAAGTGAGTACTGATGGATGTAGGTACATCTCATTGTGTTTGTTTTGTTACAGGTCTGGTCGTCCAGTCAGCTTCATGGTGGTTTTTAACACTTCAAGTCCTCTCAGCAAGATCTCCTGGGTCAACCGCCTTCATCTGGCTAAGATAGCACAGAGTGAGTCCTCATTTCTTCTCTCCTTTGAGTCTTCACACACCTGGATGACTTGTCATTCAGAGACATAATGCGCTCAGTTGCTAAGATGTTGTGAAGAGCGCACAGACTGACAGGCACTAAATGAAACGTCTGATGCTACCGCGGATGGACCGTTTATCTCTTCTCGGCTCATCCGCGAGCTCACCAGAAGAAAGACAATTTCTATGACATTCTTCTGTCTGACCTTTTTTGCACTGTGCGGACAGCAGCCGTGGTTAGAATGCCAAAACACCAAGCCCGAGCCTTTCTCCTCTTGCGCAATGCGAAATATGCAGAGATAAAACTCTGAATTCCTGCTGGAGCGGTCCTGCTATCTCATCTCCACATTTACAAGGCTATGACTCCTCGTTTCGTTCCTGTTTTTGTCATTTCTGGTGATAACCCAAAGAGCAGGTGTGTTTTATTTTAGCCTTATCGTCACATAAACCTTGCTTTAATATGTTTTAATCTCAGGGGCAGGAGCATATTGAACTGCAGCATTGTAAAATATGGCCAATGAGGAGTTGGATCGGTCTTGAGCATGGAACATATTTCTCTGCTTCTTTAGCCAGATCTTAGGAGAAGATATACTACACTTATACATGGGAACTTAAATGCAGCTATTGATTAAAATGAATGTGTATAAGGCATTTGCATACCGGGGCAGCGGTGGCCTATTGGTGAGGGAGTTGCCCCGCATCGGAAGATTGTGGGTTCGATTCCCTCACAAGTAGGTTGTCCTGAGGTACCCCTGAGCAAGGTACCGTCCCCGTCACTGCTCCCCGGGCGCTTTTAATAGCTGCCCACTGCTGCACGGTGTTTGTGTGCATGGGTTAAAAGCAGAGGTCCAGTTTCGTTGTGGTTCACACTTGCTGTGCTGTGACCTCGCAATGACAAGGGTTTTCACTTTCATGTGGGAAACCTTTAAGACCAAGATGGCTTTAGTAGGAATTCACAAACTTGTTAACAAGTCACGTCAAATCAGAAGGGGAACCCACTCTCCTCTGGTCCACACCGGATAACAAAGCAGGGTGTTGCTTGAAAAATGTTTCATATTATCAGTAAAGCATAGTAAAAGGTTTAAGCACTGTTGGCAAATACAATCAGTAGTCTGCACAAGGATTTCATTTTAAACATGTGTCCAGAGTAATGGGGCATGTGTAAGAGAAGTGAAGAAGAGAGTGCAGGCAGGTTGGAATGGGTGGAGATGAATGAATGACTGTAACCTTTTACCAACCAAGGGTAGGTTTACAGGACAGTAGTGAGACCAGCTATGTTATACTGATGGTATGACATATGGTGCTGATGAAAAGACAGGCAGCGGAACTGGAGGTGTCAGAGTTAAAGATGCTGAGATTTTCAAGGGAGTGACGAGGATGGACAGGATTAGAAATGAGTCTATTAGAGAGACAGCTCAGGTTGGACCTTTTGGTGAAAAGTTAGGGAAGTAAGGTTGCGTTGGTTTGGACATGTCCAGAGGAGAGACGAGGATTATGTTGGGAGGAGGATGTTAAGGATGGAGCTGCCTGGAAAGAGGAAAAGAGGGAGACAAAAGAGGAGGATTAGGAGTGTGGTCAGAGAGGACTTGCAGGCCGTTGATGTGAAGGAGGAAAATGCAGAGGACAGGAAGAACTGGAGATGTTTGACCCACTGTGGTGAGCCCTAAACGGGTGCAGCAGAAAGATTTCAGTTTAGACATGTAGATTTGGGGACAAATTTGGCGACGGACGTGGTTTCTTGTTGAAATTCAGGGCTGGTTTCCATGTCCCGGGGGCATTATGTTGTTATATGCACCCTCTTATCTTTTTTGTTTTCTTCACTGAATGCGGGACGTAAGCTTTTTGGATTTGATAATATTTAATAGAACCCTTTCTGCCTTTCTCCTTCGCTTGTCACCACACAACCATTTGTCTCGCCTCAGCAGTCTTCCTTAACATCCATTTCTTGACAACATTTCCGACAGTGAAAATGACACTTTCAGAAACCTTCTATAGATCTTGCTTGCTTTATAAGAGTCAGTTATTATTATCCTTCATATTGTCAATCATTTGCTTTGCTGAGCTAAGTGCGAACACAAATTTCTGAAAGCAGATTTTAATTCGCTCTGGAATTGTGTACACCTGACTTGGATTACGACTTAATATGTCAAATTAGCTCTGAGAGCTTGAAAACATGTGGAATGAATTTATAGATGCATATATTTTCGCACTTGCCACATTTCATTTAAGTTTTTTTTGTTGGATATATTATAGTAAACAAATACATTAAAACCAAGTAATGTAGTAACCAAGATTTACTTATGAAACATGTTTTTCGAACAGACAAAAAAAAATGGAAACAATGTGATCATATTTCTTCAAATACAGTTCCGTTGATGTCTTTAACCCATTAGCATCCGTGAGTGTACGTGGTGTGAGAGTAAACTGAATTTCATTAAAGCCGCTACATGAATTTCCCTCCATCCCGGTTTTCCACCCCCACCCTTACTAAAGTGTCTGCTCGACAGCTTTCTGAAGCTGAATCAATTCCCCTCCCCTCCATCACAACTTGAGAGACACACTGCATCAAAGCCTCTGAAGACCCTCAGTTTGTGGCTGCATCTCATACACTTCACACAGAATCAGAAATGGTATTTTTCCTTTAATTTAATGGATAAAAAGTCGCACAGACTCTTACACATGCAAACATAATGTATCATGTTTAGCAGGCGCACAGCCACAAAATGATGTTACCGGACCTCCTCCTATAGCCTCAGAATATCGCTTCGGCTCGTAAGTGTAATAGAACAGATAAAATGTTAATTAATTATGGAAAAGTGAATTTTCCATAATGGTAAAAGGTAAGATGAAGCCTTGGTGTTGTTTCAAACGCTGTACCTATATTAAAGCTTTACAGTATCTCTGCAGCTGCAGTATTGGCTGTAGCAAACAATTATGCAAACTACCTCTCAGAGTAGTGTTTTTAATTACATTCTGTCAGCATCCTGATCAGTCATGTGCAGTCGGACCTCGTTTAGAAGCCAGGCTTTCTCTAGATTTCCGATCGTTTCAGAAACATCCATTGAACACAAGTTTGTCTAAGATTGACTAAAGGGTCCTACATGGCTTCATCCTTCATCCACTTAATGAAGATCTTCTTTTATCTTCACCAGTATCACCATGGATCCCATGGCTTCATGGTGCCATCAGCCAGCATGGTGCCAACAGCAACAGCATTGCTGTTTGTATGTGATGTTTTTTTTGTCCTGCTTGTTAAAGAAAACATATATATATATGTGCCCTAATTCTTGTAGTCCATACTAAACTGTCTCAATATATTGCATGTATTGCCAAAAGAAAAAGTGCTTGGGTTGACTTACATTGGAAAAGCTTAGGAAAGTCGAGGCAAAGCAAGGATAGTGTGCCACTTAAAAGCACTTGGCATGAAAAAGCATCCATTATTGCTTGCTGTCTGGCCACTGGCTGAGGGGAAGATGGAGGAAAAGGTGTGTGGTGTTTGGAGAGAGAGAGAGAGAAGAACCTCCCAAACACAACAGTACTTTACTTCATTCAGTAGGCTGGTCTTGTTGCACTGAAGCTGTATTCAGAGTGCATCAATAAAGTTTTTGGCTTTGTTCGTGGGTCGAGCTCAGGGCATCATAAGAATGCAGAGCGTTCTGGATGCATCAGTGAACTTGTGAAGGCCCCGTTCACATTTCTGCAGAAAGAATCTTATCCTGGTGCACACAGATCAAATGCAAGCATCTGTTTAAAAGGGCAGCATTGTAGCTGCTGTGATTTAGAATCACGTTTATTTAACATGGGAGGTTATTTTATTTTTCTGCATGTCTGTATGACAAGTAGCACTCAGCCAGTCCAGTAGGCAAGAATATTAACCCTTATGCATGCGGTGCAGAGATGAATGGTCTTAGTTCTAAAAAAAAAAAAAAACTAAAACGGAACTTTTGGTGGATTTTGCAAAGGTCAAGATTTCAGGCATCCACCTGAGCCTCTCTACCATTTAGAACTCAAGTTAATATTGAAAATGTATAGAAAAGTTGCATTGTGTGAAAGTGACCATTCTTGTCATACACAGCACAGCACACAGTGAAACTACGCCTCTGCATTTGATCCATACACACACTTGCAGCAGGGGGCAGCTATTGAAAGCAGCCGGGGAGCAGTGATGGGGACAGTACCTTGCTCAGGAGCACCTCAGGGTGACATACTGGTAAGGGATTCGAACCCACAACCTTCCGATCCAGGGGCCGACTCCCTAACCACTAGGCCACCTTTGCCGCGAAGGCAATCTAATTCAAAATAGTCATGTAATGCATATGTATGCATATTCTGCAGAAGGGATCTTTCCTGTACATTCCTAGAGCCTTTCAACTATGACTTCAAACAACCCAGTAATGCAAAAAAAGCCAAAATACCCAGGTCTTCTAAGGGTTCGATAAAAACGAACTAGACGAATGGAATAAACATTTTAGCTATCGGCCATTAGGGACTTCAGTTTGCGAAGAGAAATGAACTGGAACGACAGAAAAGGAACTCAGAGAAAAGTTAGATCTTGATTTTGGCAGCTTATTTTATGCTCTTCTGCTGTTCTTTTCTCTTTGCTATTCATAGCGACGTGCAAACAGACGTTTTTGTCTTTTAGCAGATTGCCAGCGTTTTGCTAAATTGTTGTGTCCACAGGAACAACAGTAACAGTCCTCCACGTTGCTCTTGTTTTGCTTGATAGGCTCCGGGTGTTGAAAATGGTTTTATGGTGATGGGCAAATAACAATCTTGGCTGACACTAAGTGGGTGTTGGCAGAATAAGTGCCACGATCCCTGAAACACTGTTAACTGGCGACTGAGTGAAAGCATTTTTTCAAGAGCCTTTCGGAGGAAAATCTCTCAATCTCCCTCTCTCTCGCCCACTGGAGTGTGTTTATGGCAAGACGCCATTTTGTGCTCTCTGTGTTCGCCTATTTGTTTGCATGGCTGGCCTTTTCCTGCCTGTTTTCTCATTTTTTCCCACATGGCGGTCCATGCCCTCCTTTCTGGCCTGTAGACCAGAATAGCTTGTCTTTCTTTCTTTGTTTTTTCATTTCCTCTGGCCATACCGTGCGAGCTGACTTTCACAGTTCGTCAGACACTGCCTTCGTATTTCTGCACAGTGTAGCTGCGCCCGACGGCATGCGAAGTCATAAAACACTCCTGTTGGACTCTCTCTTGAGCGAAGCGCGGTCGTGATTGAACCTGGATAAGATGTCAATTACCGCTTAATTGCATCACACCCACATTTTGCCTACCCATTTAACTAAATGTAATTAAATAGGGTTGGGGGGTGATGATGCAATTTCATGGGTGGCCTGCTGTTGCTAAGCTCGCTCGCCTCCCCTGTGGAAATGTTGGAGGAATATGAGCTTCGGAGGCTCCAGGCCACAGCACTGGATCTGGTTCTCCCAGACCTGTCTAATGAATCAGGCTGAAAACACTCATATCGACCTCCCCCCACACCCCTGATATCCCCTGTGTGATCCAGGTGATTGCTTTGGCAGCTTGAGCATGGGAGGCAAAACACACACGCCCACCATCGGAACAGGATAAATTAACCGAGGCGGCAAAAGAAATCACAGAGGGGACCCAACTACTTTAACCTAATGGATGGTTGGGGATGCAGGGTTGCCTGTTTTTACAGCTGAATGA
Organism: Hepsetus odoe; assembly: GCA_017165825.1. Taxonomy (NCBI): domain Eukaryota; kingdom Metazoa; phylum Chordata; class Actinopteri; order Characiformes; family Hepsetidae; genus Hepsetus; species Hepsetus odoe. Next base: position 3,602,331 of record CM029393.1, on the reverse strand, counting down.
CTGTACGAACATTTAGGTCAGAAAAATACTCAACATAAAACCTTGAATGCGAATGGAATTGTCCACTCAGCATAACTTTCTGGGGCACACTCACTGTGAACGGTGAGCAGTGAATTGGTTTTCTGCATTCAACCCATCCAAACTCACTTGGGAGCAGTGTTGGGGGACGGGGCTCGAAGGAACCTCAGAGCTACTGGTCCGGGACTCAAACCAGCAACCTTCCAATCATGGGTTGCTGAGCACTAGGCCACCCCAGCATGCTCCTTCTGTACAAATGCACCCAAGAAAGCCTCACTCACTCTGGATGGAAGGATGGCATTCACTCCGCTAGTATGGATGTCCTTTAGCTAACTTTTAGTAAAGTGAAAGTGACTATTTGTCACTGTGAATCACAGCACAGCACAGAGCGAAACACAACTGCAATGCAGCCTCTGCTTTTCTGCAGCAGGGGTCAGCCATATCCAGTGCTTGGGGAACAGTGGTGGGGATGGTACCTTGCTCAAGGTGCCACTGATCTGGGATTTAGACCAACAACCTTCCAATACTGGGGCCTAGTCCCAAATCTTTAGGCCACTGCTGTCCCGTATTTTAGCTTACAGAAATGGTGGATGGTCCTCTTCCAGTGCAATTGGGCTCTCTATTGAAGTTGCATCCGTAACTTGTGTGTTACAAGTGTCAGGTAAAGAAATCTGGACCTGTTCCTTTGAGGAAAAATTTAGCAGGACAATACGCAGTCATTACTTTTAAAGGAAAAGAACCAAACTGAGCAAGCCGCTTAAAGGATTTTTTGCTTGTGAATGCAAACTTAACTGGAAATATGAAATAGGAACACAAAGTTATTGCATTCCAGCAAGTCTTCCTTTGACCAATGAGGCTTTTCGATTTCATCACTCATTGACTGATGCATTCGATCACAGGTGGGTTGATTATGGCATCGAGGCAATGGGCTGCAAAACAGTAGATGAGGAATGCTGGGCTCTGCAGTGACCACCACAAAATGTAACGTTCCTAAAACCAAGGAAAGTACTGGACGTGGTTTATAGAAGGGCTGCTGTGATTAGGTGGCATCACCGATGATGCTGCTGAGAATGTGTTGATGTAAATGCTTTTTATCAACACATTGTTTTTTTTTTTTTTTTTTTTTAGTTTTTCTGTTTTGTTCTAAATCACTTCACTCGGTTTTGTTGGTTAGTGCCAGTCTGATTGGTTGCCACCAGTTGCCACCCTTTACAGTAAAAAAAAATAAAAACAATGGCAGTTGCAGTGCAGTCTGACTCGGCTGCAGAAGAGGTCCAGTACGGCAGTTTTCAGAGATCCAAGGCTGTGAAAGTGTAGTGGTACTTCAGAATATCAGAAAAAGAAGGTTAATCTACACACTGTGCAAAGTTTGAATGGCAGACCACAGCAGCACTATAGTTGAGCACCTAAAGAGAAAATGTTCATGTTCTCAATGATGGGCCGACAGAAAAGGCAAAAGCACTGTTAATGATGTCTGTTCATTATAAGACTCTTAATATCTGGCACTTTCATATGTAAAACCTTATTCAGAGTTTGATTTGCTCTATGCCATTCAGTATTATACAGAATAAAAGGAATTGAAATGAAAATATCAGCTTGATTTTTGAGAAAAATTAAGCGTTTCCCCGAATCATTGATGAATCAGAATGACGGATCAGTAAAACAGCTGTTAATGGGAGCACTCATTTATTTAATTTTGTTTAATCTGGAAACGTGTCAATGCAGTGCACAGAGAAAGCAACCGGCAGCTTAACGTATATCTCAATGAACAGATGTGTGTATTCAGACTGACCAAAGAAAGTGCCCACACACAGCGGCAAGAGAGATAAGATCCTGTTAGCTGTGGACATCTTGTGGTACAGCACAAAATCCGTGTTGCTGGATTGTGTAGCTTTTGGGGAAGGATCTGAAATTGAGCCTAGGGATGTTCTGATCCACTTTATTTCTAGCCCTGTTATTAAAGCCTTACAGAGACATTGTCCACAACCTGCAGCAGTGGGTCACATTTACAGACCAAATGTCTGTGGCTAATGAGAACTGAAAATCTGTAGTGTTTGCAAACTATTTATTTAAAGGCTTCTGACAAAGGGACTTCATAAAACATATGGAAGCATTAAATGGCATACAGATGTTTCTTGAAGTAAGACGGTATTTTGATGGTGGTGGTCTAGTTGTAGGATATTGGCCTATGGACCAAGAGGTCACAGGTTTAAATCCTATCTCCAGCTCTACCACCACTGGGATGCTGAGTTAGACCCTTAACCTCAGGTTGCTCCAGGGAGACTATTCCTATAATTAGAAATTCGCTCTGGATAAGAACGTCTTCTAAATGCCATAAATGTAAATGTAAGTTATTACATTGTAATTACATTGTATTGACACAAGGGGACATCATGACAATTGACATTAAACTCCATTAGCATTCACAAAGGATTATTTTGAATCAGTTTTACTCTTGAAAGTTTATTTAACAATGGGATAGCATTGAAAGAAGCATTTATAAATGCCCAAATGTTCATTGTCATAAAAGGCTTATGCAGTTGTTGAAGTGCTGTTTTCATGAAGCAATGATTTTCATCCAAATCCAGCCCTCTGCGTATGAATATATTTTCCTGTCCAAATACCCTTGAGTAGAAGCAGGGATACTTTTGGCAGAGTGAAAGTTTTCTTTCCGTATTTTTTTCTTGTGTACAAAAGTAGAAAATGGCTTGCTTTTAGATGTACTCAGGCATCAAAAGTGAATGTACTTAGTTATTACAGTTGTTAAGGAAGAGTGCGAACACAAAAAAAGAGAAATGTTTATGTCTGCTGCTGCACAGTGGCGTTCAAGGCTGTATTAGTCATGATTTATGATGCCCAAACTTTAGAGTTTGATCAACAACAACAGCACTTGGCAAATTCGGTCTACTCTTTAGATCTGCTTCTCGTTTATACCGTGAAACATGCCAATGCTCACAGTAGTGCGTTTAAAGTCTGGCACCATTACGAAGGAGTCCACTTTACAAGTCTCTGCGTTTAGTTTGTACCGGTTTGTTGCTGTGAGAATAGTCAAGAGGGTCTTCGCTTCGCTGTCCAGTGTTTCTTTGTAATGAGCTCCCATGAGTTTCTCAACAAATCCATCAGAAGCCAATTAGTATTATGTACATAGACTCAACTTACATCCATTTCTATTACTATTCTATGTTCTTACATAGCACTACTTGGACCGGTTCGGTAATAAGAATGTATCCACTTCTTTCCATGCGTAAAGCCGGCTGTTCATGTTTTGTGCACTTTGCATTCAGACTAGAAGAAACATTTCTTATTCTGCATGTGTAATGCTTTATCTCGCTCCATGTTTGTAAACGCTCTTCAGTCACTTCCCTTGGCACACCTGTTTTCACAGGTGAATAAATGGAGATGGACTCAGACAAGGCAACCCAAGTCAAACCGGTGTCTTCATGGACAGTGATTTGTCCACAGTTGTTAGAGGACAGGAAGAGGGTCTTCCCTGTATGATACGGTTGAAGGATATTATTGTTGAAATTTCCTTGGACAAGGGCCTAGCCCAGACTTTGGAAAACAGCTCTAGGCCATTACTCTTCCTCCACCTAACTATATTCCATCACTTTAGACCTCTTTCATATGTATTGATGTGAAAGTGACCGTTTGTCATTGTGAGTCCGGTGAAACAGGTTGTACCGGTACCTTGCTCAAGGATACCTCATGGCAACCTTGGATTCAAACCCATGACCTTTCCATCCTGGGGAATGCTCTTATCCAGAGCGACTTCCATGTCCTAATTACAGGGACAGTCCCCCTGGAGCAACTCAGGGTTAAGGGTCTTGCTCAGGGACCCAGTGGTGGTAGTGCCAGAGGTGGGATTCGAACCTGGGACCTCTTGAGCCATTGGTCCATAGACACCACCACCACTAGGCCACAGCTGCCCCGTTTTCACCCACTTCCCTCCCTCACTGTACTTTGCCACACAACAGGAATCTTCTTGCCCTTTCAGAAATCACTGAAGGCCAGCCTCAGCTTTGAGCAGGCCTGGAAAGGCCTGTTGCACAAGAGAGGATGGCATGCAAATCTTGTGCAGGTGTAAAAAAAACAAAACAAAGAACAAACAGGCTGCCAGTAAGCAATGCGTATTCAAACGCCATGCTGCGCAGCCATGGAGGCAGAGAAGTGGAGACTTCTCGAAAAGAAGAGTAGAGCGCCATTAATTACGACGGCTTGCAGGCTGAAAGTGTGCCGCCGCATCTCATTGGCGGTGAGAGGGAGGCCTACTGCTTTTCTAAAGTTGCCTTATTATTGAGCCAGCGCTGTGGCCTAATTAATGCGACTCAGTCCAAACACTATTAATGAAGCCTTTCAAAGTCTGCAGTACAAACGTTTTTGGCAGGCCCAGTGTGATCTTAACTACACTCCAGCAGAGAGACTGGTGGAGTCGAAATGCAAACTTAGTCACAAAAACACAAACATGCATGCTTGCACCTTAACTTAGAAACTTGAACTTGTATTTACACCTCATCAGAGTGCAGTGACAGATGCATCCTTTATGTGCTACCTTGTACCTACATGTAATAATGCTATATAAAATTTATATTAAAAGTACACAAACAAGCCATAACATTAAAACCGCTGACAAGTGAAGTGAAGAGTGGACTCTCTGATGACAGGAACCTCTTTCAGCAATATAATGCTCCACTGCATTAACTATTCAGGAATGGTAAAAGGAACAAGTTCAATGTGTTGTTGACTTCCTCCAAATTCCATGTGTGGAACTAATCCAGTATCGGTGGGATTAGCTGGACAGACCATGAAACTTTTATGGCATCTTATTTTAAATCCACTGGCTTCAATATGGAGTTGTCTTCACTTTTTACTTATTCACCCAGAAGAGAAATTGTGAGACCAGATTATGGAAGAGAAGGCCTGGCCCACTTTCTCAGTTTTAGTTGATTCTAAAGGTGTTTGACTGCGCTGAGGTCAGGGCTCTGTGTAGGCCTGGCTAGTTCTTCATCAAGTAACTCAGCCAAACATGTCTTTATAGAGCTTTTACTTTGTGCAGTGTTCGAGGGGGGTTACCATGGACCAGTAAAGGTCTTTCTCCAAACTGTTTCCACCTAGAAACAGAATTGATCAAATGTGCTGGTATGCTGAAGCATTAAGATTTCCCTTTGATTCCCTCCTGAAATACAACCGCTCCTGTACAGCTGGCACAGTGCAGTCAGGCCGGTAACATTCCCCTGCCATCTGCAAAAATTTGACTCGTCCATCAAGCTGCTAGATGGAGAAAGTGTCAAATAGTCTTTAAAGTTACAAAAGAACACAGGCTACTTCTAAGCAACTCTCTCACTTTGGCTAATTAATATTCATGAGATCCCAATCAGGAGAACACTGAACAACAATGGAATAAAAAGAACGTTACTGCTGATCTACAGATTGCTAAGGTCACATGAGCCCAGAAAATATTTTTAGTAATGATGGGAATAAAATTGTGGGGTTTTTTGTTGAAAGATGTGTTATGCTTGGTGAAGGGAAACTGCTTTCCAGCAAAATAACCTCAATCCATCCATGAAACATGGAAGTAATGTCATGATTTGAGCCTGTTTTGTTGCTTGTGGGCGAGGATGGCTTACCATCATTGATGGAACAATGATTTCTCCAAACTGTAAATGTCAGGACATCCGTGTCCATGAACTGAATCTCAAGTGTAAAAAGTGTTAGTTTAGTTGCTTTTCTTTATCAGTTTTTAGGTCTTTGGATGATGTTTTAGGTCATACTTAGAATAAAAATTTACTTTAGGACCAATTTGATGGACAGCTATGATGGTCTCTTCATATTAAACATAAAATATGTTTTAAAATTAAGAGACCATCATAGCTCTCTCTCTCTGTCTCTCTCTCTCTCTCTCTCTCTCTCTATCTCTCAACCCCCGCTCTTCTGGAGTTGAAGAGGGCACTCTCGGTTGTAGGAAGAGATAGGTTTGAAATTATATGTATTGGAATCAGCAGGAGGGATATGGCGGAACATGTGGCAAAAGATTTCACCTGAATGTGTGGTCTGTAAGTGTGTGTATGTGTGTGGGTGTGTGTGTTTCAGTGGAAGAAAGAAAAAAATAAAAGACGTGCAAGAGAGAAATTGTGCAGATAGTGAGAAGGAGAGAGAAAACAGACTTTCAAGCCTATTGTTGAGATGGATTAGGACAAGGAGGCAGTCGAATGTGACTGGAAAGAGGATGCCGTTGTGGAAGAAGAGTGTGTGTTTGAGAAAAAGAGAGAGAGAGAGAGAGAGAGAGAGAGTGAGTGAGTTTGAGGAGCAGACAGATGATGATTAAGCCCAGCACTCAGTGGTGCCACAGGGAGTCGTGCAGAGATGCAGGGGGCTAACGGCCCTGTTTTAGCGCAATAGCTCTGCCTCTCCATCTTTAGTCCCACTGCTCGCCCACAGGATCGATGGCCATGACCACAGCTTCCACAATCCCCCTCGATAAAAGAGACAGGCTTGGAAGAACGGAACAGAGCTCTGCGGGCTGATGTTAGGGGGTTCAAACATCGACATCTGCATGGGAGACTACAAACGTCTGAAAAAACTGTCCGAGTTGGTTCTTTTGACTTGCTTGCTTTCTGCTGACAGATTTCTCTAAGCCGTTTTATTTTATTTAATTATTTTATTGTTGTTAAATTTCATTATTTGTGCTATTTTTAGAACAAGATCATAAAAAACGAATGGTCCTCTAATGTTGTTCTGGTCACAAACGACTATTTTAAACAGTCAGATATTTCAATCAGAATAAGAATGTGCTTCACTCTTGAGTGGTCTTTAATCTGTTATCCAATTATATAAATCAATTAGTGTTTCCATAGTGATCATGCTTTTTATTTTGCTCTGTATGGCAGAAGCTGGTGTTTGCAGTTTTTTAGCACACAGAGCTGTGCAACACTCAGTTTGAAGAGTTTAAAAAGAGTTTTCTGTTTATTATTTCATATGTCTGTATTAAATTATTCATCCCCATCTTTGTCTTGAAGATGAGGATTTGGTTTAATAACCGGTAATACTGAGAGTACTAAGTCACTGCAGATGGATCACTTAATGCCAGGGTGCAAAACATGACCAGCATGACCAGGGTTATGATGTCAAGCTATGTTAAATCATAAAAACATGCCCAAGAAGCCACCTTTAGGTTCAAATGGGTTTAATGATATTTTTCAGACATCAACTACTGATATAATGGCTTATTCAGTGACTTTATTTGGAAAATTTCCAGTATCTGCAGCATCCCTCCTGTCGTTAATGTTTAGAGTCTCCATTGATGGCCCTGAAACTCTTGCGGGCTTTCACTGTGCATCTTACCTCACTTAGCACCCAGGAGCCAATGCATATGGTTGTCATGGCAACTGCACTTACAAATCTACATGACCCATGCTGCCCTCTTTTTTGAAAAAAGAAAAAGTGTAAGCCCCCATTTTTGTCACGATGCTGTGTTGTGTGTGTGAGTGTGCATGCGTGTGTGTGTGTGTTTGTGGAGAAAGGGTAGCAAATAGATGATCCACGAGCCAAAGAGGACCACATTAGCATAGAGAGAGTAAGAGGGACCCGGTGTTTCTGACTCAAGGCAGTGGCCAAGTCGTTAAAGGGAAGTTGCTAATGTATACATTGAGGACAGTGCTTTGAAAATGTCATCTGACTCTGTTTGCCTAAAGCATTCGTTAGATAGAACATTTTGTTCCTAGACCTGCTGATGCCACAGTTACCCTTGGCTTGAATCTGCATGAACATAACTGGCCTCTCTCGGGCTTTCTGCCTCTCTGTCTCTCTGAATGAGTAGAATGGTCCTCCCTTCTGCAGAAAAATGCTGGTAGATGTTGATCTAACAGATTCCTAAACATTTTAAACTATCCATTTCAAAAGATGTGCTGATATTGCAATTCATGCAATTCATACTTGCCTTTGTTCTCCCTACTTGGTAGTTTCATGTGATGGTGAACCCAGTTAGCTGGTGGAGTTGAATCTCATTATATCAGCGAGGAATAAAAAAGGATGGGACAGTACAAACTTGTGTATATTAAGTGAAAGTGACTTTTTGTCATTGTGACAAGACCACAGCACACAGTGAATCACAACAAAATAATTTCTCTGCATTTGACCCGCATACACTTTGCAGCTGGGGGCAGCCATGCATCCAGTGATGGTGACGGTACCTTGCTCAAGGGTAACCCAAATTATCCAGAACTAGAACCCACAACCTCACGATCAGGGTGCCAGGCCCACTATCACTAAGTCACCACTGCCCCAGCGTGGCTGCCATTTCTTTGTTAAACCTCTGTCCACTTGTCATCCAAATCAAACGTGTGGCATCTCTAACCCCTCCCATGTCCCGTAAGTGTTCACCGTATTTGTCTTTTCGCCCTCATACATTGTTGTGGGTAACATTTTTGTAGTCTCTGTTATTTTACCCCTTAAAGCTTGAATTGTGTTTTCTTTCTTTTCTTGGGTTTGTTCACTGGCTATGTTTGCACCATCTGTACCTACCAGCTCTGGTGTCAACCTGGATGAATTTGACTTATTTCCCCACCAGCCCAATTACCCTACACTAGTGATGTTTGCATTGGTCATGGTAGGACATGGTGCAGATTACAAAGCTGAGCTCCATCAGGTGAACACTGAAGAGAATACACCAGCTATCTTGAGTGTTTGCCCATAAATGGAGGCGTAACTTATACTGCTTGGGCAAAAAAAAACCCAAAAAATCGCCTTTAGCCATGATAACGACACTCATTGGCCGTTGTATCATTTCCATATAAGCTAATGCCATGTAACAGCATTTATTTTCATTCAAAGTTGCATTACATATTATCCCCTAAAACCTCGTATCAAGGATGGGGGAGTCGGAGTTAAAATCTGGACTCCAATCCATGTGTGAAAAGGATGTTTAATGCTCCCTGAACCACTTTTTCAAATTTTGATGAATCAAGGCATCATCTTGGAACATGTCAGTGCCATCTGAGAGGAGAAACCCCTTGATGGAAAGACCTGGTCATTACACATATTCAGGTAATCAGCTGACCTCAATTTTTTGGACACAAATCTGACCAACTGAAGAAACCTTGTATTATAACACTAGCCCCTACAAGACTGTATGGTAGGGACTAGGCATTAAGGGTGTATTAATTAATCCTCTTCTTACCCTGATGCACCCATCACTCTGGAAGTGGCTAAATCTAGCATCATCAAACCACATGACTCTTTCCCATTGCTCCAGAGCCAAATCGTTTAACCCCCCCAATCGGCCCATCTGATCAGGGGTTTCCTCAAGGCTACAAAGCTGTTAATCCCAATACATTGATCCCTCTTTTTACTGAGCATGTGGGAAAGCTTTTACTTTCGCTATTTAACATAAAAAACATCTACAGTTGGTATTCTGTGGTCTGATTTAACCAAACGTTTAAGCGATCTCTGCTCACAGTATTTTTTTCTGACAATGGATCTTCCTCGAAAATGAAGCTTCATCAAAACACTTCCAGGCTTCAGATATATGCTGGACAGTTCTTAAACCAATTTTACTTTTCAGAAATCTCTTTAGATGTTTTATTTGTTGGATCAGGCCAGCAACATCACATCTTTCGACATGGATGTTGAAGAAACGAGAAACTTCTTACCGCATCCAACTTGTTGCCAACTGAAACATATTCATGACCACATGCTCTTGCCTATTTGTTTAGTTGAATTTTATTCAAATGTCATATTATCCCTGCCAAGTGTGGCTCTGTGGTCAGATGCTAATGATGGCTTAGACAAACTTAGGTGAGTCCATGACCAAAAAGCTGATGGCCTGCGAGTGGAAACTGCATTAGTGTTTACTTCCTGAGTATGTGAAAGAGTAAAGATTAGCTGGAAAGCTTGTTGTGTGTTCATCCCTAGTAGGTTTGTGATCAGTAAACACGAGCATGAATTCAATTAACGCTGCTTTGGCTTTGCATTGATCCCTGCAACGTACTCAAAGCAGCAGTTGGTTTAATTAGTCTATATTTTTTGTCTCAACTCTGACAGACGAGGCTGCTTTCTAATTAATAATCTCAATAGATTTAAAGCAACAAAGCAATGCTGTTCAGTAACGATAATGCATAATTAGCCCCAAATCCCTCACATAGTGACGCTCCAACTAATTCGCCTGAAAAATCACAGGGCCAACAAACTTGTTGGGAGCTATTATCTAAGATGACAAATAGAAGCAAAGCAAACCATGCTCTGGTTGTTTTGTGTGGCCTGGTGTTAATTAAAAACCCATGTATATGCATTTCTGTCATTGTGGGCTTGTCCACCGTCACAAGCCTCAATGGCTGCAGCAGCTGGGTCTTTCATTGGTATCGCCTAGCGCTTACACACCATTTGGTGCTAATCAAGGGGCCAGGCACTTTTAGTTAAATGAATCAAAGTGTAAGGTTGCTTGATCAGCCCTCAACCTCCTTGGAGGTTGGCCTGCAACTGTGTGCTTGATAGATGTACTTAATTATGCATTCTGTGGGTATTAAAAAGCCATTTGGTTGTTTTTCAGGAGGGTGAGAGCTGAAGGCTTTAACAGCCGTCGCTGCTGTGTTTGGCAGCGATGGCCTTCTGTAAGTGAGAACCCAAAGGAAGGTGTAATGCTCAAGCCCTTTAATACCCAGTGAGCCAGTGAACAAAATGACTCTAAGCTAAAGAAAGAGTTCTGAACCAGCATAGCAGGAGAACAGGCCTTAATGATTGAAACTGAAAGAATCACCCAGTGGTAACATGGCACCAAATGCCCATCTGGTAGCTTTTTCTGAGCGAAGCAGTCCGTAAAGAATAAAGGAATGAGTGATAAACAAAGTAACTAGTCTCAGGACAGACAGCACTGGGAAAATGTACAAAAATCAGCAGTTAATCTCATTCAGGTGGTCTCTATCCAAGATTTTTTTATGAACGTTGCTGAACTATCCACTGCTCATATCCTCATTTCTTCATATTTTGCCTCCTGTCTGCATCTTCTGGGTACCCACAGTTCAAAGACATCCATATTAGATGGGCTGGATGTTGCTCGCTAAGTGTTGAATGTGTTTTTTCTGCATGCTGTGAAGGACTGGTGATCTGTCTTTCTCTGCTTTTCACCCTATGAGGGCTTGGATAGGCTCCAGCACCCCCTGCAACCCTTATTAGGATAAGCAGCTTAGATGAAGGATGGATGGATAGAATACAAAGTGCAATCTTGAGCCTAAACCTGTTGCTTTATATCAAAGCTTTTCTTCTAAATGATGCTGAATACCACTTTCATGAATTTTTGTTGTCAGAAGGGGACTTTGCACACCCACACACACGCGCGCGCACACACACACACACACAACACACATTAATCATTTTGAATACAAGCTGAGATTTGGACCACTCTGGTTTGTATGTTTTGCTGGTGTGCTTTATGTTTGTATCAAATACTCTTATCATCATCTAATAAGCAGGACTGAAGAGCATTTGATGTGCAGTGGATATGTGCAGTGTATTCTGTATTAATAGTATATAGAAGCTTTAGGTTTAAGACTTGATTGAAATTCAAATTTAGGCCTAACCCTAGAGATTTGAGACTTTACTTAGATTTATACTTCAGAGACTCGAGACTTGACTCGAACTTGCATCTCAGAGAGTTGAGGACTTACAATGGACTTGCACCTCAGAGACTCAAGACTTGACTCAGACGTACTTCAGAGACTTGAGGCCTGACTTAGATTCATACCTCAGAGACTTGAGGCCTGACTTGGACTCGTATCACAGAGACTTGAGACTTAACTTGGGCTCTCTCCTCAGAGACACAAGACTTAACTTTGACCCCCATCTCAGATACTGGAAACTCTGTGTTGGAACTGGACTCTTTCCCATATTCCCATACAAGTAGTACAATCAGTAGTACATCAGTACAGTGTCTTTTATAGCTGTTATTTATTTCTTTATTATGCAGGTTATGCAACATTTTGATCTAAAGTATAAAGTTGGTGCTAAATTAAAGCTAATGCTATATATATAGCTAGGGGGGGCAGCGGTGGCCTAGTGGTTAGGGCATTGGCTGCATGATCGGAGGATCGGGGGTTTGTACCCCTTCCCAATGGGTTGCCCTGAGGTGCCCTCGAGCAAGGTGCCTCACTCCTGCGATGCTCCTCCCTGCGATGGGCTGGAGACCTGTCCAGGGTGTGTCCCCCGTGCTCGCCCTGTGTGAGCTGGGATGGAATCCAGCACTCCCCAGCGACCCCGCTTGGGACAAGCGGCAGAGAATGACTGTCTGAATGACGATATAGCTGTTTACCATTGATACGAGTAGAATCTTTCCCTAAACTGTACATTATCTAAAAGTTACTCAAAATCATCTTCCATTATCTGTTCCTTCACTCCTACTTGTATTGTTAATTTTTTTTCTTTAATTATACTAGCCAAACTCGCAGTGCTTCTACTTAAGAACAGATATTTGGTACTGGTTACTGTTTTCTCCTTACTGGTCAGTGGATTTTAGGTACTGTTTACTGTTTTCTCCTTACTGGTCAGTGGATTTTAGGTACTGTTCACTGTTTTCTCCTTACTGGTCAGTGGATTTCCCCATCAACTTGCTGCTTACCCACCACTTGCTTTAGTTCTTAAATCAACAACTGTTTACGGCATATATTTGTTAAGTTTGACCCAATGTCAAAATCTTTCACTCTGTTTTCGTTCTTCCTCTCCCCTCTGCCCCGTCTCTGCTGGTATCTCCATCTCTCTTATTGGACCTATAAACATGTACCTCTCAGTTAAACCGCAGTCTCTCCTGACAAGACACATTCTTGTTTGCTTATCCACGGTTAAGCGGCTTGCGTTTTTATGACACAACATTAGGCAGAAGGATAGTGGCTGCATTATTAACGACACAGCGACGGTGAGGCGAGAAAGAAAGGGAGAGAGTTTGGCTGCACTGAGCTGGCTGGCTTTGCTCTGTACACAAGCCAGGGTGCAGGAGGTTTACGCGGCCAGAATGCATTATAACTGATTCATTAGTGACGCTAGGCCTCACTGCAGCAGGGCAGCTAGGCTAGGGCTCCTGTCCATTTCTCATTAATGCCTGGTTCACTCTGCCACCACAACATTGTGTGTTGATCATTTGTTTGGAGGGCAGCGGCCATTATTTGCCATCATTAATGCGTTTTAAAGGGCTAAAGGTGAGCAAAAGTGATCTTTCGCTGTCGCTTGAGATATCTCGTATTCCTCAGCCAATGAAAGACAGAACATTGGGCTTAATCCTGTTTTAAGCAGTGCTCTGGCGTACCAAGTTGTGGCCTGACCAGAAAATCAGCATAAAAAATTATGGCACACTTGTTATGCTAAGTGAATAATTAGGGAAAGAAAGTCAGAGCGCTCAGGTGCTGTGGGAATCAGCCGACCCGCTGACCCACCAGCGCTGACTGACAGCCTGGAATTGACCCATGTCCTTTTCCCAATCCCTCTGAAGGGCAAACTGCAGGATGAGGTCAGAGATCAGCTGGCGTTTATATAATTACAGATTGGATGTGTTGGTACAGACTGTGGGCTTGGGTTTGCAAATGGAGAAAGAAGGCTGATGGATTAACTGCTCCAGTAGGTCAGGAAAATACATGAACTTTTTTTTTTTTTTTTCCTTGCTCATCTATGCAGTGGACACGTTAGCAACAGCATGGAGCAAATATGCTGGAATGCTACAAAGCTGCAAATACTGAAAACATCCCTTTTATTAGGGCTATTTGTTATTTTCTGAAGGTCAGCTTTTAATTTTACAAAATAACATGAAAGCCGCCTTGCTGAAAGGGCTTTTTTGTCACTTGGAACGCTCCGAACTGCTGCACATATCGCAGTCAAATACAAATCAAATTGCTGCACATGCTGTTTGTACTCTGTCAGCCATTCAAAAGATAATGTCAGAGCTTACACTGTATTGTGATGGGAAAATGTACTGGTTTAGGAAAGTATGCATTGCAAATACATTTGCCTTTGTACTGTCTGTTTGCATGACATGCTCTTATCTATGAAAACAGACAAAGCACGTCAGAGCTAATAACCATACCTGAAGTGTGCGTATTGCACAGTAAGCATTGGGAGTGTATTCAGTATAAAGAGTACAGCAGGTTTTGCTTCATTTTGAGACCCAATACTCAATCCAGACTCACACCTCAGAGACTTAAGACTTCCCTTGAGACTCATAACTTGGCTCAGACTCACACCCCAGAGAGCTGAAGTTGGACTAGTTGACAAAGGACTAAGAGCCAAAGTAACTAAGAGCCAAACTTCAGATGCATGAGGCTTAACTTGGACTCATATTGAAGGTACTTGACTTGGACTCAAGACTCAGATCATCGTAACGCGACATAGATTTACATCTTTGAAACAAGACCTGATTTGCAGCAAGACTTGACGTAGACATTTTAATAATGCTGATTTGACTCATTTAAAGAGACTTCATTTAACTCAGGACATGTCTCAGGCTTAGTTCTCATAGACTTGATACCTGGATTTGCTGCTCAGAAACATAGGCTTGGGCCAGCATGTTAAAAACTCCCACCAAAGAGACTTGTCTCACACTCACACCTCAGAACAAGAACTGACTCAGACTTACACAACAGAGAGTCAGCACTTACATCTCAGAGATTTGAGACTTGGACTCACACCTCATTTACTTGAGATCATTGGGTTCACACCTCAGAAATTTTAGACTTGACTTGGACTGACAACTCAAAGATGTTAGATATGGACTGCCAGCTCAAAAACCTTAGACTTGACTTTAACTCACCCATCAAACACCTGAAACTTGACTGGGACTCACACCTCAAAAAGTTGAGATTTTACATGGACCCAAACCTCAAAGACCTTAGACTTGGACTCACACCTCAGAGACTTGAGGTTTGATTTGGAGTTGTAACATAAAACACCCAAAATCCCTTTGAAATGTGGCATAAATGTTCATCTTAAATCGACTTTCTTTTGTTCTTTCTAGCTAGAGACCTACCAGGTCTACCAGGTGATTTTTCATGTCATCATGCAGTTTCATGCAGTTGGAATGACTCATATCTAAGACGACAGTCATGAAGATTGCAGAGAGAAGACAAGGTTACATTCATCCTGCATTTTGTCCTCGCTCAAATTTTGCAGTTAATTAAGAGGGGTTTGGCCAGTTTGTCATTTTTCACCAACCCCAAGCGTTAATCTCCATTTAAGTGCTCTCTGTTTAGTCAGGCAATGCACATTAATAAATATTGTTTTCAAAGAATGTAGACTGAAAGGTCATATCAAGGGCACTGTTATGTCTGCCATATTCAGCCACGAAAAGAAAATCTTTAATAACCATATTTATTAGGCAGTAATTTTGAAGAAAGTGCATATTTGCCATGCTTTGAACTCAGGCACTTGCAAGGCTCTGTCTGAGTCATGCTATCATTTAAATGGCTTATGAGAAGCAAGGAAAGAGTTTTCACTGTGGGTGCCTTAAAACTTCCCCGTTTTGCAGTGTCCTTCAACAGCCCTGTCTCGTTCTTGCTGTGCAGGATGCTTTTGTAGTTTTTACTCAGGAGAACCACACTCTATATCAAAGCTTTAAGATTAAAAGGCTCATTACTTGGACCAACCTATTGAAAGAGGAAGCTGAGAGACTTGCAAATGTTATACCGTCTCGAAATATGTCTTACATGAGCTGCATTTAAAAATTATCTTGTAAGAAATGTGTGGGGCCAGCAGATAACTTTTAGGTATGATTGTTCGCTGATTCAGCACATTCACTGCATTGATTTTAGAGTATCTTTGCTACCAGATGAGAGAAAGGTAAGAAGATACCAAAATCAAAGTGTTAACTTTCCCTAAGGGTGTGTAGACCATTAAACTCCCATACGTGGAAATGTAGGCGTTTTAAATTGGCACTTTTGCACAGTGTGCATCCTCCTAAATGAAACCCATCTAAACTGGAACAGATACAGCTTGACTCAATGCAAGCTAATTGGCCCTTAAGTCTTCTGCTGCGTCTATGTCTCCGACCACAGTGAGACGACCCAGCGATATCCTGTCAAAGCGGCGCACTTTCCACACCTATGAACCAAATGAGCCATTTAAAATCCCACTGTATTGTTTCCAGAGTCATCTTATTTTGATGTCTGTGGCTGATTGTGTGTTGACATACATGGAAAGACACAGGGAGTAAATGAAAGCAAGCTGTTTAATTGCACACAGTAACATTTTAGTTACTCATGATGGGTAATTAGTGATCCACTGAATGGAGGGTATTCTGGCAGGCTTGGGCCTTGTGCTTTTGTAAATGAAAACACCTGCCAAAGCGGCTGGAAAGGAGAATCATAGGTAGCTGATTCCACCTGATTTTCAACTTCATTAATTGAAATCCAGAGGTTGCTGGTTTGCATGCTGAGACAGACACCTGGTGCAGCGTTGTTTCTTAAAAAGGCTCATTAGTGTGGAATCTAGGTGAGCATCCGCATCTCTTGCTGAACCAATTAATAAAGCAATGGTGATATTGATCAAACCAAACCTTCTTGTTTTAGGACTGTTTTCTAGAACGTGTTTTCTTTTCTGATGCGCTTGCATGCATACATTCATTTTGGAATTCTATGATTGTTTGCAGGGGCAGCGGTGGCCTAGTGGTTAGGGTGTCGGCCACATGATTGGTGGATCGGGGGTTCGAACCCCTTCCCAATAGATTGCCCTGAGGTACCCTTGAGCAAGGTGCCGTCCCCGTCCCGCTCCTCCCTGCAATGGGCTGGCGACCTGTCCAGGGTGCGTCCCCCGTCCTCGCCCTGTGTGCACTGGGTTGGACACCAGCACTCCCCCGCGACCCCGTTTGGGACAAGCGGCAGATAATGGATGGATGGATGGATGGATGGATGATTGTTTGCATGCAAAATCTTTTAACTGGCCTACTAAAGAGAGTTGATGCTTCTTTCTTTCAAGGGGAGGAGAACACACCAGGCTGGATCTCTGCTGAAGATGATGGAAGAACAAAGACCCCATTCTGGTGTCCACTGCTGGCCTGCCGAATGCCTGTCTTTACCTCCAAAACACAGGAGCGGAAGGTTGGTAATTGCTGCTATCAAAACTCACAAGGTTTCTAACTTTTACTTCAACTTTCTTAACTTTTAACTGATTAAAAAGTTCTTGCTTTTGAGACAAACAGCTTCCCACACATAGAATTGCACTGTGTTCAGTCATTTCCCATCTGAGGAAAATGAAATTCTTGTGCACCACAACCTCTCAAGTTGTGGTCGGACCTGTTAAAGTGTGGTTTCGCAAGAGCTTTGCGAAATTATAAGGTGACACAGAACCTTCCCAGGTCCAACTTGCTGGAGAGAGTGGCGATCGATAGTGGCTGTTAAGACTGGTGGGCCTATCATAGATCACACAGTGAACTCGGGTGGGAGACAGCCTAAAAGGGTTTCGGAGTCAGTCAAAAAGGTATAAAATCAATTTGTACTGTCTGGAAGATGATATTTTGGACTAGATTTTCAGTCCTAACAAAGTTATGGGACTTGCCCCGGCGTAGCAGGTCGAGGTGCCAAATTACCACTGCCACTATGGGAGGATGTTATAAAGTGATCATGCAATTACCTTAATGACTGTGGGACACCCGAGCATAAATCAATAGGCTGGCATTAAATTATGCTTCCTTGCTGCAACCCAACAGACAGGAAGTGTAAGCTGAGGGAAGCGTCCATCTGTAGAAGCTGCAGCCCCGGCCAAGACATTTTCACTCTTTCGCTGTATCTTCAGACTTTCAGCCAAAGTCTTAGAGTCAACTAGATGAATGCATGACTTTCATAAAATCTTTGGTTTATAAAATGTTTACAAATTGACTTGCATATGCATTCCTTTGTTTTTAGATTAATTTGCCAAGTTTAAGCCACAGTTAGGGAACAATTTAGGACAGTGTTCTCCTAGAGACTAGATGTCGAGACCACCCTTATGTGTTATGTCCAAGAAGTAGGACTGAGGAGCAGGCAGAAACATTCTGACGGTTGGGTGAAAGGACAAGAAATGGAGTTAGAGATGGAAATCACTGCTAAAGTGGAAGGATGAAAAGTTTTACTGGAGTTCTCTTTCCAAACTTAAGTGTTAGTTTTAGTAATAAGGTAGGAGGTCCGATGACTTAAATTCCAAAGTTCCCCCTTCCCCCAAAAAGTGTTTCCCATATGTGAAATCGCTTCAAGTCTCTTGGAGAGTTTAAAGATACACCTAAAGAAGAGGCAGACTTTGAGGAATCAAAAGTTTGGAATATTATATATATATACCTTTATCAGCTTCTTCTCCACATGTGAGATACGATAAGTAAGATAAAGTCAGTTACTAGAATTAAATCACAAAATGATTATAGTTATTAAGGTGATTTTATAAAATTCCTCATAATAAAATAAAATTTTGAATTAAGAGTTAATGTAAGGACTAACATACCCACATGTAATTTCACTGATTTCACAAATTTAAAGAAATAAGCCAAATGGAATATCCTCTTGGTAAATGGGAAGAACCTAATAAAACCATTGTAGGAACCATTGCTATTAATTTAAAGTGATTATTTAGTCTTGCTTCTAGTTTATAGACAAGTTAATACTATATATGACTTGTATCGAGATAGTTTTAGGTATCTTTGTATTGTCTTTTTTTAAGTATAACTACTTTGCCTTTTCACAGCTCACCATTTAAGTTACCCCAGTAGAAACAACCCAGTTGACTGCCTTGGAATATACCATCATAACACCCAAAATAACCCCCTGTTTGTTTAGATTCTGTATTCCCAAGGAATAAAGCAAATTTAAAACTTTCAATTCAGTAGGTGTTTTAAAATTGTCAGTCGGTAGTGAATTGGCCTGAAAGCTTGTGTAAGAAAAGCCTGAACCAGTAAACCAATTTAGTGCATTCCCAATCTTGGAAGATTTCTCTAAATTGCTGCACCTTAAGACATAAAAGGCCATGTCCAACAATAATTCAACAGCGATCTCTAACGTTTGCCACATCGTTGTCACAAATTCACTTAAGTGAAAGGAAGGCAGTGGAATCTTGAGTGTTGGTTTGTAAATCTTAGTTTCTGTCAAGCAGGAAAGAAGGTGAGTGTGGATTACTGTGAGCCAGGCTGGTGGAAGGTGCACGTTCTTGAGGCGAGGGAAGGTGGGTTTAGGATGAATGACTGTAATCCCTCCATGGTGGAGAGGCTAGAGGGAAGGCTTAGTCATCTGTACTCTTTCTCCTACCTTCGCTATCTTCAACTCTCTGATTCTCTCTTCCACTCTTTCTGTTTCCCTACTTCAACTCATTCTTTTTTTTCTCTAGACACACCCCTTGCCTACTACTGCCACAGGGAGGTCTGAGTTTCTTCATTTACAACCACTTCTTTCTCTCCCCTTCTTTAGCAAAGTATCCATTAGCGCATGGAGAGCTTTTGTGTTGTAAAGATGATTGACGTGGAAGAATATGGCCAAAGGGGCCCAGCTTTTTCTCATAGTGCAACCGGCATGATATGCCTCTCTTCTAAACCTGCCAAGACTCTGAACATGCTAAATGAATTTGAATGAACACATGCAGAGAACATTTTGACTGCCAGATATTTGCTTGGCTGAATGATGTATATTATTCTGTACTTGTTGAAATCTGCTGAAAAGATTGAATACGACCTCAAATTTCAACCCAAATTTAGCCTGAGAACAACCTGTGACCAACTCTGGCCCAACATGCATTATGTTTAGAAACTAAATCTGGATGTAGGCCAGTAAAATTGTGCCTGCATGTGGCCCAACAAAATTCCGCTCTAATATTACTTGCAGTGGGAAACTTGAATTTTTCAATTTTTCAAGTCAGCACCTCTAAACAATTCTTTCTGCAAATGTGTATTCACTGCATGACCACTGACAGAGTCTAATCCAGCAAAGGTCTGTAAAAATCTGAGCAATATCTGGTACAGATATAAAAAAACCTTCTGACCTGAGCTGTAATATGACAGGATTTCGTGCAAATCCATCTTCCAGTTTGTCTTTTATTGAGAATTACATTAAAATTTATGCAAAGAGTCAATGTTTGCAGTGTTGGCCCTTCTTTTTCAAGACCTCTTCAATTCATCCTGGTTTGCTGTCAATCAACTTCTGTGCCAAATCCTGACTGACGGAGCTCATTCTTGCATAATTAATGCTTGGAATTTGTCAGAATTTGTGGGTTGTTTTTCCACCCACCTCTTGATGATTGACAACAAGTTCTCAATGGGATTAGGGTCTGGGGAGCTTCCTGGTCATGAACCCAAAGTTGCAATTCTTTGTTCCTCGAGACACTTAGTTATCGCTTTTGCCTTATAGCACGGTGCTCCATCATGCTGGAAAATTCATTGCCTTTCAGCTAACTTTTCTTGGATGGTTGGGAGAAGTTGCTCTCGGAGGATGCTTTGGTACCATTCTTTATTCATGGCTGTGTTTTTGGACAAAATTGTGGGTTAGCCACTCCCTTGGCTAAACAATCAAAAAAAAAGGGGATTCACCAGAGATAATTACTTTACCCCAGTCCTCAGCAGTGCAATCCCTGTACCTTTTACAGAATATCACTCAATTCTTTGCCTTGAAACCTTTTTCGTGCAAAGCAGTGATGACTGCACAGTTTCCTTGCAGGTAACCATGGTTAACAGAGGAAGAACAATGATTTCAAGCACCACCTTCCTTTTATAGTTGAGATAATAATGACCCCCAGGTAGTGCTGGGATTTGAACCTGCGACCTAGGCAGTATCCTACCACTAGACCACCACCACCACCACCAGCCGAGCACAAGAAAAGATTGAGCACAATTGATTGATTGCTTATTGAAAAAGGTTCCAACCAGCACAAAGAGGTATCTAGAACTGTGAAGATCAGTTGGAAGGAAGGAAGGAAAAACTGTGTGTTTCCTATTCTGTTTAGACTTCTATTGGAGACTGCTTTTAATACTTGGGGGATTTCATCATGGCTGCTTTGAAGTGCAGGATGACATGCTGAAAAAAGGTTTAGAGGCTTTAGGTATATTTGGGATTAGGCTTTAAAACTTTTAAGCACTTTCTTCCATGTTAACATCAATGTAGATCCTTACACTGGCTAATTAGATATCCGTAGTAAAACCAGAAATGTGACTTCCAGTGGGTTTTTTTTGTTCCTATGGCTTGATAAAGTGCCCATGTCTGACTACTTTTGCTGGCCAAGACAAATCCTTTGCCCATGTAATAGACAGACAGACAGACAGACAGACAGACAGACAGACAGACAGACAGACAGACAGACAGACAGACAGACAGACAGACAGACAGACAGACAGATAGATGAACCTGTTCTCACTGGAGATATGACTGCTTGCTCCTCACAACATTTTACATGGTGTTTGGCTTTTGTAGCATAATGAAAGGCAGAACATCTCAATATGCCAACGTACAAACCAATCAGAGATTTCTTTTTGCATTTCATTCACATTCCATTTCCTAATGACAGGGAAATTCTTTCTGGAGCAACTTGGGTTTAAAGGTTTGGTCAGAAACCCAGTGGTGATTGTCCTGCAGGAGGGACTCAACCCGTGACCTTTAGGTCTAAAGGTAATTCACCTGAGTCTTTGGGAGAGCATCCTACCACTAGGCCACCTCCACCCACTGTTTCCTTGTTTGATTCTTACCATCTGTCTTTGATGTTTCTGATGTTTCAGTACACCCTTCAAAGTGGAAAAACTCTGGTCAGCATGATCTTGGAGAAAGGTTCCCATCTAACAGCATTGGAGATGTACTGAATCATTTGTGCTAGACCTATTCTTTAATCAACCCCATGGAGTCAGGTGCTGGAGGTAGCAAGTCAAAGGCCATTGATTACTCCTACAACCCCATCAAATTCACAACTTTGAGTTTTAACTGTATGCGTTTATTTCCTCTGTTTAAAAAATCCACTCAGAAGTTGTTTCATTTACTGCACAGTCCTGAAAAGTGATTTTTCTATATCCTCTAGTCACCTCCTCTGAGTCAGCGCGAAGCAGGCAGCAGGCTAAGAGCTGACTGTTCCTGGCCATCAGTCACGGAAATAAAATAAAATCACATTGGAGGCCTCATGTATTACTGTTACGTAATTGCTGTTGTAAAGTGGTAACTCACAGCCAACTGCAGTAACATTAACAGAAGGAACATCCCTGGAATAACGGATGATTCCCTTAAAGGGAAGGAACATCTTTTATATGTATTTCTATATTTCATTTAAAGTTTCTTTTTCTAAAGCAACAGAGTCTCAATCAAAAGCCATTCTTTTTCAGCTTCACATCGTTCAGTTCCCACCCATTAAAGAGTGCTTGGGCCCGGAAAGCTCACAAAACCAGTCCAGTCATTTTCTGAGCTGCTTACCCTAACCTGATAAATACAGACATATTAGCATCTCCATTTCACTTCTTTGGATTGTGGAAAACCATGCAAGAAGGAGAAACTTCACAATGAAAGGACCCAGAATCCCCCGGGTGGTAACTGAACCCAGAACCTTTTAGCTGTGAGGCAACAGTACTAACCTCTAGACTTAAACTAAAACTTAGTTTAGTTAAAAATGGGCATACAGTGAAAATGCTACATTAAGAGGATGTGGAAAGATATTTGACTTATTTATTATTTGCCCTTTTTAATATCAATTTGTTGCTTTGAGGGCACAAAAATGACCATGAAAATTTGGTTAAAAAATGAATCCGTTTAATCTGAGTTTTAGTATAACTCTAGTATAACTTTAGTATAACTTTAGTATAACCGTCCTCGCCCTGTGTGCGCTGGCTTGGACACCAGCACTCCCCCGCGACCCCGTTTGGGACAAGCGGCAGATAATGGATGGTTGACAGCGTATTTGCTGGCCATGAAAATGCTCCTGATGAAATGGACAAGCGCTGTTGGTATAATGTTTATTTCTTTCTTTCTTTTTTAGATATTTTTGTACAGCATCTTAAGATTTCTACATCTTTCTAAGTTACTGGCCTACTGGCCTACTCATTAACTCTTTTTTGTCATGGATCACAAGTATTGTGTTCTCCACATATTCCGCAAATGGGAATATATGTTGAATTTCGGTAAGGTTCCCATGCTCCTTATGCTTTATTATGCAGGTCTAGGTATGGCTTGATCAAAACAGATTCAAACAGCCTGGGTCAGAGAGAAGAAACAAATGAATGGAGCTCCCAGATGGAAATCCATGCAAATACATGGAGAGCATGGGAAAATTTCTCACTCACTCATTTTTTAGCCACTTGACATGATTAGAGTCATGAAGGTTCTAGAGCCTAGAGGAAACCCTCACAGACACAACATGCACAGAAAGGACACAGACCGTCCCACCTGGGAATCAAACACAGGACCTTCTTACTGTGAGGCGACTGCACTACCTGCTCCCTATATCGCTTCAATATAGTGAATTGAATGCTGTCTTAGATTCAGGATTCGAGCTCTTTATATGTCACAACCAGCAGTGAAATACATCTCAGAATCACTCTAAGACACTCAAAGACCGTGCAAAAACATGACTGTCTTATTGATCAGGGTTGTTCTCTCCTGTGTCAGGTTGTGATTGAGCCCTTCGTCCATGTCCCTCCAGTAGGCTATCTGTCCCATCAGTAGTGCTGATGTTCCTAGGCCTGAGTGAGTTGTGTTGTGTCTCCAGCAGCAGCCACCAAACCTGCTGACTGGCTGACTGGCTGACTGACTGACTGCCGGCTGCAGATGAGATAGTGGAGTGACACCTCCAGCGATAGTGCAAGTCTATTTATAACGCAGTTTGGAGAGGGACTGATTTACGATGTTGATGACTCTGAGCTGTTGCCGCTAGAGGGGGAGAAAAAGGAGATCAAGAAAAAACCCACACATCTTGGCTTGATCCTTGGTCATGCATGGCATGGCACAACCAGACGTAAATTATAGATCCTGGAGAAAGACACCCTTCTCTTTCCATACCAGCTGCTCTGTTGATTTGGGTGCACCTTGTTTTTTTTTTTTTTTTCAGGTTCAAGTTCCTACATGCCACCATGATGGAACTTTTCCATTCGGCCGCATGCGAAGATTGCTTTGCTCTTTGCTTAACTCCTGATTTCGTCTTCTGTCTCTGCTCTGTGAAGAACAGATGCCACAGCATGGATTAAAAGCTCCTCGCTACACGTCTCCACTGGGGTGTAGCGACTCCATCTCAATTTCTCTCCCCTCTGCAGCACTAGATCCCTCTGGCAAACACAAACATGCAAACAGCAGGGGTGCTGAAAAGTGCCTGCGTATGTTTGAGAAGCCCCAACAAGACCTAGAGACATATATTCCCGTAACTTCATCGGGGGCTTTGGGTTATTAATTGCTGGTGCCCTAACTCGCCTTCCCTTCTGCCCCTGTTTCCCCTCTACCTCTCCATGGAGTGGTGTAATTAACAGCTGGATCTTACAGACTGAAATTCACAGCAAAGGAAAAAACTACACATCATTTGCAATTAACAGATATTTCTCTGCAAAGGTCAGGTTATATCTGACATGAAGAGTTTATTTTGCTCCAGTATACGACAAATATATTACATTTTGGACTTTTTTTGGACATTTTGAACTTTTAATTTAGTTTGTAAACATGCCAATTAAATATCTGTTATCCTTTTTTCAATATTTGCCAGTTTTCTCTAGTTCTGCTAGCTAGATCTCTATGCACCAAAGTCAATAAGGAATGATTGGTTAAATTGAAAAAAGAAATATAGAAATATAATATGTAAATATATAAATAAACAAAAATCTCCCTATCGCACAAAATTACTGTCGGGAGTGTTTAAGCTTACTTATGCTTTCTCTTGCACATTATTGGATAGCTTAGCACACTTGGAGGAGAACTCTAATCGCTTTTTCTGTTAAATGAGATACCAATGCTGGCGCTAGTGAAACCCGGCCACTAGGGATGCGTGTCAGGAAGGGCATCCGGTGTAAAACATTTGCCAAATCACATATCTGGACAACAAAACAGATATTCATACCGGATTCGCCAAGACCCGGATTCACAACGATCACCACCAGTACTGTTGGCCAACAGGGTACGGGTGGAAATTGGGTTAATGTTGGAAGAGAAAGAAGAGGAGGATGCCATGTCTGGAGGCAGGAGGAGAGAAGGAAGGGTAATAGCGTAGACGTGATGGTAGGAACTTTGAATGTTGGCAGCATGACTGGTGCAGGTAAAGAATTAGCTGATATGATGGATAGAAGGAAGGTTGATATTTTATGTGTGCAAGAGACTAGATGGAAGGGTAGTAAGGCCAGGTGTATTGGAGGGGGGTTTAAACTGTTCTTCCTTGGTGTGGATGGAAGAAGGAATGGGGGAGGTGTTATCCAGAAGGAAGAGTATGAGAAGAGTGTTGGAGGTGAAAAGGGTGTCAGATAGTGTGATGAGTTTGAAGTTGGTGTGATAGAAGAAGGTGTGATAATGAATGTTGTTTGTGCTTATGCTCCACAAGTTGGTTTTGAGAAGGAGGAGAAAGAAGAATTGTGGAGTGAGTTAGATGAAGTAATAGAGAGTGTTTTCAGAGCAGAGAGAGTGGTGATTGGTGCAGATTTGAATGGTCATGTTGGTGAAGGGAACAGAGGTGATGAGGAGGTGATGGGTAGGCATGGTGTCAAGGAGAGGAATGCTGAAGGTCAGATGGTTGTAGATTTTGTGAAAAGGATGGAAATGGCTGTAGTTAATACTTATTTTAAGAAGAGGGAGGAGCACAGGGTGACGTATAAGAGTGGAGGAAGATGCTCACAGGTGGATTATATCCTTTGCAGGAAGGTCAGCCTGAAGGAGATTGGAGACTGTAAAGTAATGACAGAGGAGAGTGTAGCTAAACAGCATAGGATGGTAGTCTGTAGGATGACCTTGGAGGTCAAAAAGAGGAGGAAACTGAGGGCAGAGTTGAGGATCAAGTGATGGAAGCAGAAGGAAGACTGCAAGGTGGAATTCAAGCTGGATTTAATATGTGCACTGGGAGGTAGTGAAGAGTTGCTGGGCAACTACTGCAAAGTGAGAGACAGTTAGAAAGGTACTTGGTGTAACACCTGGAGGGAAGAGGGAGGATAAAGAAACCTTGTGGTACATACAGAAGAAGAAGAAGAGGCTAGTAAAGAAGAATAGAAAGGGCAGTGATGGAGATGGTACCTTGCTCAAGGATACCTCAGGGCAACCTACTGGTCTGGGATTCGAACCCATGACCTTCTGACCCTGGGGCCAACTCCCTAACAACAGCAGTGTGGCAACAACAACTAGGAGTGGCCTAGTGAGAGGAGTTTTCTGCAGTCAATCGGGAGAATAAAGAGAGGTTGCTAATGTAGCAATAAATCTGGATTTTTTTTTTTATATATAAACCTTCAAAGACATTATGAGAAGACTTTAGGGAAAAAAATACATGATAAGAAAATAAAGAATTTGTCCCCATAATATTTTGCATTCATTTATTTATTTATTTATTTATTTATTTGCAAAGAAATCTGATTCTGTCCAACTTTTTTTTATCTTATTTCTTATTGTTCATCTTCAGTGCCAGCCCAGTCTTCTGGACAAACAGACAGCTGCAGTTCATCTGCCAAAATCAGACATGGCCCAGAAAGACGTTGTGTTTGGTAATGTCAGAGACAGGCGGACGTGTCAATCTGATTCCTCCCTGCCTGGCTTGATCACAGCAGAACTGTGGCCGACTCTTCTCTGGCTGGGCCTGACGGTCAGCACTGACGAAACACTGCACTAAGCTCTACTCGCATGCCGGAGGCTTGTCACTGTCGGCCACGTACACACCTGTGACAGTACACAAATGAAAAGTGCCAAAACACTCCTGTTGGATGAAGGACTTTGTTTCTGTGCCAAGCGCCTAACACAACTGCTGTCACACTTTTGTGTGTTCACTTAAGCGAAATGCCTTTTGAATCACCTTTAAGTTGAACATCCTGTGACCACACACACACACACACATGCTCACACACACACTCAGAAGAGTGAGTAGCGTTTTATCCTCTGCACGTAAGACACCCTAGACATACCAATAGTGAACACTGATGCCAGGAGCTGCAGTGGCTGGATACCTGTGCAAGTGGGTTAATCGTCACTTCTGCCATGGATATGGGAGTGGGAAAGAGTTTTTAGCCATCCTGATATCTGATTGGGTGGCACAATGGGTAGCACTGTCACCTTATAGCAAGAAGGTCCTGGATTAGATCGGTCTGGGTCCTCTCTGGAGTTTGCATGTTGTCTGCGTGTCTATCCTCTGGGAGCTCTGGTTTTCTCCCACCATCCAAAGACATGCACGTCAGGTGGATTGGAGATGCTAAATTGTGTGAGTGTGTTCATCTGTGTGTTTGCCCCGCCTGTGTGTCCCCGCCTTCCACCCTGCGGGAACTTGCAATGGGTGCTTGAAATGTATATGCTGCCTTCTTATGGTCTCACACAATACAGGGAAATTCTGAAACGCTGTTAGTATTTGGAAGCGGCATAACAGCACCTCCACTTAAACTGCCATAGTACTCATCGGTGCTAAGGGTTTCGAATCATCCCTTCTAGTTTTTGTTGTTATCCTTTGGTAGTACTAATCCTTTGCTAGCCCAGATAGTTTGGACTTCTTTTTTCTCGCCATATAGAGCTGCATATAACCAGTGGCCCACATGCATAGTTGACAGATCTCACTGGGGCTCTTGCCTGAGGGGTTGTGACCTGGATTTGCCACATTAATCTGTGTGGATAGCTGGCACCCTCAGCGTCAGCGTGGAGATCTTGTTCTGCGAGAGAGGCCACTTCAGTAATGAGCCTGGGTGTTGCGCTGGCTTTGTGCTTACTACTTTGTTCTTGCCTGAAGTCACGGCTTGTAATGATCTCTCAGGTGAACCCTGATTCCACAGAGCTGTCAGCAGGCCTTCTGAAGCACATGGGAGACAAGACACAAGCATCTTAATCCCTTGTCGAAGCTCAAAAAGTAATTTGGTTTTCTGCGGTAGGCATGGTTAAGATGTCTCATGATATACAGGAATGGTGGGGAAAGAGAAGTTCTAGCATGATTTCCTACGAATCAACATTCAATTTTTCTCACTGGATACATCCTTGAAAAGTTGACCCATGCTATTTGTCCTTATTTTTTACTCTTAACCAGTAGAGGGCAGTGCGGCTCTGGTGTGCTGCTGCCGGAGGTGCCACTGCAGCAATGCCTAAGTACGAGGTCATCCGCAGAGGGGCTGATCTGTCGCTCTGACAGTTACGTGCTAATTACTGGAAATCATCTATTCTCCTGCAGTGCCTTGAGTGGAGAAGACAGCGTCTCGGCCTCGTTCGGCCCCCCTCCCTGTCTCCCCTCAACATGTTCTTATGGAGAGAGCAGGCAGTCACTAATGTAACCTTGACTATAGCACAGCACAAATGTAGCCAAATGTGCTACTTTAAACATCGTCTCTCTGTCGACTGATCCTTAGCAGGGTCCTTTATGGTGCTTCTTCACTGAAAGCCCTGCTAATGCCTGATCTTATGTTTACTGCACTACTGTGTGTTGCGTCCCCTTGTCCCCGGCCCCCCTCCCTTAATTGCACTGTCACTTCTCACTACCTGATTATACTACATGGACCATTGCCTAATGTTGCAGATTAGGGACCTTAGTGAAAATTGCAAATGTCTTGAGCACAAGGGGACTGTGATGAAGACAAGTTCTCAGACCAAAACGGAGGCACCCGGGACTGTCTCATCTTTCATTTAAATGAGTCTTAAAATTTGCATTTCGGTCTCAAAAGACTGATAAGGTAGATGCTTTTGAACCCCCCCAAAAAAGGCAAAGATTAGGTGGCATAACTCCCTTCTCTCCCTTATCAGGGCCTGATTAGCAGTGACTCTTTGTAATTGTGTCTATTCTGAGCTGAATATTAAACTGTTCCTGGCTGGGCCTGGTTTATCCAGTTTGAATCCGGTATATGTAGGGGTACTTTAAACCTGATACGTCTCCCTTGATTTAGTCTGGCGGCTTGGCCACGCTTCCTGTGCCGCCCTGCTGCTTGTCACCATGGGAGCCCCAAGGACTCTTTGTTCTGTGCTCCCCTGTCATCTGATCAAAAGAAATAAAAGGCACCCTCCTCTTGGCCTTCACACTCCCACACCTCTTGTTTAGTGCCAAGGCCAACCCCTACTATGCCATCGTCCAGCCAGGTCCTGGGGGCTGGCAGAGATCCTCGTGCCTCAGCGTGTTTCCTGTGTTCATGCTTGGCATGAAGTAAAGGGATGGAGGGAGTGGGTGATAGAGTAAGAGAGAGCTAGAGAGAGTCAGAGAGCCTCCAGACAACTCTTGGCTCCGGCTCTTCTTTTCAGCCCCATTATTTGCACTACCGTCGAACTCTTTCATCCTGACGATGCTGGAGTTGTCGCGCTGTGTCAGAGAATCAGTGCCGGGGGGCATGGAGAGACGTACCGGATTCTCATTGAATTAGCTGGACGCCACACAATCAAATGCACCGAGCAGCCAAGCAGGACAGGAAAATATCAGTCCATGCATGAATATGAATGTGGCTTTGTGATGCCCTGGCAATGTCAGACCCCACTCACAGCACTAATATGCTTAACCACTCGCTCACTCTCTTCTGCCTGCCGCTGATAGGATCTCTGTCATAGCCAGAGGACATGGCTCTTCTTTGCTGTCAAAGCGTCTCAACATTAAAACTGGAATTATCTTCTACCAGTTAGGCTCAGCAAAAAACTCAGTATAGCACAGTGCCATATGCTCAGACATGAGCTTGTAAACCAGACCACCTTCCCCATTCCAGGGATCAATTGTAGTGAGCGTTAAGATCATGAAGCCTGTGCAAACATCTACTGATACTCAAGCATGCTGTGCTCAAGTGGCTTTCGAATATAGCATGCACAATGCATGACAGCTAACACAGCAGGTGGTTGACACTTTGATCTTTGCTCGTCTCCGCCCGTGGAATTCAAATGATTGGATGACTTCCAGCTCATGAAATGATAACACAAGCAGCTTATTTCAACTTTGATCCACTCGTCCATCTGTGTTAGAGTTACCTGAGGATATTGGACAACAAATAGCAAGCCGGAGCAGCGTATTCCTTTTGAAAGGACTCCATGCAACCTTCATAAACCATGCCCTTGTTTGTGAGTGCAGGAGCGGGACTGTTGCCGTTGAGGCAGACGCACTGGGCCTGTAATCTTTTTGATGTGCAGTCTCAACCCACTTCAACTCACGTACTCTCCTTCACCATACTGACATATTCAATTCCTGTAGTTGAAATCAAGGGTCCCCAAACTTTTCTTGCACTGTGGATGAGTTTGAAGTTGATAATGTTCTCACAGACCTGCCCAAAGAGGAGGCAGTGGCTGGCTGGGTATCATGACCAGAATACTTTGAGCACTGTCGGTAGTGTTATAACGTTTTTGGTTGGATAGCAGATTTGGTTGAATAGCATTCGGTCATTTCACCGAAGCCTAAAATATGAAAGTGAAAGTGACAACCCTTGTCATTGTGAGGTCACAGCACAGCACACAGTGAACCACAACAAAATTGGACCTCTGCATTTAACCCATGCAGCAGTGGGCAGCTATTGAAAGCGCCTGGGGAGCAGTGACAGGGGCGGTACCTTGCTCAAGCGTACCTCAGGGCAACCTACTAGTGGGGAATTGAACCCACAATCTTCCGATGTAGGGGGCAGCTCCCTAACCACTAGGCCACTGCTGCCCCAACTATGGAGCATTAAAAATAGGAAATATTGTCTCTATATCTCTATATAGACAACTACATTTTTGGGTTGTCTTCCCAAGTTTGGTCAAGGTTGATACCACAGTCATCTGTCCAGCATAACCTACCTTGTTTCGACTGGGTCCTCCCTCTCCATTTGTCAATTAGAGTTATGATTGCCAGCAGAAGAGTCGCAGAACTGGCAATTAGGATTCTACTCTGAGCATGTTGAGCTGTCCAGTGTGAATGAAAAGATGTAGCTGGTTGCACAAATCTTGAAGGAAGTACATGCTGCCCTCCCTCCTCTTAGCTTGGCAACACCATAAGAAGGGAAAATTAACTAGTGTTTAGAATTTACAAAGTGTAAATTGACGAGAAGCAATCTAGAAGGATCATGGAGCATATCTGAAGCCATCTTGTAGAAATGTCCAGTCTTCTATTCTGTTGAGCAAAGCTTTTTTTGGCAGCATCGACCTGATCTGTTATCTGCTTTATGAGCTTTACTTTCATTATCTGTTATATTTTCATTATCGGCAGAGCTTTTATCTCCTACCCCCGAAGAAGCTCTCAAACATTGTTTGTCTGCTCATCTCAGCTAACAAAGAGTATGTGTCAATGGAAGTGAGTAATCCCATATACCATGCTGTCGATGGGCAGGGAGTGGAAGGAAAAAGTCAAGCACAGAGTACAGACATGTTTAATGTCTTTGATTCCAGTTATCATAAAAAATGGCCAATGATCTTATTTGCTAGTAGCAAATGCTTGGTGCCAGCAGTTGGGAACCTCTCCTTTAAAATGATCTTCTGAATTAGTTTGCCAGGCTTTAATAGCCTGAGCCTGAGCACTACACCTGAATTCAGTCTAATCTGAAGTCTCCCTTTCCTTAGTGTTGCTTTCCTGTAGCCTGAGGCCAGGAGAACGAGAGTGTGGAGGTGGACACCAGAACCAGGCAATTATCAGTTAATAACCAGCAGAAGAGCTCTATTAGTGTTTGCTAGTGTGTGGGAGGCGCCTGTGATGTTGCTGAGAAGACATAAGCGTTTTTACACAAGTGTAGTCTGAAGCTTTGCCTTTGTGACTCAGACTTTAATTTTTTCTGTCCCTCTTTTGCAGTTCTTGTTAACCGAGCTCTGTGGGTTAAGCGCTAGCCCAGAGCTTATTAAATGCTAATGTTGTTCTGTCCCAAGTCACCGACATGTTTATGATGTGTCATGGAATTGGAGTTCAGGGGATCATGTGATTTGATATTAATGTTATTGCTCATTACTCTGGAACGAATTAAGTCAGGCAGCACATCTTAATGTTGCCTTCAAACAAAGCATTGCATTAGCATTTCTCCTTCATGATGTTTAAATTACACAACACGTCTAAGAATTTGTCAGATTTTATATTCTGAGTTTTCATATTCTAAAGGGGGAGGAGCAATGGGCAGTGATGGGCTAGTGGTTATGGAGTTGGCTCTAGGATCAGAAAGTAATGGGTTTGAATCCCAGACCAGTAGCGTGCTCTGAGGTACCCTTAAGCAAGGTAGTGTCCCCATCATAGCTCTCTGGGTGCTGGACATGGTGTATGGGTTGCTGTGTTTCACAACAACAAATAGTTACTTTCATTTCAGTGGTCACCTCATAGAGAGAAGGTTCTGGGTTCGGTTCCTAAGTGGGGTGGGTTGGAGTTCATTTGATCTCCCTGTGTCTGATTGGGTTTCCTCCACTTACCTTCTACTGTCCGAAGACATGCACATCAGGTGGACTGAAGATGCTAAATTGCTCCCTGGTTGTGACTCAGTGTGTTTGGTGTTTAAATTTAGCCAAAGCTGAGTATAGACCATGTTCTGTTATGCCTGACACGTTGATGTTGACATCCCCTACTTATAGGAGAAAGAAGACATCTGCTAATCTGTGTAATATTGTGTTCCATAGTCACAGATTCCCTCTAATCCTTGTATGGCTTCTCAGAGGGCAGGGGTGGCCTAGTGGTTAGGAACTAGACCCCAGGATCGGAAGGTCATGGGTTTGAATCCCAGACCAGTAGATTGCAATGAGGTACCCTTGAGCAAGGTACAATACCCATCACTGCTTCCTGGGTGCTGGAGATGGCTGTCCACTGCTGCATGGTGTTTAAGGTTGAAAGCAGAGGTTACATTTCATTGTGGTAGTCACTTTCAGTTCATTGCTTCATTCTGAGATTGTCGTAGTTGTATCTAACATTTCATTTTGAAAGTCTTTGATGCTTCATTGCTGGGCATTTTTATTTTGCTGTTAACTGAGAACATTCTTTCTTCAAATGGAGAAGTAATTGGACAGCTTTATGGCTTATTTGCTAGCTTCTCCACACATTGCTCACGCAGTGGTATTGCTGCACTGGCAACCCCAGTGGTAATGAATCCAAAATGTATGTAGCTCACATTGTGCTGTTTTCTTCTCGCATTTCTTTCCAGATGGACGGATTTTTCTTTAACGAGTTCACAACCTGTAGTGCTGTCACCTCACAGGGAGAAGGTCGTGGGTTCGATTCCCAGATAGGATGGCCTTTCTCTGTGGAGTTTGCATGTTCTCCCTGTGTCCTTCTGTGGTTTTCTTCTCACAGGGCGTCTGCCCTGTTTTGGATTGCCAACCTGTCCAGGATGTTTCTTCACCTTTTGCCCCTGTTTTGTGGATGGGCTCCAGGATCACCCATATCCCTACACAGGATAAGATAATGAGTTAGTTTAGATACGGATGGAAAGGTCTTTGGGCTGATTTGTGGACAGGGCAGGGCAGTTTTCTAAAAGTCCATAGATATGTAAATTGGAAGCTGCCTCTAGGTGTGACGGTTTCTTTTTTTTGAGCAACCTGGGTGTTTCTCTATCCTATGAGTGTTGGGACAGGCTTCAATAGACCCCCCTGCCCACAAAGCCATATTGAGTTTTAGGAGCTTTCCTACTCCTTTTTCAACCAGTGAACTCCTGAACCTCCCCTAATGTGTCTGTAATGTCTTTAGGCCAGCTTAGCATCTGTTTTCAAGCTGTACTAAAGCTTCAGATCTGAGACTGAAGAAAGCTCATAAAGTTGAAACGTAACACCTAGATAAGTTCTATTTATTACCATCTCCGGAACTTTGTTACTTGATCTGGAGGTTGGTGCTTCTGCCGATCTGCCAATACTAATGACATTCCGTGCAGAGGTACTTGTCGATATGGGATGGCTTATCCTCATCTGCATGTGAGTCCATTCCTGCTTGGTGTACTTCACTGTGTTAAACCATAGGAAGGTATAATTGCCACCTGCATACAGCATATGGGCTGCTGCCCTTGCGGGGGAAAGTGGGTGGGTCGAATCCCTTGTAGGGCACTGGGTCACGGGGACCGGCAGCTGCGAGACCGGCCTCTCCCTGCATCAACAAATCTCTCTTTAATTAGCTCTCACCTGGCCTGGCCTTCGCTGCTTCCCCAGCTGCACTGCCAGCGCTCCATCAAATCTCACCTCCATTTACTCACCTGCTTTCCCTCCTCTCGCTGTCTTTTCAATGTTGTTTCTGCAGCTGAAAGAGCAGCAGATGGGTTCGGGGGGAGAAGCGTGCCCCACAAGGCCAAAATCGACTTGCTGGAATGGAGCGTCATGTTGACATGTAAATAGCATCTCGCCACCGACGGATGCACTAAAGCACGAGACTCTGACTGCACATTCGGATGCATTTCGCTGGCTGTTTTGTATCTCATAGACTCTTTTGGCCTTGATTATGCTCCCTGTGCACCTCGTTGCATTTCATTTACAATGCAGTGTTTTTCTGCAGACAAGGGTGCAGCCCATTTAAGAGTGCTGGGTCAATGCTATAGAGAGTAAATGTGCAGAAGTAGCACTCTACCTTGACAGACCGTGGATACAAGCACATTAGTTCTTGTGGCACATTTGCAATTCTACATGGGGAAAAAATAACATCCATTGTAGCTGAGATTGATTCAAGCATTAGTGCCACTATATCACTATATTACCACCGCGCCTCAATAGCAAGTCTAGTGGGATGCCCTCTGAGAATCCAGAATGCATTTGCCAAAGGGGGAATCATATTGTTCGCATGGGAGCCACCGAGGGGATTCCAGATTGAGTAGATATCTAAGCAGTGGTACTCGCTATTCACTGGAGAGCGGTCAAAAAAACAAAGCAATCTCCACCTGAGAAGATTGCCTCGGCGCTCTCTGGGGTGACTTGGACATCTGTAGACACAATCCCTCGGTTCCACCCGTCTTGGTCCCTGATCGCCTGCGGGCCGCCATATGCACTCCCGTTATGACTGCTGTTTAATTACCAATTAAACATATCTGTCCTTTAGTCTTGCAAAGGCACAGATGAGAGAAAAATGAGGCAGGCAGGAAGACAGCAGAACGAGGCATCGTCAAGGAAAGAAAGCGGAGGAGAGCTAGCGCTGTGGCTGGACAGATGGGCAGAGACAGTCATCTGGCTGGTGTTATTCTGGGTGTGTTTGTATTAGGATGTGCATGCTTTCTGGGTGAGGAGGAGCAGGGGGGAGTGATAGATGTGATAAATTAGCAGTGATTGATGCTCACTTTTCTCAGTGGCAACATTAAATAGCATTAAAGCTTCATGGATACCAACCCCCACCCTCCAATTAAATGCGCCGTCTGCCACTTTGCTCAGGCTGCATTCTCTCATGAAATATAACCAGGCACACGCTGTTTGTGGGCTGCAAGGACCGTAAAAAATCCTGGCCAGTTTTAAAAGGGGAAAACTCAACAGCTGAGTTTTTGGTTGTAAATGCAATTTCATTTCCATTGTTTGTTAATCCACATGAGTGTCAGCTTCTAGAGTGATTCGTACAACTTCCAAACTGTCTAATCCACGTTTGACTACATTTTAGTTTCCGTTTACGCTGCTTTATTACACAACTATTTATTTATTCATTCACACATAGGTTTGGCCACAAAAGTATCTTCTTCATTTCAACATAAACACGCCGCATCTTAACAGTGTCTGCCAGGGAGGAATCAATCAGCCAGCCAGTCATTTTCTGCTGCTTGTCCCAAACGGGGTCGGGGTGGAGTCCATCCCAGCTCACACAGGGCGAGGACGGGGGACACACCCTGGACAGGTCGCCAGCCCATCACAGGGAGGAGCTTGACGGGGACAAGGGTACCTCAGGGTAACCTATCGGGAAGGGGTTCGAACCCCCGATCCTCCAATCGTGTGGCCAACACCCTAACCACTAGGCCATCGCTGCCCC
Source organism: Hepsetus odoe (assembly GCA_017165825.1). Classification (NCBI taxonomy): domain Eukaryota; kingdom Metazoa; phylum Chordata; class Actinopteri; order Characiformes; family Hepsetidae; genus Hepsetus; species Hepsetus odoe. The sequence goes on along the minus strand of CM029393.1, from coordinate 3,566,415 downwards.
AGGGTAGAAATCAATCATACAACTTGAAACGTTTTAAATGCCTAAAAGTTTCCTCTACTCAGCTGACATTCTTCTTCTCTACTGAGACATACACACATTCATTTCAACAGTGGACATCGCATAAATTGCATTTGCTAGAATTATTACACATTTTTTGGTTTAAATTTTTGTTTTGTTTCCCCCAAGATCAGTCAAAATAGGGCGAAGAACAGAAAATATTACCTCCTTACCTGTAGGTTGCCCTGAGGTACCCTTGAGCAAGGTACCCTCCCCGTCACTGCTCCCCAGACGCTTTCATAGCTGCCCCCTGCTGCACGGTGTGTTTGTGTGCTTGGGTTAAATGCGGAGGTCCAATTTCGTTGTGGTTCACTGTGTGCCGTGCTGTGTTCTCACAATGACAAGAATAGTCACTTTCACTTTTTTCACTTTCAAATGGTCCCCGTAAAGCATTTGTTTTTACATGTTATGTAACAGGGTGTTCAGAATTTTGCATATCAGATGCTGTGTAGGCTGGTAGGCTTACTTTTCTCTTTTGTCCTTGGAATTAGATGCACGTTTGCAAACTGTATGCGATCCATTGCTTTAACTTCTCATTTATATTTTGGATCAATTTGGTTCGTTTAATCCCATTGCACCCATAATGTGGACCCTGCACTACATTAAAATCACCCTGCTACCTGTTATCACATCCTACCCGCTTTATACCGTTAGAAACACCATGCATTTTTATTTGGTGGCCTGTTTCTTCAGTTTTCATTTTTTCATCATCTGTGTAAAGAGAAATTTACAAAAGCCAAGGGCAGCTTCGCCAGTAAAGTGATGCTGAATCTGCTGTGTGCTTTTCGGGGGATCCGAAAATCTAAATTACTCCATCAGTTTAGCCCTCCAAGCTCCAAATAATCAGGCCAGACATAAGTGTTCCCTATTTGTGACTGACCTGCTCTCACTCTGGCTTCATCCTTGCAACAATCACTCACGCATGTGTCTCATTTCAGAGGCTGATCCCACTCCTCAGTTTCATAGTCTCTGTTTCACCTTGGATTCACACTTCAGTCTTTGTTCACAGCCATTTTACTGTTTCTTTGCATCCCCAAGCTTAAATTCTATTGCACTTTGTTGAGCTTTACTATGATGTTGACCTTTGTGACAATTGATTAAAGAAACAAGATTTCTTTCTTTTTGGTCCTAAGATCTAAATATGGCTTTTTATATGTATTTATTCATTTATTTTTATTTTTCTATTTAGTCACAGGTAGACTTCCATACTTGTGTGTGACACTGTGTGACATCCATATTTAAAAATATAGATACGAGGATTTAGCATTTAGAATTCAATTCCGTCTGCATTTTGTTGTAGAAAGAACAAGGACAAGGCCAAACCTTTGCTTTACGGTGTGTCTTCAATAACAGCGTGCAAAAGAAAGCCTGATTTAGATGAAAACCTCTTCTTCATATCAAAAAAGACGCTTGAATAAGCATGAAGCTGAGTGTCACAAAATATGCTGAGAAGATTTTGTTTCTGATTTGGATTTCTGACAGCCTTTGCTGGCTTTGATACACAGGCATCTGAAACCGTGCAGATGCCTCCTTGCGCATGGCGATGGTGACAGTGCCCTGACGCCTACTTGGAAAGGAGAACATGAGTCAGGTAAAAGGGGAGAAAAAGGAAGAAAAAAAAAAATCAATAGCAAACTTTCAAAAGACAACATTTAGAACATGACGGGCCCTGTTCTCTATAAAAACAAACCCACTGGCTGCGGTTTTAAGCTGTTTTGGTGTGGAGTGGCTTGGAAGTGCAGCAACGAATGTTGCACTTACAGGGTCAGGAGGCCATGCACTTTCTGCAGGCGGCACAGTGGGAGAGCGCTGCGCCCAGCCTTTCAGTACGGTTTTCCAGAACTCTCCGCTTAGTCGCTGTCAGAGCCTCGCAGGCCCACCATTATCACCACCTCCTACTCAAAATGCCTTTGTGGCGTTGGCTGCAGTACAATTTTTCAGCGTGCTTGAAAATTGGACTGTGCAGAACATGTGCAACCGAGATCCTTTTTAAAATTTGGCTTTGTCTGAACAGCAGTGCATGTAAACAAAGACTGACTGTGCCACGGGGGGGAGTATTCATAGCTCACCATGAGGCCTGCATGCAGACCAGTTAAGACTAGCGCGATGCCAGATGACGTCAATGCATCTTTAGCTCGGATACAATCGGAGTAACGCTTGGAGTTCATAAATGTACTAACACTTAAGGTTTTTAAGGTGTTTCTGATGTAAATAAACATGCCTGTTGCCAGTTAATAAGGTTAATTATTTTCCAGCTTTTTGTGACTGCAATCAGTGGTGAAGTGTTATTTATTTATTCGTCTGTTTGTTTTTAGGTGCAGCAAAAAATCAGAGTGACACACCGGCCCATTTTTGATATATGTTTGGAGCAAATATTTTCACTGACCTCATCTTTTATAGTCTGTTATGTTCTTGGTAATAACTGGGTAAATCTGAGGTACCTTCAAAGTATCAGGTCATTGTTTTGGGGGTAATTTCAGTTTGGGTGAAATGATGCTGAGTCAGCATAAACAAATTGCACTGCATTGTCGAAACAAATTGCACTGAACTTTTTCTAGATTTCAAACAAAGAATTCAGTGAAATGCCTCCAGTTGTCATTAGTTCTTTGGAGTAATAAAGTGGAAATTGCACACATTTCAGGAATTGGGAGTGTGTGGGGCAGCAGGGAGTTATTTGGGGTGTTTACTTGGGTATGTACTTTGATTTTGGCTGTAAAACAAAGCATTGATTCTTATTATGGGTGAACATAATAAGATGAGAGTGGAGGCGAGGGGAGTGCATATAGTGTGTAATAGACCATGTGAGCTGTCCAGAGCCATTTGGCTGGAAAAATTAATTAATTAAATAAATAAAAAAAAAGAAAGAAAATTCAGGTAACTTATAGTAGAAAAAAAAAAAACATTTAATTGTCACAGACTGGAGGTAGGATATAATCAGAAATAAGACTTTATTACATAAAACAGCACAAATATGAGATAAAAATAAATATGAATACAGAGAACTAAACAAGATACAGGAAGAAGACATGCAAAACATCAGCGTTCAGATCAGAGAAACACATAGGGGACACGAAGACATGTACAGGGGCATGGACAGATAAACAAAGACACCATGACCGTTATGCTTACAAAGCCATTACAAATTCATTTCAAAAGACAGCAGGGTGTCCCCAAACTTTTGATGGGTTTATGTTATAGCTTTGAACGTTTCCCAGCTACTGGGAGACTGGTGTGATCTAAATCCAATTAGAAGTCACTTGTGCAGTGAAATTGGAAACGTTTTATTGGACGTTGTAAGGTATGGCCTACTTTGATTATAATTAAACATGGATTTTTTTTTTTAGCTGGAGGCTGCTCTGCACAATCCAGTCCAATGCGCTTTGCTAGGCTTCTCAGCGGCGAGCACTTCCCTTCCCCAAGGCTACCTCTGGGTGAGTAAAACTTTACCCTACATCAGAATAAAATGCAGGCACACAATGAAAGTTTGGTCAAACACCGTCCTCACCTCGGTGGATCAACTAAGACAAGTTTTTTTTTATTTTTGCAATTGAGCTGAGAGGCTTATGTAGCCAGCAAGTAATGGAAGATTCCATATCAACATATGGGACTGTGTAAGCTGCTTTCTTTTTCTCACACGCTTGCTTTAAATTATGAGTCATTAAGTAACTCGTTCCCGACACTGTATGGCTACAGTAACCTAAAAAAAGAGCAGTGGGTATAATAAAATGGCAGAGAAAGCCATTTGCACACTCTTCAAGCTCACTTTCAAAATGTCACTTTATTATTTTTTTTTGTTTGCACATAAAACATGTGCAATGTGCCTCGTTCATAAAGCAGGCCAGGCTAAAAACTCATTATGACTGTTCAACCTTTGCGGGCTGAAAGGGCGGATATATGTAAATGAGCTAGTTTTTGTGACATCACAATCCTTAGATGACCTCCAGCACAAGTCTGCACCATAAATGTGATGTGTGAATCTCAGTGGTAATAAAAAACAATGCCTTATATGGACGTTCACAGGGTGTGTCGAGGCTTTAGATGGGACGTTAATCTCTGTTCACCATTATTACACTTTCAGCTACTTCCTCCCGTTTAGGAGTCGACTCAGCAGATCAACCGTCTCCATTTCTTCCTGACCTCTGCCTCTTCCTCCTTCAAATCAACCACCTGCATGTCCTCTCCCTCTTCTTCTTCTTCTTTTTCTTTCGGCTGCTCCCGTTTAGGGGTCGCCACAGCAGATCAACTGTCTCCATTGCTTCCAGTCTTCTGCATCTTCCTGCTTCAGATCAACCACCTGCATGTCCTTCTCACAACATCCATAAACCTCCTCTTTAGTCTTCCTCTTCTCCTCTTTCCTGGCAGCTCCATCTTCAGCATCCTTCTCCCAGTATAATCCTCGTCTCTCCTCTGCACATGTCCAACGCAACCTTGCTTCTCTAACTTTGTCCCCAAAACATCCAACCTGAACCTGATTCACTTCCAATCCTGTCACAACCAATGAAAATCTCAGCATCTTTAACTCTGACACCTCCAGCTCCGCCTCCTGTCTTTTCATCAACGCCATTGTCTCAAACCCATACAGCATACCTGGTCTCACTACCATCCTGCAAACCTTAACTTTCACCCTTGCTAATACCCATCTGTCTCAGATTACTCCAGCCACTCTTCTCCACCCATTCCAACCTGCCTGCACTCTCTTCTTCACCTCTCCTTGACACTCCCCCATTACTCTGAACTGTTGATCCCAAGTATTTAAATTCCTCCACCTTTGTCACCTCTACTCCCTGCATCCTAACCATTCCACCATTCCCCCTTTCATTCACACTTATGTATTCTGTCTTTGTCCTACTCACTTTCATTCCTCTCCACTCTAGAGCAGAGCTCCATCTCTCCAGGGTCTCCTCAAGCTGCTCCCTACTCTCACTAAAGATAACAATATGTAGAATTAATACATGTAGAATTAATGTTAGAGTTGAAATGTGTACCATTTATCAAAAGTGAATTTTTAAAATTATTTTTAATTTTTTTTTAAATATATTTATTAAGTGTTAAAAAAGGATATTAGAAGTCTATACTGCACATTCCTGAAGCCTTTTAAAATTAAACAGAACAGCATTGGAGCCAAAATACCCTGAGCCTTCAAAGGATTAACTCTTTCACTGAACACTAAGACATTTCAGTTTCCAACAATGTTGACCCTTAAAAAGTTAAAGGACAGACAAACGGTTCTGAAAGTCCCTTCTTTTTTTATCTCTTAACTATATTAACCTCCCTTTCAAACTTCTCTCTCTCTCACACTCATATTTATAGTGGCTTGCCCTGGTAGGGTGGCGGGGGGGTACTGGAGCCAATCCCAGGACACCCTGGAGTGTCGCCAGTTCAGGCACAGAGCAGACACACTCACACACACACACACACACACACACACACACACCTAGCAGGACAAACAAACCTAAAATGCATGTCTTTGGATGGTGGGTGGAAACCAGAGTTCCTGGAAGAAACCCACACAGACACGGGGAGAACATGCAAGCTCCACACAGAAAGGACCCGGGACGTCCCGGATGGGAATCAAACCCAGGTTCTCGCTGTCAGGCGGCAGCACTACCCACTGTGCCCCCTTGCCACCAAATCCAAACTACACTACAATTTCCTTGATAGGATTAATAGTCCTAAAACAGATCTCAGGACTGTGATGAGATATTCAGGTCATGGGTTTTCCATCAGTGAGAGTGCCTATTCATCAAAAATCTTTCAAATCCTGTCGATTTGGATGTGAATCTACATAGAAATCTATCTAAAAAAAATTAAATCCTTCTTTTTATTACACAGTAAAATCACTTTGTGGGTCATATGCACTTCCTTCCCTTCCTGCTACTGCAGCAAGCCGTTTATCACGTAATCCCTCCAAAGCAGGTGGACCAATCCAATTGAAGCCCTCTTGGATGCAATAGGATGCCCTTCTCTGTGTCTTTGAGTTAATTGTTTTTGGGGATATTATAGAGAGCAGTGGGGGGAGACTCTGGACTGGATCTGAGAGATATGCTGGGGATTTGGAGGGAATTGATATGTAGAAGGATTAAACTGGTGTTCTGCTTCTTCTTTCTGTTAGCGGCCAGCCTGAATATTGCTAAGCTAAATACATGCCCGCAGGTCAAAATCTGTTAGATTTCGATGAATTCAGTGGAGCTTAAAGGGAAATCTAGATGAGGCCCAGTGTGAGCCATTTCGAATGAGTAACAGCAGTTTATAGCCACATGCTTTACTGTTGTTTCACTGCATTTTTTATGATGAAAAATAGTTTTATAATTTCCATGTGTTTTTTTTTTTTGTCCTTTTTTTAGTCCAACAGGTTAAACTACAGTAAATAAACTACACCGTGGCAGCGGTGGCCTAGTGGTTAGGGAGTTGCCCCTCCTTCGGAAGATTGTGGGTTCGATGCCCTAACCAGTAGGTTGCCCTGAGGTACCTTTGAGCAAGGTACCGTCCCCGTCACTGCTCCCCGCTTTCAATAGCTGCCCACTGCTGCACGGTGTTTGAGTGCATGTATTAAATGCAGAGGTCCAATTTAGTTGCGGTTCACTGTGTGCTGTGCAGTGACCTCGCAATGACAAGGGTTGTCACTTTCACTTTCAAATGTCCTTTATCAGTCCAACAGGTTAAACTGCAGTAAATGCCCCCCCCCGCTAAACGTCAGTCATTTGGAAACTACTGTATTAGAAGTATCATTAAAATCGATTAAAACACAGTAATACTACTGTACATAACCAGTCTTTTGGACAGTTATGGTAGTTTCATGTAAGGTCATTACACCTTTATTACATCAATTAAACAGACTAAACTGCAAAATGTTTTGTAATGAACTACCGTTGTTTTTTACAGTCAGCCATTTTAATAAGTACTGTAAGGAAAAAAAAATCTATCTATATATATATATACAGTACTGTGCAAAAGTTTTAGGCAGGTGTGGAAAAATGCTGTAAACAAAGAACGCTTCATAATTTATTTTCATCAATCAACAAAATGCAGTGAATGAACAAAAGAGAATCTAAATCAAATCAGTATTTGGTGTGACCACCCTTTGCCTTCAAAACGGCATCAATTCTTCTAGGTACACTTGCACACAGTTTTTGAAGGAACTCGGCTGGTCGGTTGTTCCAAACATGACTGTGTTTCAACCTCCGTGTGACATTGATGATCATCAGTACCTGTTTGGTAAAACTGGTTGATCAGACACCGACTATAATCCTACAGAATCCCTGACTTTGTGCAAGTGTTCCTAGAAGAACTGATGCTGGTTTGAAGGCAAAAGGTAGTAACACCAAATATTGATTTGATTTAGATTGTTCGCTCACTCTTTCTCTCTCTCTCTCTCTCTCTCTCTCTCTCTGATAACAATTACTGTTAAATTATTATTCAGCACTGTGTTTGCTTGTGTAGCTAATTACATTTATATTTATATTTTATAATTCATTGTACGTAGTCTAGAATCTTTAGGTTTGACCTTAAATTTCTCTCACCAACTAAGTAGATACAAAATCCAGCACTGGTACCAGCGTTGTGCTCAAGCCCTGCCCCTGTTTCTTTACTGCTTAATGTCTTAAGTTAGAGACTGTGTTCTGGCATCATTCATGAATCATTCATACGTAGGACACTGTGTAGCTTAACAAAGAAAAACAGGACTGGCCACTGAAAATGAGAACCAAAAACTTTGTCCTTCAGGAAGCCTGGAGAACTGTTCTTCAACAAAACAGTAAAAACACAAGAACACCTGAATCTGGAAGCGAAATATGAAGAACTGACTCAAGATCTTTGCATGGCACTAAATATGTACTGGAAAGATTTTTAAGATCTGAGTGAGTTCTGGGCAGTTTTGTGGATTTGTATTATGTGCTAATACTCTGGAGCGAGAGATGGAAAATATCTGTTGGAATTAGGAAAAAAAAACCACACATAAACTCCCTCTCTTTCACATTATGCACAGAGACAAAATGATATACAGACTGGTCGTGCTCTTTTGCCTTGCTTCTGCTCTCTTAGTCAAATCCAGCCTTATTAATGCTGGCAGTGCATTAGCTTAAAGCAAAGCCTTTGTAGCTTTCTGGCCCAAAAACAGAGATGAGTCCAGGGCACGAGTCCAGATATCTATTCGTCTAAACAAGTACTGATGAGTTTGTCAAGGGACTGCAATCCAACTGAGTTCAGGAGAAATTGGATTCAATCGAAAAAAAGGAGAGGAGGCAGCCATGGAGGGTGCATGTGTGGGAGTGTGTCTGAGAACAGGGTACCTATATTTGCACTGCATGGACAAAAGTATTGGGACCTGTGGCCCTGGGGATGACATGCCGCACAACGAATCCCAGGCCGGGAGTGAGCTAAAATGTTTACTGGACGTTGATATTATGTGTTTTAAAAGGGAGCAGTATCAAATAGTGCCTTTGCAAACATGAAGCATGACCAGATTTTGATGGGGATGAAAGGAAAAACCTACGATGATTCTTAGAGAGGTGATTCAGATGAAGGAAGTCGTTCAAAGCTGAAATCAAGAGTTTAGTCACCAAAGAGAAAAAAAAAAGGTGGTTTGATAAGTATACAAAGGCTTTTCTACTTTCAGTTGAAAGAAATGTGAAAGAAAACATGTAGCTGTTGTTCATCTTAATGTAACGAAACTAAATTTGGCCCATTTTGTTTCTAAAGACTGCTAAAATATGTATATTAATATATATGGCTCAAGTTGGAAAACCACTACCCTACAGGAACTTTTATGAGTCCCATTTACATTTATGGCATTTAGCACTCTTATCCAGAGCAACTTCCATGTCCTAATTGCAGGGACAGTCCCCCTGGAGCAAATCAGGGTTAAGGATCTTGCTGAGGAACCCAATGATGGTAGTGCTAGATGTGGGACTTGAATCTGTGACTGGTTGGTCCATAGATCTATAGGCAAGTATTCTACCACTAGCCCACCACTCAGTTTGAGGTCCCTAACCAGGATATTTTTTAAGATCTGAACCCGGGCCGCGGTGGTGAGAGTGCCAAATCCTAACCACTAAACCACTAGATTGAATCCTTGAGCTCTACCCAAGATGGCGGCGCGGTAACACGCAGATCCAAACTTTGGTGCTAAAGTCTGTAAAAAGTCTTTCATCCGACTACTTTTCACCATAAGACTTGCACATGAGCGTCACATCCATGAATGCTCTTAAATTTAACCGCCAAACACTGCTGGAGCTCAGGAATCAGCCAGGATTCAGTCTTCCAGCGACTCTCCGAACAACGCTACGGGTGCTCGGCGTGCTGAGAAGACCAGGCCTTCAGTCCCCGAGATCGCCTGCTGAACCTGGCCGACTGAGAGGACATAGGAAGCGGTGCGAGAGGAAACAGAAACGCGGCAAGCGTGCTGGGGTCCGGGCTCAGTTCAAGGCTAACGCTAGCCGACCGGCTATCCCGTCCGTCCTCCTCGCCAATGTCCGCTCCCTGGATAATAAACTGGACTGTATACGACTCAAGCTGAACACCCAGCGTGAGTACAGAGACTGCTGTGTTTTTGTTTTTACGGAGACATGGCTCAGCGACAGCGTTCCGGACACCGCCATCCAGCTCGCCGGACTCTCCGCGTTTCGTGCGGACAGAAACTCCGCTCTGTCTGGGAAGACTCGCAGAGGGGGGCTGTGTGTTTATGTAAACACACAATGGTGTACAAACGCTGTGCTGGTCTCAGTACACTGCTCAACACTGCTGGAGGTGATAACAGTCAGGTGCAGACCGTTTTATTTGCCCAGGTAGTTCTCTACAGTGTTTATTTCGGCGGTCTACATTCCACCCAGCGCTAGCGCTAACAGCGCTAATGCTAACAGCGCGCTGGCTGAACTTTATGGAATTATCAGCGGACTCCAAAACTACCACCCAGATGGACTGTTTATTGTTGCCGGAGATTTCAACCATGCAAATCTCAGGTCAGTTCTCCCTAAATTCCACCAACATGTGAACTTTGCGACGAGGGGGGAAAACACGCTGGACTGTGTTTACACAAACCTGGCCGGCGCGTACAGAGCGGAGTCCCGCCCCCACCTCGGACACTCAGACCACATCTCTGTGCTGCTGATCCCAGCGTACAGACCCATCGTCAGGCGCGTGAGACCCACCCTGAAGCAGGTAAAGACCTGGCCCATAGGAGCCATCTCTGCTCTTCAGGACTGCTTCGAACGCACCGACTGGGACATGTTCAGGGAGGCTGCAACCTACTGTGACTCCATCAACCTGGAGGAGTACACAGCTTCAGTGACTGGCTACATCAGCAAGTGCATTGAGGATGTTACTGTCTCCAAGAATCCATGGCCACTTCAAAAACACTGGTGACACACAGCGCATGTGGCAGGGCATGCAGGCCCTCACCAACTACAAGACATCCCCACCTGCCTGTGACAGTGACCCCACCCTTCCAGATGCGCTGAACCACTTCTACGCACGGTTTGATGCAGTGAAAGACACGCGTATGAGGAAGACCACCCCTCCTCCGAACGACCAGATTCTCTGTCTGACCACAGCCGAGGTGAGGAGATCTCTTCTCAGAGTCAACCCACGGAAAGCTGCCGGTCCAGACAATATTCAAGGTCGTGTGCTCAGAGGATGTGCAGAACAGCTGGCAGATGTTTTCACTGACATCTTCAACAACTCTCTGAGCACCACTGTTGTTCCAAGGTGCTTCAAGACCACCAGCATCATTCCAGTGCCAAAGAAACCATCCATCTCCTGCCTCAACGACTATCGTCCCATTGCACTCACACCCATCATCATGAAGTGCTTCGAGAGGCTGGTCATGAGGCACATCAAGTCCCAGATCCCCTCCTCACTAGACCCCCTGCAGTTTGCGTATCGTCCCAACCGCTCAACGGACGATGCAATCTCCACCACCTTCCATCTGGCCCTTTCTCATCTGGACAGAAAGGACAGTTATGTCAGAATGCTGTTCATCGACTACAGTTCAGCATTCAACACCATCATCCCTCAGCACCTGAGTGAGAAGCTGAGGCTGCTGGGCCTGAACACCTCCCTCTGTAACTGGATCCTGGACTTCCTGACTGGGAGACCCCAGTCAGTCAGGATCAGTAGCAGCACCTCCAACACCATCACACTGAGCACAGGAGCCCCCCCAGGGCAGTGTGCTCAGCCCACTGCTGTTCACGCTGATGACCCACGACTGTGCAGCCAAGCACAGCTCCAACCACATCATCAAATTCGCTGATGATACAACCGTGATGGATCTGATCAGCGGTGGAGACGAGGCAGCTTACAGAGAGGAGATACAAGAGCTGACGGACTGGTGCAGAACCAACAACCTGTCTCTGAACGTCGACAAGACTAAAGAGATGGTTGTTGACTTCAGGAGATCACGTCGGGACCACACTCCACTTATCATCAACACCTCACCTGTGGAGATGGTCCAGAGCACCAAGTTTCTTGGTGTTCACATCACTGACAACCTCACGTGGTCCCTCAACACCAGCTCCATCACAAAGAAAGCCCAGCAGCGCCTCTACTTCCTGCGCAGACTGAGGAAAGCCCATCTCCCACCTTCCATCCTCACCATCTTCTACAGAGGAACCATTGAGAGCATCCTGAGCGGCTGCATTACTGCCTGGTACGGGAACTGCAACGTCCTAGACCGCAAGTCCCTACAACGGGTAGTGAGAACAGCTGAGAAGATCATCCGGATCTCTCTGCCCTCTGTACAGGACATTTTCACCACTCGCTGCATCCGCAAAGCAACCAGCATTGTGGATGATCCCTCCCACCCATCCCTCACTCTCTTCTCCCTCCTGCCATCCGGAAAAAGGTTCCACAGCATACGGGCCTCCACTTCCAGGATGGGAAATAGTTTCTTCCCCCTGGCCATCAGATTCTTGAACTCTGAATCCACCAATATCTTGAACTCTTAAACCCAGTCCACTTTTCATCCTGTATTTATTTATTTATGTCATGTTGCACTCTTGCACTTTAAATTCAATAACACTGCTCCACCACACTGCTACACTGTGATCTATCTGGGCTGCTTTGTTTCACAACACTGCAGCCCTCTACGGATGAATGTACTGTCTGTCGTGCCGTCTGTTGTTGTCTGTCTTCTCTGCACTTGTTGCCCCGTTTTGTGTCTTATGTTGTCTTGTGTCTTGTGTGTAGCACCAGGGTCCTGGAGGAACGTTATTTCGTTTCACTGTGTACTGTGTATATGGCTGAAATGACAATAAAATCCTACTTGACTACTTGACTTGAACAGGGAGGGACTTCCCAGTCTAAATCCGTTGGCACCTCTTTGGAGATGATCCCCTTTTGCAGCTTTATTAGGTTGCTCTCTTCTAGGCAGGTTTTCCAGGGGGCGACATTTTCACCCATTCTTCTAGAAAAGCATTTGTGAGGTTGAACGCTGATGGACGAGAAGGCTCACAATCTCCATTAAGTTCATCCCAGAGGTGTTTGATGGGAATGAGGTATAGTGCCCTGGGAGGAGACATGCTAGAAGGGACTGTTCCAAAACCGTTGCCACAAAGTAGGACTGGTGCACAATGTCTTGTAAGCTGAAACATTTAGATTTCTCTTCTCTTGGCCGAACCAACACAATGCCGAACCATAATCTCTCCTCCTCCAGATTCTACAGTTGGTACAATGCAGTCAGGCAAGAACTGTGCTCCGAAATCAGAAGAAACCTGAGTCGTCCATCAAACTGTCACTTTTGCATTTGCTTTAGACCACGCAATCCACCATGCGCATGGTGATATGAGGTTTGCCTGACGGCATGGCTAGGTGCTTGGTTTTATACGACTGTAGTAATTTGTGAGACTTAAACACTTGAAAGTAATGATGCGGAGTGTCCCAATACTTTAGTCAAAAATGTGTATATAGGACATAAAGCTGCTTAGCAATGTAATGCATATGGGATGCACTTAAAACCGGACATGCTGGCACAGCATTAAAACAAGCGCTGTGTGTGTGTGTGTGTGTGTGTGTGTGTGTGCCAGTGAGACGAGAGAGTGGGCTGAGGGCCGCTTGAGGTTACAGCGAAGCAGAGGAAATGTGGAGATTGTGTTATTTTTAGAGGTTTGGCTTGAGATAACTGTGGCCTTTCTAACCCAGCCGGAGCAACAGGCGCTTTATTTCCTTTCTCTCTCCTCCTTCGGCCGTCCGTGTCCCGCACACTGAAACAAATCAAACAAATGATCTCATACAAATTAGGAGTGGAGTTTAAACACTAAACTTAGGCTGAGCGGGGCGTGACTCAGAGCGTGCATGTATTTCCGCCGTCCAGAGACATCTTTCTGTCTGCTGCGTTCTTCTCCTGCGGATGTTAGATTCCACTTTGCACCACTAGATCACTTCAGGACAAAGGACCTCAGGAAAAAATAAATTACACCCCCAAAAAAAAAAAAATCTCTTCTAATGAAGCGGTGGAAATGAACGCTGGCAGCTGAGTGCCTTTCCATCTCTCTCTCCCTCACTCTCTCTCTCTCTCTCTCTCTCTCTCTCTCTCTCTCTCTCTCTGTTTCAGGTTCGAAAGCTTTATTGGCTCGACTGTATCAGGACCATATTGCCAAAGCTTAACAATGACAACAATAACACTAACAACACACTTGAGCATAAAAACATCAACAAACAACAACAGTGACATTCATGCCGTTCATTAAGTTCATTTATTAACAACTATAATGACAACAGTCTCTCTCTCTCTCCCTCTTTACCTCTCTCTTTCCATCTGCCTCGCTGGCTGTCTGTCACTCTTTCTCTCTTTCTCTCTTTCTCTTGCTTTTGCTATCTCAATGCAGTCCCTGTCCTTTTCTTTTAAACTGTGTGTCTTTCTCTCTGGCTCTTTCTCTCTATTTTGCCTTTGTTTATCTCTCTCTCTTTCCTTTCTCTTCTCTCTCTCTCTCTCTCTCTTTCTCTGCCACTTTCTTTCTCGTTGCCTCTGTTATCGGTCACCCTTTCTCTTTCTCTGTATAAAAATATTTCCCTTATCCCTCTACCTTTCTTTTAGCTCAGTCTCCACCTTCCTCTCTGTCTCTTACTTTGTCCATCTCCCTCTGCCTCCCTCGCTCTCTCGTTCTCTGTCTTTACCGCGCTCTTTCTCTCCCTCCCTCCCTCTGTCTTACTTTAAATCCATGCATCTCATGTTTCTCTCATCGCTTTATGTATCTGTACCCCTCTCTTTTTTGTCTCTTTCACTTCTCATCTTTCTTTCAGTGTTTTATGTATCTATATCCCTCTTTCTTTTGTCTCCTTCTCTGTATAAAAATATTTCTCTTGTCTTTCTGTGTCTTTCTTTTAGCTCAATCTCTACCTACCTCTCTATCTCTAACTTTGTCCATCTCCCTCTGGGTCTCTGGATCTCTCTATTTCTCTGTGCTTTCTCTCCCTCGCTGTGTTTCCAGCCCCCCCTCGCTCTCTCTCTCTCTTAAACTCAAGAGCTTGTGAATCTCATTGTTTTTTCCGTTGAAATTTGGTAATTGGAGGATTTAGGCCTGAGTGTAGGGAGATGAGCCAATTTGTGTGACACACACGGCGGGATGCTGATCAGTTCATTTAGTTTCTAATTGTGCGCAGGTTGCCTCCGCTGCATTATAAATGAACGAGGGAGAGCCGCGGGTGAGTCTCCGGCCTGTTGATAAAAGAAGACTCACATTTATTCATTGATTAATTATTTTTATTTTGTATTCTAAAAATGCAGCTGCTTATTAATATATGATGCAACCCCATCCAAACACTCCTGAGGCTTGGTTCCAGCACTGAGTCTGAGCACGCAGTGGATAATAAGAAACTAACGGGGGGGGGTATCGCCATTCTGATACACATTCTATTTGTGGCTTCAGATTGTAGTTTAAACAGTCAATCAATCTCCAGTCTAACATTGTCAAGAAGTGAAAGGGAAGCTTGAAAGGGGCTTCGTTCCATCTCATCTCTTTGCTAGAGTGATGAAAAAATTGGCGGAGTTTTGAGGAAGAATGTTCTCGAGCCATTGAGATGACACCGGGAATCCATTAGGGCCGATCTGCGGTGAATTTGAGAGATATCTAAGAGCAGACAGAAGGATATTTGATTTCAACTTTACTCTTCCTCCTTGAAATTGAAATTGCTGACAGGTAGAAATATCACGGTTAAGAGGAATAACAGCAGAGGAAGTGTTCTCTGCCATCTGAAATTCGATCAAGGTGGGTTAGAGCATTGAAAGTACGAGCACGAATCAGAGTGAAACGGAGGAGAGGAGTAATGCTGAATAAAGCAACGGTGTTTAACTTTCTGCTTCTACACGACTTAACAAATTATTAAATCTCTAATTTTCCTCATCGGTATAACGGGGAAAGTAAACTATAGTCTTTTTTACATTTACGGCATTCAGCAGACGCTCTTATCTGGAGTGACTCACGATTCCTGATGACAGGGACGGTCCCTCTGGAGCAACTTGGGCTTATGGGTTTTGCTCAGGAACCCGATGGTGGTGGTGCTGGAGGTGGGATTCGAACCATCACAGTTTAAGTGCCTTGACATTCAGTGTTTCTTTCAAAATCGAGGGTATTGCTGCAGTAGATCCCACACTTCTTAAGCATTGCTGTGTGGATTTGATTGCCACCAGAACATTAATGAGGTCAGCTACTGATAACGAATGAGTGATTAGTTCTGCACTCCAGCTCCCAAAGGTGGTGGTGCTCTAGTGGTAGGATACTTGCCTATGGACTTATGGCTCAAGAGGTCCCAGGTTTGAATCCCACCTCTAGCACCACCACCACTGGGTCCCTGAGCAAGACCCTTAACCCTGAGCTGCTCCAGGAGGACTGTCCCTGTAATTAGGACATGGAAGTCGCTCTGGATAAGAGCGTCTGCTAAATGCCGTAAATGTAAATGTAAAGGCATTGGGTGAAGCTCCATTGTTAGGATGCATAGTGGGACCTCTTTGGCCAAAACTTGGCTTAGGCTTGTGTGTGGCTTAGGGTTAAAGTCTCGGGGCCAGATTAATCAGATCTTTGGCATCAGTTTCACGATAAGTGAAAGTGTCAGTTTCAGAAACATATCACAAAGTGAACTACAACATAAAGCATTCTCTGCATATATCCAGCTCCCGGGGAGCAGTAACGGGGACAGTGCCTTGCTTAAGAGTACCTCAGGGCAGCTGGTATGGGATTCATTCACACGATCTTTTGGTGACCACTAGGCCACCACTGCCTTTAAGGGCAAATTGGACCCATTCTTCCCAAGCTATGTATGAACATATATAGTGATTGTACAATGTTTCTGGCCAACTGAGGGCTTATTGCACAAAAAGAATGTCCAGCATGTCCAACTGGTTCCAGATTTTGCTCATTTTAATTGAGTTTGTGGAATGTTTCATCCAAACATCCGATGTTTCTTCTATTGTACTCGGCTGCAGCCATTACTGAGCTCTCCATCCTTGTACAGAAACTTGTATGAGGCAGCCAGTGAGAGTATTCATTGGCATAAAAAATCAATACTCACAAATTGACTGTTCTTCGCAGACGGGAAAAGGACAAGGTACAACACACTGGGGTAAAAGGAGAAAAATACATCCCCTTACATTTTTATTGTATTGTATTATTGAAGTCTGCTTATGAGGTTAATGTGCTTTGATGTATCATAACCCATTACATTTCACCTTTAAATGGCAATTTTCCAACCTCTCTTTTTCCCTTTGAACTGTTCTAACTACTGTATCTCTTATACTGATGTATGCTAATGACCTCTTCTCTGAATGGCTGCCCTGTATTAAGCCTTCATAAACAATAACACCCTGTATTACTTCAGTGGGAGTGGGTGGGGCATTGACAGAAACCTGTTGGTGAAAACAAGATTTGGGGCAATTTCTGTTCTGATCTTTCTGCCATCTGTATTTCAGGTGGCCAGTAGAGATGACAGCGGTCAGTCCCAGGTGGAGATTTTTTCCCTCAATCGTCCAACTCCGCGGTGGGTTAAGAGTTTTCCGGTTGAATCTCCGGTTCGCTGTCTGGTGTTTGTTCCAGAGCCAACTCCACCTGAGGAGGATGCCACGCTCCACAGCTCCACCGCTGCAGGGAACACCGTGTGTGTAGGGCTGGACAATGGCAGGTATGGGGTTTGAAATATGACACATTCAGTCATTTGTAAATCACATCTCATCCATAGTATTAGAAACACCAGACATCGGCTATTCGTTCTGAGTTTTATTTTTTTTGACTGATTAAGTCAATACACAGCATCAGTATTTTGATTTTCAAATCAATTTTACACTGAAAGCTGGTAGACCGAGAATTTGCTCTCTCTTGGTGATTTTCTCCTCAATGTGTGGCTCCTTTTGGCAGATCTTCTGTTGATCTTGCACCTTTTCTTGTCTAATATAGTGGGAAAATTAAAGTGTTAAAATAATATAATATCAATATGAAATGCATTAATGACAATGACTACTAACTGCATTGCTGTGGCCTGATATCCAACTATGCAGCCTGGTATCAGCCTATCAGAAGTATCAAAATGATATTTTAAAGTGAAACACGGCACAGCACACCACAACGAAATTCGACCTCTGCATTTCACCCATACGCACCGTGCAGCGGGGGGCAGCTATTAAAAGCGCCTGGGCAGCAGTGATGGGGACGGTATCTTGCTTAAAGGCAACTCAGGGCAATCTAGTGGTCTGGGATTTGAATCCATGATCTTCCGATCCTGGGGCCGGCTCCCTAACCGCTCGGCCACCACTGCCCCAGTCATGTTGAATGAATACTCTCTGCAGGCTTTATCGCAGATAAGCAATGTCTTCTCCTGCAATCATCTCTCACTTTGTACAGTTTCACTTCAAAAAACAAAGCCTGAGCAGTGCCTCGAATACTGCGCATTTGTTCTGTCTCCTCCGAGAACCTCCGAAAAGAAAGCATGACGGTAAATATTTCCGTAAAACCACAACATTTGATTTTATCTTGCTTTATCCGGCGGTTTTGGCAGATAAAGAACTGTTTATCTGGTTTAACTTCGCAATCGGTCTACGTACCTTTGTGGAGAAACTGAGGCACAGTCGTTTTGGAACGTATATCTGTGCACAGAAGGAACTGATCTATTTTTATCTCAAAAATGAAACCGGGAACGCGATGTTTTCACAAACTGAAGCCATTCGTTTAGGAAGAAGAATAGCAGAAGAATCATTTTGACTTGAGTAAAGCTCTCTTGCATGACAATCTTTTCCCTCTAATTTTATTCATTTTCTTTACTGCAAGTGAAGACTGATTCTCTCCTTTTTGCCCTCCAGGCAGACACAGCTTTGGAAGTGGAGGAAAAAAACGTCAACTTTAAACACCTTGAAGCTCCATGCTAATTAGGTGCAATCGGTATAAAAGCAGCTTTTCTCTCCGGCTGAAAGGTTGCGGGTTTTGAGATAGGATGTTATTGTCAGGATAACAATGAGCCGACGGTAGTTTAACGCTACATTGTCAGTCTGAACATGCATGTGAAGATGTTCTGTGAGCAAATCACGAAGATCGGAGACTGCAGAAGCAGGCCGTGATTGCCAGGCTTTCAGATCCGGGCTCCTAGTCAAGTTATATTTAACAAACTGATGAACTGTTTTGCGGTGCTCTTAAAGTGTTGTAATTACATAATAATTACATTGTTGGATGCATAATTCAGATCCAAAAAACATGCTATTTCCATATATTCATATGAATATTGGAGAACCATGAATGTGAATGGTAGGCCATAAATTGTAAAAAAAAAAAAAAAAAAAAGCTATAATAATTTTTTTTCTCACTGCCCCTGGGGATTTTCAAGAAGCACTTCTTGGTCATTGCTTTCATAGGAGCCTCGTCTGGCATTGCCATCCCTTCACTCAAAGGCAAACTCAGTCCAGAACGTTCTCTTTTTTCGTTCCTAAATGGTGGAATGAGGCACCAAACACTGTCAGAGCAAGGGGCACCCTCTACCTTCAAGAAGACGTGAAGACTTGCTCTTCCAAGAGTTTTCTCCTTTAACACACGTACCTCACTGCGTTTCCCGTTTTACAGCTTATGTTCTGCACTTCTATACGCTTAATGGCCAGCGGTGTTCTAGTGGTTAGGGAGTTGCCCCCTGCATCAGAAGATTGTGGTTCAATTCCCCTCTCCAGTAGGTTGCCCTGAGGTACCCTTGAGCAAGGTACTGTCCCCGTCACTGCTCCCGGGCGCTTTCAATAGCTGCCCACTGCTGCGTGGTGTTTGTGTACATGGGTTAAATGCAGAGGTCCAATTTCGTTGTGGTTCACTGTGTGCTGTGCTATGACAAGGCTTGTCACTTTCACTTGTAAGATTAATATTTTATATTTTATTATATGTTATCTCACTTTTAGTTGCCTTTATTGTAAAGCTCTGTTGCACTCTAGCTTAAAGCGTGTAAGCCTCATTGGGTAAAAGCATCTGCTAAATGAATAAATGTAAATGTAAGTTCACTCTGGTGGACATGGATTTAACATGCAGATGTCATGCTTTCCATGGGAAAGACATTTCACTGCTTTATCTTTAAGTAGAATTTAACACAGGGTGTTATGCAATAGTTTGGGCACCCCTGGTCAAATCATGTTTTATTGATGTTGATGCTCATGTGACTCGGTACCTTAAAGCTCCAAAGGATTAGGTCATTATCTTGATGGTAAGTTCCGTTATTACTTGGGGCGAAATGATGTCAAGTCATCAGACACTCTCACTCTCACTCATTTTCATAGCCACTTGTTCCAATTAGGGTAGCCTATCCCAGCTCTCCCAGGGCAAAAAGCGAGGAAACACCCTGGACAGGTCACCAATACATCACAGGGCAGACACAGACAAATACAATCACACCTAGGGGCAATTAAGCATCTCCAGTCCAGCTGACGAGCATGTCTTTGGACGCTGGGAGGAAACCGGAGCTTCTGGAGGAAACTCATGCAGACACGGGGAAGTGGGCTGAGCTGTGGGTCATGCAGACATGGGGATGTGTGCCAAAATTAGTGTGTGTTTCTACGGACTATCTTGTCATTCTGTAGAATTATCCAGTCATTAGATGTTTTATCATGTGTCTGCTTTATATGTAGAACCTTTGAAGTATTTCAGCGTATTTTTATCACAGTTTTATCCAAAATAAATACACAACACTAGAACCCGTTCAGTCGTTTCACTTGCAACCCACCATCCTACTCAAAAGAATGATTGGGTTCTTTGGAGTTTGTACCTCACATTTACTCAGTAAATGCTTGAAACGTAAGGGACTGTAAAAGAAAACGTAACCATGACATGCCAGCCTTTTTCATTTCAGAATGAAGTTAAGGAGGCCTGAGATGGAAATGCTTATTCATGCTTTTATTTCATTACACCCTGATTTTTGTAACTCGTTTTTTTACCTGTCTAAGTCAATCTGGTTTAACTCGCCTTTGGAAGATCTAAAGTGCAGCCGCCAGGCTTTTAACAGTCTCCAATAAGTGGACTCCTCAGTTTCATCCTCTGTGCATCTGCTCTCGGTGGATTTGAGGATACATTACAAGATACTCATACTCAGTTATAGAGCCCTGCTTGGCCAGGCTCCTCAGTAGACTGGGATATACTGAGCAGACACTGGTATATTGCAATGTACTAAGTATACATTGGCATTGTGAGACGTAATATATAATTAAAAAATTACATTGAATTAAAAACAAATAAATAAAGTTATTTTGGACATACTGAGTACATTTTCAACATTTAGCTGACACTCTTATCCAGAGCAACTTACATTTTCTAATTACAGATACAGTCCCCTTGGAGCAGTCTGGGGTTAAGGGTTTTGCCCTGGAACCCAATGGTGGTAGTGCTGGAGGTGGGATTTGAAACTGCAATTTCTTGGTTTGTTGGCAAGTTTTCTACCACGAGACCACCACTCCATACACTGATCTATTGGGAAATACTAAGTGAACCCTGGTATTTGAGTATGGGGCAGCGGTGGCCTAGTGGTTAGGGAGTTGGCCCCAGATCAGAAGATTGTGGGCCCTGAGGCACCCCTGTGGTACCGTCCCCGTCACTGCTCCCCATGCTTTCAATAGCTGCTCACTGCTGCACGTGTGTCTATGGGTGAAACGCAGAGGTTGAATTTCGTTGTGTTGTGTTGTGCTGTGCTGCGTTTCACAAAGACGAGGGTTGTCACTTTCACTTTTACTTCCATACACTGCTATGCCCTTGAGCAAGATACTGTCCCTGTCACTGCTCCCCGGGTGCTTTCAATAGCTGCACCCTGCTGCATAGGTAAAATGCAAAGGTGTAATTTCGCTGTGGTTCGCTGTGTGCTGTGCTGTGTTCTCACAATGACAAGACTTTGCTAAGCAGAGGGAACACTGCAGGAGCCACCCAGCCGGTCCTTCTTTCTACCCAGCCGGTCCTTCTTTCTACCCAGCCGGTCCTTCTTTCCGTCCTGCCTAGCTGGTTGAGGATGCACAGGGTTTGTGCATTTCAATCTCTTGCTCCCAGAATGTGGATCAGTATTCCTCTAGCACTGAGACGGACGCCTATCGCTTGGACAGCTTAAGGGCAAGCTTATAACACATCTTTTTAGACAAGCCTATAGGCAGTTCTTATCAACAGTCTTGTTTTCGTATCTGCTCATATGCAGTTTTTGAACATTTTTGCTCATATGCAGTCTCTCGTTTCATTTTTTTCAGCCCTTTTTGACACTTACCTGTAAAACAAATGCTCTAAAAATAACAAAAGGTATCTTTCTGCCCACTTTGATGCACAGTTGTGGCACAAGGGGAAGCAGTGACCTAGTGGTTGGGGTAAAGGCCCCTGGGTCAGAAGGGAGGAAAATTCCAGGCCAGTAGCTTGCCCTGAGAAACCCTTAAGCAAGGTACCATCCCCATCACTGCTCCCTGGGTGCTTTAAATAGTTTCCCCCTGCTGCACAGTGTGTATGAGTGAAAAGCAGAGGCTGCATTTCATTGTGTTTTACTGTGCTGAGCTCCACAGTGACAAATAATCACTTGCACTTCACATTTGACATAATTTTCCACAATATATTAAAGTTTTCATGATCAAAAACATGTTTTCCAATAAATAAATAGAAAATTGCATTACAAATGTTCAGGAAATCAGCAAGTATACTTATTTTCACTTCAAGAAAACATTTTTTTCATTTACTTTTGCAGAAAACTATATTTCACCTTGCATTTAGCAATTTTGCAGTGACTCATTCAGTAAACAATTTGGACATTATGATAAACTTTAAGTTCATTTTTTAATAATCTTGCTGCTTAATCGGACACATTTCGTTGTCTTTCACTTCTAACCAGTGGAAGAGCTTGTTTTGCTGGATCCACCACTGGGGCAGTGCTGGCCTAGTGGTTAGGGAGTTGCCCCTGCATCGGAAGATTGTGGGTTCAATTCCCTCACCGGTAAGTTGCCCTGATGTACCCTTGAGCAAGGTACCATCCCTGTCACTGCTCCCCGGGTGCTTTCAATAGCTGCCCACTGCTGCATGGTGTTTGAGGTCCAATTTCATTGTGGTTCACTGTGTGCTGTGCTATGACAAAGGTTGTCACTTTCAGTTATCCACAATTAAAATGTGTTTTTAAACACAATGTGAAACAAGGGTGACTTTTCTGCTCTAAGTCAACATTATATTCTGTCCTGCAGCATCCTGGTTTATGGCAGCATGGACACTTCAGCCCAGTGTCTCCTGACCATCCATAATGACGTGGGTTGTCCTGTCCTCTGTCTCAGTTCTGCTGATAACTTCCTGTTTGCAGGCCTTCGAGATGGAACACTGCTCATCTATGAGAGACACATTGGAGGTAGGAGATATATAAGATCCATAGCTCTGTCTATCTTTTTTCATCTAGAATAGTTTTTTTACGAAGCTGTAAAGAATCTTGAAACGGATTATTCAGTGAATATTCTACATGTTTTGGTAGTTACTGGGACAGGAGTCTGTAGTTTGGAGAGTAAGGCGCTGATCAACCGAGAAATTCTTCGAGTTTAAGGGATTAATTCAGTTAACTAAGAACTTTGATCCATCTGTATGCACCATTCTGTCCATTTCCCTCATTTTTCTGTTTGTTTTTGTCTCCTCATGGAAGCAAAAAAGTGCATTGCAGATGTTTGTCCCCCTTTAGCCCACACTTCCTCTCCACAGGTGTAAATTGCATATTGATTTGTTCTAATAGGCAAATTTTCATAACGCATTTGCTGGGACGTAGACAGTGGCGTGCTACATGTTTTCCCTCGCGCTAATGGGATGGAGCAGTAAATGGGGAGGGGTAATTAAGGGAGATGATTATTATGTCTGCCAATGAAAGGGACTCAATGGAGTAAAAGGGTAATCAAATCAAATTAATAGTACAAATGAGTCTGATTGTCTCCACGTTCAATTTGCTCTTTCATCAACCTTCCTTTCCAACATTCAAGGATGTCCCCCCCCCCCCCCCTTTTCTTTTTAGGCCTGCTAAGATGAGTGCCTCACTGAGTGCGTGAGAAATATTAGTTCTGTCATGCATTCAGAATGCGGGCGGGGAGATGAGAGTGGATGATAGGATAGCTCTGGGTGTCTATTAGGTAAAAAAAAAAAAAAGCCAATGAATGCAGGATTACCTTGAAAGCAAATTACCATTTCATGAGTCTGCTTTCTGCCATGCTGCCCTGTGCCTTATTCATTTGCTGTAAGTAAGTGTAAAGTAATGACAATGCACGCGGCCGGGCGGCAACACGCTTTAGTATTCTGATACATGACAGATAGCGAGCACGTTGTATGTCTTTGCATATTTTTCCGTATACAAAGGGAAGCATTGTAAGGCATGACCGAGTCAGCACTGGTCTTCGGTTGACAAGCTTTGCAGTAAGAGTTTATCACCTTATCCTGCTTACCTGGCTTCATCCCCAAGGTATTAAACCCATCGAAGCATAAAGGAAGATTAATTACACCTCTGTGCTGTACGCCTATTAAACCTTATACTTCATATTTGGTACAACAAAAATCGATAGCGTACAGAAAAATTCCCTGCTTTTCAGTTCAGCAGAAATGTACACACTTTTTCACTTGCCCCAAGCAGCTCAGCCTGCATATGTTTACTCTTTCTCATTTTCTTAGCTGCTTGTCCTAATTAGGGTCACGGGAGGGGACTGGAGCCTATCCCAGCTCTCACAGAAAAAAACACCATTGATAGGTCGCCAGTCCTCAGCAGGGCAGACACACACACTCACATCTACAGGCAATTTAGCATCTCTAATCCACCTGATGTGCATGTCTTGGGATGGTGGGAGATCCCACGCAGACATGGGGAGAACATACAAACTCCACACAGGAAGGACCCGGAGCATCAATCGAACCCAGGACCCTCATGCTGTGGGGCAACAGCACTACCCGCTGAGCCACCCTACATATGTTTAGTGTTCAAAATTTGCTACTGTGGTTCAAATGCCAGACTGACATCCCAATTAGAAACCAATAATCACCCAAGTAACATATTTTAATAAGAACAAGCGTGGGGAAGACTCGTGGGGCAGATTTGCTATACAAATCAACAAAACACCCTAAAAACATTCATAAAGCAGACCAAAAGTAAATCCACATATCTGCCCAAACACCACCATAAGAAGATCCAGGGTGTTTGAACTGTTTCTGCATCACTCTGCTGTTGTTATTCTGGAGGCATTGAGAAAGTAATACCGTGTTGATTGTTTTCAGCAAAACTTTCCACTTTTACCAAACAGATAAAACGTTATTTTAAAAAGTTTCAATATTTTTGGAAATGTTTGCTTCGTTGGGCATAATTTTTAATTTTATTTCACTAATGGTGAAATATATCTTTAATGTCTAATTTCTATTATTATCAGCTTAAATGTTACATGGTGTTAACAAATCTCAGTGTGTCACCAGAAGCCTTGATCTCAGCTTCACGTCTTCTTCTCCTCTTTCTTTCGGCTGCTCCCGTTTAGAGGCGCCACAGCGGATCAACTGTCTCCATTTCTTCCGGTCCTCTGCATCTTCCTGCTTTAAACCAATCACCTGCATGTCCTCTCTCACCACATCCATAAACCTCCTCTTTGGTCTTCCTCTTCTCCTCTTTCCTGGCAGCTCCATCTTCAACATCCTCCTCCCAATATAATCCTCATCTCTCCTCTGTCCATACCAACGCAACCTTGCTTCACTAACTTTGTCTCCAAGATGTCTAACCTGAGCTGTCCCTCTAATATACTCCTTGATCTTAGCTTCACGCCCCTGATAATTCCACATCAGGTTTTGGTTTTAATAAGATGCACATGTGCTAAATGGCTATTTGGCTAATATGTTGACATGTTTGTTTGCCACCGCCTGAAGATTTCTTGCTGATCTGTTCCTTTAATGACTCGTGAGATTAAGCCTGAAAAAAAAAAATCCAATTTTGAGAAAAACATCACATTCACACAGGAGACTAATCAGGCGTTTTGGAACGCATCGCCTTGGCATAATTGCTTTGGGGGAGATTTTCTTGTTTTGTTCATGGTAATTTAAGGCAGCGAATAAGTTGTCTTATTTAATCAGCAAATGCCAAATCTATAAGAATAATAATAAGGTGTATATGTTGCAGAAGGAAGGAAGTAAAGATATTACATCCCGAGGCAATAAAAACCCATATAAATGAAACACCATGGGAACGCCATCTCCCCTCCTTTGCTTTATTGCTTTCTGAACTTATATCAGAAAACTGTTTTATTAAACACTGCATCTCTGCATGCTTCGAGTGGTCAGGCCCGTTGCCCCGGACGTCCTCCATGGTGAAAGGAGCAAACTTCCTCGAGGTCACCGCTTGTGTATTAGTGGCCAACGAGACCTGCTCAAAGCAACCGCCTGAAAAGAAGGAAGTGTGACATTTTGAATATGCCATGCAATTAACCCAAGGAAGTCGGAAGGCATTTTCGAGCTGTTCTGGTTCCAAAGGCAGAAATAAACAACTGGAAATGTTAATTAAATAACTTGCCGTATTTTTTTTTTCTCTTATTTTGCTTCATTAACAGGCTGTGGTGGGGGGCTTGTGGACTTGGGTAGTGTCTGTGTATGACTGTCTATGGTGGCTGCAACACACACCCTGTGATTAGACCTCAAAAATAGAGCCCCCCTCCTTTCAAGACTAATTGGAAGAGGGGAAGAGTCAGGGGAGGCGCTTCCCATTTAACAATTGTTGTTCATTAACCTGACACTCTTATTGCATTAGTGCAGAGGAAGATGTTACAGCAAAATTGCATACAGCTATTGGTAGGCTCTTTCTTTGTGAGTTTAAATCATTGCCAAAATTTTTAAATAGTCCCAGCACCACTTTTGCCCATTTGTCTTGCAAACACAAGGATTTACTCCTGGGTATTAATGGAACCAATTTAGCTTAAGTGACTCGCTTTAGGCGAAAGCAGCAGTATCACCATTTTTGCAGCACTGCTACTTGATGCCTTCTTTTTTTTTTACTGGAAGTGCTCTTCATTATGGGTGAAAACATCTTAGTGAAGAAGCAAATTCCTTTTTGAAATATACTTTAACAGATTCTCTTACTACATTTCCAATCCTCTTGAGCAAGGTACCGTCCCCGTCCTCCCCGGGCTCCCCAGGCGCTGGATATGGCTGCTGCACGTGTGTGTGGGTTAAATGCAGAGGATGCATTTCGTTGTGCTGTGCTATGTCACTTTGACTTCAGCGTACTTTTCCGTGTTGATATGTTTTATTTTAGGAGAGCTGTGGAACCCAGACTCCTGTAGAAAAGTTCCAGTGGGTCAGGATCCAGTTCGGACACTGCTGGCCTTAGATGACTCTGTATGGGCCAGCTGTGGTAACTCGGTTTCCGTCATCGATGTCTCCAGTCTGTCCACTCGGGTAAGTTTTTTTTTTTTTCTTTTCAGTTGAGAGAAGTTCAATTTACAAAGATGCTTACTCATTCAATTTTGAGAAATAGCAAGTGGAATGGAAGCTTAAGGGAGCTTGGCAAGCACTGACTGACAAATTAGATTATGTGTGAAGATCAATAAGGCTCCGGCCCTGCCATCCATTCCTGTTGTGGTCAAAGTTTCTCCTCTGGGCTTTGTTTTGTCTCACTTAGAAACTGTACAGACTGAGGGAATACACCATGACTTCACGTAATCTCCCCCCGGGGATGCTTTAGATACCGAGGTATCATACCCTGGGGTCATGCCTTGTAGGCCTTAACTCCCTCTAAGCCTTTCTTTAGTCAGGTTTTTTTAGTCTCATCCCCTGAATCAAACATCTCTTCCATCCCTTTCTGAGATCTTCCTGGATGATTGCTTCAGGTAGGAGATTTGGGCCAGTGCTGAGTAAGCGGGCTTTTGTTGCTCAGGCCAGCACCTAAAATGACAGGCAGTGGAAAGTGCAGTGTTGTTCCACCGATTACATCATATCCCTCCCTCTGTAGCGGTCTATTGGCTGCATTGGAGCGGCACTGTTACGGCGGTTAGCGTTCTTCCCAGGGCTCCCAAAGCCAAACTGTGCACAGCCAAGTGTGTCGCTGGAATTAGAGCCACAAGCTGAGGGGAAACACAGCCCTTGTCTTGCCTCAGACCGGCTCTTTTCTTGCGTGGATACTGCTGACGGTTGCCAGGTTAGCGTCCCACTGCCCAGAGTTCATGATGCTGCTTTGGATGAGTGGGATGGCTATAAAAAGCAAGTGAACATCCCCCCATGGAGTGGCTGTGCAAATGTACGGCACAGATACCAGGTGGGAAAGAGGTGTGTAGAGTAAACATCAGTGATGAGAGACTCTCTGCTCCTTGAACAGCCTTTTCTTCTCTGAAGGAATGGGGAATGACATTAACCCAACAAATTAATACAAGGCAGGATCTACAAGCACAATCGGTGAAAAACTATTAATAGTGGATATAATAATAAAAACAAAACGACAGTGCCATGTAATACAATTGAAAAAACTGGAATTATATTAGCCCATAAAGTGGTTGATATAGTGAACGAGTGAATGAATGAATAGAGGTAAAATAACGGCGTATTAATGAAAGCAACAGTTATAATGTGTTTAATGAGTTTAATAGTTGCATGTCAGATTATAGCAAGCCGATGAGTTAACACAGAATGTCAACTTAAATATTAATTTCAAAAGAAAAATTATTTAACACCCTAAAGAAATTAATTTCATGAAATTAATAAAAAAATATTAAAATAAATATGAATACATTGTTATATAAATATGAATACATTATAATGGTTATAATAAAAAATAATAAAGCAAAAAATGGATTTATTAAATAAATGGTTTGGTATCATATTGTTGCTTAATTGAACGCACATACACTGTGAATCCAAAATGTGTTACGTTAACTCAATTTTAATTATTATAGGACTTTTTATTCAATTTGTTCAGTTGCACTAAATGCCAATTTGTAGGCACATTAAAAAAAATATATATATTTGCCAAATAGAATCTTCTTGGTGTTTTCTTCTTTACTACTCGGTAAAAGTGGGCTTCTGCAGTTAAATTATTCCTTTATTCAAATTACTTGATTAAATTTTATGGCAAATTTGCATTCCTGGTCAAAAGGCATTGAATAGCTGTCCGGGCCAATATTATTTAATGTAGTATCACTCCTCAAGTGAGTGTGATTATTTGGATTTCACTCACTCATTTTCATAGCCGCTTGTCCTTGCAGGGTGGGGAAACACTTTGGACAGGTCCCCAGTCAATTGCAACGTGGACACACACACGCATACTCACATTTACATTTACGGCATTTAGCAGATGCTCTTATCCAGAGTGACTTCCATGTCCTAACTACAGGGACAGTCCCCCCTGGAGACACTCAGGGTTAAGGATCTTACTCAGGGACCCAGTGGTGGTAGTGCTGGAGGTGGGATTTGAACCTGGGACCTCTTGAGCCATAGGTCCATAGGCAAGTACCCTACCACTAGACCACCACCACCAACAATTAGGAGGAAACTGGACACGGGGACAACATTCAAACTCCATCACACAGAAAGGACTCAGACCATCAGGGAATGGAACCCAGAACCTTCTCACTCTGAGGCAACCGTGCTACCCACTGTGTCACTGTGCCACCGTATTTAGAATTCAAGGATCTAACTAAGCAAACTAACTTGAGCACTGAAACTCACTTAAGAAACCCCTTTTTCAAGAGTCCTTTTCCAAAACCAGTATTTTGGTGACTGTTCAACCTTCAACAATCCAATTCAGTCGAGTTTCAGAAAGACCTCAAATGTACTTCAAGCTAATGTTTCCATCAACTTCCTGAATCTGCAAGAACATTGTAAACCTAAGATTTTACACCCAAATTTGAAGGACCTGCATGAACATATGGAAAGACCATATGAACCAGATACCATTGGCTGTATTCACAAAGCATCTTTAGGCTTAAAGTTCCTGGCAGAGTTGCAATAAATTCCTTTAAAAATGACAAATCAGTCCCAAGTTTAGGACTGTAAACTTTTTAGATGCATTTTATTTCGAAAAGCATCAGTCATAGCTGCTTCTGTTAGTGATGCATTTCTCAGAAGAAAGAGACACAGTGATGAATGATGAAATCTGTCAGTGATTTCAGAAATGGTGAGCATTTAACAGAAAACACCTCCCATTTCTGCAGTACTCCTTACCATTTACATTTAACTTTATTTATCCCTGAGGAGAAGTAAGGTTTCTGCATTTAACCCATCTGAAGCAGTGGATACACACGCTTAGACAGCAATTAGTGCAAACACACTGGGAGGCAGTGAGCACACCAGTAGGCAGTCACACAACCCGAGAGCGGTCCGGATGTTAAGTCTTGTTTTAGGGCCCGTGAGCTGTGTATATAGAGTGACCCAAAATCCAATCCACCCAAATCCAAACCCCTCCACCCACAATACTCCCACATCCCCAATTTACCCATTCAGCCTGGAACCTGCTTCTCTATCATTTATCCTTCACCATCGCGTACCAGTTATGTGTTTTCTGTCTACAGCAAATGTGAAAGGATTTCATTTCAACCTTTAGGATTGTGCGAGAATAATCCTGGATCTGAACAACAAAACATTGGAAATCAAATTAAAGCCTCAAATGATACAAATGTAATTGTACTTACTATGCTCTTATAGGCAAGGAGAAATACCGATTAAAAGCATATGATTTCAGCATTTGCTCATTTCCTGCATTATTTGGCTGCATAACAAAAATCTGTTTAGCTAGCAGAGTCAAATTATTCTGCTTCTTCACGTACGACAAAGATTATAGATGTAATTCCTGTTATAAAATGTATAAGCCTGTAATCTGACAAAAACAAAGTGATTCTGGAAACAGATCTTGCCATCTAGCCAGCCAGTCATTAACTGAACCTCTTATCCTTACCAGGGTTGTGGGTTTGCTGGAGCCTGTCCCAGAGCTCACAGAGCAAAAACCCCGGATAGATCCCAGGCAGTAACAAGGTGTAACGGTGTTGTGGGATGGACCGAACATGAGCGCAGAGTCTGGAGTCTGGAACTGGGCTTTATTAAACTTAAACATAATCGTGTGCACCCTCAAGGCCTAACCAAACGCGGTACTCACATAACCGAACAGGAATCCAGAATGGCTGACGCTCTTCTCTGACTCATTGGGGTCTTTATACCGTTGGGCCAATGAGGCACACCTGACATCATAACGAGGCGACAGGTGTGGCCAATCAGGGCAGAGCCCTGCAAACCGTGACACAAGCACCCCGGATATGATTTCGAAAATAGCTGATAGTTTGAATGTATGTGCTAAATATGCAAAAGCACTGGTGCTGCCCTTCACCAAAGGCTAGGAATACATCTAATCAGAATGCACTCGTAACGCACATAAGATGCTTCAGATAAAGGGGGCCATCTGGCTTTGATGTCCTTTATGTGTGGCTGATGATTTTAGCGTCGTCTTTATGCAGATGTTTTGGCCATTTTCCTTTTATCAATTTATTGTTGGCCATTTTCCATCCTTTTCCTCCATTGTTCTTGAGTTTTTTCATCCCCTCCTGCTGAATAAGGGAGGAGGCTTTTTACTGCAGATTTCTGGACAGCAGGCGTTTGCAATGGCGTTTCACTGCATTGCATGTCGTGATGTTATCATTTCTGCTACATATTTTTGAAGCATTGAAGCCAATAACCTAAAAAACTGCTCCTTCACCTTCTGGTGTCTCACTCATATATTTTTGGTATTGTTTCTGTTGCTGCACTAATAGATCTAATAGTTTAGATCCATAGGAAGGAGGTTGGAGTCGATATCATGTTTCATCGCAATGCCTTTCAGATCATCACTTTGACACACATGCCCAGTCAGAAACATAGCCCGAGTGGTCGAGAGGTTCAACCCAACGTGCCATGGGATTGACAGGCCTCAAAAATGTGTCGGCCTTGACTTTAGAGGTAGTTAGAACTGTTCTTCAAACTGTGGAACAGTTCTAACTGTTCTAACTGACATTTTCTGTGCTACTCCTGCATCTCAAAATAATGGTGCCCTGGATGGAAAACATTCTAGCGGGTGTCAGCAGACTTTTGACCAAAGGAGCAGTCCAAAGTTTTAACTTAAAGCATGTTCAATGAATCGAGGCAGTAACTAGACCCTGGTGTTTCATATGTTACATTATGTTAAGACTAAAGTAGCCATCAAACTCCAAGTCCAGATTCTGAAGCCTGAACTCATTGTTTGTCGAATACCATAACCTTTTTCTTGAAAATCAGCCCCTGTCTAATAGATATAGACCCTTCAAAGTACTGTTACTTAGGATGAATTAGTGGATCTTTTTTCAGATGTTTTAGATGCATCTGGCCCCTCTGAAACTCAACAGATCCATCTAATAGAGAATGATGCACTAATGTCTTGGAACAGCAGGCATATCCTTGGTTTGTCTTTGCTTTAGATGCTCAGTTGCATCAGTGTTTATGTAAAAAGTCTCCAGATTTGAAACAAAAGCATAATGTTGAAGGGCAATTTGGAAATTAGTATACATTGCACTATTATGTGTGCATTAGTGGTGTGGTAAAACTTCTGGCACTTCAGACTTTATCAGATCCTTGATTCTCATTCCTTTTTTAATGTTTATCTGATGATGAGCTGCAGATAATCATTGCTTTTTCCTCCTCATACTTTGGCTGCATCTGGGTTATAAAATAAAGAATCATGCTAAGTTTTCCTTACCAAGCTAAGAGAGAGCAAGATGGAGGAAGAGCCGAGAGAATGAACCCAGTGCTGAGGTGAGTCAATTAAAAGAGAAAACACATCAAAGGCAGCCTCCCTTCCACTCAAACAAAAGGAGCTTCCTTTGGCAAGGGCACGAACAGGTGCTAATCCCTGTCTGATGGTGTGCGGAGAAGACAGACGCCTTATTTGTCCCAGGCCCCCACTGCAGTTCACCCCCACCAACTAATCTGTCTTACCGTCACACTGGAGGAACCATGGAGGGAGTTACGAAGCTTCTCAGTGACGGACCTCAGGGGCCTGCATGCAGAGGCCCGATAAGGAGCAGCACAGTCTTCCCTCTTGCCTCATTAGTGGAGATGTGTGTGAAATGGCTCTTCTTTCCCCATGGACTTTTAAAAGGTGCTCAGAAATGAGGATGCATTGTTTTCTAAGACACCAGAGACAGGCTTTTGCTGTGAATCGCTCCATAATTGTAGTTGGCTCTCAAGTTATTGAGACCTGCAAGCTGTGTGGCCAATGTACCTGCTTGATGTATAGAGAGTAATATCGGCCTGGTTCACGGGTGTAAAACTGCTCGAAAAGGAATCAAAGGAGGTCCGTGTCCCCTTTATTGGTGGTCTTTTGATAAAATACTCATGGACCAAGAGGTTACAGGTTCAAGGAAGAAATGGAAACAGATGATCCGCTGTGGCGACCCCTAAATGGGAATCAAATCCAACACTACCAACACTGGACTTCTGAAGAAGACAAGTTCTCCTTATAGACCGTTCCTTTAATTATGAAATGGAATTCGCTTTGGATAAGAGCGTCTGTTAAAAAGCATAAATTAAATGCAAATGTAA
The DNA here is from genome assembly GCA_017165825.1 of Hepsetus odoe. Classification (NCBI taxonomy): domain Eukaryota; kingdom Metazoa; phylum Chordata; class Actinopteri; order Characiformes; family Hepsetidae; genus Hepsetus; species Hepsetus odoe. The sequence continues at coordinate 3,533,395 of CM029393.1, read as the reverse complement.
CAAGGTGCGTCAGCCAATCCTTTTAAAGTGGCATTCCATAGTAAAACTTTAAAGTTTAAGATGTAATTTATCCTGTTACGCAGTGCTGTAAAGTGCAGCATTACGTCCCTCATTCTGTTCGACTGAATCCTGATTACATATCGCTCATCTTTTCTTCTGTCTCTAACTACGCTACTCAGCATGCATTATAACCATAAGGCCATTCCGAATCTTTGTGGCTTCAACCAATCCCGTGGATTAGCCCTACAACTGACCTATAGGCCAACAAATAATACCCAATTAGCAAAAGTTTAACTCTCTTGAATCAATAAGGAATCATTTGATGAATCGACTCTCTTTATTGTGATGAAAACTGTTAGTACAGCTTTAGGGCTGCAATAGAATATTTGGGTTCCGAACAGTAACGTGGGTCTGCCTTCCTTATGCCTTTACTAGCAAGCAAAAAAAAATGTAACTAACAAAAACCAAAGCAGTGGGCGAAGGACCTCAGAGCAACCTATCGGGATGGGGTTCGAACCCCTGATCCTCCGATCATGTGGCCAACACCCGAACAACTAGGCCACCGCTGCCCCACCAAAGCAGTTGTGGTTTTTAAAACTCCTACATATATTATAACCTTTCAACTAATGACAACACAGGCTGCAGCCTCACTGTAGGTGGAGACTGAACATTATTTTTTATGTTTAAAAGACTCAAACCGTTTCCATTCACATATAAAGCATTTAGCAGATGCTCTGATCTGGAGTAAACTACATTCGTGCTTTTTGGGCCACATTTGCTCTTCATCCCTGCGAACCTGGGCTCAAGTCAAAAGCTGCTGTTTAATCAAATCACCGCGTGCCGAGTTACATACTTCACAAACGCTGTCAAGGTACGAGGTTAGTATCCATGCATTCAACATAAATACCTGCAGAAGGGTAAGTTCACTTTAGTAATAAATTAATAGAAATGAAGTAAACCACTCAAACGACTGGCGTCTCTCAAACCAGTGGCTCTCAATTTTTTTTACTTGTTTTTTATTTATTTTTTGGAAATTCACAATTCTTGGCTACTTTGTTAGGAAAATGGAAGATCCACATTTCTGAACAATTTATCTGATGAAGCTGTCGCCTGGCTTCTTGTTTGCAGAGACAGAATGGCAGCAGAGCCAAGCAAGAGGACCAGCAAGAAAATGTTTAAGATTAGGCACAGGGAACTGATAGCCTGTTGGAAGAAATCAAATCTGTGCCTTACACTGGAGTAGCTGAATCTTAGAGCGACAGCACCCAAACCTCTTTTTTCTTGGTCCTGCTTGCTCCTGATTCCAAATGCCAAACACATCTAATGGCCAGCTGTGTGTGAAGCTTTTGAACAGAAAACAACAAGACTAAATTGCCCTCTCAGTAGCTTGATTTCCATTCCTCTCACTGCCTTAAACTATATATTCATCCCTATTAGTTTCTAAAGCCATAAATCATCTCAATAACTTTGCACTGTGTGGAAAGTTTGGGCTCTGTTTACATCCCCACACGATGTACTGCAGAGAAGAATAGAGTCTAATGTCTGTAAATTGGCACCAGCATGGCTGGTGGATCATTAGAGGGAGGTCTTGCAGAGATGAGGACTGCTTTCCAATAAGGTGAAAATGACCTGAGCAAAGCGGCGTGTGCTCTAGTCAGTAATATGATGTAGGGGCACTTACACAGGGAAACCCAGTGCATGAAAACAAGCCCTCAGCCACTCCAAACAGCACCTCATTTATGACTCGACAGTCAGTCTTCAGAGTCTGCTTCTTCAGGATGTCAAATAGACTTGAGTGGCTGAAGGCCTGCTGCTGGAAGCGTTTTTTAAAGCTCAGTATGTAGGAGACCAGGCCATCTCCGGGAGCAGAGAGTAAACACAACAATAGATATGAGATATGAGATGGAGCTGGTGCTTTTATAGTCCAAAGTTCTTTGTGTAGTCTTTCCCTACAAGCAAATGAGAGAGAGAGAGAGCGAGAGAGCTGTTACAATCTGTTTTTGTTATACCCTATTGAGTTCTGTATCAAACTGCTTCCCCATTTGGTTCGCTTGTTGATTCTCATTGGTCTCAGGTTCATTCTAGCCTATTTTTTTAACCCATTAGTGTTGCCGTGCGTAACCGCTGGCCAAATGAATTAGCATTAATGGGAAAGGCGACATTAATTTGATTCTTTTTTATCTTCGCTTATGTGGAAAGGCTTTTTTTTCCAAGAGGTTATTTTGTTTTCATTCAATCAAATGGGCATCTCATTGTAAAGTAGTGCAGGGAAACCACTGCAGAACAGAGGACAATTATCAAAACAGTGTCCAGGCTTTGGTCTTTAGAACCCCTTCCAGTCCAGATCAGAACCCTTAGATTTGGACTAGACCTTGGAAAGCAGGGAACTATGAAGGGGGAATCTTTCAACATCCACTATCCTCTAGTTTGGCCATTTTTTTCACAATATTTTATTTTTTAAGGTGCAATTTTTCTACGGTATTGGAAACACATTTAGTATATAATAACATTTGCACAGGTCACATTTGATTTTGTTCATTTTTTTCCTGAATATGATAAATAATGCCAAAACCAAATACTGTGAACAGATGTTTAGAAGTGTGTTCTCTGCAGAGAATATATATATATATATGTATTTTCATTTAAAGAGTCAGCCAGGAAGCCCAAACCTACAGCAAACTGCTGAAAAGGTGAACATATCTTTGTACCATATTTAACCTTAGTAACAGATTAATATATTTGTGTCGTGTTCAACAGATGGATACATTTTCTTCCTGAAATCTGGAATGAACACAGCAAAGAGTGTTCTGGTTCTGAAGCCTGGAGCATTTTCAAGCACTTTGCCTTTATAAACAGGCGGGTCCACTGTTTTTTGGAGGGTTTGAAAGAAAAGAGCCTCAGATAGCAATGACTTCTAGGCAGAAGTCAACATTGATGTTCACTCAATAATCCGAGGGCTCAAGTAATCATTGGCTGAGTAGACACAATAATGGAATGCTTCTTAAGATGGCCTCAGGGATAACGGCGAGGCCAATTTGACAAAGGGTGTGTAAAAAACATTATTGAAATGGGCAGTTTGACTATACATAGACCAGTGATGCTGAGCTGAAGGGCTGAGTTTATCTCAGCATCAGATAATGGCTAAATGAGTGTCCTGCACACAAGTGTTATTATGAAAGCTGTAAAAGCTAATGCAGCCTAACTTTTACCAGGGATTAATGTTCATTGATGCTGAAGCACAATTACAGAAATATTCATTTTTATCCTGCTACACAGTTTCCATGGTTACTTTCTATTCTTCTCTTACGTTTTACCTCCCTCTTTTCCTCAGAGATTTGAGGTCCACCCTGACCCGATGGTGAGCGTTGCCCACATGGTACGAGCCGGTGGAGGTGTATGGATGGCTTTCTCAGAAGGCTCTTGCATACGCCTGTTCCACACGGAAACACTGGAACACCTTCAGGAGATCAACGTGTCCACGTTCCACAATCCCAGTGAGTGGGCGACAACTTTTCCTCTGTTAATATTGTACCTGGTTTGGACGTTTGCAGTCATAGTGAAAATCGAGATTCTTCTAAATTCAGATAAACAAACTAACTTCTGTTATGAACAAAAATCCTTCGGATGTTTCGCATTTCAACAGCCAATGAAATTTTGGGCCATCATTATTTTTTCACTTTTTAGAATAAGAGTTATTTTAAGTATTTGAGTATAGAAGAAAAGAAAGTGCTTCACAGTCTTCCTCTTGACTTTTAAATGAGTTAAATGGTTTATTTCCAACATGACGTTTTGGAGGTGTTGATTACCTACATGAGGTTCCTATATGGGAGTATTCACACTGCATCTGCGAAAGGAAGCATCACTTCTTTTCTTTAAGCTAGCTTGTTGTAGTATTGTAACCAACGTATTGGCTTGAACCCAAGAGTCGCAACCATATTTGCTGGTTCTTCATACCAAAAATCAAAATGTAGGAAAGGAGACAACGTGCAAAATGAATCAAGTAGATGATCAAATATATTACACCTTTTGTAATTATTACAAAAATTAACGAATTAATTAATCTCAGTTCTTTTTCAAGGACACTACCGTTTAATAAGAAGACCTATTTGTACAGAGCAAGGCAGCTTTAGAGCTTAACTCTATTCTCCTCTTCTGGTAGTGGAAAGTCACTTTTTTTGTTTCTTTTTAGGTCAAATTGAACATTTTACCCAAATATAATATTTTCGTTTGACAGTTCTTGATGTTGTATTGATGCCACTTCAGTGTTCCATCACAGGAAATGAACCATCCAATCATTGCTACTTATTAGTGGGGTACATTTTAGGAAGAGCAAATTACCTATAATTATGGCATCCAATCGGAAAATATATTCATAATGCAGCGCAACAGTTTTTACTCCATTCTTTGGCAATGTGTGAGACGAGCTGTATTTCTTGATTTATACGTTTCATTTCATGATTACAGTAGGAAAAGGAGCAAATATTTTCTTAGTTTAAAATGGCTTATGAAGTGCGGTCTGGAACCACGAAGGCTACGTGTGGGCAGTCGTGAAGATACACTCATAATGAGGCAGACAGTGTGGAAAATGTTTTAAATTAGAATGCAAGCATCTCACCAGAGCTGGAGAGTAATCATTATTCATCAGAAATCCCTCCTTCCTTTGAATGCCTTGGATACGTGCATTATGAAGGTTGGAATATGAATAGGTCAGGGACCTGCAGTCAGTGTGCAAAAGTAGAATCAGCCTGAAATCATGAAAAAAGAGACCATATTAATCCTTCACAAAATACCCTGTTTGAGTAGAGCAGCGAGACTCCACATAATCCATTCTGTAACACCACTGCTTATTCTTGATCACCAGTAATGTCCTCCTCTGCACGGTACATAGGCAGACAAGGCTTGTAGCTGACCCACAGCTATTATGATACGCTGCAAATCTACTTTGTCTTCAAGTCAGGCCTAATGTACAGGATTGACTCTATTGTGTTTGAGGTGCAAGTAGGAAAAACATGGCCTGCAATAGTCCCATTGCTTTTTTTTTCCCCTTTTTCTGGAACTGATTGTAAAAGAGTAATGAAAGAGGAGCAATTAAGCAGCCACGACTCCCTCCCTCTGCACATCATTTTTCTGTTTTTGCTGGAGTAGCTCCTGCGGATTCGCTATCTCAGGATGGGCCGTGAATAAGTAGCTATCTTAGGACCCGAAGAGCAGTAATGGAGCCGCAGGGTTAGAAGGAGGAAAAATGAAAAGGAGAAGTCATGGAGGAAGCAAAGCACAATGCTGGAGACAAAGCTTTCCGTTCCAGAGGTTGCTATGGAAACTCTCTTGTCTTGACTCCAGCAGCCCTGGCACGTTGGTAATATGCCAGCTTTGCCCTCTTGCATCCCGTTTCTTTTTTTTTTTAACGTGTTCTAGTTCTCTTGCAGTATGCCCAGTTGCTACTTCTCTCATTTATTCAGTCTCTCTTTATCCTCCCTTTCCTCCCTCTTTATTTCCCTCTTGTCCTCTTAGGGTTTTTTATTTTTGTTTAATTTATTTATTTTTTTGAGATGCTGCAGACATCCCACCTCGCCGTGTTCTTCGTTCTCCAATAGATTAAATATTTATCGGCCAACCCTTGCGCTTTCACTCCTTTTTCGGCGGTAGGGGCTTGTGTAAACATCCATTACGTAAGCGGAGCAGCAGAGAAGCACCTTTCGCAAATAGTCGCACACATACGTGTGGCGCGTTGTCACTTTGGTTCAGGCTCACGTCCTGTCGCAACCTCTATAAAAAGAATCCCAGGCCTGGCCTCCCTCGCTACGCTTGGTTGTGTTCTTCGGAGAAAACTCTCTCCTCACACTTTCTAATTCCGTTTACTTTGGCTCGTCCGCTGTGTCCAATTTTAGGCAATAGAAAGCGTGATTTCTCAAAGTGTCGCACCCAATGGTGATCAAGCAGACAATGTGGGCTGCAAGAGAGAAATCCTGAGAAAAAACAGCAGTAAAGGAGTAAATCAGACTTCAGCAACTGGCCAGAGAATGTTACTGTCAACAGGTATTCTGACTCCGCCAAGTCCCATTAAGGTGCAGGAAAAACAAAGAACAAAAGAAATCACAGAATACTCTACGAAAGCAGAAGAAAGTAGAGCAGTTCTGATCAAGGTTGCTGCTGAATTTGAGGAGGCACACGGGGAGAAAAAGCCAGTTTCTTTGGTCTAGATGTCTGAAAAGTGACCTGGAGGCTGTAGAGTTCCATCTGCAGTCAACCTTGCTGATTTGAACAGTGTTTGTACATGCATGCTAACCAAGCCCTGGGGAGTGGCTGGTCCATCTTTTCCTAGAGTGAAAATTCTTTCCTGAGCTTTAGTGCCAGGGAGCACCCCATAATGTGTCTTGTGAATATGCATCAGCATCCTAGAAAAGCACTGACATTGTTAATAAATGGCCACAGTTTCCCATTCTCAGTTCCTTCTGAAATTAGAAAGGGTGAAAAATTAATTGGTCCCTTCATTGTCCACAGCGTTTCCTACAGTTAGTCCCTTGACTGCGTCTTTCTGACATGATAAACAAGCGAGAAGTTTCAAAAAGGCAAACAAAGTGCTTCTCCTTTGCTAATAGCTTTAATAGTTATTTCCTTGGGGTGCAAAAAGTCATTCCTTGGAAGATCATAGCACGACATCTCAGAGAAATGTGTATTTTAAGCTGGACCCCTTGGATTAAGTTAAAGCTTGGGTTTCCTCTTCAGATGCAGCAAACCACTTTATGAAATATACCATTCTACTTGATGTTAAGCTCTCTCTTTCTTTCATAAGCCCAGGGATCTGGATCCTTGCTTCATATTCATAACCGCAAGATAATGCACATAGTTATCGCACTGTAGTTTGGCATGGAAAACGTCATGAACACTACTGTAAAGAGGTGCATGTGAACCGGGTGGGTGATATTTGTAAGACAGGACTCCTGCAACTGCCGTTGCTTTGCTGATTTCTTTGGTGACCTTTGGGATTTTTCTAGTGGCTAACTAGTGCACTGGAAATGCTTCATTTGCACATTAGCGAAAGGCTCCCAAAGCGCATCGTTTCACCACCTCATGCTGTGGAGAAGAATCAATTATGGACTCTGTGGTTGCTCATGCAAAGCACAGACTATAATTTGAGCATGACATACAACCACCATGTACACTTGGCAAAGTCTGAAAAAGAGCCTCCTGCACTGCTAGTTCTCCCCTTGTTCCTTTAATTAAGTGCTTGCAGTGGAGATTATGGTGGGCTCCAGGTATCTAAGGAATACAAGCCACGGATTTAAGGCAGCAAAATCATGTACAATGTGCATCCTGTGTAAATATTATGAAATGCTTCTATGATTTTACACAGCTAAAGGCTTTGCAAAAAAACTAACAAAAAAACAACTAATTGTCATTTCTATCAGCCTGTAAATTAACACTAAAGTGAAGGGGCCAAAGGTTGAAAATCTGCTGAGAACAAGGTTTCCAATTTCCACAGGGAATACAGTGTGTCTTTAAATGAAAAAGCACACTTGTGCTCTCAATCAGTTTCTCACCAGATAGTGAAAAAAGCAGTGAAGACAAAGGCAGCCTGGTGCAGATCGAACCGGCGAATTTATCTTGCACAGGATAAAGCTGTCAACCATATCTCCCAGACAGCAGTGAGATTTTCCACCAACAAGGTTTTTTATTTCGCTTTCTAGGTCAAAAGAGTATGAGGGTGACCAGTCTGCTGATCTGCCAGGGGTTGTTGTGGGTGGGTACTGCCCAGGGCATCCTCATAACTCTGCCTGTGCCCAAACTGGAGGGCATTCCCAAGATAACAGGTACACAACTTTCTCTTTTGTCTGCTTCTGAGAATGCTTCGCACCGCGTAAAGGGGGTTATATGTACACCCTTTCAATTAAACTGTAGTTTTTGGAAGGATATAGAGGACCAGAAAACCCTGTAGGACTCTTCACTACCATTTTAGGGGTGCTTTAAAATCCCACATCAACTAAGCAGTGTCTTGGTTGTTACCTGAGTGGTTGAAACAGGGGGTTCTAGATCAAGAAAACCTCTACAATGTGCAGGGTAGGGATAAGCAATCAGAACCAGAATGAAGACAAACATGTACACTGTCAATCAAGTCTGGAAGCACTGATTAAGATTACAAGCACTTCTGTTGTCTTGTTTAAAATAATTCTAATGTCATGCTGAAATTGCAACTTTTTTTGTTTCTAATAATCAGTAGCAAATGTTCATATATCATTAATCAGTGTAAAACATATTTTTAAGACAATTGATTCAAACCGATTGTGATAACGCAGTTAAATTGCCAATTTCACCTGTGCTGCAGGAAAGGGTATGACCTCTCTTAATGCCCACTGTGGTCCAGTTGACTTCCTTGTGGCCACCTCCAGCACCCTGTCCCCTGACCTCCTGAAGCGGGACTCTGTGGTGGAAGGTCCGGACTCTGCCTTTGGAGGGGAGGAGCGGAGTGACTCGTCCTCGCAGGAGTCCTTGCAGCAATCCAGCAACTCATCTCTGGGTGATGGGAAGGGCAGAGGGCGTGGCCTGCTGCTGCAGTACCGTCTCCGCTCCACCACTGGCCTTCCTGGGCATCCGCTGACGGCGAGGAGTGATGAAGCTTCAGATTCATCTCTGGAGTCTCTGGAACACAGCCTGGAGGACGGGTCCATCTATGAGCTGAGCGATGACCCAGACATGTGGGTCAGGGGGCGACAAAGTGAGAGAGATGGCCCGAGGAGGGACAGGGTCACCTCTGCGGCGGTCATTTCTGGGGGAAAAGGCTTTAGGAGAATGAAGGAGGGCCCTGTAGGGGGTGCAGCAGAGTCCACAGAGAGTACACTAATGGTCTGGCAGCTGCCTCTCACTGTTTGAGCCTTGGCAGAAAAACATAGACAGGACTTTGAACCAGCTCAACCTGAGTAGCTCTCAGAACAGCAAGAGGAATGCACTGAACAGAAACTCAGCATTGACTTTCTGTCTATTCTCTGTGCTCTAGACTCTATTCCAGATACTGCATTTGGTTGATCACTCTCAAAAATGATGTGTTAACACCCCTTTATTTTGTTTCCACATTTAGAATGAATCCACTGTCCATCAGGTGGGAAATTAAACTAATTCACAAGGCAGGTGGAGGAGGAGGGATAATGATTAAAGAGAAAGTCTTTGTATAAGGAGGGACGACTTTCAAGTCTAGCCCAGTTACTGGCCAGTGTATTTGATTGAAAATCTTGAGCTATGTCTGTGCTCTAGTATTCTCAATAATCACATGATCGACAAAGGAAACCACTGGGTTGTAGGATTGTTCATTCGTTTGTTCATCAAGACAGACTTCTGCATTTTATTGGTGCACATTCAGCTGTGAAGAATAAGATCCTTTTCAAATGTTGCCATTCTGTTTTCATTTAATCTTTACTTGTGTGTTTTTTTTTCTTTGCATAAAGTTAAAGCTCCACACTTTCTCTGTACCCCGGGCTTAGAAGCCTGAAACCATTCGATCCAGCCTTACTCCTGTTGCCATGGCGGCCTAGTGGTTAGGGACTAGGCTCAGAAGGATGTGGGCTAGAATCCCAGACCGGTAGGTTGGCCTCAGGAACCCTTGAGCAAGGTACCGTCAGCATCACTGCTCCCCGGGCGCTTTCGATAGCTGCCCCCTGCTGTACGATGTGTATGGGTGAAAAGCAGAGGTTGTAGCAGACCTCTAAATGATTAAATGAGTAATTAGACTTATAATCAATCTAATCTCTGTTTTATCATCTATTAAAGGTATTATTTGACTAAATTACTAATTCAGCATTTAGGCTTTTTCGCCATTCTCTCTCAAACTCCCACCATATTTTAGCCGTTTTTTGATTTTATATTGCCCTTTAGTCATCCTGTAGTGTACTGTAATCTGTCTGAAGGACCGTGTGGAACATTAGAACCTTACAGAACATTAAAAAGCACTTTTGTCTCTAATAAAGCAATGCATGGATTGCTAAATTGACTAGCTGTTGTAACCTCAACCACCAGCACCTATCTGAACACATTGCCTGTATAAGCTAAGATAACAAACCGGTGAAGGTGTGTTGAATAAATCAGTTTTGAGAGTGATCTGTGTTGACTCTGGAAGATGCCACATATATTTATTCTGTCATGTCAAAGCATGAAGTCTACAGGTCATCACACTGGTAAGAGGAGTATTTTGGGACCATAATACATCATTTCTCCACAGGAAACCTCAGATTATGGGTATGGTGTCTGAATGCCGTCCACTCTGCCCCTGTGAAGGGTCAGTGCTATCCCAAAATGCTCAGCATTTCCTTAAGGCTGCTGTCGGGTCATCCTCTAGTGAATCATTTTCTTTGGAAATTTGCCATGCCACAGAGCTGGGGAAGGGTCTATTTTATTCCCCAGCGTTGGTTGAAATCCTATCAAAAAAGGGTGAACAGCAAAGTGAAAAGGGTTTGCATGCTTCTGAGCAGTCCTTTAAAGATCCCTTGCTGTGTGTGTGTGTGTGTGTGTGTGTGTGTGTGTGTGTGTGTGTGTGTGTGTGTGTGTGTGTGTGTGTGTGTGTGTGGGTGTGTTTTATGTCAGGTCAGCACTTAAGTGATAAAGACCTGTATGTCAGATTTCACTATATTTGATAGGCAGGCCTTGCAGACCCGTAGCTTTGAGAATAAGTGAGGCCTTTAGATTCAAACCTCCCTTCTAAACCTCCTTTTTCTAAGTTCAAAATGCAACAAAACAAACAAAAACCACACATATAAGCTGTTTGAATCATTTCATTCATCATATTACTCTGAATTACTTTTGCATAAAAATTTCGGTTGTATGTAAAGGTTTCCTCTGATCCTTGCTCGAAGATTTTTGCACACACGTGCCGTTATTTCCCACAAAGCTATAGATGATTAATTCATATGCAAAAACAAGAGGTATGCACTACCACTCAAATGTTCGGAATCCTTTTTCATGCATTTATTATTTTGCTGTTTTGAAAAAAAAATTCTACAATACAGACCTAAACATTATTTTTAATTACAGAAGGTACTTTTGGATGTTATAGGTTATTATTGATAACATTTTAATGCAATTATGTTTTTTTTTGACATATTTTAAAATAATTTACAGTTCTGTTCAGATCATTCAGAAAATAATTTTTTAAAATGGTTCTTTTGGCATTTTATAACTTTTTGAGGCATTGGACGTATCATTTTGTAACCTTATCTTATCTTAAACTCCAATTGCGTCACATGAACATTGATTCCAAACTTTTTAATGATAACGTATGCCATCTTTAGGCTTAATTAATTATCCTCATATACTAAAAAAAACAAAAAAAAAAAGATGTCTGATAGTAACAGTGTACGGGAGAATGAATAAAAAGCTGTTTAAAAATAATTACCTGTAATCAGTAACAATATCAGGAAAAAGGCCTGATTAATTTCACCTCTCAGCAATAAGAGAACAAGTAAAAAATGAGTGAATGAATGAAAAAATGATGATGATGGTGTCTGTGTGGGTTTTAAGCCGTCGCAGCTTCAAAATGTAATGTTCTCTTTGGATTTGTTCTATAAAACAAGCCATCTAGGGATCGCTTTCATGATTAATCAGTTAATCACATGCACAAATATAATAACACTCATTTTGTTTTACTTTATATGAGCCCTAGGATTGGCTAAAATAAGTGGTTCAGAAATACAAGAATGATTATTCAACTAATGGAGAAAATAGCAGGTCAGTAGGTCAGTAGTCCATCGCAGGGCTGATCATAATTTCATTCGTTTTACATTTTTTTAAATTATTTCCAATTTTTTCCTTTAAAAATTTGATGAAGCAATCGCATCAGCCCTATATAGGACTTCATTTTGTATTTCAGTATAAAACCCTACATCTTGCACTACTGATTACACTTTCAATCAGCAATATTTAAGGAATCGCTTAATCTCACTAACCTGCCTTGATATACCACAGTGCCATGGTGTATCTCATGCTGGTGATATTAATTATTTTGGCAAATGTCAAGTGGGCAGTGATTTATATGGAGTTATTGTTGCACTGAATTCCTACAGGAACGTGTACTTTCGACATAAAAGGGATTTTTTTCATTTACCGATTTCTGTTCATTTTATGATGTAATGTTTTTCATATACTTGTTATGCCCCAAGCTCTTTTCACAGTAACTTTCATAAGATGCTACTGAGCCATGCAAACACAATGGTGCACCTTCACTACACAGAGCTGCTCCATGTGGAAAGAGAGCGGTGATGTTGGTTGGAGGCTAAAAGTCGAGATAAAATACTGAGGAAATAAGACCCTCTCCCAGTGCGAGTAGTACAGTCAGACGCATAACAAGTCTCTTAATTAATGTCTCTCAAATATGGCGATATAAAGAATGTATGACTGTATCCTGGTACGCTGAAGTGTCTAAGTGTGTAGTATAAAATGTTAGCATTTATGTATTCTATAGTGAGGACCTGGTTCAAACAGGGGGTGGGTGATATGATGAAAGATTTACATTGCTGTAAATTGCATCTCTTTTCTAAGCGCATCAAAGTATCACCATTCTAGAGCTCTGACCGATAACATGCTTCGTAAAGATTTAAACCATGTTAAGAGCCTGTAAACACAATAAAAACCAATGGTGTTACACTGTCACTTTAAAGTGGTCATTAAAATGTAACTACATAAAAAAATCTAATTGTGAAATAAAACTCTGATTAGCGAATGTATCTATGTAACATTACTGTTCTGTGCAAAAGTCTTGAGCCACCCTATATTTCTTATGTATTGATGGGGATTCAGCTTTCTGGAGCAAAAATCTTACTAAATGCCTGTCTGACTGTCCTATCTGTGGTTTATTGAGTAGATTAAATGAAGGAAATGTTTTAGTGTGACTGCAAAGTGCCTAAAGATCTAGACAAAGGGGTTCCAACAATATAGAGTCCTAGAATAGCTCTAGAGCAAAGGCTGCATTAAACCCTAAGCGTGAGTGTAACCATGCTACATAGGGCTGGCAGAAAAGAACCCAAATACATATCTTATACTTTACTTCTATAATAAAAAAAATCAACATCACTGACTGAACTCTCCATGTTTGATATCAGCGAACTGACTCATGAAGATTTTCCATGAAATGAAACATTTTATAATGTGACCAGGGTGGTAATATTAGTTGAAGTAACAGATCAAAGGTTAAATACATTTTGATGATCTCAATGTAAAGGCAAGCACTACCCACTGATTCTGCTAATTGTTGACCACAATATGTTTTTGGACACTGCATGTCTTGATCCAGAGTGTCCTGCATGATACTTCTTCTGAAGATAAATGAAAATGAGATACTGAATCTGCCGATTCATGATACTAACAACGGATCTTAATATCTCAACGGATGTTGGGCCATGTATATCATCCAATGTACTTCCATGCTTTCAAATTAGTCTGTTTAGATGTTGCGTTTCCTCTTAACTTGGTCCCAAACCTGAGGAAAATCTAAATACTAAGAAATATCCTTTGAAACGGATAAAAAATAAATAAATAAATAAATAAAATAAAAGATAAAATCAAAGAGCAATGCTGCATTTTTTTCATATCGACCACCCTTAGTTTTATGACCAATAAATGTGTTACTAATGTCTCAGCACTAGCTTGAATTAGAGATGTTAAGATGTACTAACAGCTTGATGTGAATTATTTTATGTGTATTTCTCTGTGTCGAATTCAGGTAATGGTCTTACTGGGTTAAAAGGTATTCCTGGATTTGGATTTAACGATTGCATCTCATTGTTTGTGGTGTCATTGTTACAAAAATAAATGGATTTTGAACAAAGTTGAAGTCTTCTTAATGAACACACTATAGACTGTAATTGTTCAAAAAAACTTACTATTGGCCATTGGCCTAAACAAAGTATTTATAGATTATAAAAAATCTGGAAGTCCAGATAGCCGTAGTCTTGTCTAGCAGAATGTTTCCCAAAGCTTTTAGTTTATGCACGCCCCTCTACATTCTGTCCTCCAACTACCCAAAAAATGGCAACATTACAAAATGCATTTTCAGGCGCTGATTTTGATCGTTTTGAGGCGATGAGTTCCTTATTTTGGTGTAAACTGCATGAAAATACAGAGCCAACTAAAGCTGTAAAACACTCCACTTCATTTACTTTACAAACCGAGCCAAAACGGAAAGGAATTCCTGCCATGTCCAATAGGATACTGTTGTTAATCTTTTAAAGTGAATATTGAGTACCAAAGCAACTACCATGCCTCCCCCACTGTGTGAAAGAGAGAGCGTCTATGCAGCTACAAGTGAATAATATTCTGTCCTCCTAGCCAGTACTCACACTAATATCAGTTGATAAATGCCACTGCTGACCCTTGTTAATGTGAGTGAGGCGTCAGCGTCCCTGCACAGCTCGGCAATGTTTGGCACAACTGCAGACGGCGTAAGCTCTGGATCTTTCTTTGCATTTTCCAACCTTTGACTGTATTTAGTCTTACAGTATTTCTTAAAGTTTTTGGATAAATTATCTAAATAAAATAAGTATCTAAGATAAATGAAAATTGAGATACAATATACAGCGCTAAGGTGCCGTCCCCGTCCCGCTCCTCCCTGCAATGGGCTGGCGACCTGTCCAGGGTGTGTCCCCCGTCCTCGCCCTGTGTGCACTGGCTTGGACACCAGCACTCCCCCGACTCGCTTGGGACAAGTAGATAATGGATGGATGGATATACAGCGCTGACAGGATATCATTGTCACCATGTGTGTGTATATATATTTATGTGTATTCACCCCCTATATATATATATATATATATATATATATATATATATATATATATATATATATATATAAATATAGGGGTGAATACATGTGTACATGCCAATTTTCAGTTTTTTTTTTTTATTTTATTATTTTTTATTATATATATATATATATATATATATATATATATATATATTTCTCATTTCATTTCAGCAACTTAGACTATGTTGTTACATTCCAATCTGCAATTTAAATGTTTCTTGATCTTATCTTATGTGATGGATCTGCACAAAATAGTCTAAGTTGGTGAAGTGAAATGAGAAATGTTTATATAAAAAATTATAAAATATACAATTGGCCTGGTCCTGGTGCAACCAATTACCTTCAAAAGTCACATAATTAGTGAAATGAAGTCCACCTGTGTGCAATCTAAGTGTCACATGATCTGTCAGTATAAACACACCTTTTCTGAAAGGCCCCAGAGGCTGCAACACCACTAAGAAGCATCACACCATGAAGACCAAGGAGCTCTCCAAACAAGTCAGGGACAAAGTTGTTGAGAAGTAAAAGTCACGGTTGGGTTCTAAAAAAATATCCAAATCTTTGATGATCCCCAAGAGCACCATCAAATCCATCATCTTCAAATGGAAATAACATGGCACCACAACAAACCCAACGCCAAGAGAGGGCCACCCACCAAAACTCACAGACCAGGCAAGGAGGGCATTAATCAGAGGCAGCACAGAGACCAAAGGTAACCCTGGAGGAGTTGCAGAGTTCCACAGCAGAGACTGGAGAATCTGTCCATAGGACCACAATAAGCTGTACAGTCCATGGAGCTGGGCTTTATGGAAGAGCGGTCAGAAGAAAGCCATTACTTAACGTTAAAATTAAGAAGGCAAGTTTAGAGTTTGCCCAAAGGCATGTGTGCGACTCGCCAAATGTATGGAGGAAGGTGCTCCGATTGAACTTTTCAGCCACTAAGGAAAATGCTGTGTCTGGTGCAAACCCAACACATCCCATCACCCCAAGAACACCATCGCCACATTGAAACACGGTGGTGGCAGCATCATGCTGTGGAGATGTTTTTCAGCAGTAGGGACTGGGAAACTGGTCTGAGTCGAGGGAAAGATGGATGGTCTTCTTGAGCAAAACCTGTATCAGTCTGCCTGTGATTTGAGACTGGGACGGAGGTTCACCTTCCAGCAGGACGATGACCCGAAGCCTACTGCTAAAGCTACACTCTAGTGGTTTAAGGGGAAACATTTAAATGTGTTGGAACGGCCTAGTCAAAGTCCAGACCTCAATCCAATTGAGAATCTGTGGTCAGACTTGAAGATTGCTGTTCACAAGCGAAAAACCATCCAATATGAAGAGGCTGGAGCAGTTTTGCCTTGAGGAACGGACAAAAATCCCAGTGGCAAGTTGTGGCAGGTTCAAAGAAACTTATCCAAAGTGAACTGCAGCTGTAACTGCCGCAAAAGGTGGCTCTGCAAAGTACTGACTTTATGTATAAACTGACTTTAGGACTTTAGGTAGGAATAGTTATGCACGTGTTGAGTTCTGTGTAATAAAGTGGAATGACACCAGGAATAAGTATTGATCATGTTAACTGAAATAATTAGTAGAAAAGCCTTTGTCGGTAATGACAGCTTTAAGATGCCTCCTATATGGAGAAAATAGTTGCCTACATTGCTCAGGTGTGATTTTTGCTCATTCTTCCACACAAACTGTCTTCAAATCTTGAAGGTCCTGTGGGTGTCTTCTTAGAACTTTGGTTTTCAGTGACTGGGCCATTCTTGCAGTTTTATTTTCTTTCTCCAACCAATTGACACTTTCCTTGGCTGTGGGTTTGGAATCGTTGTCTTGCTGAAATGTCCACCTTCATTTCATCTTCAGGTAGATGGCAGGAGATTCTTATCAAGGCTGTTCTGGCACATCTCTCCACTCACCCTTCCTTCAATTATCTGAAGTCTGCCAGTACCATATGCTGAAAACCAGCTCCACACCATGTTTCCACCAAACTTCACTGTTGGTATGGTGTTTTTTGGGTGATGTGCAGTGCTATTTCTCCCCAAAACATGGTGTATGTAATGATACCCAAAGAGTTTAACTTTGGTCTCATCTGACCATATTATATTCTCCCAGTATTTCCTTGGGTTGTCCAAATGTGCTGCAGACTTTAAACAAGCTTGGACATGCTTTGTTTGCGCATTGAGCGGTTGTCAGTAGAATGCATTTGTTATCGTTTTCTTTGAAACAGCTGTACCTGCTAATTGCAGGTCTTTCTGAAGCTCTCTGTAAGTGGTCCTTGGCACTTGGTCAACTCTTTTGATTATTCTTACAACTCCTCTGTCAGAAATCTCGCAAGAAGCACCTGATGGTGGCTTGTTTATGTTGAAATTATGTTCTTTCTACTTCCTGTTTATAGCTCCAATGATGCTCACTTGAACATTCAGAAGCATATAGCATTTTCTGACACCAATGCTATCAGTATTTTTTGCAGTAATAAGGTTGCAAAGGTCTTCAGGGAGCTTTTTGCTTTTACCCATCATGAGATGCTTCTTGTGTGATACCTTGGTAACGACAAACCTTTTTATAGGCCATCAATTAGGAATAAACCAGCTGATGTTCATTTGCACTGATAGGGGTCAGGATTCCTTTCTCAATACTGACAGATTTCAGCTGGTTTCTTGCCTTTTTGCATCTCATTTTCTTCATGTGTTCAATACTTATTCCCTGTTTCACTCCACTTTACTACACAGAACTTAATTTATGGACTAATTTGTGTTGATTTCTTTGCATGTGTGGTTACCGACATGTAAATTTGGTGTACTGGTGTAAATTTCAATGCCAATAGTCCCATTAGAAAAATTCTTTATTGAGAAAAACATTGATGTGTTCAGTACTTATTTTCCCAACTGTATAAAACAAAAATTCTTGACATACTCCTAATGCAACAGTGATTTGATGATCTGATTAGAGCTCCAATAAAACTACAGGAGATAAAGTCATTAACAGTCAGTTACTGCACACACTATTGCAACAGGAAGAAACAAACACATGATTTTATTTATTTGTTTGTTTGTTTATTTAGGATTTTTGCTAATTAACAGGCACAAATGAGGGTGCAATCTACATTTCATGTCTTACTTTGATGGCATTATACTGAATGTGTGAAGTTGTTAGTATCAAGCTATCGTTCTGCTGAAATAAGGGAGGAATTTCACTCCCAGAGTAAATCACATTGTGAAAATGCTCAAGCACAACACACTGTGTACCTCTGATACCTACTTCATATTTCAGTGCTTGGGGTTTGTTGTTTCAGTCTAGATCACCCCGCAGAGAAGCAAAGCCCCATGATTACATGCTGTTTAAAGTAACAGGCCGAGAATAAGTAAAGTGCATTAATCGACATCTTGTACTGGGGAACCCAGAAGCAGCCTCAGAAAGGTCAGCATTGGAATAACACTGTGATCTATAGGTTTTTCACCAAAAGCCTCATTACTTATGCTGTACTTGTTTGAGAGTGATTTCACACATCTAGTAATATGGGCCATGGATGCTAGTGCGAAGCCATAATAAATAAATAAAGTCCCAAAACCAAGAAAACCAAGAATAACATGGACTGATAGATCCAGTTATCTGTAACTTTAATAAGGTTTGATAAAATTTTATTTAATATTCTTAACTTATAATAAACCTAGTAATCGTCAATGAATGAAAATTGCAATGTAATTAAATTCAATCTAAATAAATATGTAAAAAAATATTTCATGATTTATTAGCGTGCCTGCATTTGATAGATTCGGAGACTTCATTTGCGCAAATGACAGCAAGTCATCTCCTTCCATGCTTTTATGAAACTGGAGAATGTAGAGTAAGGAACCCGAGACCATTCCACATCATAGAACATCTCCAGATCCTCCCTTTTTGACTGTTTTTAGCTCATCAAAGAGGTGATTGGGATGGCCATGTAAAAAGCTTGGTTTTGTAGTTACTCAGCCATTTCATGAGAATTATACAATCTTTTAGGCCACTGTCCTGCTGCAGGATGCAGATTCTGATTTCTGAAAAAAATCTCCTGGTTCTTCAAGGAGTCCATGATGCCGTTAATCCTAACGAGGTTCTGAATGCCTTGGGAAGACTTCTGCTGCCATAATCCATAACAACACAAGCAAACTTTACATGTAGGCCATTATTTTTGCGCATTAAGACGTGTTAAAGATTTTTTTTATTAAAATGGGTTCTGATAAAGAGGAAAAGGCTTATTGTGCTTTATGTTATTGTGAAGTCATATGTTCATCTGTTTGACATTAGAGAGCACTCATTATCATCAGAGAGTGAGATAAATGTGGTGCTTTTTCAGTACATTAAGCTGCTTTAAGCTTTTCCACTTTTAAGAGTGGCCCTCCTGAACACACGCTGTCCTATGGAGCAGCAGTACATTTAGTTTTCATGGAGGTTAGATGAACTGATCAGCTTGACCCAAGAGTTTCTTTTACACCATTTTAAGAATCTACCTGCTGCTTAAAATGCCAGCATTGCATCAGTGGTGGACCCCACCGTTGGCAGCACAAACAAGCAGACACTTCCATCTATGCTAAAAGGTAAGACATTTAATTTGCTGTTAAATGTCAGTTGAAAATATGAGCAATAAATAATCGAGATAAATCAAGACAAGCTGCTGGCATGATAAAACTCTTAATCATGGTTTAAAGCACAGCAGCAGTGCCCTAGTGGTTAGGCACTTGATCCAATTGACGAGGATTGTAGATTCAGACCAGTAGGTTACCCTGACATACCCTTGGGCAAGGTGCCCAACACTGCTCCCTGGATGCTGCATGTATGGCTGCCTGCTGTTTCAGTTGATAAATGAGTGTTAATGCAGAGAAAGCATTGCTTTGTGGTGCACTGGGTGTTGTGATCACAATGGCATATAGTCATTTTCACTTTGCTTTCAATAGGAAGTCTCTCTATCTCAGATGGCAACCCACCTAAGGCCCAGTGGTCACCAACAGACATTAGAATTTTCCTTTCATTTTCCTGTAATCTAAGTTATCATGCCCCCCAGATGGCAGGAACTTACTGTGAGTCAGGGCCATGTCTCATGCTTTTTACTTACCCATGAATATTTTTCTATCCCAGAAACTTGGACACTGCCCAATAGATCAGACCTAGTCATATCCCTGGAGGAGGATTTAAGAAAAAGCTCTAAAATTCTTTTAGTAATGTGACCCCAACTCTTATCCTTAAATAAAACCTCTATTTTATCCTCTGTTAAGATATCACTAAATAATATGCTATGACATGCCCTTGTTCTTGCAAACATAGGTAGGCTAACTGTCACACACACTCAGCGTCTTCTCGAAACCTAAGGGCTGTTGGAGGCAGTCAATTGGACAGTGTATTAGCAAGATAAACACTGCAGTGAGAGTGAAATAAGAAAGATATCTGTGGGGAGTGGAGAGATGGGGAAGTTTGAGTAAAGAGAACAGAACTCCTGCTGAATCTGTGTATTTGTGTCTCTGCCATTTGACCACCCGCAGACCAAGGAGTCCAACCATGCCTATTTTCCCAATGCGAGACCACACTGGGCCCTGTCCCCAGTACCATTGGCAGCACTGAAGGGAGCACTGAAATCACAACAAAAAGTATTCCCGGAATTCAACCCAACACACTCAACATGAAGCAGCCATACCCAGCACCCGTGGAGCAGTGATGGGGACAGTATCCTGTTCAAGAGCAACTGAGGACAATCTGCTAGTCTGGGATTCGTACCTAATACCTTCAGATCCTTGGGCCCGGTCCCTAACCACTAGCACTGACATGATGTAATGATGTAATGATGGAGGTTGTAGTACTAACTTTATTTTTTTAATTTAGATGAATTATAAACATTTATTCAAGATGTACATGCTTAAGTTTAAATAAGGGATAAAAGTGGGGTTTAAACATGGTTTAAAAAAACGTAATTATGAATTTTCATGCACATAAAACCAAACATTTTGGACTCTAGAGAAGAAAAATAAAAACATTTTAAAAATGAACATTTTCATGCATAAAAGCCTGCATTTTTAATAGGCCTTTTGAGAAGAAAATAATATAAAGTATCTATTCAATGCAATGCCAATGAACATGGCAACAGCCCTACTCAGAGAAGCAAATAAAGTGTGGTTAAAATGCTAAAAGTTTTTACAACTGTCTTGATGTAGGGAGAAATCATGTCTAATGAAAACTGCTTTAATAAACATTTTAGCTTGTTAAGATTATTCTTGTTCATTCTTCACAAAGCATGAATCTGGCTAAAATTCTGCCAACTTGACAGTAAACAAGGATCTGTCTATTTATTTCCATCACCTATTTTTTCATTAGATGTCGTTTGATCCCAGTTCATTTATCCATCATTACTTTGTGATCAACCTTTGTAGTGAATTATAAGCAAAACCCTCAGGTAAAGTGAATTCAATGATTTCATTTTTCAATTGTATATGCAATGTACCTTCAGAAATCCAGTGTTAAGACAACAGTTGATCTCAGCTGGCTTCCCTAAAGAGATCAAATGTCCAATCAGGTACAGAATTGATTTTGTAATAACTGGAAATAAAATAGCTATTAAGTACAAAGCGAAGTTTCTTATTTAAAGAATTAGGCAATGTTACTGATTCAGTGGGAGTAGACTTAACCAACTTCTATCATTACAATTACCCAGTAATCAAATATCTGTTATCACTGGCGCCTTAAATTCATTCTCTGGTGAGCATTAATGAAACGCATTAATGAAACTTTTCAGTCCTGCTGTTCTAATCTATATATCTGAAAGTATCTGTGATAGTGCTGATTCTTCTTCTTTTCCCTCTTTTAATTTACCTCATTTGTTTGATTGTGAGACCGCCTCTCTGGCTGAACTAATAACTTGCTAGGCCGGAAGAAACACTGAAATATATGAGAAACGGAAACTATCCAGGTCTGGAAGGAATTCCAATGTAATTGTGGAGTGAAGAAGTCAAGGCAGTTGGAAAAGATGTAAATGCTGCTATTATTTCTCTTCTTCTGAAAAAAGTTACGACCCTACCCTATTTAGTTATCTTTCCACTTTCTTTGAGCAGAAAAGACATCAAATAATATCCCAATGCAGTGATTTTTTTTATAGCCAAGCTGGCCCCTCAAATACAAACTGGCTTTGTTAGATGATGAAAATTATGATAATCTTTTGCATGTAATCTACTCTGCCGATCAACTTGCCAGTGAGGGTTTTGGTCACTTTCAGTTTAATTATCCACGGTCGGTACTGAAACATATTGGTGAGGGCTTTGATTGTATCAAGAAAATAAAAATATACTTTAATCCCAAGGCCGTTCTCTTAACAGGGCAGGTGTGTACAGTCTTGTGTGTGTGAGTGCGTGTGTGTGTGTGTGTGTGTGTGTGTGTGTGTTGGGGGGGGGTGCTCCTCAGGGCTGTCCTCTCTACTCTTTTTTAACAGTGTAAGTGAAAGTGACTATATGTCATTGTGAATACAGCACAGCAAACCACAACGAAAAGCAGAGTTTAACCCACACACTCACCCTGAAGCAGCCCATATCCAGCACCCGAGTATCAGTGATGGGGACAGTACCTTGTTCAAAAGTAACTCAGGAGTAACCAGTAGTGCCACCGCTGCCCTGCTATTAGCTCGCTCACTAGAAACTCAGAACGCCTCTCTCCTAGAAATATTTTTCATCACATCTCTCCTGATGGATTCCTCATATTTAAATATCTTTTGACAATTTCAGCCACTTTTGGGTTATTGATTATAGCTGCAGGCCTGGTTTCCTTCCTTTTGCCCTCAACCCTACCTTTTTAGTGCCTTATGAATCTGAACTTTAAATCGGTGCATCTCTATGCCATTTTCCCTGCTCAGTCGCCCTTTTTTGCCATCGTGCATAAGTCCTTTGCTCTTTTTCAGGCTAAACTGTTCCTCAGGGAGAGCCACGGTGCAGAAATCAGAGACCCTACAGACAGGCAGCTGAGTCAGTGAGGCCGTTCAGCCCTGTGAGCCGCGAGGCAAGGAGCGTGAGCATTTTATTTGCCCAACAGAAGCCCGACAACTGTACGACACTGCTGAATCGCATTTTGTTGCTGGGGTCTCGCACTATCCCCCTCCTTTTCCCTCAGTAGGTACGACACATTTCCAAGCAGCCATATTGCAGCGGCAGCATTTTGCCTGAAAAGTCAACTCAAACAGTGGCTTCATGAGCATTTTTTTTTCCTAGTGGAACTTAAAAAATACCTTCCTGCCAATTAACCCCACCCCGGGAGAGATTTGGCTATCTTGTGCCGCAGCTTAGCAGCCATAGTGCCTCAGGCAGCCGTCTCAGGTGTAATTTGCATGCTCGGTCAAGGCTAAACTGGGCCATGCAGAGGGATGCAGCTGAAGGTTCTTTTGTGTTTTATCTATCTACTCCTAAAAGCCTCTCTTTGTATTTGCATGCCTTTTCATTTCCGTTGGGTTTGGACGGCGAAGCTGATAAAAAAAAAAGCATAATAGTAAAAAAATAATAATAATAAAACATAAAGGCGCTACATGGCTGGCCAGCTGACATAAACAAAGGAGACAGGATCTAACTGTTAGGATCGGAGGGAATGTTACGCTATTGTTCATACTGTCAGCCAGTCTCCAGCCGCCTTGGTCTTCTGGGACTGTGCTAAAAATGGAAAAACGGCTGTCTGGCTAAAGCATGGCAGACAGCAGTGTTTGCAGTGACCCACATATCATGCAGCTGTGATTTGTGGCTGGGGCTATTGGGGTTGTAATATTGACTGCTATGGGAATGTGCGGAAGTCTTATAGAGGATGGCAGAGCCTGTTGGAGTGTGAAATGCTTCAGCTTCCACATGAAGAGAAAGTTTAATGCCGAATTCCAGTTGCATTTGTCTAATTGACAGGTCTATCACTTGTCTGACTCTGTGTATAGCACTGGTTGGGCACAGGCTCCAGCGTGCCTAAATCTTTCATTTAATAGGCATTAATCTTGTAAAAATGGATGAAAATTTCATCACAGTTCACCCTGCTGATCATCTCCTGGGAAGAGACCTGTGGCATGGCCTTTACTGGGGAACCATGTTGAATAGGCTACTTACCATCTCCTGTAATATTTATCAGGGGCTGCAGCCACTGCAAAATGGCTGCACATAAACGGCGGAGGAAGTTTATTTTTATGAGCCAATCTAGACGTGTGCACTAGTGTTCTCTTTTTGTCACCACGGCTCTGATTTATCTGCATCCTGACATTGCTGCTGCGAAGATAAAACATCAGATTTCCCCACCGAAACAGTGTTTGGAGAAGACGGAGGGCGAGCGCGGTTCTCCCGGCCTCCTTCTGCTTACCTTCGGAAAGATAAACTCAGCACTTTCATACACTATTATTCCTCCGACCTTCATTGTGGTTTATTTCATGATAATGTTTAGGCCTTTGAAGGGTGACCTTCGCTTCATATATCACTTGTTGTAACTCACTTTGTGCTATCCCGCCAGGACCTCCGCACACAAGATAAAACGTGCTTTTATGCCGCACTGTGAATCCAGTCACTTTTTTATGCCGACATTCTGCCCATTACTCTAACTACACTAGATACTCATGGTCCAAAGAAAAGGCCATTGAACTGTCCCGTGTCTCTGATGATCTTGGACTGTTTTCAGGAAGTCTACATTTAACCTTTTAGCATCTGAATGATTGCTTGATGATGATAATAATAATAATAACATCCATCCTTATATCCATCCATTCACTACTTCATCCATACATGCATACATCAACTTAGCCATCCATCTGTCCATCCACCCATCCACTCCATTGATTCATAAAACCATACATAGTTATTCATACACTCCTCCAGCCATCCATCCATCCTCCATTCATACATACATCCATCCAGACATCAAGCTATCTATTCATTCACTCTTACATTCATCAATCCATCCATAGATACAGCTATTCGTTCACTCCTCCATCCATCATCCCTCCATGCATATATCAAGCTACACATTCCCTCTTCCATTCATCCAACCATGCATCTGAGGAGTAGAACAGAGATGCAAGTAGAAGAGAGATGGGGGTATGAACATTTTGTCAACAGATTCATATGGTAGTTCTAGCTCTGTTAACTCTGAATGAAAATTCAAAGAATGTTTAATATTTATCGTCATACCTAAACACATGGTAGTTTTCCAATAAAGGTAGTTCCAAGATGCTAGTGTAGCTGGTGATACCACTTTTTTCCGCCTGGCAGATTGAGGTTACACTACACCACACCAACAAGAGCCCTTAGGCAAGACTCCTAACATTACATTCACTGACATCTGCAGAATTATGACAAGCCGTCTACCAAAGGAAACTCATTTATTAAAACCTAGGAGTCCCCAGATGTTTGATGGTCAGTGCAAATATCAAGCATCAATTTTCTCCCTGTGGCCATGTTTTAGAACACTGCCCTTTTCTCTGTATAATAACTTTGGGCATTTGCAGTGTTGGTCTACCCTTTTGCTGGGTAACCATGCTGAGACACTGTCTCTGGCCTGTTCTGAATCAGGAATGGCATCTCTCCAAGCCTTAGTTTGACAAATGCGACACGTTACCTTGCCATTTATTTTCTGCAGCCCTCATGTGACAGATGCACTTCAAGCCAAGACGCCGCTGAGTGCATGTTAATGGCTGAGATCTTTTTTCTTTCTTTTTTTTTTTTTACAGCCTGGACTGTCCTTCCCCCACCCGCACTGAGATGTGCATACTGATGGAAAAGCCCAGCAAGGTCAACATGGTAAAATAGAAAGGCTAAGTGAAATTGACACTGTTTTGAATTGGGACGCAAAACACATTCCCTGCCACTTGTATGTAAAAGTAGTTTTCTTTTCAGGCCTGCAAGGCAGACACTAACACTGCACTGAGGAATATGTTATCCGAGCAATAATTCAGTTTGAATGTGAACAACATGTCAATGGGAGATAGAAATGAGCAAATCACTGAAAAACACAGTGCCCTAAAGAGCTCCAGCTCACTTGCCTCACATACAGTAACAATATCCTCAGCACATCCCAGTTTATTAGGAAAAAGCCCTTACTTCATTAAGCTAGTTGTTTATTTAAGAAAGCCAGCTAAAGGAGCCCGCGGGTACGGCAGCCGTAATTAGGGAAATGTGCATGGCTGGGGTAACACCCGTGTTTCTCTGAACAGCATGCATTCAGCTCGCTGCATTCTACTTTAAACCTAAAACATGTAAAGCTCTTCTAGTAGAATCCTTAGTAAATGATTCAGTCCATTGAGAAGAATCCGAATCAGAATCAGAATAATTACTTATGGTACAGCTGTATATAGACAGAAGCACATATATATTAATTATTAATTTGAAATATTAATTTCAATACAATTAGTTCAGACATGTCCTTTATCAAATACTTAACTTGAGTATCTCATGAATAGTTTATTGCTCTTCAAGGCGAGCATCATTCAAATCCATGTTTTGCTTTTATTTATTTTTGGAAACCTATTTCTGGTGTGTAAATGGAAACATGTAGTTATTTCCCCTCTTTTTCTGGCTGCAAAATCCATATTTTAAATAAAAATAATATAATTTTGTCCAGTTTTTCCTCAAAAAATTACTAGTGATTTTTAGCAATAACTAGATTTTCATTGGATTTTAGTGTTATTCGTTGAACGTCATGATGTGTCAGTAAGTCCAAACATTAGAACAAATAACCTATACATTGAATGTAGTAATATACTAATACTGACATGAGGTGGCACTCTGTTCCATTCCCAAATGATATTCAGCATTTTGTGACATTTTGAAAATAAATGTGTAATTATTTCTCTTATAGATGTGGTGTTGACAATAATACAGCTCTGCGGTTTCTTGTATGCATAAAGTCCATTCCTAACAACCCATATTGTTAGTTGAGGAAAAAAATAATTATAAAAATTAAATAAGCTATTCAAAATTTGGTTAGAAATGTATTAAAAAATGGAAAAAATTCCAAAATGTATCATCTGAACAAAATACTATAATATAATATAACTAATACTACTATAAATACATATATATTAAATATATACAGTACTGTGCAAAAGTTTTAGGCAGGTGTGAAAAAATGCTGTAAACAAAGAATGCTTTCAGAAATATAAATAATGATTGTTTATTTTGATCAATTCACAAAATGCAAAGTGAGCGAACAAAAGAAAAATCTAAATCAAATCAGTATTTGGTGTTACTACCTTTTGCCTTCAAACCAGCATCAGTTCTTCTAGGAACACTTGCACAAAGTCAGGGATTCTGTAGGATTATAGTCGGTGTGTGATCAACCAGTTTTACCAAACAGGTACTGATGATCATCAACGTCACACGGAGGAGAAACACAGTCATGTCTGGAACAACCGACCAGCCGAGTTCCTTCAAAAACTGTGTGCAAGTGTACCTAGAAGAATTGATGCTGTTCTGAAGGCAAAGGGTGGTCACACCAAATATTGATTTGATTTAGATTCTCTTTTGTTCATTCACTGCATTTTGTTGATTGATGAAAATAAATGATGAAGCGTTCTTTGTTTACAGCATTTTTTTACACCTGCCTAAAACTTTATATTGTTTCAATTTATTACTTTACAATAGTTTTATTCCAATGTTTCAGAGAATTTCTATTGGTTTACTCATCAACACGTTTAAGACAACATAAACAGCTGCTGTGTTGGAATGGTAAAGGAAAAAAGACAAATATTTATCCAAATTATATATTGGATATATTGATCCAACTTGGACTGGTAAGAATCATAATGGGTGCAAAATGTAAAACACCACTTATATCTTATAATGGGCACTTAATGAGTAGAGTCAAATATGATTGCCACCATTTTTGCTAACCTTATTTTTTCTATTGCAAGCTCATTTGCAAAAATAGATCTGCAAACAGTTGGACTGTAAAAGGAACGCGATGCCTAATTTCAGATATAACTGGGCCCAGATTCCTCTGATATCTGCAGTTAAAACAACAGAGACTGAATTATTTCCAACAACGGGGCATTTCTTCTACTGCTGATCCATCTTGATGCCTATTTTTTTCTTTTTTTTTAGAAGGATCAAAGCGGTGGCTGGTGCCTGTTGACGAGGGTGTAAATAATCTTCACTGTTTTTAAAAGCTATTAAGTGATTCAGTACTCAAGCTGTGTGCTTGAATCACCAGCTTTTCATCATTTCAGCATCAATCAGTGCATCGCTCCCACTGGGCAGTGCCACTTTGTAATACAGTGTGACAAATGTGTCACACCAGATGGGACATAATACTAAAATTGCTAAGAAAGGGATTATAATGCTTCTGCAGAATGTGAATTAATGGTCAGTTCTGCTGAAGATCTAGGCTTTATTTGTGTATCACAGTGAAAATTCAATGTACTTGAGTCTTTTTAATGCTCTTTGGTGTTTTTCCAACGGAGCAATGCTAATAATAGCAACAGTTTTAGTGGGGCGAGTTTTTAAAATAAGTATTTCAAGCCATCTGTTCAAGAACAGTGGGACAAAACAACTCAGTCCCAATAAAACAGGTTCATCAACATTAACTGTGGTGCAAGAATGCAGCATGCAAACCTAATGCACCCATGAGCCGCTCTGTTACTAACCTCTAAGAACCATGGGGGGCACGAGAGCAAATTGTGTTTCATTGCCAAAACAAGATAAGCCTTTGAGAGGTCTAGATCTAAAGTGTCATGCTGAGAACTGTCATCAGTTAAGCAGTGTCTTTTACACAGAGAGCTGTGCGCTGCTAATCAGACAACAGCCCTCTGTGTTCAACATGCCCTCCCTTGGTTGAAAGCACTGACCTCCCTTTTAAAGGAACCCTTTTATGCTGCCACACTAGTTACTTGATGCTGGCTTTCATTTCATTTTGAGAACCGAGGCAAAATGGCTACATTCATGATACATTATTTGATTTGATTGTTTCTTTAAAATAGTCATTTACAAAGAGGTCCAGAAAGCATGGGTTCATTAGGAGTTGTAATCCGTGCCGTGTGTCCTTCTGCACGGACCTGCCCAACATCAGCAGCAAGAATGTTATAGTGCAAAAACACCACCGCTGCAAGTTACTAAGTAAAAATGGAACTATCAAAGCGAAAGAGTAATTAAAACAATGTTTTCTCTATATTTCTTTTCTCCAGGCTATAAAATAGACCCTTCAAAGTGTAATCTTTTGCCCCACCGTGACTTTTTTTCTTTACATTCCCCATGTGCTTTTCTTTAACGTGCTTTTTTTGTTGATTCTGTGTCTCCTTCCTAGCTCTACCTCCTGTGTTCACCTGTGTATAGTTTGTTCCCCCTAATCTTGGGTCAGGTACTGCATAAGTACCTATTTGTTTCAGTGTATCTTTGCCTGTTCTTTCTTGAGGGTTTCATGCATCACTTAGTCCCATGTTAGTCTTGCATATAAATTCTTTTGCTTGTTTTAGTGGTGGATTAGATCATTTATATCCAGGTAATTTATATGGGATACGTTGATTTGCAGTATTATTTAATTATTTCTATTCCTGTATACGAGCTGTGTAAAACAATTAGACCGTCCAATTTGTTCTACTTAACATTCATAAAAAAAAACCAACATCATCTTCACGAATGACAATATAAACTTTTCACTGTTGCCATGCCACTCCCTGCACTTTTTGGAGGTACAAGAAATATTAGGTACTACACCTTCACTGCATGATCCAAAATTACCTTTCGGGTTAGACAGCATATCCGGCGGTTCAGTTGCATCCTTCACCTCCTCTAAATGAGCGAAGGAAGAAATCCATTCGGCATTGATCCTGTGCTCCGGGTCAAATGGGTTAAGTTTTGTGGTCAATGGGTTATTCAACAACGGAACAACAAACTAACAACACATTGTAATCAAGTCACATACTACTTGACTCCACAATCAATGCCACCTTGACTGGCTTTTTACATCTGTCAGTGCCTCAAGAGTCCACTGGTATGTGTGCTCTGGACTGTCCTTGGCTATTCCTGGAGCTGCTATTTGTGGGTCAGTACAGATGGATAGAGAAACCAGTGGGAATTCCCCAAAAGAGGGAAATGAACAGATTTAGTGGGTCTTAATGTAGGCGACTATTTCCAAGCATCTAACTGCATTTATAAAGGGCGTCCATGAATGTCTTGTAGCTTCATTCGGCCAGAACATTACAGCTCATAACTCACCCCAAGTAGCATGTAAAGCAATAACTCTGCAGTAAAATAAAGGTAAATGAAAAAACAAACAAACAAACAAACAAAAAAACATGCATAGCATAATATATGAATACAAATAAGGATAGAGGACACTAGGGTTATTCATTCCGTGCTAGGCCTAATACACCCTATCCTTATTTACAGTCTCTTTTAAAGTCCCTAATGAATAATGTCCATCGAGTGGGGAGGATGGTGGTCCCCTCCCTTCACTGTTTACAATCATTGTAAGGTTCAGCAAATTTATGAACTGACCTAATTTCCTGCCACATTTGTTTATCTGATGGAATTCACTTCAAATAATTACAGCTGGACTCGCTTCCCCTGTTCCCCATTTGCTAATGGAGAAGGCACAGCACATACAGAAGGCAGCAGATTGTCTAGCTTGTTTTTATGGGGAAAATAAGTGATGTTAAGGGCTGTCACTATTGATTAATAACTAATTAGTTACCGTCTATTGTGAGTTTTAAAAAATGACAAATGACAAAAATGACTTCAGTAACAAACCAAGCCATGCACAGTCTCAGAAACACTTGTCTTATATGCTGTTGGGCCTTCACGTTCCACCATAACAGCTCTCACCTGCTGAGGTGTGGACTTTGTAAGACTTCTGAAGGTACCCCATGCTGTTTGGCACTAAGATGTTTGCAGTAGATCCTTTAAGTACTGTAAGATCTGAGTTGGAGCTTCTGTGGTTTCAGCTTGTTGTCTCAGCACATCCCCCAAATCCTGATCTGAGGAATTTAGAGGCCAAGGCAGCAACTCTTTTCCATTTTTTTCCCGGCCTTTCCTAAACAATATGTCTGGCAAGGCAGATTATCCTGCTGAAGGAGGCCACTGCCAATGGGGAATGCTACTGTCATTAAGGGGTGTAATAGGTCTGCAACAAATTTCATATCACATGAAAAGTTACAAAACCCTGGCGAATGTGATCTGGTTAGATAAGACAAATACAAGACAGTTTAAGTCAACTTGTCATGTTTGGAGAAAAAAATAGTTGATAAGATCTGAATTACACCATTGCAAGTATGGAGGTGGGAGCATCATGATGTGGCATGATGTATTTGAAAGCAGTCAAGAGTATTTACATGTAATCAAAGAAAACCTGAATGGATTGTTGTGCTGAAATATTTCAGATGAGAATATAATCTCATTTGTCAATAGATGAGGACGATGACATTTCAACAAGAAAACTAAACATATAGGAAAAATAACACTGGTTGATAATAAAGGTTAAATCAGGTCCAGTAAATCATTTATTGTCTTGTCTACCATCTACATGGTACACGTGGAAGTGAAACAACAGTCCTCCAAGACCTCGTTGCAACCCAAAAAGGACACAAGACAAAATATATGCAGTTAAACTGATACAAGGGCGCTTGCATGACCCCACCAATCTCAGAACTCCCAATACAAATGGACTTTTTCATTTTCTGAAACCACTTTCTTAATGCTGTGTTTACTGGTTGTTACATATGACCAATAAACTAAATTGAACTGAAGTCCATTGAGTGGCCATCATAAGCTTGGGACAGTTTGCCAAAGAAACACGCCAATAATTGACATTTCAATCCAACAAAAATGTAATTCTTCCAATAGACATCTCATGTCTGCAATGGCTCTCAATGTTTGATTATGCTTGTGAATACATAGTTTATTGATCATATTCATAAGAACAAAGTCAATGGATGCGATATGTGGAACTGTGAAGATATGAATATGTAATACGTATCTCTCCTTGCTGTATGGGCTTGGATTTATCAGGCTTTATTTAAAACAGCAAGGAGAATTCAAAATATGTAGTTTCATGCCAACATGCATTTTCATTTTGTTGCATAGTTTATGCATGTTTAAGTAAATTTGTTGATCATGTTTCATAAATGACATTAATCATTTATTTCATTCATTCATTCATTTGCTTATAAGGGTGCAGCTGATAGTCGAGGTGAGGGAAGAGAATGCTCAGTTATTACTACGTGATGTGAAGTCCCAGGGAGGGGAACATACAAACCAAACCTACAATTTACTGGCCATTTGATCAGAAACTATCAGCAGAATCTCTCTGCTACACCAAACTGGATCAACTCCTGCCTGCATTATGAAAAGGGACCACCACTAACCACTAACCAGGTAAAGGCCTGTTCGATGATGCACTGTGTGGACCGATGAGCGCTTGGCTCATTATGGTGCATGCAGGGTAGTCTGACTTGGATCGGTACCACTGGTGCATCACATTTGCATTCATTGTTACATGGCTGCAGGTTCCAGAGCCAAGCACTGCAGTTGTACACCGCTATGGCTTAATTATGGCAGAGTCTCGTCCTCATTGGCGCGAAGCTTCTCTGCCAGCGCTGTAGACGCAAGCCGCATTGGATCGCATGCAGTCTACGTGCCAGCTTTCATAAGTTTAGTTCAAATGTATGAAATCTTCCATTTGTTGCACTGCTTCTCATCTGCGTATGTTTATCTTCGTCCCCTAATCAGATAATGTTTTTGAACCAAACACAGATGAAGCTAAAGTGCCTTAATGACATTTTAGAGACGTCTAACAAGAGGCCTATGAATTGGAAAGGCTCTCTCTAACCTGATTTAGAAGTGATGAGCCATGCTTGTTAGGATGTAACAGTCCCATTTGTAATACAATAAAGGGAATAAGAGATTGCTCTCCAAAAAGCTAGGGCTTAATTATACGTAATTAGACACGTTGTTGTTGGAGAGCTGATACACAGGGCCAACCCCTGGGTAAAGAGAATAATAACTGTGAAAAAAGCACTCCAACATGCTAATATTAACAGCCCACAGATAAAGTTCTATAAAATTACACAGCTACTGTACCTCCTCCTACGGGTTATGAATCCTTAATTTGGATAGAAAGTTGTCAGGAGAAAGATGCAGTGGCAGGGGAATGTAGTTTTGGGTCTGAAGAATCCAGAACACTCAAACTGAATAGTAGTATTGAGACTGATGTGCTGTTTTTCATGCCCTGAGTGAAGTTGAACTGTGACAGTCCTGCAACAATATGAGTTAATCTCAGACATAAGCAGAGACACCGCCAGCAGTGTGTATGAACACACAATTATAAGCAATTGGATGGTTATACATTTTTTAGTTTTTTGCCATTTATTCCAATATATTGGACTCAAAGTGGAAAAGTCATAATTAAAGTGCAGGATGTCAGTTTTCTTTCAAAGCCATTTTATCAGTATTGGATAAAACCTCCAGGAATCAAATCTCTTTATACTGTATATAGTTTTCAAATACCAGGGTATAATAAAAAAGCTAGACAACTAGAAAAAGCTAATTGAATGCTTATCATCCTCATGCCTATTAAAAAAGGAAAATAATCCACTAAAGGATTTTTACCATTTTGAACATGCAGATAATAAATTTATTAT
Organism: Hepsetus odoe; assembly: GCA_017165825.1. Taxonomy (NCBI): domain Eukaryota; kingdom Metazoa; phylum Chordata; class Actinopteri; order Characiformes; family Hepsetidae; genus Hepsetus; species Hepsetus odoe. The sequence goes on along the minus strand of CM029393.1, from coordinate 3,500,030 downwards.
TATTCTGTCATTTCTTTATAATCCCTTATTGTTATTCTGGCTGAGCAAACACTCCCCACATCTGAATGGTATGAATCATTCCTGCCTGAACATTTACTCTTTCTTTTCCCTAAAAATGCTGCAGTTTCACAGCTTCAGTTGTTCCACTGTTGCAACAGAGTACGTGATTGAATTAATTTGAGTTTTCTTACTAAGGGATCTGTCGCGTGAATCATCTGGCAATAAATTCTATAATCTTTAATGGATTCACATCACCAGCCGTTGTCTTCTGAAATAATGCTCCAACAAGCCATTTCTTTTCTTTGGTCATCAATTTCTGTTCATTTCATATTGTTACAGCTTCTGTAAAAGTTCATTTAACAGTTTATTTATTTATTTATTGCGTTTGTACATCATAGGCCCACTCATGTTTCATTTTCTCCGGAGCAGAAATCTCTATTATTGTTTTCAAAGTGCATTTCAGGTTGTTGATCAGCTTGTCTTCAACTGAAAGTGAAAGTGACAACCCTTGTCATTGCGAGGTCACGGCACAGCACACATGAACCACAACGAAATTGGACCTCATGCACACCCCATGCACACTCAAACCCGTGCAGCAGTGGGCAGCTATTGAAAGCGCCCGGGGAGCAGTGATGGGGACGGTACCTTGCTCAAGGGTACCTCAGGGCAACCTATTGGGAAGGGGTTTGAACCGCCGATCCTCCGATCATCCGGCTAACGCCCTAACCGCTAGGCCGCCCTGAGCACTTCACAATGAGCACTTCATTCTACTACTCTCCAAATGTCTAACTGTCAGAAATAACAAACGATGCAGTTCCAGTGTTTGACACTACCTTCACCATGTTTCACATATAAAGTGGTTTGATGTGCATCAGGAACAGTGGATTTCTCCATGTTTCTTCTCTGAAGTCCTGTTTCAGATCTTTCCTATTTTCCTTCGCTTTCTGCCTCACACTAAGGTGCACAAAGAAAAGTGGGGAAAAGTGAAAGTGAAAGTGACAACCCCTGTCATTGCGAGGTCACAGCACAGCAGACGTGAACCACAACGAAATTGGACCTCTGCTTTTAACCCATGCAAACACCGTGCAGCAGTGGGCAGCTATTGAAAGTGCCCAGGGAGCAGTGACGGGGACAGTACCTTGCTCAGGGGTACCTCAGGGCAACCTGCTTGTGAGGAAATTGAACCCAAAATCTTTTGATGCAGGGGCAACTCCCTAACCTCTAGGCCACCGCGGCCCCATGTTATTACAACATGTTGTAATAACATACATGGTATATACACATATATATATATATACATATATATACATGTTGTAATAACATACATGTTATAACATACATGTTGTAATAATACATGTTATAACATGTAAACAAGGGTAGCTTTTTTAACTTTTATTGAAACATAAACTTTCATAAAGGCTTAAGGCAACAAGTATCAGTTGCCTGACAAAATAAGACTTTATGAAGGACATGCATTTACATCAGAAAGGGTGATGCCTGTGTTATTTAGACTTAAAGGAGTTGAGGGAGTTGGCCCAAGGATCAGAATGTTGTGGGTTCTATTCCCAGTCCATTAGGTTGCCCTGAGGTACCCTTGAGCAAGGTATCGTCCCCAATCACTGCTCCCTGGGCGCTTTAAATAGATGCCCCTGCTGTATGGGTGAAATGCAGAGGTTGAATTTCATTGTGTTGTGCTGTGCTGCGTTTCACAACGACATGAACAGTCACTTTATTTTCTGCAAGCCTCAATCATCAGTTTCACCTTAAAAAGTGAGGACCATCCGTACAATTCGCCTTTATAAATGTTCATGTAATTTCATGTCAGTTGTTATAAAAGGCTTCATCTGGCCTAACTCTGGCTTCATCTGGCCTATTGCTATAGCATGTAAACAGCTCTTTCTTTTATTTTAGGGGAGGTTTCTAAAGACCATTTTGTGAGATTGCAAGTTCTGCCACAGGCCAAGTTCTTCTGCCACAGCTGATACTAATGTTTATTCAGCCCTCGCCTTCATCTAAGTCAAGTCAAGTCAAGTCAAGTAGTTTTTTTATTGTCATTCCAACCACATACACAGTACATGGTGAAACGAAACAACGTTCCTCCAGGACCATGTAAGACAACATCTAACATCACATTGAACACAGGACAAGTGCAGCCAGACAACAGATATTACAAAAACAATCGCGAAGACGGAGGACATTCATCCGACAAAAGACAGGCAGCATGTGTATCGATGTGGATGGAACAGAGCAGCAGTTTTGCATCTAGCCTGTAAAGATCAGCAGTCTAATGAGCAGCATTTTTATTGTTAACAAGTGCAGAGTGCAAATTAAATAGTAATAAACAATAAAAATGAAGTGACAATGTGCTTTAAGACTCACCTACCTCTATTAAAGTGACAGAAGGGCTTTGAAGAGGGCATGTGGATTCCCTCAAAAACCTAGTGGATGCCAACTTAAAACAGGTTCTGAAACAAGTGGCTTATCTCATTGATCCAGTCTCACAACCACATTTGCATTACGCACCTTTTACCACTTTTTATTTTAATTGCTTTTGTTGTGGCCTAGAGGTTAGGGAGTTGTCCCTGTATCGGAAGATTGTGGGTTCGATTCCCTCACAAGTAGGTGGCCCTGAGGTACCCTTGAGCAAGGTACCGTCCCTGTCACTGCTCCCTGGGCGCTTTCAATAGCTGCACGGTGTTTGCATGGGTTAAATGCAGAGGTCCAATTTCGTTGTGGTTCTTGTGTGCTGTGCTGTGACCTCACAATGACAAGGGTTGTCACTTTCACTTTATAATGGTGGCCTACTTTGTTTTACTGGCCTCAACAGAGAGCCATGATGCAGATGGAATCAACCGGAGACCTTTCGTTAGCGCTCTTGTGCATGAACAGACAATGTGATGACCCACAGCTGGCCAACGAACTACTAAACAGCCAGTTGTACAATTAGTTACGGTCCATCGAAAATGTTTAATGGCTGTGATTTCTATATGGTGCAGCCAATACGAACCTATAAGCCCTTAAATTAAAGCTGACATTTTTTCACTTTTAACCTCTGAGCCACTGATTCATTGGTTTGTGTGCTGGAGTAAAGAGCCAAAACAAGGAAAATATATTTTCTAATTATTTATGGCCTGTGCTGTATCTGGAGCATAACAAATGTTCATGCCAGTGCCCAAGGAACGAACTGTTATATATAAACTACTACAGAAAGCCTATAGGCTAGGATTATTTGTTGCATTGCTCACACTATTATTGTGACTTGTAGTCTAAGTGGTAATCCTGGTGGTTGGAGTTTAGTGTCAATGCACAGAGAGAGAGAGAAAATCTTAAATAATGTCTGTGTGTAATCCCAGACTGCAGGTACAGTACAGAAAAGAGAGAGAGAGAGAGAGAGAGAGAGAGAGAGAGAGAGATGACAGCAGTGTGGGTGAGAAAAAGTAAAGCCACACTGACAGCTGTTTTGTTCCAGAGAGGTGCAGTATGCAAATGTTACCCACAGCAGAGAGGCACTGAGCCATGCAGAGGAGAGAACGTTTCTCTGCCAAGCACTTTATGTCTCTAGCACCACTCTTGATGCGATGCACTTTCATTAATTTCCTTAGCGGAAAATAACGTTAAAATGGGTTTACTTTAATAGGTATGCCAGCTGGTATGCCACTGACCTATAAAAAATGTTTTTTTAATTGCACTTTTTATCATTTTTGCATTTTTATTATTATTACAATTTTTTTTAATGATTGTTATGTATTTCTTAAATGAAAATACTCGTTTCCTTTTTCCATTAAATGTATTCAGTGGGAGAAAGTCTTTAGTTTTACACTTACTACTGTGTATTATGGTACAGAGGTCTTAATCCACCCCTCATTTTTTATTTTATTTTGCTAGGAAATCACATTGCTGGTGCTAAAATACTGTTAAATCTCTTCCTTGTCTTTGGCGTACTGAATAAATAAAATGTAGGAAAATTGGATCAATGTTTTATTGCCACAGGCTGCAAACTGCCTAAAGATAAAGGGTGCAAGGATAAATGGCTGATTTAGCATCAGCAATAAACTAATCGCCAGCCTGATCATCTTTAATCATCTGCATCTCCTTCTTCACAGCTTCAAGTTAGATGCTTTGTTCTGCTCTACGCATTCATACGTAGGCCACTATGTGACTTTACGAACAAAAAACAATCCTCTGAAACTGTTCATGAACAGAAACTTCAGAAATGTTGTTCGTCAGAAAGCGTGGAGAGCTATTCAGGAACACACAAGAGATGGCTCAAGATTCTTGCGCAATACTGCAGTTGTACCCCCCAATAAACTTGCATTAACATGCTTACATCAGCTTCTATTCGGGTTAGTTTCTGAAATACTTGCCTCCTGCTTTTTTATTCTTTATTGTTTCAGATCTTCAAGCAAAATGTATGATAATCTGTGTCAACCCAAAATGCACTGTTACATGATCACTTACATTACTTGCTAATAATATATCACAATTTAGCAGATAGCTATAATCTAGTAAAAAGCACATTCACACTCAGTCTAGATCACAGCCTTCCCTGAATCTGAACCTTGCCCACATTATGAAGTAGACTAAAAGGACTCAACAAGTGGGCCTCTATGCTGGCATCAAAAGAAATTCTCAGAAGAGACCAAAATATGAAGAGAGGGTTACAAAACCATTGCACAGGCTCAATAGTGATCCATGGTGAGAGTCCTTATCTCCAAATGGTGATAATTCCAACATTCCATGTGCATAGTGCCCCATCATCGTTCATCATAGGATGCAAAGTGTCCCATTGTCATTCTTTCATTTTCCATGAAATCAACTTTAGGGCAACTCTCAGTATGGAGCTTGCAGAAGATAAAGCATGGAGCAGCCAGAGTAATTCCAGTGGGGGTTCATTTGTCCAGATATAAGATTAAGTTATCAGATCTAACATTCATAGCCCTATTTTCTGAAAGGGTTCTAACTAAATATGACAACCTTTTATAACTAACTGTATCATCTACTGTATTTCAACTAATTGTAAATGCAAGACACACATTTGCATCAAGCTAACAGTGCATGCGAAACAATATTAACAGCCGATAGATTAGTGATTGGAAGGCTGAAGTTTGACCCTACCAATTTTCTAACATGATGAAAAGGTGTGATCTTTTGAACTGTATATTTTACTAGTATGTTGCCTTTAGCATTATTCTTTAGCATTTTATGTCAGGTGTCAGTTTTCAGAACTCCATATTATATATATATATATACACTTTGTTGATTGCCCTTCTGAAATCCCCTGTTTGTCGCCTACAATAATGCACAATGAAACAATAAATCCAAAGGATTAGAGTAGGTAGATCTTCACTCACTGACTCATTTTCATAGCCACTTGTCCTGATTATTAGATTAATATGTCAATATGTTATCCTAATGATATGTTTTTGGAGCAGTGGTGGCATGGTGGTTAGGGAGTTGGCTCCAAGGTCATGGGTTTGAATCCCAGATAAATAGGTTGCTCTAAAGTACCCTTGAGCAAGGTACCGTCCCCATCACTGCTCCCTGGGTGCTTAAAATAGCTGCGCCCTGCTGTATATGGGTGAAAAGCAAAGGTTGCATTTTGTTGTCTCACTGCGTGCTGTGCCGTGTTTCACAATAGTCACTTTCACTTTTTCACTAATTAGGGTGATGGGTGATGCTGGAGCCTATTCCTGCTCGCATAGTTTCAAAGGCAGGCAAACCCCTTGGACAGGTTGCCAGTCCATTGCAGGGCAGACACACACACACACACACACACACACACACACACACACACACACACACACACACTATCACACACACCTACAGCCAATTTAGCATCTCCAATCCTAGGTGGATCTTTTTAAATAATTAAATATATGATATATTATGATAATATATTAATATATCTGTACGGATATATGTACAGTTATGAATGTGAAGTGAAAATTATTGTTAGTGTGAAACACAGCACACAGTGAAACACAATGAAATTACACCTCTGCATTTAACCCATACACACGTGCAGCAGGGTGCAGCTATTGTAAGCGCCCGGGGAGCAGTGATGGGGACGGTACCTTGCTCAAGGGTACTTCAGGGCAACCTACTAGTAAGAGAATCAGACCCACAATCTTCAAATCTGGGGGCCAACTCTCTAAACAATAGGCCACCGCTGCCCTAGTATGCCCCATTAATATGAAAGTTATAATTAAACAAGAAATATGTTTGCTCATGAAAACGGCAAACACAAAGAATGTCCATGTCAGTACTTTAGTCCAACGAGAGAGTTTTGAGGTGCTTGGTGGGACAGCCTGGTGGTTGCCTGGTTTGATTAACCTTTTGTTGTAAGATATTTCCCACCTGGCAGGCATAAAGCTGGGCTGTGCCATCCTGATTCATTTATTCTTTAATTATCTACCAGGTTTCCCACTCTAAATCAAATGTCAATGCATGACTTTTTCCAGACATTCGCAGACATAAAACAAAAAAAAAACCTGAATTCATTATGACCTATAATTAAACGGGAAAAAAAACAAGCTCCCTTTGTGCTGAGCAGACAAAAAAAGAAACAGCCACTGGATTTTCGAATCCCTTTTTGAGCTTTATATGGACAAAATTAATTTAAACTATTTCTGTGTTTATTTCCATGAACTTAATTCTAAAGTATAAAATGATTTTGATTAAACACACAGCAGCATTCAGAAACACATGGAGCCCAAAATCAACCAGTGACAGATAGATAGATAGATAGATAGATAGATAGATAGATAGAGCTTTCTACATACATTAGGTTAACCTGCACAATTCATTTTCATATATTTCTATTTATTTTTTTTTTTTTTTCACTTTCACTTATTCCCACAGAAAGTTAAATCCTCATGGAAATCCTCATTAAAAGAATAAAAAATTAGCAGCCATACCTGTTGTGTATGTTAAATTCACAATAAACAAAGCAAACCTCATCTTGGCTGACCTATGCTCTGACTACAGTTTAAAAAGAAATTAGATTTTTTTTGGCCAGACTTTTCCTTTAAAGCAGCGCTTCCAGAAGAGGCATAACTCTTTCCCTTTAAAGAGCTAACAGTCAGCACTATTTTCACACAGCTGGTTTAACAAGCTCTGTTGCTCCAGGTTCAGCCGTATGCTGTGGTACTGCTTGTGGAGCGGAGCGAAGCAGGAGGCGTCCGTATCTAATGGCATGAAACGAAGGCTGTAGGAGAGGTAATTGTGACCACTTTGGTGGCAGTGAAAGTTAATTACCGACTGAATTGGTGAGCATGAGTCACTGTTTTTTTTTTTTTTTTTTTTTAGCAGCAATAAAAGAGGGTGGCTTGGGACCAGTGCACCTTTCACTCCAGCTTGGTATTACTATCTGAAAGGATGAACAGGTGCTGATTCATGCTAACATGGTGGCCTTGGTCACTTAATGAATTTCGCTCTACCTCAAAGCAAGGTAATGCAGCTGGTTACTGAGCTCGGAGGATGAGGAAAGATGAGGTGTGTCGTGGCCTAATGCTGGCGTTCATCACTGTAATTGACTTCGGTAAAGGGCACTGTATTGCCAATGAAGATTGATGGAGAGTTTAGTCTTTCCTATAAGAGTTGCCATATTTTCAATTTGAAATGGAAGCAAAATTAAATCTAATTGTGCACTTCTCTCAGCTGGCATAATATGCATGTTCAAATAACTGAGTGCAACAAAACTAGCTCGCTCAGATTGCTGTTTTCAGTCCAACAACGGAAGGCATTTCATCTCGTGTCCAGCTTATTTCCAAGGGACGGCACCATCTGTGCAAAGCTTCATCTGTAATAAAGAGAGTGCAAAATCAGCCCATTTGTGAATTTGGATTCTAACGTGAATATGAGGATCTGACGAGTCCAGAATGCAGTTGAAAAAATGTAAAAGTGATTTTTGAACAGCTCTCTGCACAATCCAGGTTGCAGAAGAACATCATTCAGTATGCAGTAGAAACAACTAGGGGTGCGTACATAATCAAAAAAGGCTTTAGCAACATTTAAAGTAATTAACATGCTATTTTGACCAGTAATTATTTTTAATTGTGACTGTTCTTGTCATTGTGAGAACACACAGTGAGCGACAACAAAATTGGACCACTGCATTTAATCCATGCAGCAGCTATGAAAGCACCCGGGGAGCAGTGACAGGGACAGTACCTTGCTCAAGGGTACCTCAGGGTAACCTACTGGTAAGAGGTTTGAACCCACAATCTTCTGATTCTGTGGCCAACTCCCTAACCACTAGGCCACCGCTGCCCGCCTCTATGTGCCGTCACACTAAATGAAGGTTCTTTGCATGATGGCATAGAACAGAGATCTTCAACTCAAACCAGCCCTTGTTAATAGAGCTGGAAAAATGCAGCAGCGTAAGTCAGGCTGGATCATATTTTTCTAGTCGCCATGTTGAGGTTGAACCAAGATAAATATTCACATTCTCACTTTTTTGTTTTACAGTTTATGCTATACATACTTCATATTGCTCTTCATGTCTGTTTGTGCCACTGTCTGCCTGTCTGCGCAGTTGTAACATAAGCAATTTGCTTTCGAGATCAATAAAGTTTTTTTTCTGATCCTCACACTTTTCCACCTGCTTTAGTTTTTCTGCTTAATTATTCTTCATTTCATTGGCTTTTCACAGCTGATTAAGCCTGCATGCTTTAATCACACACTCATGTTGACTAAATTTAGCACAGAGTTCCAGTATGCCCATGCTCTTGACAAAAAAATGAGAAATATATTGATTTTATTAATGTATACATTTATTGCCATTCATAGCAAATTCTTTCAGTAATGCAGGTGTGATTGTTTCAGCCAAAAGGACATTTACATTTAGTTTTGAAACCTAAAATGAAATTAATTATATGAATAAAATGAAATATGTTACGTGAATCGCAAGAACAGCATGTTGAACTTTTCTCCAGACTAAAATGGGTGGGTGGAGTGCTGTTTGAAAGCTCTGTTTGATGAATGCATTTCTTCATCGGAACCTAACTTTGGAGATCCGTATTTTCTTTTTTTTTCCAGTTGATGGCTATTGTTATCACAGTATGGACCTTTATTTGGTTCTTTGGGCAGCTGCTACTCAGTTTTAGGGAACAATTTAGCAGACTTAATTTAGAAACAAGCATGCTTTCGCGTTCAAAAAAACTGTAAGACTGACGTACTAAAATCTGGTATTAAATGGATGGAGTGGATGGTATTCATCCATCCACTCATTGCCTGAAGCACTTATTCCAACCAGGGTCATGGGGTGCTGGAACCCATCCCAGAGCTCAGGGTGAAAAGCTGAGAAACACCTTAAACTGGTCACCAGTCAAATGCAGCACAGAAACTAACAAAACAAACCAACACGTTTACACCTACGGACAATTTAGCATGTCCATTCCACCTGACATACATACCTTTAGGACATAAGCTGGACTAAACCTACTCAGACATGGGGAGAAAATGCAGACTCCACACAGAAAAGTTCAAGGCACCCAAGCTAGGAATCAAACTCAATACCGTCTTGCATTGAGGCACTACTTACTACTAACTACAGCACTAATAACATTCTCCCCAAAGCTCAGAGGTGCAAAAACTCTAACTGAGAGTACGATGCAGCACAATGGAACCAAGACTTTCTCTGAATAGCCCACTCGGTCTGACTCAGACTTTACCTCCACCATTGGATCAGATCAAATTAATCTAGGTGGGCCTCGGAGGCCATGTTCGATCAGAGAGCACAAACGATGCACAAAAGTACTAATTGGAATTATAAAAAGGGCTTCTCGCTTTGGAAAGGTCGCTGCAATGCATTCCTGTTAACGTACAGCATGCCAGGCACTCACAGACAGATAATGAGGCTGGCCCCATTGAGGGTATTAGTGCAGTTGTGTCATTATCAGATTAACGCGCAACAGGAGTAGAGCCTCAAACAGACGGCAAAGCAAAGAAGCACACAGACTCCATTAATAATTGGAGTCACCTTTTTGCTATTTAATTGATTTGTTTAATTCACTCTAAAGCGGATGTATCATGTACACAGTTATCACATTGCTCTTTATGGCGATTAAATGGCAAATGGTTTGTTTTGTTCAAGGATGCTGCCAGTGTCGTATGCTAATATGGAAGTAAGATCATTTGTTCATAAAGCTTTAATGAATTTGAGGTTGCTCATCAAGAGAGTCTGTCCATTTTTATTCATCATGAAGCACTCAAATGCATCACCATTTCAAAGAAAATCTATTCTATTGTCTTATTTAGATTTCATTCATTGCATGAACCTGCTCGTGGAATTTGGTGACAGGGTCTGCACTGGCGTGCTAGATATTCATGACCATTTCTTGCTGTAAATAATAAAAGGGTTTAAGCTCAATTGCTAACAATGGATTATATGTTCAGCTGGAGCTCTAAGGCAGGAGTGGACAGTATAAATGGGAGTAAATGTGAGCCTTTCGATCTCTCAAGGAGACTTTACATTACACAAAGTGACTGTTTGACACATTGCATTTACATTATTACTGCATTTAGCAGACGCTCTTATCCAGAGCGACTTCCAGTTCCTGATTTCAGGGACAGTCCCCCTGGAGCAACATGGCGTTAAGGGTTTTGCTCAGGAACCAAATGGTGGTGGTGCTGCAGGTGGGATTTTAAGCTGCAACCTCTTGGTCCACAGGACAGTATCCTACCACAATGAAAAGGTTTCTCTGAATTTAACCCAGCCATCCAAAAGGAGCAGGGGGCAGCCACTCATTCTGCTACCTGGAGAACAGTGTTGGGGTTGGTACCTTGCAGAACGGTGTTCCAGGGTAATCTTCTAGTTGAGACTACAATCTTCCAGTCATTGTGCTTGTCCTCAACCACTAGGCCAACAACGCTCCCTAAAAAGTCATTCTTGTGCGTTTTGTTAACATTTTTACAACTCAGTGTAAATCGACAAATGCATCGCTGCAATAGACTGGAGACGTGTCCAGGGTGTTTCCTCGCCTTTTGCCCTATGAGAGCTGGGATAGCCCCCCCTTGACACCAATTAGGACAAGCTACTTGAGCGAATAAGTGAGTGAGAGAGAGAGTGAAGCTACAAATATCAGCACTAAAAACAAAGAAAAATAAGATTTGGGATTCAAACTGTACCCTGATTGTGATTCCATGCCAAAAGTTTTATGATGCATTACATGTAAATCATGTATGTGTAAAGCACCTCTGAGGTTCATTACCCATTTAGGCCCCAGAAAAATCTCCTCTGCCTTGCAGCGGTTTATAGTAAGAAAAAGTAGGGTGGGGTAGATCCAGCTTAAAACCACTGCAGAATACTGCATATTCACATAAATATGAGCATTTTTAACTTTGTTTACATGGCACCAGATATGTGTGAGCATGTTATCACATGGCAATGCTTTAATCAGGATCACTTTAATCAGAATGTATTCGTTTTCCTAATGAATATTTGAAACCCTCAGATAAGACCTTATGCACAGTCTTTCAGTTAGGCTTTCTTGCAGTGTTTATGTAGTACTTCATAAAAGAAGTGCAGCAAAGAGGCTTTTTCAAACATGCTATTAGCAATGCAATGGTATATATTTATATTTAAACAAATGTGATATAAACGTTCAATCTCTCATTTCATTGCTTGATGACTAAATCAAGTTTTAACTCAATCTGTATTCCTGCATGCAAAAAGTAGTCAGGGAGGATACAAGCAAGATGTTTTAAAACCTGTGGATTATGAAACCAACAGCTTTCAGATAGCATATCTGAAATTAGCTTTTGACAAGCATTATCTTTTACTGGTTATACTTTCACTGGGATATTTTTTTTTAGCTCGTATTGGCAGTTATTCCCTCTTTCCTGATTAAAATGAACCAAGTATTAAGTATTCCTGCCTACACAAACATGGGAGTGGGTAGGGGGATCTAAGCAAGATGTTCTAAAATGGGCCTGTGGATTTTCAAGCCAATAATTTTCAGAAAGCATATGAACAAGGACGAAGTGGAACAGATGGATAGCTGAAGAATTCCCACAGAGATTTCAAATCAAAGCAGAATAGCTCTGCTAACTTCCAAAACTTTTGGAGTAACCTCCCATTGGCCACGTGTGCTGAAACATCCTGCACAGACTCAATAAATGTACATGATGTGGTGCTCAGGTATTACCTGCTATGATTGAAAGTTCCCATTTCACTTGCTTTATTCTTGATCTGGGTCATGTCCGTTTTCAGGTTGCAAAACCATTGCAAATGAGATTATTTGGACACATTTCAGACCCGTTGAATATCAAAGACATTCATGAGCAAATCCTTCCACCTTCCTTGCACAAATCAGTCATAAAAGGTTAATTAAGCAGAGTTGGACTTTAGCTTCAAGGAGAATCAAACTTCTCTCACCTAAATTGTCCCGATGATAGCATGTTTAAGATGAACAGTTTCCTGTGTCTGACATTTCATTCGCTGCGTAGCTGAGCCTCTTGATGAGACTGATTTTTGGAGGTTGTGAAAATGCTCTGATGTTCTTCCCTGCAATTTCTGCCTTTTTCCGCATCAACACAAACAGAAACTTGTCATTCATGGTAGCTGATGTGGGCTCAGCTTCTGAAATGTGGCAGGATATTGTCAAAATGTGATACTTTTACCAATGTGTTTTTGCCCATTTTGACGTTCCTGTATGTGCTCCCCCTGTAGACGACACTGCATTATTCATACAGTGCACCAACCCCTGCAACGACGACAAGCTCGCGCTGAGACTGCGAGGAATATGACAGCATCGTCTGACTCAGAGCCTGCGCTACAACTCAGCTGTTAGGTAATAGGAGACAGAGGACCATCTCCAGCTCATTAGAGACCTAAGCTCTATTTGAAGAGCATTTTAAGAAGGCAGGAAAGAAGGCAGCTCAGTGTTCACTATTTTTGCACACTGCAACACACAATAGGCCAGGTCTGTGACAAGCAGCTGTTTATCCTGAATATACATTCCTTTTTTATTTTAAACAATGGTGCAGAGCTGTGCAGCAACACTTCAGTTTACTGCAGGGTAACATTCATAAGGCTACAGGTCAGCTTCATAAGTATTTAATAAAGACTGGCATAGTGTCACTTGGCATAAAGACTTCTTTCATCAGATTTAGAAGCAATGACAATGAACACTTGTTGGAATATGCCTTTTTAAATCTAGGTTAATATCAGATGTCATATACCTTTGCATTTACAGCATTTAACAGATGCTCTTATCTTGAGTGACTTACATTTCCTAACTACAGGGACAGTCCCCCTGGAGCAACCTAGGGTTATGGGTTTTTGCTCAGGAGGTGGTGATGGAGGTAGGCTTGTATCCTACCACTAGACCACCACCACCCTGGAGACCACTAACCTGCCACAAATACAGCTTATGTGTCATGTTAGGTATCACGTTATTGCTAAGCGTAATGCACAGTGTAATTTGGAGCCATTTTCATTTCATCTCAATGTCAGACAGCCATACTTGTTGCTGATCTGCTCTGTACAGTAAAGCACAGTACACTTCAGGACCTTCTGAAACCCATTATCATATCGTTAAGTTATAACGTCTTGCTGTCATATCTGTTGTTTCCATGACCCTACATTTCACTTAAATACACAGTAAACATAGCGTCATATTGTTAAGATATCTGTCATATTTACTGCGATGCCTACATACTGTACCAATGCACATGGCCCTTTATTAATGCTGTCTACATACTGCAAGGGCTGCTAGCTGCATACTGTAACAATGCCTATTGCACTTTATTAATGATGCTGACTCCCATCTGCACAACTTCTAAATCTGTATATGCAGCTCAGCTTCTAAGCAAGTGAAATATTTGTTGTAGAGTGTAACTGTTCATTAACATCAGCCTCGTTAACACTATAATACAAAAAAATTCCTGCAGAAATAATAAACTCTACTCCATCAACAAAAGGACCATTGCTGATTACTGGAAGGGTGGACAGTCTCAGCAAAGCTTTGACACTGTCATGGTAATGCTCATGTATTTAGTATTAAGTTTTGGTTGTATAAATGCCATTAATCACAATCTACCAACTGCGCTACCCAGCCAAGATGGTCAAAAGCTGTGGGAGCTCAAGAGGCTGGCAAGTCTCATGCCAGATTCTATGGAGTCATGTCACATGGCCAAAATCTGCCAGCTTTTTGCAGAAAAGGAAAAATCCACTGACACTCAAAATGACAAACTGCTGCTTTGGAATGATGTATAGAGGGGGGCCATCTCATAAAAATATTTTTTATATTTATTCATAAAGCACTGTAAATATGTAATGTCTCACTAACCTCATGGTAGTTGCTTTAACTAAACCTCTTTAAACCACTTGCAGTGATGACATAACATGAATTTCACAAACCTTTTACAATTCCATGAATATCTCCTGCTCTGAAATCCCTCCCTAGGAGTATAGTGTTTGAAGTGAAAGTGACTATTTGTCATTGTGAAACAAAGCACAGAACACAACGCAACCTCTTCTTTTCACCCATACACTGCATGGGGCAGCTTTATCCAGCTCCAGTGAGCAGTGATGGGGATGACACCTTGCTCAGGGGTACCTTAGGGCAACCTAATGATCTGGGATTCAAACCCATGACCTTCCGATCCTGGGGCCTAGTCCCTATCCACTAGTCCACCCCTGTTTGAATACCATGTTACATTGTTGTGCTTGATACATAGCACATTTATACCACTACTAGCACTGCTGTGTTGAGAATGATCCATCAAAATATTTGGCCTGTGGTGTCCAACCATCATTCCTAGCCAATGATGGATGGGGCAGAGTATGGTACATTGACAGAGACCCCATAAAGGATTGCGAGACTATAACAATTTATCCACTGATGAAGTTTAACAGTTGTTTGTTACTTCATAAAATGCTTAAAAAAAAAAGAATATTTGTTTTAGAGAAAAACCTTTTAACTCCAACATGAAACTCATGGTTTGCTAGCCAGACTGTACTGAGGGTCCTATAAAGCAAAGTAATAGAAATGCCAAAATCTGGGTTTTTCTCACAGATGTTTATTGGGGACACTGTGAAGTGCAAACTGGGGGCAAGACATTTCTCAAATAATAATCTGAAAAGACAACATGTAAATGAATGCCTAGGAGCATAAAAATAAAAAAGTAATTCTTTTGGGATTGACATTTAGCTTCCTTATTAAATGAAATGAAATGAAATACATTTCGTTTCATTTCACTTATTTTCTTTTCACAATTTTAATAATTAATCTTTTTCATAAAATCTTTCATAAAAATCTTTCTCATAAAATTAAAATAATAAAAATCAAATCAAAATGTGAGGTTTTTACAACTTGAGAGTCCACCCTTGAACCTTTACAAGATGTAAAGGATGTTTCATTTTTTAAGGTACTTACCACATACACCTTAGTTACAAAAGGTTTTTCTGTGATCTCAGAATGAAAGGTTTCCTCTGGTCACTTTTTGCTTCCTAAAAGAATCGTTGATGAATGGTTCCTGGAGATTTGTGCATATGAAGCTGATACTATTTTAAGTATGTTTTAATGGGAAGGTTCTACAAAGCACTGCTAATCTGGTAACCTCCAAACATTTTAAAGATTTTTCACATTCCCTTCACTAATCTGATTACTAAAATTAACAGCAGATTGACCACCATCACCAAGAGGTTTTGGCTAGGTACAAACATGCTGAACAGCAATAATTAAAGCAAACATTAAGAGATTGGTTGGCTGTTGGTGGCACTTAATGAACTGGCACTTAACGAATTGTGAGAGGAGTACAATTGGTGTGATTCTCTACAGCATATTCTTAGAAATAATATGTCTACAGGCCGGACATAAATTGTCACTGGTAAGAAAATTATACCTTGTATCTTGCTCTCAGTGAAAATAGAAAGTACACTTGAAAGACAGACCAAATTGAGAGATGAAAAATGTCACTTGATGCGTTACTTGAAGCCATAATCTAAAATTCACCTGAGCTGTTGTCAAGTGCTTGTGTGCTGGCCACTGTAACTTGTTCCTGCCAATGTCCAAGGTTACACCTATCTTTTCAGAACACCAGTAATTGGAACTGCCAGCTTGGACCTGAATCCAAGCGCATCAATGTGCGTCAGCACCTGTAGGCGAGTTCTGTAGTCAGATATGAGATTGGATTTTTTTCCTGCGCAATTATATGATTGCAACTGAAGGTGGTTAAAGAAAGGATTTTCTATCGTTGTTGGCAACCTTGGCAAGTTTTGTAGTGCCAGGTTTGGACAAAGCTCTTTCATTTGCATTTTAAGGCAATCTCTTTAAAAATGGGCTTATTTCAGGCACAAGAGCAATATTTCTACGTGCAACAAATACTAAAACAAGATGCTTGTTGAAGTGTACAGACTGTATACTTTCTCTGTCCAAAACGCTAAAGAACACCTCAACCATCATGGTTTTTTAAGCACCTTAATAGGGAGTTTAGCCTGTTTGCTGCAATAGCTGCCTCTGTTGCTCTGAGGATTTGATTGTAAGTGAGGTTCAGTTCTGATTTTAGAAGATTTGTTTAGGAACATAAATGGCACTTTAAATTGTCCCAAAGGTATTCTCCAGCACTCCAGCACAGTTCCCCTTCTCCAGTTCCCAATTTCAGGGTGATCGAGTTGATGCTGGTCATTGGATAATCTTGACCTCAGGCTCAAGGGTGCTCCACTGTGCTGGTAATATTTTAACATGGAGATTATGTAATCTAGAAGCACCTGTGTCAAAAAGTGTGTCTTAATGGGACTGAATCCATGGCTTTAGCAAAGCAAGCATAACTTGAATGCCAAAATAAAAAAATAAAAGTGGCTATTGGAGCAATCTGATATGCAAGGTTGGATTAAAAATGTATGTTCAGGTCCTCACATCCTTTAATGCTTACTTTATTATTCACAAATTTTACATCTTAAACCAATTTCTAAGTCTGGCATGCAGAGCTCACATTTTCATGTTGCTGCACAATTTAGCACTGAGGTGCACAAATCCCACTCTTGGGAGAAAAACAAGAAATTTGAGTCAGGAAAACACAGACTAATGCAGCCAAAAGACGTTTATATTTCATTTGACTGGTTATAAGTAATGTTGCAAGAGGTGAAGAGGGACATCTCACTATATTAGCCTCAGCCCCAAACTAAGTGATGTTACAAAGTATTGTGTGAAAAGTGAGACCTTTGCAAACCTGATTATTTTCTTGTTGCTTCCTATTTTCTAGTGTTTATACTTTTTATGTGTGATCTAATGAAGGAAATATGACAGTGGCATGACTTGGCTCAGTTTGAGAACTTCTTTGCACTATTTCTGGATTTAAAGGTTTATGTGGCTCAGGCCAGGTCAATTGCTAAAGGAATGTGATTATATTGGACTCAGTGTTAGGCACTGGTTATGTATAGCTGAAGATTATAGTTCTGTTCATCACCACAACCCCTTTTCCTGACAAGGGTTGCAAGGGTGCTGGCGCCTATTCAGCAGCAGTGCCTTAGTGTTTAAGGATTAGGCCCCAGGATCAGAAGGTTGTGCGTTCTAATCCCAGACCAAGAGATTGCCCTGAGTTACCCTTGATTGAGGTGCCTCCCCCATCACCGCTCCCTGGGCACTGGACATAGCTGCCCCCTGCCGCACATTGCGGTTCACTGTGTGCACTGTGTCTTTCAAAATGACTCACTTTCACTTTCACATCTGACAAACACTTGTGCAGGTTGCCAGTCCATCATAGAACCGACATGAAGATAAACACCCTCACACACATAGGGGCAGTGATGGTCTAGTCCTTGGATGCTTAACCCCAAGATAAGAGGGTTATAGGTTCAAATCCCACCTTTGAACAAGGTACCATTGAAACTTTTGGAGGTAGAGGTGGATAAACATCCTGGACAAATTGCCAGTCCTTTATAGTAAAGACAAACGCAGACATACACAAAAAGAGGACAAATCAATTAACATGCATGTCTTAAACTTTTACTCAACTAATTTCAGCTCAACTAATACAGCAGCCTTTAAAATAAAGAATCCTGCAATCGCAGTGTGTTTCTGTTTGTCTACGACTTCGGGGGTAAATTATTCGACTACGGGCAACATTAACATTTCCATTAACATTTCAAATGTGGATTAATTTTGTTTGTCACTTGTGCAAATAACCTAAGCTGTGATTATTTACCAGGGCTTAATTTGAGTCGTTTTCTAATTCTGGAAATATGAATTAGGCTCATTATGGTTTGTATTTATCTTAGCTGAGACTCTAGCTAAGATTTCTCTCCATGTTACTGTCATAGTGGTAAGATGCTCACATGATATATTATAGCATGAGAAGTGGCTACTTAATTTACACATTGCCATCACCTGAAAAAGCTCCTGAAATATCATTTGATGATGAACAAGGATAGTACGTGCCCCAATAACATTAAATGGCGGTTTATTTAAGATACAAAGTTATGTATTTAATGTTATTATCCTTGAGGATGGAAGATGCATTCTGGCTTGGTCTGGTCCAGAGTGAATACAAGTAAATGCTTCAAGTAGTTTTTAACAAGCGGTTTTATTTTACTGCAAAAAAGAGCAACCGTTTAATTGCTTGGTCAGTGTGTGACCATTAACTGCAACTGGACAAGGGTATTGTTTGTTTATTGAATGAGTGCAGTGGTCCTTCAGTTCTAGTCTTTGTCAGTACTGGAAAAGGGTAATACACAGGGGTTCAAATGTTTCCATAATTTCCACACAAACACAATATATTACACATGCTGTATTATCTTTTGTTCATTTACTTTTGGCAATAACTGATGTATTCATGCAGAAATAGTGAAAATTCACCTAATCAACTTATTCGGTGTAAATTGTAAATCTCAACTTTGCACCAGCTTGTTGGCTACAGGGCAGGATTTTCTGGAAGGAATGTGTATCTACTGCAAGAGAGTCCCCCTTAGAGATTGTGTGACATAGTAACCTTTCTTTGGTCATCTGAAAATGGCATAAGATAAGGGCGCAGTGTGCAGTGGTCGGGGAACAAACCTTTCTTCTGCCTTGATTTGATCTTAATTTCCAGGAGGCAAAGCTGGAGGGCTGAGGCTGCAGTGGGGAAGCCAGTGAGTCAGTTTTACGAAATTAGCTCAACATCCTTGCCCTGACTGCACAGTGAGGATTATTTTAATGAAGAATGTGCTGTTGAGTATGGTTCCACTGGGTAGATTTGCAGTGTGTTTGTGTACATGTAGGGGCAGTATGACCATATGATATTGTAATAATTAATAGCATAATATACTTTAAGCATGTCAGGGATACTGTCGATAATTCAGTTTCCTTTAAAACAGATTAAGAGTACATTTTTTTCTGTATGTAGCAGTCTGGGGTTCTGTCCTGTTGCCGTGAGGTCATGTGTTCACGTCTCCCTGTTTTTTGTCTATAGCACCACAAAATAGATCCCATTGAAACCTTTAAATTATATCAGTGTCAAAGATAAAAACATGCTCTAATTTTATCAAGGCTGTTAAAACATTTTTTAGATAAATAAACAATTCACTTCAATTAGGCATTATTAATCAATTTATCAATCACATTTTAATAAATGAACTCTGCATTCACATCATATAATGTTTGGATTTTTAAAAATAGATAGTTTATTGAAACCTTTAATCCACAGTATATTTGTAAGTATTGAAGCATTTTCTCTCATGAGGAGAATCAGCTCCAGACATTATCTGAAGTTATACTTTCTATACATGTAGCTGAAATATTTTCATTGTGGATACAATGTCGGCTAATGGAAATAACCCACGCTGTTTGATGAACATGACACAGTAAAGTAGTTCTTAATGTGATGATAAGCAACAAGGATTCTTCCTGGTCTTGAAGTTTGTTATCAATCCTTAATGACAGATGTTCTCTGATTATGTTGCATCTTCAAGTTGTTTTCACAAGCACTTGTATTGGGGATGCAATTGCTGTCCAGTTTATAAAAAATGACTGTAGGGTAGCAATAAAACTACATGACTTCTGCATAAACCTTTTTATAACCTTTGACATATATCTACATCTGGGAAGCTTCACTGGTCATGAAAGCATTTTTTCCCCCATATATTTCACACCAGAATGACCACTGACATTGGATGATTGTATGAAAATGTTAGTGTCATCTGTCATAAAGGCCCATGTTGATGTCGTTTATCTTTATGGATATTATTCTCAAGTCATATCCATATAATTTACTCCAGACAATGTCTAGAAAAGTTCAGGGTTGCAGCACATATTTTGATGACAAGGTTTCTTCCCCACAACTTTTTGCTCACCACAAGTTATTGTTGTGCACACATAATCTGAATTTAAAGTCAGTATGATATTATTAATGTTGGAATATATTTGTGTATATTTCTTTTTAAATTATAGAACAAAGGTTCATTACAGACTGTTTTGAGTTTTATGCTATGAGTTTTTTTTTATGTAAGAGATGAGGATTAGTGAACAGCAGTATGGTTTTATGCCAAGAAAAAGCACTACAGATGCAATGTTTGCTCTGAGGGTGTTGATGGAGAAGTACAGAGAAGGTCAGAAGGAGTTGCATTGTGCCTTTGTTGACTTGGAGTAAGCATATGAGTGCTTAGAGAGGAGTTGTGGTTTTGTATGTGAAAGTCAAGTATGTGAGAGTTGTTCAGGATATGTATGAGGGCAGTGTGACAGTGGCGAGGTCTGCAATAGGAGTGACAGATCCATTTAAGGTAAAGGTTGGATTACATCAAGGATCAGCGCTGAGCCCATTTATGTTTGTAATAGTAATGGACAGGTTGACGGACGAGGTTAGACAGTAGTCTCCATTGACGATGTTTGCTGATGATATTGTAATCTGTAGTGAGAGTAGGGAGCAGCTTGAAGAGGCCCTGGAGAGATGGAGATCTGCTCTAGAGAGGAGAGGAATGAAAGTGAGTAGGAGTAAGACAGAATACATTTTGCATACTGAGTGTGAACAAAAGGGAGGAAAGTGGAGTGGGATGCAGGGTATAGAGGTGACAAAGTTGGAATAATTTAAGTGCTTAGGATCAACAGTTCAGAGTATCGTCGAGTGTGGAAGAGAGGTGAAGAAGACAGTGCAGGCAGGTTGGAATGGGTGGAGATGAGTGGCTGGAGTGATTTGTGACAAACGGGTACCAACTAGAGTAAAAGGGAAGGTTTACAGGATGGTAGTGAGATTAGCTATGTTATACGGGTTGAAGGCAGTTATTTTTTTGGGTGTGACAAGGATGGACAGGATTAGAAATGAGAATACTAGACTGAAAACTCAGGTTGGACATTTTGGAGACAAAGTTAGAGGTTGCAAGGTTGCGTTGGTTTGGACATGTCCAGAGGAGAGACGAGGATTATAGTGGGAGGAGGATGTTGAAAATGGAGCTGCCAGGAAGAGGAAAAAGAGGAAGATGCAAATTTCAGAAAGAAATGGAAACAGATGATCCACTGTGGTGACCCCTAAATGGGAGCAGCCAAAAGAAAAAGAAGAGATTTAAAATAGAATTTTGCAATAGTGAATTCTCCATATTGACAAAGCACAACAGATATCAAATATGATCAAACAACAATAAATAATGTGGTTAAAAATTTCATGCACATGTTTTATCAACATGTTTAATACACTGCAGAACTGTGCAAAAGTCTTAACCCACCCCTGATTACTTTTTCACTTCCAAGGGAAACAACATGCAGGTCCAAAATTAATATTTTAAATTTTCCAAAATGTCTCATGCTTGGGATATTGAGTAAAATAAGTACAGTGGTACCTTGGGTTACGAATAACGCGGCTTATGAGTATTTTGACTTTTTAATGAAATTTAACTTGGGTTACGAGCATACACCTTGGCTAACGAGCATCATGTGATGCTCCCGTGGTGTGGATAGTGCTTTTTACGCCAACTGAGACAATGGTTCCTTTCTCTCGCCTCTTTAACAATGGGACGTGAGCTCACATCTACACTATGCTCTCCCTTTTGCTGTGCGTCAATTGTTGAGGAAACATCCTATGAGCGTTTATTTATTGTACACGTGTTCTTTGCTCCTTGGTGATCGTGTGTGTGTGTTCATAAAGCAATTTTACACACAAATGTGCTGTGACTAGTCTTGTATCATGACAATGGCCCCTAAGATGAAAAAGGT
This sequence comes from Hepsetus odoe, assembly GCA_017165825.1. Classification (NCBI taxonomy): domain Eukaryota; kingdom Metazoa; phylum Chordata; class Actinopteri; order Characiformes; family Hepsetidae; genus Hepsetus; species Hepsetus odoe. The sequence goes on along the minus strand of CM029393.1, from coordinate 3,477,906 downwards.
TCAAAAGGAAGGTGGTAAGAAGAAGCAGATGATCACTGTAGAAGTGAAGAAGGGAATTATTGAGAAGCATGAAGGAGGTATGCACATGGCTGACTTGGCAAGGTTGCATAATCGGACAACTTCTACGATTTGTACAATCTTGAAAAGGAAAGATCATGCATCATGTGAATTTCCTTTATTTATAATGGGAAAAACTGATTTGGATTATGAGCATTTGGGGTTGCGAGCATATACAGTACTGTACAAAAGTTTTACGCAGGTGTGGAAAAAATGTAAACAAAGAATGCTTTCAGAAATATAAATAATGATTGTTTATTTTTATCAATTTACAAAATGCAAAGTGAGCGAACAAAAGAAAAATCTAAATCAGATCAATATTTGGTGTTACTACCTTTTGCCTTCAGACCTGCATCAGTTCTTCTGACCCCCACAGAGCCCTGATCTCAACATCATCCAGTGTGTCTGGATCACATGAAGAGACAGAAGGATGTGAGGAAGCCTACATCCACAGAAGATCTGTGCTCAGTTCTCCAAGATGTTTGGAACAACCTACCAGCCGAGTTCCTTCAAAAACTGTGTGCAAGTGTGCCTAGAAGAATTGATGCTGTTTTGAAGGCAAAGGGTGGTCACACCCAATATTGATTTGATTTAGATTCTCTTTTGTTCATTCACTGCATTTTGTTGATTGATGAAAATAAATGATTTCTGAAAGCATTCTTTGTTTACAGCATTTTTTCCATACCTGCCTAAAACTTTTGCACAGTACTGTATATATTTTATGTATTTATATATATGTAGAGTAAATATATTTAAAGCACATTCTGTAATAATGTAATGACAAGTTTCTGACTTAATCCCTAATGAAGCTTGCTACAGTTGAATTCCAGTGTATGTTCCTTCTTGATTTCTGATAATGTTCACGTTTATCTTAGTTAGAATTTATAGTCGTTTTCCAGCTCCTTGTTCACTATTTGAAAACGAGCTTTCAAATTTCCTTGTAAAGGTATCTTTAAATGGCTGAAAATATTGACTTCAAAATATAGTTTCCAGATCAGTGAGCCCTGCAAGGCTGCATATGGAGATGTGAATTTTTAGCTCCTCAATTGTCACATGGATGGGTGCCATGCCCATGGAATTTAAAATAAAGAAAGAGGAGAAGAAAGGGGCTGAAACTTCATTGTACTTTAGGTATATATTTCCCATTAGATTCTGTGCGCTTTCAAACTTCAGAGGTGCTAATTTGCACTGCAGAGGTGGCAGTGTAAACCCTTCCACTGTGACAATCTGACAGGCATACTGCAGTCGGCTGAACCAACGGCTGACAACCAAGCGACTGGACACTGGCAGATAGAGATGACAGATACAGCTCATATCAAACTCAGTCAGTGATGGAGAACAGCGCAGATATCACCAAGAGAATCACCGAGACAACAGAGAAGAAGAGGCTGGGGACCATCTTCTGCTGGCTGGCTCTATAAAAACGAATCAGTGTGGTGGGACATGGCTGGTGTGATCCAAACAGACAGCTTTGGATAGGTTTGATAAAAATGACTACACACACACATACACACACACACACACACACACACACACACACACACACACACCCCACGCTCACACACAGTACCGTGAGTATACATACCAAAAAAGTGCTTTGCTACATGACCTTTCTACAAAGCGTCGTAACCGTTGATGGAAATTGCCTTAAATCCTTCATCCACCTTAACCCATCTCACCCACAAACATGGCTGTGGTGGGCTTTATTTGTACATGCCCTTGGAGTAGATATGGGGAATGCATTATGTCGCCTCAGGACTGAGACCTATCACTCCATTTCCAATCCCTTGTGACCCCGGTGTCAGGAAGCATTACGTGAGCCGCTGTGACAGAAGACACTCGGACATTATGAGTTTCAGAGGCATGGGCATCAGTGCGTATCGGTGGGCCTGGGATGCTAAGCCTAAATCATAAAACAACACATAACCATTAAGGTCAGTCTGTCTTACTTTTTATTTGATCAACACTGGGATAGACACTAAACAGTGAGAGGTAATTAGGCCAGACTGTAAATAGAAACAGATTACTGGTGACAAATTTACTGTTACAGATGAAATACAGTAATTAGCTAAGTCATTTATGCACATTTAGTTTAGAATACAATTTTGTAATTACATGCATCAAAATTAAAATTACTTAATAGAAATAAAAATGTTTACTTGCATAAGCTGTGCTACTGCAATTCAGCTGTAACTGTAAATACATTGCTAGTAGTTACACTGTTGTTGCATAAACTTTTTATGTGTAATTACACAGTTATTACAGTTAAATTAAGGCGGGATTATTCCTTTTTTGCAGGTAAACTATCACTACAGGGTAGAGTATCCATATTCATGAAAAAGTACTGTTTCTTGGGGAAATCAATAATATATCATACCAAAACATGAGTAGACGTCCAAAAGAATCAGGTAAAGCATTTCCTCAAGGACAAAAAAAGCCCTACAGTTTTCATTCCATCTATCAGTTTAACATCACTGCCAGAAAAGACCTGCCAAAGTCTTTCTGCAAAGTCAAAAGTAGCTTTACAGAAAAGGTAAAATTGGTCAGTTTTAACAAAAGTCATGTGAAATGTTAATGTTGGTAATACAGATACAGTATGAACTACTTTGGTGGTGATGGTCCAGTGGTAGGGTACTTGCCTATGGACCAAGAGGTCCCAGGTTTGAATCCCACCTCTGGCACTACCACCACTGCGTCCCTGAGCAAGACCCTTAACCCTGAGCTGCTGTCCCTGTAATTAGGACATGGAAGTCGCTCTGGATAAGAGCGTCTGCTAAATGCCGTATATGTAAAAAGATTCTCATCATGATCAGGTGCTCATCTTCACTTTTTAAAAAAATTTTCACCTTAGTTTAAAATTATGTTTAATGTGGATTTATTACAATATTAAATACATTTGTAACACAATCTGTAGAGGAACAGTCTAGTCTCAAACAAAAGTGTCCTGAACAGTAGCACACAGTGTCATTTTGTACCATGGCAACAATCCACTTAACTTTCAGCTCATGTTGCGTCAGAAACAGAAACAATTATAGAACCACTAACCTTGTTTATCATTCACACCACCACTATGATCATTCTCCTCTTAAATGACTTCAATAGGGCTGAGGAAGATCATCACCCAATAGCTTTGTCAGGACTACAGTTTTGTTGTTTTAAAAAGACACCATCTCCATTTCTTCCGGTCCTCTGCATCTTCCTACTTCAAACCAACCACCTGCATGTCCTCTCTCACCACGTCCATCAACCTCCTCTTCCGTCTTCCTCTTCTCCTCTTTTCCTGGCAGCTCCGTCTTCAACATCCTCCTCCCAATATAATCCTCGTCTCTCCTCATGTCCAAACCAACACAACCTTGCTTCTCTAACCTTGTCTCCAAGACATAGACACTGTAGTATGCCAACTGTAGTATTCCAACTACAGCAGATTATATTAAAGTTGCCATTAGCAACTGATGAAATGCTAAAATATTCGGTATTAGTAGCTTAATGAGCCAACAATTTGTCCTTAAACCTTCTTATTTTAAGGTGAAAAAGGATTCTGTAAATGATGCAAATACATAGGGTTAATTGGGGCATGCTGTTAGCATGCATTTCAGTGTCATCCAGTAGTCTCATAACTGAGACTAGTTTGATGAAAAAACACAATTTCTGCCACTTGTCATGGACGTTAACAGCCTCTGCTCGAAAACAGCTTCTCCCTAAACTCATGAAGTCAAAAACAACCAATCAAAGTCCAATTTCTTAAGCCTAACATTTTCCAAAGCATTTAAGCAGCCAAGTGGACCAAGCTCATAATTCTCAACTGAAGACTTAACAAAGAAAACATGAGCGACTTGCAAATTGGATAAGCTGTCATGTATTTTTAAGTGTGTTTTTTTTTCTCATTTGAGTTGTCCTCCAGTTTCTAATTACTGTTGATACTGATTTCACATTCCGCGGCTGCTTGTTGCAGCTCCTAATGACTGACTTTAATATCTCTTCATATTACAAACAGAATCTAATGGGAGACAAAAGATGACAGGAGAATATTATTTAACTTATAATTTTGTTATTAACTCATAGAAATTGAAAGTTATTGGGTTTGCATTGTGATGCGATTCCAAAGTAATTATGGAACCGTGCACTTAATTACAAAGTAAATTACATTCGCATTCACTTTAGAGTGGACAACTTCAGCCTCTGCGTTTCAGACTGAGTGAAAAATATCACTCTCAACCTTGCTTTTGTTACTATGTTGACATCTATGTGTTGAGAAAACCAGATATTGAGACAAAATCTTTTTTGACTTGATGTGAAAACGCTAACTTCCCTTTATGCTGGATACTTAATACTCTAAAAATTCATGAAGAACAGATAAATAGAAATGGTTTAAGGTTACTTAGAAAGAAATCTCTTGTTCCATTAATTTCATTTAAAAGGCAAAGTTGTTTTTCCCTCCTCGGTAACCATCACCATTGAGATACAAGTAGCGGTTCTTGTTCCAGGGCAAACTATGTTAACAGTGGTGCTGATTTCAGAATGAAATGAATACAGAACATTTCAGCTTACCTGCTGGGAACTTTCCTATACGTCAGTGAGCCTAGCTTTACACATGCTGGGAGATAGAGAGTACATCTAGCTGAGGCTTTCCTTCCCTGTGCATAATTAGATGTGACAAAGTTCAGCATCTCAGGGGGAGATTTAAAACACATCCTTGGATTCAGCCTCTTGGAGAGGATTGATCATGGCAGAATGCCTTGATGAATAATAAATTTGGACATTATCCTGGAAAATGGAGCCGGAGGATGTCTTGTGCTGAACTCAGATCAGTTTGTCCTCTTAAAGTCTGTTTTTTAAGCATTTCTACATTGTTCCTATACTTACCTTTAGCAGAAACAACTACTTTTTCCACATTTGTGGACATCTTACTGACCAATCAGCAGAGACTCTGACATGTTCTGTCATGGTAGCATTAGTGGCACAGCCATGAGTGCTGCTTACCACAGTAGGGCTTTTACAGTACAGAGCTTCTTTAGGGGGTGTTGAGTGTAGTCCAGCACCCTAAAATATCTAGCCAAGAGGTACTCTGTTGAAATAACCACTGCTGAAGGACCAGTGCATCAGGGAATGGTTGATATTCTACAGCCGTTTCTAATAAAGTGGCCAGTTTTCCCCATACCCAGCACCTCCCAACAGTGCAAAACCTGATACACTCGCACCTGCATCACATATACCGTTGTTTTATTTGCAGTGTATAAAGGCTGAGGTCCAGTCCCCTTTACAACTACCAAATGCTTAATCTAAAAGTCTTATAAGGGGTCCATTTGGCCCATTGGTCGAAGGTGAAACAGCTGGCTTTGTCACCGCATTGAACTGACAGTGTTTTCAATTTGCTTTTCTCAGCCAAATGGAGATGAGCGCAGGTCAGGTTCTTGACAAATCGCCCCGTCGTCTCTATCGTTTGTGTATCGCCCGCTCTTCCCTGACCCTGAAGATTCATGAGTGGTGTGGGCTTGCTCGATCACACCATTTATAATAGAGCCACGGCGTGACTTGTTGATTTATGAACTGCGCTGCTCTCGCAGGAATCCATTAACTGTGGGTCTGTGCCGGAGGATGAGAAATGTATAAATACGTAAATGTAGAAAAGAGGAACATGTAGCCCTCATCTGATGGTTGACTTTAAGGTCATGGGAAGAACACATTAGCCAGGTTGTTTGTAGTTTGCAGAAAAGTCTCTACCGTGCCATGACTAGCTATCAACACATGAAGCCATCATCATAGATATATTTCCCAAAGTCAATTACATCAAATAGACCATGGATTAATAAGGCCAAGAAATCATAGTGACCAAAGCTTTCTCTATTTACACTGGAGCTTTAAATATCATGTTTTATCATGGAGCTTTTAATATCATATCACTAAGAAAATTGGAGGCTTAAGCATCACCTGCCTCAAACAATGGCAGAATGAAAGCAGCATATTGGCATAAAATTAGTTTTTTTTCATTATTGGCAATTGAATGTAATATTCTGTAGCACAATATTAGCCTCAGAATGACAAAATTACCGTCAATCATTACATTGTTTTCCATCAGTTTTCTTTCACTACACTACAGTATCCAGCATGCATTATAAAAAGGTTTGTTTCAGTACTCATTCAGCTTTTCCCTTGAGTACAATTTAAAAGTTCTGAAATTTTCACAAAGTATAAAAGTGAAAAGTAACACTCTGCAGGTCATTTCTCCTGGTGGATGTAGAGGGAAAAAAGCAACATGTCTGTTTTGAAAATGTAGGGAGTAAAAAAGTACAGATATTTCAGATGAATTCTTTAAGCAGAGAACCACATTCCACTCACGTACTTCTACGAGAAGAAGGTAAGCATATTTAAAACAAACATGCAAAACGTCTAAATTTATTTTAAATATGAGGGCTATTGCTTTTTAGCTATACAATGAACTTTGATCATTTGTAAAGGTAATGTTATATCATACAATCTCAGAAATACCAAGAGTTAATTTACTTGAAATTTGTTAAAAACTGGTGAAGGCCATGGTTGTATAATGTTCAGTCATTTTCTGCTACTTGTCCCAAGCAGGGTTGCGGGGGGTTCACACAGGGCAAAGGACGGGGGACACACCCTGGACAAGTCACCAGCCCGCAGGGAGGAGCATGACGGGGACGGCACCTTGCTCAAGGGTACCTCAGGGCAACCTATTGGGAAGGGGTTCAAACCCCAGATCCTCCAATCATGCAGCCAGCGCCCTAACCACTAGGCCACTGCTGCCCATGTATAATGTTCAGTTTTAGCTAAATCTTTCATTAACTGCTAGCTACATTATTAACTCAGACTAAAGAATCAAACTATAGATGCTAGTAATATCTTGGCTGATCCACTCTGGGGCAAAGGCAAACCATAAGCCTTCCATAAGTGGTAAAGGGGAGAATGGTGCGTGCATATGTATGTTTGTTGACAGAGACACATGATTCAGTGACACTCCAATTTGTGGTGAAAATGTGATTCTCTGGGGGTCTTTCAGCTCCGTGTTTGTGTCTGGCTTATGTGGTACACTGAAATGTGTAGTAATTTAAATGCTCTGACAGGTACACCCGCTCCCTGGCAGAAGCAGGCTATTACAATAAGCCCTTGATTCATCCTATGGGTCAAGAGGAGGCAGCTTTCGTAATCTACATTTGCGGACAATTCTTTTCAGTCAAAATCATTCCACTTAAAACAGCCCATAGAAAGCTTCTGCTCGAGAAAACTCTGTTAAATGGTAACAACTCGATCTGCACTCTCCGATTCTGGGCCTATCTGGCTTTCTCAGGGTGTCAGCGCGAAAATGATGTATGGGTTCAAGACGGAGAAGGACAGAGGAGGAAAATAGGAGGCCGCTTTTTGTTATTCATCTGAGCAGAAAGGGAGAAAAACTGTCTGAATGGGTCCCAGATGCACAGCAATCAAAGAAGTAATGGATCTGTAAACAATCAGATGCCACCCTGGTATCTCTTACAAACTTGACAGGGTGTCAGAAAAAACTGAGCAGTCGCAGGCGTCCTCTGAGATTCTATATTTTCCTTTCCAATCATTTTGACACAATCAGAGATGAAGCAGTGGAGTTGACTTAATGCATCCTTGCCTGAAGCAGTGTAAACACAGAGCCCTTTGGCCATCAGCCAGACTAACTTAACTTTTTGTACTGTGTGCTTTCATCCATGCAACTTTTCATCGCTAGTGTTCTTAGCTCACTTCGGGGAACAAAGGCCTTGTCGAAAAATGACTGGGAGGAGCGGGTTTGTTTCAAGCGCCAGCACTCGCCTGAATTCGCTCACTCGTCTTACAATTCGACCAATGACTCAGACTTTTCAGCCTTAAGTATCCAAAAAGATCAACCTAGTTGCAAGTGCAAATCCATCTTTTCTGTGAAATGTATTCAGCGCTGGTTTTTTCATTGTTTTTTGTCTAAATATTGTTCAAACTAGCAGTATTTTTAGTGCAGGAGCAGCAAGTTAGAGTCTGCATCATGTAGAAAATGTAGAAAATACAGTGACATCATGATTTACTTAAGTAAATCAAAAATTTCAGAGCTGACCCTCAGGTTAAATGGCTTGCCAGGAGGGACAATACTGGGTGATGCCAGCAAGCTAAGCTGAATTCAGATGGGTCGTCAGCTGTGCTCATGCTTACCATCTTGTAATCAGAGAAAGCTCATGATTGTGTAATCGAAATTGAGTGCACTTCTCTTTATTTATACCATTGGGTTTTTTATGTGCTGTGGAATTCATTGTTTTTAAAAGGATATAAAAAAAATTCACTAGACACTAGTAGCACACTATACGGCTGCTCATCTGAGCAGTAAGCACTTTTAACTTTAAAAATCAGCAACATCAAAGTACAAATAAACAATAGACTGTGATTTTATGTGGGAACCATAGAGTTCTATATTCTCCTTTTTCCCAAATATGAATAACGATTATGATATTTATATTTGTATTTATTCTAGCATCATTTACTGTTTTTAAAGGCAAATAATTTGAAATTATTTCATGGTCAACTTTTGCACACCACTGTATGAGTCCTCTCATTGGCCTATACAACAGCAATGGTTTGCTTCAAAGAGATATTGCTTGTTAAAGGTGCAATATAACCTCAAACAAATGCTAAGCCAGATGGTTATATCAGGCATTGTTTAGTATTCAGCTCATTAAGTTGGTTACGATTTACAATAGACCGATGGACCATCACCCTGCCAGAGGTACCATCAATACAGTGCTTTAAATCTTCGCTCAATCCCTTCATAACTGCATTTATGATATGAGAAGAGGCTTTGTTAGACTACTGGGGTAATATAATGTGATCAAATTAAATTCTTCTGTCTCATGTCGTCCCATCTATAGATGAGTGCTAGCTAAGCAAGCAGACACAAATGATTCATAATAGGTCTTTATGAATTAAATTTAAACTGAAAGTGTGCAATAAAGGTAATGGGAATAAAAAAGGGTGATCTGATTAAACGGAGGGCTTGTGCTGTTATGGTCCAGCTGAAGTCTCTGAAGACAAGTCTGTGATGAAGGCTAGGAATGGGCAAAGCTATTTTAAACTTTCATGTAGTCCAGGAATTGTTACCTAAGCTAAATAATGTCTCTGTCAGAATGAAAGGTACTCTAGCTATAAATAAAAATGTTAAACAGTATCTGCTCTAAAAACCTCTGATATGTGTGATCTGGGGTTTGTGTTCTGCATTTTGCAGCTCAGTACAAAGCATTCTATTATGTGTCCCTACACATGAGTACTGTGCTGCTGCCTTTCAAATTAAAAGTGTAAAAAAACAGAGACTATAATTCATAATCAATAATTCATAATTACTAGCAATAACAATAATAATAACAATACGTATTATTATTATTACTATTATTATTGTTGTTGTTAGTATTGTTATTGTCATTATTATTATTCTTTTCAATTGTTATTTTTATCATGCACATTGTTATTATTATTGTTGTTGTTGTTGTTATTATTATTGTTGTTATTATTGATAATATAATTGTTTTTGCTGTTATTGTTATTATTAATAGCAATAAAATATGTATTAACTTTTTTTATTATGAATTTTACACTTTCTATCATAAACATCAACCTTTTTGAGTTTTGGCTCCCACTTCAGTAATCTATCCCATCCATTGACCACCACCACCAATCAGTGCAATTCACTTCAACCAAAAAGGATTAATGTTTTAATGAGTGATATAAATATTTGAAGCTGCTTTTTCAAATTTAAGGTAAAAGCTGGCAAAAAATATACTGTATAATAACTATATATATATATATATATATATATATATATATACTCTATATATAACATTTATATATATATATATATATATATATATATAACTATTTAACTATATAATAATGTATATAATATTCTCTCACCAGTAGGTTATCCTGAGGTACCCTTGAGCAAGGTACCGTCCCCGTCACTGCTCCCCGGGCACTTTCAATAGCTGCCTCCTGCTGTACGTGTGTGTACGAGTAAAACGCAGAGGCTGAAATTTGTTGCGCTGCATTTCACAATGACAAGGGTAGTCACTTTCACTTTTTATTGAAGCAAAATTCGTGCATGTGTGTGTGAATGTATTTTTTAATGTTTTATCTTTAATATGTTATGACAGGATGGCAGCATGATTTTCAGTAACTGGATTGACACATAAATCTGACTGATTGACAGAGGTGTCCTATTTTCCTAGGGAGCAAATAATTGTTATATACATAATTTCATGAAAACTTTATTGCAACACAGTGAATTCATATATTTCGATTTTACAAAACATAGTATGCTTTACAATCTTTATGGAGAAGTGATGCTACTACAATACTTTTGTACACTTTGAAGCAGCCACACACAAGCCTGAAGTCACCGTGTCCACTGCTAAGTACTGCTAGAGGGGTCTATCTGATAACTTCAGGAAGGAATGTTGGACAGAGTTAATCATACATCATCAATACTTGACCTCATTATTGATTTCCAGAGTTCTCACTTCTTAAATCCTCACATTGCTCTCAGTATGTTGAAGAATAGTCTTTAAGGTACTATTACCTGTCCATAAATCACTTAATGGTCCCACGCCGGACATGATGCAGCAGTACGATCCCAGCAGAACTCTGAGATTGTTAAGATTGGGCCAGTTAATCATATAAGGTAAATATAAAAATGGAGAAACATGGATTTAACTTGCCTTGCCTTATCTTGCATTGAGGCTAAACGCAAACCAATCCTCAGAGCAATGTTCTAACATGTGTAAAAGCCTTCCCAAAAAAAGTAGAGGCTGTTACTGCAGGATTGGGAGATCACACTGCCTTATTAAACTGGTTTTGGAAGAAATGTCTACCAACTTTTGGACAGTTATCATAGCTGTATATTTCCTGATATAATGGCTGAGTAAATTTGCAGCTACTCAGTACAGCACTTGCTCTAAATTGTGCCCGCAACTTGATAGTCTATTGCAACACTTTATAGCATGAAAAGACATTTCAGAACTGAACTGTTCTGCATCTAATGTTCCGTAACGTCCTTCCCAAAGGAGTGTTAAAAAAGAAAACAAGCGGACAGCAGAAGTGTGAATTTGGATAGCACTTCTTCTGTTTAAAGGCACTCTGTTCTTTCTAGTAGCTCTCATCACTTCTAGGTGCCAAACGTCTGCCACATGTTTCAAAGGACACATCATCAAATACATTAACACTATAAAAAACTGTATTCAAAAGTTGCTGGATGTCCTCCGTTGCTTTCCAAATTCATTTACTTTCAATAAAGAACATACCTTGATTCATCCAAAACACTCATGAAACTCTGCTTACAGCACACAGTGAAGTGAAATTGCCTGGATTTTTATTTCCAGCCTTTTTGTTCCATCACAAATACAAAGGGCAGTTTTTTGATGATAATTAATTAACCTTTAATCAGGCAGCCCTGCCTTGATATTTCGCTCTGCCATGTATTGTAGATTGTGTCACAAACTACAAAAGTGTCATTGTGTGATCAGACATCTACAAAGACATCTGGATACGCCATGACAGATTTGTAATTCCTTGAATTAAGTGAAGTGAATTGAATTGGTCACGTTCACTACTGAAGCCGAAAACAAAGAGGCTTGACTGACAGCAGTAAATCCAGCAATATTTTTAAATCTAGCAGTCATTGCTTTTCTAAAATGCTGACTACAAGAAGACAAAAGTAATGCTCCATGAATAATGGAATTTGTATTGGTCAAAATCTTTCAACAAGAGACAAAACACAACTTTTTTAATAACTTAGCTCATTAAAACAGAGTCGCAATGATATTAGTGGTCTGCTTGGCATATATCACCATATTTACAAGACTTTTCAAATGAGATGTCATCATAGACGTTAAAACTGTTGCTCTTTAGCCACAATTAAATCAAAAGGCAAATGAACCTTTTTGGGGGGCCTAGTGTTTTGGACTAGGACCCAGGAATGGAATGTCATGAGTTCGACATCCAGACCAGTAGGTTGCCCTGAGGTACCCTTGAGGAACTTACTGTCCATGTCACTGCTCCCGGGGCTTTGGGCATAGATGCCTCCTGCTGCAAGGTGTGCATGGATTATATGCAGAGGTTAGTTGTGTTCAACTGTGTGCTCTGTTGTGTTTCACAGTGGCGTATAGTCACTTTCACTTCACTTCAACTTCACACCTTGCAGCAATATAATACAATATAAGCTGATGAAGATGCCTGTTAACTGAGGAAGTAGAATGGGGCATTAGTGTTCTCCTTCTGTTACATTGTTTTTGCAGAGGTCTTGGTATTGATGGGAAGACTTAACTTGTGAATAGCAAGTGACAATGTATAAAATGAAGTGAAAAACTGTAAAATGCCCCCATTCAAAAAAGAACACATTTATCATATTGCAGTTATTGCATTGGCTTAAGATGTGCCTCAGTCAATTCCAATCTAAAGTCTACGCATCATTTCTTGGCCATAGAAATGGCTATATCTGTTTGAAACAAGATGAAATGAGTGCTCTTTGGCTGAAAGATGCTTGCAAGGCAAGCCTATGATCATCCCATGAGAAAGAAAAAGACACGCTGGAGCTCTAGTCACATGTCTCTATTGCGATGTCATTGCTGAGGCTGGATGGAAAGTAAATGTGGCCTTCAGTGAAGCATGGAGGGAAATCTCTGCAGAACTGTTGAACAGGTGTAGCCTGACTCCATTAGTGCTGCACTAGATGGACTGTGGGCTTCAAGAGGGCACCTGCTCTCCTGGGGAGGCTCATCTCTCCCCAAACACACTGCAATCTTCTCCGAGAGAGCAATCCGCTTGCCTTGATATACACCTCCACATTAGTCCTTGACAAGGAAAGGTTGTTTTTGATGAAGAGCAGGGCTTCAGTGACAGCCTCCTCTCTCATGAAGAATATTTACACAGCTTGGAGTGGAGAGCTGTAAATAAATGGCTTTGTGGTGAACCGCCAGGCGGGGCCCACTCGGAGCACAAATGTTTTTTGCCTTGAACAAAGCAAGGAAAATACATAGACCTTGCGATGGGATTTTGTATCTCCGATGTCTACCAAATGAAATCGTTATAGGTAGGCCAAGTGCACCACCTCGATGGTGTGTAATATACCTTCCCCTGGGAATGACTGCCATTCTACACCATTTCAAGATAAAAGATTGACTGCTATCAACACTCTTTAAGTGCTGTTTTGAAATCCTTTGACCAAGGTTCCTCTTTGGGATGAGCAAGTGTCAGAAGTGACCGCAAAGCAACATATCTTCTAAGAGTTGGGAGAGCATATTGAGTTTCTGCTCAATGCCACTTATAACTAAAGGAGGACCGATTACAAACCCCTGACAGTAATGGTTTAGGAGTTGGCTCCTACAGGGGAGGACAATTTTCCCTTCCATTACTGTCTGCTCAATGAGACGTCCCACTCAGCTGTCAGATAGATGTCTGACAAGGACTTTGCGTGGTCACCCTGAAAGCGCACCAGTAAATACACCACATTGCAATTGGAGAAAGCGTACTGTCCTCCTGACTCATGCCGCCACTGTGTCACTCAATTGGGCAGACGGGTCTGGTGTGAGTGCTGGCTTTTAATTAAACGGGTTACTTCAGTAGGCCCAGAAGTGGGCTGTCAGCACAGAGTGGGGCTTATGTTCCCTCACTCCGAGTAATTTATTAAGTCTGTCAAGATGTGATGCGCATTGTCCTGGTTGCACAGTACAGTGGGTGGATGTGTTTATTACCTTTCAGGGATGGTTTCTCTTCGAATGGCTTGGATAATAGATAGTCTAGGCTGTGCAGTGTTTACGCTCTCATGGTAGGTTCAGAACAACACCACATGAGAAAAACATATGCTATGCACTTTTCTTGGAAGTTGGAGTTATGAATTATTAATAGCCTATATGAAGGATTCTGTACAGTCATCTACGTGCTTGTTTGTGAGTTTCTCTGCTTCCGTATTTAAATGTGTTCTACTGTTGACCACTATAGTTTGGCATGTCACAATAGCAGGCATGCAGAAACTGCCGATGGCTGCCAGCAGTTTTCTGCAGTAGCACTATTATACACCAATGTTCAAAGCATGGCACTGTACCTGTGTGTACTCTATCCTATGACATCACACTCCAAAGACTGCAGGGTACATTTATTTCAGCCCAAACCCTGGATTAAGCCTTTTCAGTCTGCAGAAGGTACTTCATGGTGCTGGGTAGTCTGTATCGCCATAACAACCCAGCCAAAAGCTTGTCTTATCAAGAAGCATCATGGTGCTATTAATTTACAGGAAACAGTAAAAAATAAAACTTCCAGGGATTTTACTGCTCACTGTTATCATATTTATTTGAACTAATTTAACATTGCATAGCTCCTTTGATGACACGTGTTTGATTACAGTTCCACTTCAGATTGGTGGAAGTGCAGGCTGGTTTGCTGGATGGCACCTAGGTTCAACCGAACTAGTTCAAGAACCATTTCCCTTTTGCAGGAAAAGAGATATGAGAGAGCTCGCTTGAATGCATCTGTAAATACCACAGAAAAAAAGAAATACTGATTATTAATTTTTCCAGGGATTATTTTTATGATTTTAACGTCTTTTGCTCCTAATCAAAATCTGAGATCATTGTTTACAATGCTTGCTGAGTTCAAATTTAACCAGAAGGATTGTTTTATTAAATGTTCATATTCTTCTTTTGTCCAAAAACTGACAGGCTACTGAGCATAGGACTGCTGTTTAGATTCAAACTCCAGACCGCAGTTTAATTTCCAGACCTAGATTTTGTAAACACTGGTACTGATTTGCAAATAAATTACCTGATTTGTGGTAATATAACCAATGACTCTAAAATCCAGGATCCAAAGCTGGTTTTGAGGTCTGAAATTAAGGCCAACTGTTTAGATTGTTCTCCTGAGATCAGACCATGAATTATTATTGTGAAGTGAAAGTGAAGTGAAAGTGACTATTTGTCAGTGTGAAGACATCACAGCAAACAGTAATCTACAAAATGCATTCCTGGATTTAACCCACATACCAACACTGTAAGGCATACACAAGCACCTGGGGAGCAGTGATGGGGATGGTACCTTGCTCAAGGGAACTTTTGGGCAACCTGCTGGTCCAGGATTCAAGTCTATGCCTTCCAATCATAGGGCCTGGTCCAGAACCACTAGGCCTCAGATGTTTCGGTTGCTGCAGACCCAGAACACCCACATGACAGGTTAGAAATCTGAACCACCAACATTTGTGTAAAAACACAAGTCTAGAACGGACCACTGTGCATTGATAAACCTTAAAACTTAAGCAAGGACTGGCATAGTGGGGCCACTGTTCTCAGATCAGCTACTTCCCCTTGGTGCTCTGGTTCTCTCATGACCCTCACCTTCTGATCCCCATCTCTTTGGGCTTTTTCTCTCCAAGTTTGGTGACCTTGATCAGTGGCTCTAACCCTGTTGGGTTTAATGCTGAAGAACATCTAGAACGAGTATCCTGTGAAAACTTCAACTGGCACGAAGCACGCTTTCTATTTCTAATTTACTGATGATTAATTATTTCTAGTTTACTGATTTCTACAATACACTCATTAGGCTGCAGATGAAAAAATTGAATATTCAGGACATGAAAGGATATCATTTCTTCTGCACATGTCATCGTGTTCACAAGTGATAAAACAAGAGAGGGGAAAAATCAGCTTTTTGAATTTTCTTGCTAATTATGGTTTAGCCATCAAAGGCATGCTCTAATGCCTCATAACAAGAAGTTTATAATTGCTTTTTTTTCTGCAATTGCGGTGAAATAGAGCTCGGATTCATTGCTTCGTCTGTCTTAATTCACATGATCTAAAGAAAGAAAATCCTTTCATGGTCATTTTGACTGTGTGTCACAGTAGTTTTACCAGATCGGGGTTAGTGAAATGGCCTTAACCAATGGCTTTAAACTTTTCTATCTGATTATCTGCCTCACTGCATGCTTTTATGAAGAACAGCATAAAATACATTCTGATATGACAATGCAATGATTTTTTTTTGTATAAAGCTGTCAAACAATTAATGAATGAAATGCAATTACTTGCACAATTTTGAGTTGTTAGTCATGATTAATCACGTTCCTTTGTTTAGGTAATTGCAATTAATCAAACGTCTTATATGCTCACAACAATGCATGTTTATGAAGTTTAACATGAGAATCACCTTATTTTCACAATGTGCACTCTCTTCAGTTTTCATAATCAATGTCCAGTGAGAGTTGCTGCAAGTACTAACCACTGTGCTTTTTTTTATCATGTCATGTAGAGAGTGAGCAGCTCTGACTCCTCTGTCATCGCAGCCTCTGACTCCCACTCTTGCTCATACAACTCATGGATTTCTATTACTGTGGAGGTGCTTGAGGGAAACAGAACAGCTCCACTTGGCTATTGCTTTTGTTAGTTTGCTGCTTTGACTAACCCATAGGTCATTTGTGAGGACTGTCCAGCAGAATCTGCTGAATTTACTGAAGGTATCATTTTAACAGGTTTGTTTGAAGGGCTACAGTTAACAGCCGTACTGCACATGAGCAGTTTGGCTTCAGTTTGCAGCACTATTTATTCTTTGAAGGATGACATTTTGATAGCACTATACTTCAAAAAAAGAAGACTGGGCAGCAGTGGCCTAGTGTTTAGGGACTAAACCCCAGGATTGGAAGGTTGTGGGCTCAAATCCCAGATCAGCAGGTTAATCTTTGGTACCTTTGTGCAAGGTACCGTCCCTGTAGATATAGCTAGATATATCCCTGTAGATATTCCCCCCTGGGATAGAGCTGCCTCTTACTGCACAGTGTTTATGGGTGAAAAGCAAAGGCTGAATTTTGTTGTGTTTCACAATGACAAATAGTCACTTTCACTCAATAAGGGTCCTTTGCCTAGCACCATGTATGAGAGCAAGTGAATAATTTTAACATCTCTGATACTGCAAATGAGTCAGTCAGTCATTTTCTGGGCTGCTTGTCCTAATTAGGGTCGCAGAGGGGGTGCTGGAGTCCATCCCAGCTCACACAGGGCGAAGGATGGGGACACACCCAGGACACACCAGCCTATCACAGGGAGGAGCTAACCAATAGGGATGGCACCTTCCTCAAGGGTACCTCAGGGCAACCCACCAGTAGGGGGTTCGAACCCACAACCTTCCAATCAGGGGCCAACTCCCTAACCACTAGGCCATCACTGCCCCCCTACAAATGAGTATCGAAGTAATGGAAGAACTGGTATACTACATAAAGGTTTTGTATACCTTAAATGGATTTCCACTACAAAGGTGGTTCTTTTGAGAATTAAAATGGTTCTTCTAAGAATCCTTTACATTGCTTTTATTTTTAAGAATGCAGAATTTTACAACCGCCTCAAACAGGGTCCAATCCATCCGATCCAATACCAAGTTAGCACCAGAGCCATCTGTCATAAAGAACACTCTGCTCATTGGCCTTTATTGAAATGAGCACAGACAGAGATGCATGCTTGTCAGTATTTCAGACATGGGTTTTATGCCTTGCTGGGCTGCTAAACTGACAATGTGAGCTCTTCTTTACTGGGCTCTCAAACCCCCAGCATGGGTTACACTGACCCTCCTCCTTTCCCCGTCTACCCCCTGTCAGAACAGCACTTATCAGCTCTCCCAGCAAACGTGCCTGGCTTTGCTTTCAAGCCATCTCTGCCAGCCTCCCAGGGGCTCCCTGAGCATTCCTTTGTGAAACAGATGGGCAGGTTAATACTGTACTAGGCTGTTTAGTGGTGCTCCAAACAGCCTTATCACCGCCTGGCAACACCCGGAGCGAGGGGATTGTAGTGTCCAGGCCGCATGTTGTGTGTCGGGTGAGAGGATGAGGAGCAAAGGGGTCCTCCGTGGTGCTGCCTTATCAAGGTTTTAGCAGCCACACTCACTCTAGGCCCATTCCAAAGCCTGTGGAAGCTTCTCGGATTTGCACACACTCCAAGCCTTTGGTCCCACCTGGCGCACTGTGAATGGGCATCATTACCGTGGTTATTGCTGGTTATCAGGTTGATGAATGACAGAACAATGCTGGGTTCTGTCCTGCTGTGGGACGGTTTGTGCGGTAGGTTTGTCAAAAAGGTTATTTGAGGGTGGGATTGAAGTAATCGGCTCAGCGTCCTTTCAGGATGAAGAGCATTACCATGTAGCATTGTTGTTGAAACACTGCAACAGGGACTAAAGAAGCTCATTCGAATATAAATAAATAAAGAAGTATAGACGGTGATCACCGGGGATGTAAACATTAATGATGGATGTGCTCTTTAGAAGACGCTCTTCAAATAGCTTGAGCCATTTCATCTTTTCATGAATTGCTCTTTAAAGAACAGTTTCTATCAATGGGCTTGAGAGTTAAAAAGACCTTTGTAAGGTTTAAAGAACTTTTACTCATAATGCAAACGTACCCTACCAGTTGAAGAGTACCTCCTAGAAGTGGTGCTATAAAGTTCTTTGCAATATTGAAAAGTTTGATTTTTTTTTCCAAAAACAAGGTTGAAAGAACCAAAATGTGTTTATTTTCTATGGCATCAGACAGAGAACCCCTATTGAGACCTCTATTTTTAAGAGTGAGTGGCTCACCATAAATGCACAATTTGTTACATTCCTATGTAAGTTTTAGACAGACACTAAGGCCAGCATGTTTCAATGTGACACATATTTCCATTATTTCTGCTCTCGTGTTGCAAGAAAGGCTTTTTAGTTCTAGAAAGAGTGATGTATATTTAGTTATTTGGGCATAATTTAACGCTTCTTAATTGTGTTGCAGCACAACTTTACAGCATATTTAAGAATATGTTGCTGTTTTGTATTAGCATTATACTTCTGTTAACCTTTAGAAATTATGGTCTAAGAGAACAAAAGATGCTAATTAATATGAATAAGTCAGTCAGTCATTCATTTCCTGCCACTTGTCCCGAGTGGGGCTGGGGGTGGGGGTGCTGGAGGCCATCCCAGCTCACACAGGGCGAAGGAAGTGGGACACACCCTGGACAGGTCACCAGCCCATCGCAGGGAGGAATGGGACGGGGACGGCACCTTGCTGAAGGGTACCTCAGGGCAACCTGTTGGGAAAGGGTTCGAACCCCCAATCATTCTGCCAATGCCCTAACCACTAGGCCACCGCTGCCCCTTAATATGAATTATGTCTCTGAAAATCTTGCAACAGTGCTTTGCTGGTGAGGAGAATATTTGAGACTTGGCTGGAGTCTCAAATATTCAAACAGAACATAACAAGGCATTATTACACTGGACTTATATTTAATGTTATTATTATTATATTACTATCAAATAAAATGATCTAGACATATTGATAGTTGACAGCATTGATGCCTTTCAAACAATTTAATATGACTAAATAAGCCAAACATGGCTTAACTATACCAAGTCTGATTTTACAAGACATAACAGCCCCACTTTCAAACTAAATGTTCATTATTTCTACTTTTTTTTTTTTCTAAGTGACTATTCTTGTCATTGCGCGGTCACAGCACAGCACACAGTGAACCACAACAAAATTGGACCTCTGCATTTAACCCATGCACACACCGTGCAGCAGGGAGCAGCTATGAAAGTGCCCGGGGATCAGTGACGGGGACGGTACCTTGCTCAAGGGTACCTCAGGGCAACCTACTGGTAAGAGTTTGAACATCTTTCCAAAAAAAAAATTGGTTGCAGTCATCAACGTCAGCCTGAAAATTTCTCCTTGGTTTTCATTGTGTCTGAAAATGTCAAAGTTATATATGTGATGCTCTAAATTACTAAAGCATGTCTTGTACTCTTTACCGATAATGAAAAACATTTTGTCACAGAAATCACATTTTAACTAATGGCTAAGAGCACACCGCCGGTGCATGCCGATTTAATACCTCAACAAGCATCTTAATTAAATCTCCATTTAAGTGGAAGCCTTACCAAAGATGTCCCAGGTTGGGTTCACTGAGAAAAGTAGGTGCGAGCATGTAGCGAGCTCTCTCTAAAGGACAAAATTAATTTAATTTAGTCCCTAAAGTTGACTTATTCATGTTTCCCAGCCCCAAACCTCAGATTTTGTACAATTTTTTCAAAAGCTGACTTGCTCTTTTGATCAAATGTAAAAGCACCATAACCTTTCCAGGTTGAGAATAACGAAATCATAATTTCTCAAGACGGTTGAACACAGGAGACTTACTTTTTTTTTGGGGTAGCACTGTTTTGTTCCTATGAGGGCTCCAGTGCAATCTTTTTCAGAAGCTTTGTAATCCAGCCACTGACTTTTAAGAGACTTTGTAAAAGAAATCCACAATGATCAACTCAACTCTTCTGTGATTATTTGTCCATTTTGTAAACACTGACTCTCACACTCATTTTCTTACCCACTTATCCTGATTAGGGTAGCGGGCAGTCCTGAAACCTGTCCCATCTCTCACAGGGTGGACGGCAGATAAACACCCCCGCACAGGTCGCAAGTCCATCGCAGGGCAGACACACAGATGAACGTGTCAGTTTATCATCTCCAGTCCACCTGGCGTGCACGACTTTGGATTGTGGGAGGAAACTGGAGCACCTGGGAATCAAACCCAGGACCTTCTAGCTGTGAGGTGACAGCACTACCCACTGTGCCACCACAACATCTGATTTTGTAAACAGTTAAGGGATATGTTTGGTTGTCTCCTCTAGTACCCTCCTAATGTGGTTCTTGTCTTAAATGCATTGAGCAATGGAAAAAAAATGAGATTGTACGACCTACTTGCTTACACAATAGATTCACCATAAAATATTATAGCAGAAAGTAATAAATTGCATGCTTTAACCCCAAAGGTTTGGGGCTTTAAAAATACAAGCTGTATCAGGCATGTGGCAGTTACTGTCAGTCCTCGGTTGATAGCGCAGATGTAAAATTCATGTTGTTTCTATCAAACTTTTACCCGAGACAGTTTGACATAACTGCTGCATTACATCAGCCGACAGATGTGTGTTCCTATCGAGGAGAGCGCCTCGTTTTTTTGATGGTAGCAATCTGCAGAAAGCCTCTTGAAGTGGTGTGAAGTGTTCAGCAGCATATCCCTTCCCTGCAGATTAACCACAGACTGCAATGATTATGTCTCATTATCAGAATTTTGTCTTTGGTACTGATACCAGGCATAGTAATCGCCAGGAAAATACATTAAAAACACTTTTTACTGGACTATGCACAGAAATACATTTGCTATCTCAAGTACCATCTTTTCTAAAGAGGTCAAAGGAGCATCCTTTAAAAATGGACTTATACAACATGTTCTGAAGTTTAATATGAGAAAATCATTTTCTAATCTAATACTACTTGTAATATAGTACAATATAGTCACCATCATCATATGTTGTTCTATAAATCAAACGCTGTAAATGCCAGGATCTGTCACATAATGTTTAAAATCCATAGCAGCCTAACCTCATCACCTTTAATCCAATGCAATCGCCTTGCATTCATAATAATGTGTTTAAAAACGACTTTTATTTCACATTCATATCTCGGGGCATAAGATCACACATGTTAATGGATTTAACACTTTGTTTCACCAGTGTCTCGACCCACTCAGGTCAAGTTACCGTGAGTTACATCACATGAGAGGAATGTATTTACAACATATACATTTACCTGTGTTGTTGGAACTAATGGGACACCTTGTTCATGATTTACAATAATTAAGTAATTGAAAAAAGAAAAATTAATTATTATTTTAAATATAATATTATTATTATATTTAAAATATATTATAATTATATTAAACTTCATTCCAAACCATACTGCTTATCCTTTCTGACCGAAGAACTGTGCCTGGCTGGCTATTTTTGGGTGGCATACCACTCTACATCCAGCAGTGACACTGAGGTGTGTAAAAAAACCCTGTGACAGTGCTGTGCCTGATCCACTCATATCAGCCCCACACACACACCACCATTTCACTAACATGTCAGGTCAGTGTCACTGTGGTGCTGAGAACGGTCCCCTATACAAATAATATTGGGTGGTCTGTGGTGGTCCTGTCTGCTGATGGACAGGGTGTGTGTGTGTGTGTGTGTGTGTGTGGGGTGATATACTGCAACAAATGAATAACTGAATAACCATATAGTAGATCATTCAGATAAAATGTCCAAGGAGTTAATGTGTTACGTGTTATGAGTTAATAAGAAGGAGAAAGAAAATAGTGAAGCATCAAAAATTTGTACAGGTAAAAATAGCTTTTAAACTTCACTGAGTGCCACTACTTTCATGACATTTTATTTAAGGGTGGTGAAGCTACTGTCCAGTTCATGCTTTACTGTAAATCCTCATAAGATGGGCAATAACAGAGCTTAATGTTAAACTTAACAAAGGGTTTTATCGAAAACATCAGAAGAATTATTCTCAGTTCTATTTTTGAAGGTGGCTTGATTAATCAGTTTGAATGATTGGTTGAATGATTGATTACGTTCTTGATTGGTTAATTGATTGATTGGTTAATTGACTGATTGATGTAAAGCCTGTTAGAACGCTTACATTTTAGAGCTCTCTAAGACTTTATAAGACAAATACAGTATTTTATATTACAAATACAGAGAAATGAATTGTTTTTGGTGTAAATAAATTAACTCTAGCCACTAACTGCCTGCAATACTCTGCAAATGATGTAGCTTTAACAGTAGCTGCATAAAGATAACAGCAGTCATGTCCAGTGTTGTGATCATGAAGCATCCATCATTAAGACCATTTAAACCTTTGCCATGTGTCTCTTTTCCTCCTTAACCTTAACCTTAAGCCTTTCTAATAGCTTAACCAGTTTATCAGTGAATCGCATTTGTTTGTTGCAGGTCAGAAAGGGAATGGTGTGAAAACTGAGCCGAATATGTTTTGTCAGTGAGCAATTTAATAACTCCAGAAAGTTCATTTCAAATCCAAACATGATAGGCCAACAGCTTAGTTTATTCAATTAAACAGCCTGTAGCTTTTCTAATTAACTTTATCTACTGTTGTGCCAGTAAATCTGTTCGGTTTTGTGGATCATTTGATAATTTTGCTTTAGACTGAATTAGGATCGCATAAATATAATGCCAGTCAGCTTTGGTTGGATGCTGTGACTCTTTAAAGTTACATAGGTGCCCTAAATCACTCTTACTGATCAGTTTGGGTTAAAATCTGATGGTGCAGTCATGCCACAATTAAGTGTTTAAGTTTCTTCAAAACAACAATTTCAATCTAAATACTGACCCTTATTAATCAAAGTTACATAACCACTCTGAACCATCATTATATGAACAATGCAGCATCTGAGTGGAACCAAGTCTTTGCACGATGGTTGTACTTACATGTTGTTTCCAAAAGACAAGCATAATCTTTTTAGACCAAGCTGTCCTATAATGTACACATATTATAAAATGGCTTCCAGCAGTGCTTGAGCTGGCCTATGGCTAGATTAGGTAAGTATTTTGGGCTTTTAGTTACTTACTGTATCAACAATATAAAGCAAAAGCACATTAAAAGTCACTACTTGTTAAAAAAAAAATTGTTCTTTCCTATTTCTTGTGTCATTTCTGATTTTATCAGGATTTATTACATTTTAACCTTTAACCACAAAACAAGCATTTTAGGATGTAAAAATATTGCACTTCAATTTCCCTGACAACCCAGGGGCTTGATCTTATGTCAAAGAGACTGATGGGAATGAAAAATGTTGGTAATGTTTCTGCATGCTCATTTTATAATCATATTTTGTGTCGACTCTTAAATAAATCGTCAGTGTGTCCTACTTTACATGCAGTGATGAACTCTTACTATAACAGCTAGGCCTTCAGTTTAGGCCTATATTAAAAAAAGATGAAAAAACACATCTCAGTACTAATTTTAATGTGTCACCCTCATTGATCATGAAAACTTTTAGGCCAAAAAGTGCCTATTACTGCGGCTCTAAAAAAAAAAAAAAAAAAAAAAAAGACTGGTTGACTTCTCAGTTCTAACTCAGGTCTGGTGTTCAGTCTGACATGTCCCTTAGCTATACCTTTCAAAACACAGCAGTAAGAAAACAATCTGCTTGAACCAGTTTCTATATTTGCAATTTAATGTTTCTAATTAGAATCAAGAGAAGGCTACTTAAAGCTACCGTATTTACTCGTGTATTAGTTGCACCCCTGATTTGGCATTGAAATTTGGTCCAAATTAGACTTTTGAGTGATGTCTTGACATTAGATTTTGGATTAGATGTAGGCCAAAATGCTAATATGTGTACACATGCATATGACATGACTCAGAAATGCTGGGATTTATGGTAAACGTATCGAGTTGCTACGTACGGGGTCACCGGTTTAGGCATTCAAAATGGCGGCATGTGAATTTCCTGGATTGAAATTTGTGAAATGAAAGTGATTTTTTGTGGATTATGTTGGATGACACTTTCAGATTTTTACAGGCCAATGTAGTGCTATGTGTTTTACTTGATAGGAAAGCACCCAAAAATGAAAGTGACAACCATTGTCATTGCGAGGTCACAGCACAGCAGACCACAACGAAATTGGACCTCTGCATTTAACCCATGCACACTCAAACCCGTGCAGCAGTGGGCAGCTATTGAAAGCGCCCGGGGAGCAGTGACAGGGACGGCTACTTGCTCAAGGGTACCTCAGGGCAACCTATTGGGAAGGGGTTCAAACCCACAACCTTCCGATGCAGTGCCGACTCCCTCACCACTAGGCCACCGCTGTACCGAAAATGTGTGTTCGGTAAAGATTTAGAGGATAATTGTCTGGAAATGCAGCGGTGGCCTAGTGGTTAGGGAGTTGCCCCGCATCGGAAGATTGTGGGTTTGATTCCCTCACAAGTAGGTTGCCCTGAGGTACCCCTGAGCAAGGTACCGTCCCCGTCACTGCTCCCCGGGCGCTTTCAATAGCTGCCCACTGCTGCACGGTGTTTGTGTGCATGGGTTAAAAGCAGAGGTCCAATTTTGTTGTGGTTCACGCTTGCTGTGCTGTGACCTCGCAATGGCAAGGGTTGTCACTTTCACTTAAAAAAAATGTGAACATTCGCTGGTCTCTATGCGGAAGCGTCCATCACTGAAGAAAGTTCCGTGTATAAATCACACATTAATCCCCCGTGTTTAGGTCGCACCCCCATTTTTATAGTGGATTTGCGACTTATACACGAGAAAATACGTTACTTACCGTTTCTCTGTTTCTAAACCTGACCTCAAATAGTCTGACTTCTCAAAACAGCAAAAGGACGTGAAAAACTGGCTGCTTTGTAGAGAACACAGAAATGAGCCTTTTAAGGCTCTTTTTGTGCTCGCCCACAATTACAAATATGCAGTACTGTGATAAAAGGCAGTGACACGTACTGTCAGCTCAGTATTCAGCACACGTCCTCCAGCACTGCACCAGGCCATGAGAGTGTAGTCTTTTTATATTAATGTCTGGGTGGATGGAGGCAAGAAGTCTACTGACATCGCAAAGCGGTGCAAAACTCTCAAAAGTAGTCTTTGTTTTTCACATTAGAAGAGAAAGCTTCTCTATGTACCTTCTGAATATTTTTAGAGAGGTAAAACAAATATTCAGCATGAGCAGCATCGCCTGAACTTTTATCCACAAATGGATAAAACTCTTTTGTTGATGTATAACACACAGTTATGTGTTTGTGGTCAGGAGTGTTAGGTGGAATGAAACTGATCTCTAGTAAGACTAGCTTCACAACCAGGGCTTGCTTTGAAAGCAGAAAATGTAAGCCTTTTATCTTTTGTTCTAAAAACAATGCCAGGACCAATCTACTCTCTGTTTTTGCTCTCAGGCCCGATGAATGCTGAACAACATGATTAGACCTTTTGGCTTAACATGGCAACATCTACAGATAGGATAATGCAGAGGAGAAATCAAACACAGTAAGCTACTTGCCAAAATTGGAAAACTATGTATTTCATAAGAAAAAGGATAATAAGAAAGGAACTTCCCAGACTAAACACTTGGGCATTCAGGATTAAACACTAGAATAAATTGTATTGTTTGCCATGTTCAGTAGCTCAGCTCAGCCTTTGTTTGGCAGAAATTTCATTTTTATACATCATTCTTTTCTTACTTCAATACATAGCACAATTGTACAACTAGACTACAAATTAAATAAGGATTCCTTCAGCATTCAGGAAATTCTGTCTGCAAAGAACTACATCTATAGCATTAGGCTGTAGCACCAACTGCTTGTAAAACTTTCTTTTTCTACATTAAGCCACCTACGCAGCTCACTCCCAGCCCAAGCAGCTTTCATAAGGTCTTTGTATGCATCAGAAATGGCTTTCTTACTTTTGAAACCAGGGAATCTCACTGTGAAGGAATCCTCTGTGACACTGCTCTATGAAGCAAGTAAGCGCATTCACAACAAATGTAGCAATTGTTCAACTTTTCATTCAGGCCCCTGCAAACAAGTTCCATAGTGTGCTGAGTATGGTAGGCCATGAATGTTACTGATGAGTTTTTTTCCACCTCCTGGTACAGAGAAACAAGATCAAATGTTGGGTAAGAGACAGATGTTGCTGCACTTTGAAGGAAACAAAAATCTTTTTGAGAAATATATTACATCTGACAAGTCGTAACAGGGTTAGAATGTTTTCTCCAGCAATAGCTTAGTAATGAGACAAGCTCGGAGGTGCTTTAAACTTTTTCTTGAAAAATTATACATTTCTTGATTGAAATGAGATGTTTTCAGTTGCTAAGATCTTTAGATGTGCAGAATGTTATAGAGGGAAAGGATGTTATGTGTACATCACTATTCTTCATTGCACTTTCATTTTCGGTTTTGTCTTTAGCTTGTTGATGGGTCCATTACCTCAATGTGCATTTTAAACCGTGTGCTTCTTCACAAGTGCATGGTTAGTGGGTGGGGTGATGTGCTGACTGTGTGATGAGCCTCAGCCTTAGTAAATCAAATTTTAATTTCAGGTGCATCATAAGCACATACTGGAGTCACATCAAGGCACGTTCTAAAATGTCTATGCTAATACGGATATCTGGCTGTCAGTATTAAGAATGACTAGAATAACTTTACTTTGACAGCCCTCAATAGATAATCTTTAGCATTAGGGTTAGGTTTAGGATAAATGATAGAACTGATTTAATAAATAGATAAATAGATTTAAGGCTTAGGGTTAGTGACTCTTTTATATTTTAGTAAAGTTTAGACTCTAATAGACCGATTAGTTGAATGCTACTAAACAAGAAGCGGAGCATCTGAAAAGCATATGCAGAGACCGTTGAAATAAAATGTTACTGAATAACTTTTAGCAGACTCAACAGATGAGTCTCTAAGTGACCACTTTGCATTAAAAAAAAACTCCACGTTTTAAGTATGTCAGTGTTCACAAGGTTGTAATGCTCTACATACTGCCAGGATGTATTTGCAGCTATTTTCAGTGCCGTATGCCAGATTTAAAGTGATTTTGTGTGGGGACCGCCACGAGATGTGGCAAAAAATGACTTAAATCCCGACGTTAAGCTCGTGCCCAAGCCTTAGCTTTCTAGACTTAAAGTTGACATGCTAATGAATGGCCATCATGCAAACCCCTGGTTCTGACACAACTATATTTGCTTTTAATCTTCTTATTCCAAAGTCCAAAAAACTGGCCCTTTCAAAGGCCGTTGGAAAGAATTTAAATTGCGCACAAATGAGGCCTAATTCAGATTTCTCAGTGTGCTTGTCCCTCAGTGACCACATCCAATTTCCGCCATAATTTTATCAGCTTGCGCGAAGTGAACGGTGGTTCTGAAAGCACTAATATCTGCAAGAGCAAGGGTTCCGCCGGGCCAAGGAGTGAGGAGGGCAGTCTAATATATTCCACTGCTAGAGATACAGAATGCACTAATCCAAAATTTCGGGATCAGGCAAATTATTCTAATTACAAATAGTTTATTTTTTCTTCATAAGAGGAGCAGAGGTCAGAAACACAATCAAGCTGCAATTAATATAGAATATAGTTTGAAAAGTAAAGCTGCCTAAGGCAATATTCTTGTACTGGTTTTCAGTAATGATCTTCTTGGCAGGCTCTCCGTGCCCAATTAAACACAGACAACAGCACAATACATGGCGCTTCTCGCCTCTATCTGTGCATATGGACTGGATCTACACTGAGGCTGGGATGGACAGCAGGGAATGGGAGGTTTCGCAACAAATCTGCAAGAAACTGTGTTCTAACAATGATCCATTTTTCATGAAGCACTCATCTGTACTTTTTATGGCTATGAATTCTGGATTAAATAACTCTAAAGCTCTTCCATCACACTAGGTTCTTACTAAAAGTGCATTGCTCCAAAGACAAAGTGAATTAAAGACTGAATTATTGGCTATGTATAACCTCAACATTTCAGCCAGGCTGAGCTGACTGGAAGAAACAATGGCACATATTCCTCTATCCTGTAGACGGGCTTACTAGAGATTATTATCCAGTAGCTCCTCGCTGAGGGCCTGTAATTGCTATCTGATAAATGCCCTATTGGATCCAAAGAGCAAACTTGAAGCCATCAATAAAAAGAAAGTATGAGCTCTTCTTGACCTTTCTCTCCCGTGATTAATGCACCCTGTGGGAGAACATTTTACACACTGTAAGACTTTACTCCTCACAGTTAAACAATGAGAGTCTAAATGCCCCATTTGTGCAGCATTGGCCATACAATGAGTGGCCTTTCATGATACAAAGGGGGTGGGGGTCTCAAAACTGATCATATCGACCAATTTTAAAAAACGATTGTACTATTTTACTATATATACACGCAACATTACATAACGATTGTTACTCATTTAATATTTTTACCATATTTTTGTCCATTTCTGCTGTATTTTTGGCCACACACTTTTATTTCTTTTTTTAAATACCAAGAAGTAATGGAAAATTATTGGAGATTGTGTGTGCAGCTTTTGATTGGATGCATGTATTCAGCATAGCAGCCAGATTCAGATTTTTTCTCATATGAAAGACTGACCGACAAAGACTTGTGCACCCTACTAATATCACCATCATACTATTACATTAGCGAAATCCCAGTGTATTCACAGTGACCACTCAGCACCACCCTAGTATTATCAAAACACCAAAGCAACTGGTGAGAACACTTATCCAACATGGATTCAAATCCCAGACCAGTATGTTGCCCTGAGGTACCCTTGAGCAAGGTACCGTCCCCATCAGTGCTCCCCGGGCACTTTCAATAGCTGCCCCCTGCTGCACGTGTGTGTATGGGTTAAATGCAGAGGTTGAATCTAATTTGTGTCGTACCTTTTGCTGTGCTGTGTAAGTAGTCACTTTCACTTTCAATATTTCCTAGAACAAACTCAACAGGTCAGATCCAAAACCCTCATCGTTATTTAATTTACAATGATGGCTTTTTAGCATTAAGTTATCTAATGTTCAGCAGTCCCAGCTTTAGATCTAAAGTGCAGTTGTAGGCTGATTTAGAAAGTTTGACAGGCTTGCCCTCAGTTTGGTTTTGGACTAGAACATAATATGACATCAGAAAAGAACTGGGCACATTTACACATCTCCATAATATGAGGCGATGTTTTCTTGGTTATATCTGATGGTTGCAGAAATAGATTATTAGCTCTGTCAAGAAAGATGAAAGATTTGCTAAGTCTGGGGCTCTGGTTTCTTAACTACAGCTAACTGGTGCTCTTGCCCTAAAGTTGTAGCTATTTTCAAATGTTGAATAAAAGAATGTTTTATAACCAGAAAGGTTTCTCAGCAGTGTTTCACTGAGTGGGGTGAACCTGTTTGATAAGTGAGTGGTGGAGGTGAGTGGTGCTTGGGGAAGCCTCCTTCTGAGCTTTGGCTTTTATTAAGATGCTGCTGGGACACCACCCATTCATCTTGCTGTAAAGGGTTGATGTTCAGAGCTGAGGGCATACCTACTCTCCCTGAGGCACCTGAGTCTTACTCGCTAAGGCTCAATAAGGTCTGCATGTGCACCTCTAACTTGAAAACCTTGTCCATCAGACGCAAAACTAAGTGACACCTAGCAACCCACTAGGATACAACAGCAACTTTTTAATAACCACAAAGAATAGTATAGCAACCATCTGGAAATCCCTAGCAACCACTTGGAAACTGCTATGGCTTACTCTTTATTTAATCAAGAACTATACAAAATTGTATTATGTATGAAGTTTCAAACCTTAATGTCTTAAACTCAAACTCTTAGGGTCAGTTCGTAAGGCTAAACCAAGACTAGAGGCAAGACAAGATTAGGTGGTCATTCAAGTACACCGACAGTTCATTTAAATACCAGTGATAACATAATGCAGGTTTGAGGTCCAAGAACTGTTGAAGTCCAAAAAATAATCGTCTTCCCACCACTGGCAAATGGAACCAGGATTTATTTGGAATCAGACAGAGATGATTTTTGGCAGCACACAGTATGTTTATCTGGTGCACACCAAGGTTTGTGTGGAGTTCTCAAACCAATCAAAATGGACCAAACTTGAGAAAAATCAATTAATCAACCAAAGGCTGAAAACACCTTCAAATACATAGAAAAAAATGTAAAAGGCAATAGGGTGTGTACTTATATAAATGATGAAATGATGTTATTGCAGAATAGCCATAAGGAAGGTAAAGAAAAAAACACTATTAGACTATTACATTAAAGCACTAAATACACTAGAAAATAATAATTCTAAGCTAAATGTATGACAAAACTAAATAATTAAGTCCAATGAGTCACAAATTGCAATTATTAATGACATATTTACCCACGGGGCAGCGGTGGCCTAGTGGTTGGGGCGTTGGCCGCATGATCGGAGGTTCAAACCCCTTCCCAGCAGGTTGCCCTGAGGTACCCTTGAGCAAGGTGCCGTCCCCGTCACGCTCCTCCCTGCGATGGGCTGGCGACCTGTCCAGGGTGTCCCCCGTCCTCGCCCTGTGTGCGCTGGGTTGGACTCCAGCACTCCCCCGCGATCCCGTTTGGGACAAGCGGCAGAAAATGGATGGATACTTACCCACGTTAAGTAGCTTTTTATGAATGGAAATAAAAAGCCAGGATTGGAGCAGTATCAGACAGTACTCAACATGAATACATTTAAGACTGAATCTAGGACAAAATAAGTCACTGGGACATTGCTAATTAATAATGGTTTTGTTGGTTTTGTAAATTCATGCTTTTATCAGGTTCACAGTTTATGAATAAAAAAATAAAATTAAGTAAAATTAAGCCAAAAAAATCTATAAAATGTATAGATTTAACAGTTAAATTTCAAATCAACAAAAAAATAAAATGATAGCAATATAAAAGAATACAGATAAATATGCATAACAATTGTGCAAAGATGAAAATAGAAGCAACTGATTCACTGGAGGTGGTGGAAAATAGGCACTATTTAGCTTCTTTTTAATTCTGGCAGCAGTTTTGGCAGAACTGGGCTCCATGGGGATCTGGTTCCAGCATTGGGCAGCTTAATGGCTAAATATAATTTCACTCTTTAGTTTGATCTGGACACCACTAGCTGACCAGCTCCTGCCAATCTAAGAGGCCTTACAGGCTTATATTCATAGAGCACTTCAGAGATATATTTAGCAACCCAAACAATTCAGGGACTTAAAAATGATGAGTAGGGCTTTGAACTCAATTCTGTATCTAACTGGAAGCCAAGGTAAGGACCTGAGAATTGCAGTAACGTGCCGTTTTTTCTTGGTTTCGGTTCGGATTTGAGCAGCAGCACTTTGAATAAGCTGTAGGTGTCCAACGGCCTTTTTAGAGAGGCCAGTGAGAAAGACATTGCAACAGCGTAGTCTGCACAATACAAAGTCATTAATACTTTTTCTTTTTCTTTTTGCTTTGACACAAAATCTCCAAGTTGCCAAAATGCTGATTTAGTTCTAGTTTTAATATTATCACTGAAACCAAGGTCCTCGTTGATAATTGTGAAAGTGACCATTCTTGTCATTGTGAGTAAACCACAAAATTACACCTCTCTGCACACAAACATGTGCAGCAGGGGGCAGCTAATGAAAGTGCCCAGGGAGCAGTGATGGCCATGGTACTTTGCGCAAGGGCACCCCACTGCTCTGGGATTCAAACCCACAATCTTCTGATCCTGAGGTCTAGTCCCTAACCACTAGGCCATCACTGCCCCAATGGCACCACTATTTGGGGTTGTAGTCTCTATTGCTTACATTCCAAATGTATCATCATCTTTATTTGGGACTTAATTATGTATTGCTGCAATGGGAATAAGTAGTTACCAACATAGTAGTTAGCATTTGAGTAGGACACCATTAATTCATTAGAACTGAATTGCATTCAGGATTACCATCAGAAAAAACTATTATCAGCTAAGTGATGTACTGGTTTTATTTTTTGACCCTATTAAATTTGGCTGAAATTATTTCCAAGAATAGTTCCGAGCAGACTTCACCTTGAACATACAGATTTCATAATACAACTAATATAAATTCAGCATGATGGAGAGTGCTAAGTGCTTATCCAAAGCTACTGGGAGCTGAGAAAGCCATGTTGTACATTTATGAGCATCTCAGTAAGTGCACTGCTCAACGGGAAAGTGAATGCATATGTCACTGAGCCCTGCTCTCTCCATTTATGAACATATGCACTGACCCCAAAGTCCTGATCCCTAAAGGCATCCTGACAGCCATTATCTCACACTGCATTATCTCATCCGGGTGGCACTCCTGCCGAAATCCCAGCACCCATTTGCACCATCTAAATGAACTGTCAGTCTCTTGTCATATTTTAGCTAAACTGATCCTCATCCATTAATCTGCTTAGCCCCTTATCCTAAAGGACAGACAGATAAAGGAAACCTTTTGGAACCCAAGTCACTAAAGTCCTAATGACTTCTGGATTCATTTCTTGCAGGCTGTTGGACTAGCATTTAATGTCAACAAAAGGACACGGGTTCCTGACAGTGATGTTTTCAAGAAACTGGTTGAATTTAGTTTAGAAGTGTACAAATTTGGCATAATTTGTTGAGGAGTTGCAATGGGAAATGGCTTTATGTTTAGAGGAAGGTACTGTTGATGTCAGATAATGGTAGACGCTCAGCTCATGATACCCCTTAAGGAACACTCCAGCCTTTATTAGAGTCATCTAAACTTGTTGTCATCTGTGTCTGTAGGGAAAGGAAAAGAAGTACATTTCTGGGCAGTTCATTGTGAAGTATCCAAACTTGTTATATGCAACAGATAGTTCAAATAGTCTCTATGTAATACTTCATATATATCTTATCATATATATATATATATATAAATTCAGCAAGTCACCATTAGCTAAAAACCACTGTACTGTGTTAAAAAAACACTGTACTGTTACCATCACACTGTTGGGTAGGAAGTTTCAGGTTATTATGAAATGGGTTTCTCAGATCAACAAGAGTTCCTTGTTGGAAACACTGCTGAATATGTTCAGAGAACTGAAGCACAAGTATTTGAGAGTTTACTTCTGATCCACCATGATTGCTCAGTCATTTATCAATTTTCCTGCCTTCATTTTTATGGCCATGGTGTGTCAGAACTTCTTTTCTTTGCGCGTTTTATCTGTTCCAGTCTGATTGATGCCTGTGTGGTGATGGCGGCCTGAAAAATGCCTCCATCAGAAGTGTAGCCGTACGTCACCGCTCGGTTTCGCTCTGCCTCCTGTTGATGTTTTGCTTGCTTAGGCAGTCTCTGTGTCTGTCTCACACGCATGCAGCTGTCACAGCGGAGTAGCCGGCGTGCAATGATGGCTTTGTAAATCATATTCCTGCATATGCACGGGGACAGAAGCCTCTTCGCTCGCCTAAGAGGCTTCTAACTCTTTCAGCTCCCTCCTCATTGCTCTTTTCTTTCATTTGCACACTTCCCTGCACCCCCTGCTTAAAATTCTGCGGGTATGCTGATGGAATCGAGGCCTCTGCAGTGTCAGAGCGGCTGAGGGACGGTTCGACATAAGTTTCATTAGAGCATTTACTGTTTGATGTCATCACTAGGGTTTTCCGAAACTCCTTTGATGTCTATAGACGTCTTCTCTACATCAATGGAAAGGCACATTTAGTCATAAAGCAATTCTTCTGCGTACATTTGTCTTTAACTGATTGATATGAATAGTTTGTGAGTGAAGCCGATGCTGATAACAAAGAACCTCAAAAGCTCAATAGGAATTTTAAGTCAAATCAGTGAGTGCAGCTTGGATTTGTTAGCAGTTTTGCTTCGTTGTTGTTAGCCTACATTAACCATTAAAAAAAAGCCAAACACTTATGACCAAATTTTTTATATTATTAATAAAAGCTCCATGAAAAAATATGTCAAAATTTTTCTTACAGCTGAACAGAAGATTTAATATTTTGCCTGTTCAAAAGTCTGTTAAAAGTATAATATGGCATTTTTAAATATTTTTTTTATTAAAAATGTTTATTTAAGCTAACAATATTCACAGTCTCTGTTTATAACAAATAAATCCTCATTTAATATTCCAAAGTAAAGATTTACAAACCCCTTCCCAATAGGTTGCTCTGAGGTACCCTTGAGCAAGGTGCCGTCCCCGTCACGCTCCTCCCTGTGATGGGCTGGCGACCTGTCCAGGGTGTGTCCCCCGTCCTCGCCCTGTGTGAGCTGGGATGGACTCCAGCACCCCCCCCCGCGACCCCGTTTGGGACAAGCAGCAGAAAATGACTGACTGACTGACTATAAAGGATCAGGATGTCAAAAAGGTTGGATTACATCGCCCTACTGATACCTTCGTCAAGTCCTCCTTCAAACTGTAGAATGTCAAGGACAAATAAAAGGAATTCTAATGCAGTGGCTACAATATCTGCTGAAGAATGCACAAATATAGACCCAGATCATGTGTACAACACCACTTCAGATGTCGTAGGATTAGGTGAATTCTTAATTTATACAGCCGGGATCTTCACGACTTACTTTAGATGAGGTTCAAGTCCCTCATCTCGGTGCCAGGTTTAATCTAATACTGCGGATTAAAAGCTTCTCATGTTGTTGAGACGGTGTCATGCCTCTGTGGCCCACTGTTTGCTATCCGACTATTTCATTTTTGCGCCGCCCCCCTCCACCTTGGCGTATTCAAGAGCAAACAGAGGGGTTGGAATTCAATCTAGCAGTTCAAACACTACAGCGCTAAAAGACTGATTTCAACGGAGCCTCTTTACACAGATCCTGCAGAAAGGATTGGTTGTGAAGTGAAAAGGGTGATGTGATTTCAGACTGCACTCCATATTTGCCTGCAGTGTTGGATTCTCTGTATCTACTTATTCCACCATTGCAAATATGACCTTGTATATTATTATTGAGGTCATATTTACTCTGCTCTAAGGATTGTTAATTGCTTAAAGATATTTTATGACTTTTTACAATCTTCACATGAGCTCACCAAACGACAGAACAGTCTGACACATCATATCTTTCACTACACTTCATATATTTTTACTACACTTATGACATCAGTTCTGCCAGACAGGGGTGGCCTAGTGGTTAGGGAGTTGGCTGCATGATTGGAGGATCGGGGATCTGAGCCCCTTCCCAATAGGTTGCCCTGAGGTTCCCTTGAGCAAGGTGCTGTCCCCGTCTCGCTCCTCCCTGCGATGGGCTGGTGACCTGTCCAGGGTGTGTCCCCCGTCCTTCGCCCGGTGTGAGCTGGGATGGACTCCAGCACCCCCCCTGACCCCGCTTGGGACAAGCGGCAGAAAATGACTGACTGACTGACAGTTCCAGATAAGAATGACACTTTTTAAGAGATGGTTCTGGTCTAATTTTGCACGTTCTTATACAGACTAGGTGCACATTTCATCTAGACTTTGTGTGAACTTGTTTCAAATTGGGAACTGAGACTGAGGTAATTCTGCTGGTGAGTCAACGTGTTTCCATTGTGTCTGTTGAACCAGTCACTCACAAATGTGGACCTGGTCACCTTACAGTTGTCAGGCTGAAATATTGGAGTGTCATTGTATTAAAAAATGTAGTCTGTGGTAAGAAGTTTGTACAGGAGACCTGTCTAGGTTGTGTCTACCTTTTTTCACCCTTCTTGACACTGGGAGTGACTTCACACATCTTGTCCATAGTTGGAGATTATCAGGTCGGAAAATGGATGATGGATGGATGAATGTTCTTGGCAAGTACAGCTTCGAGACATGTTGGGTTAGTAGTTAGCTTTCTTCAGTATTGTGGCTCAGATTTGGCCTATCCATCATGGCCAATCATCTTTAATACCCCAGTGTTGCAAAAGTCCCTCTGTTTTCCCATTTCAAAATTCCTATATTTGCCATTGATTCATGTCAGGGGAAACACCAAGCAGGCAACTTTACCCTGTGCAAAAACATTTTGAACTTTTATGACTGTTAAGATTGTTGTTTTGAAGAAAAGGTGCACATTGTCTTCATCTCCTATGCCAGTAAGAAAAGAATTCTTTAATATTTTCTGGTGGATCACCATTGTCATGATTCTTGAAGTCCAAGTACAAGCTCTTACCTCCATCATTCACTTTAGCTATAATGTTCTTGGGATCATAAACTAATTTCTTTAGAAGAATTACTGCCCATCATTTTCAGATGCTCCTGTTTAGCTGTCGCCACAGTGAATCATCTGTTTTCATTTCTTCCTGTCCTCTGCATCTTCCTCCTTCAAACTAACTACCTGCATGTCCTCTTTCACCACATCCATAAACCTCCTCTTTGTCCTTCCTCTGTTCCTTTGTCCTGGCCGTGCCATCTTCAACATCCTTCAAGCAATATAATCCTCGTCTCTTCCCTGGACATCAGAGACATCACAGAAACCAACTAAACCTTGCTTCTCTGGCTTTGTCTCCAAAACATCTAAGCTGTCCCTCTAATATAGTTATATCTAATCCTGTCCATCATCGTCACACCCAACAAAAACCTTAGCATCTTTAATTCAGACACCAGCTCCGCCATCTGTCTTTTCATCAGTGTCACTGTCTCCAACCCGTATAGCATAGCTAATGCCCATCATGTTTATTGCTGAATTATTGAAATTTCAAACGACTCTTCCCAAGCAAATGCATGATAATTCATAATAACATCAGGTGCAATTATTTTTTAACTTTGTCATTAATTCATATTTTCCCCATTAGTTTTTTTTTTTACCCACGCACACACACACACACACACACACACACACACACACACACACACACACACACACACACACACACACACACACACACACACACAAGCTTACACTTATATGCTCTTATATTATATGTACAAAGTCCTGACATAAGGGGTGTCAGTTTGATGCATCTATACACAGTGGGGGTGAAATAAAAATTAACATTTCAGAATATTTGATTTAATGGTCTAAAAACCAGAGACATAAATAGACACAAGTTAATCCTTATGCCACATTATTCTCTAATTTACCCAAAGAAGCAGATGGTGTTCCTAAGCCACTGAAGATAAAACATATGCTATTTGAGCATTACTGTCATAATTAGTGAATTTCTTTTTAATGTCATGCTAATAAATTAGTATGTTTCATTGCTGTGAGCAAAACAGACACAGCAAGGA
This sequence comes from Hepsetus odoe, assembly GCA_017165825.1. NCBI lineage: Eukaryota > Metazoa > Chordata > Actinopteri > Characiformes > Hepsetidae > Hepsetus > Hepsetus odoe. The sequence continues at coordinate 3,440,345 of CM029393.1, read as the reverse complement.
GCTTGTTTGTTAAAAAAAATGTCAATTAAAAAAGCGAATCTAGACGTTCAGCTTTATTAGTGGCTGGAATGCATTAAATATTCATTTAAACCTTTTAGAATAATTGGCCACCTGAAACTGGATATAACCGATGTGACAAGGTCCTGTCATAGATGCCACAATACTGATGACACTGAATGTGATCGTAACCCACAGAGCTACATACACACACGCACACCTACACACACACGCACACCTACACACACACACACACACATACTGACACCAGTCAGCAGAGAACAGCTCCAATATGGTCTGGAGAAACACCAGCTTGTCACTTCACCTTGAAGAGTTTGCTTGGACAGTTCTGATCATAAAGGATGAGGCACCAGCAGGGAGATGTAGAAATACTGTAAGGTGAGAAGAGTTTATCTACAGTTCACACAGTTCAAACTCTAGTCTACTTTACATCAATCCAAAGTTTAATCCTAATATTCATCTATTCATCTGTTACTCCATCCTTATATAGATTGTAGTAGGCAGTAGGTAAAAAATAAGTGTTTTCCTAAAAGAAATAATCTACATTTCATGAATAAACATTTGAAATGCAAATAAACCTCCAATGCAAATAAGCTGCCCCCGCATCAGAAGATTATGGTTTCGAATCCCTCACCAGTACCTGAGGTACCCTTGAGAAAGGTACCGTCCCCTTCACTGCTCCCTGGGCGCTTTCAATAGCTGCCCCCTGCTGCATGGGTGAAACACAGAGGTTGAATTTCATTGTGTTGTGCTATGCTGCGTTTCACAATGACAAGGGTAGTCACTTTCACTTTGTTGCTTCTGATGACTTCTTCCATCAGAAAAAAACAAAAAAACAAAAAAACAAAAAACAACAACTTTCAATCAATGGAGTACTTTAATCCAGTATTTTGCTGTTCATGGCAAAGCTTTTGCAACCCCACCCCACCACTACACTGATAACAATTTACTTGCTCACATCTCCGAAAGAAGTTTCAGATTTATATTTTTATAATTTATAATTTACCCTTACCTACAACAGCCTACAATATCATTGCTGTCAAGTCAAGCTGTTTTTAATGTCGTCGCTGCAGCCAAGAAAATAAATCTCACTGATTAAGAATCTCTGAAAAAAAGCTTCATACTTCATTGGGCCAATATGTCCCTCTCAAATTATCACTGTGTGTTGATTTTGCATGCTGTTACCAAAATGGATGCTAAGGAAAATCAAACCGCAGCTAAATGGCCCTCATATGGAACAGAAAGCCCCCCTGAATGGAGCATTTAATTTCACTGCATCAGGAAGCAAAAAGTGTGAGAGCAACATTCATTTCCTTAGGTGTGTAGGCATGTTTCGACAGCTTAGGTTGGCGAGTGTTCATCATTAAAATTCTGATCAGGGCAGAAAGCAGGCTCTCAAAACACAAAGCATTACTGAGGATGTAGTAAACACAACTTTACACATATCTTTCAGGTTTTGGGCTAAAACAGGTGTTTTTAACAACAATTTGGAAAATAAATGTATTATTTAATCTGCATGTAAAAACCCAGTAAAACTCAACAGTTTGGTTAATTTTGTTTCACCCATTAGTTGAGATTTTGACCCCAGACGCTGGCCGCTGCTGCATGGGGTGTTGGACTTAAATGCAGATGAAATATTTCATTGTGGTTCTGGGTGCTGTGCTGTGTTTACGGTTACAAATAATCCCTTTCATTTCACTTTCATAAATGTCACTTTATGCTCAGGGGCTTAGAAATGCATGCTATTTAATGTCTAGAGGTGATTAAAACTTTTTCTCTTCACTGACTTTTCATCGATTTTCTTCTCTCCACTTTGCCAGTTTTGGCTGAGGGATTATTTATTAAGGTCTTAATCCTATCTATCTATCTATCTATCTATCTATCTATCTATCTATCTATCTATCTATCTATCTATCTATCTATCTATCCATCTATCCATCTATCCATCTATCTATCTATCTATCTATCTATCTATCTACCCTGCTAAATCTCCTGCCATTTCCAGACACAATTATCAGCATAACTGCTATGCTGACATGTCTCTTCAGACTATTACGCAACCTAAAAATACTTGTAAAGAGAAGCACAATATTTACACTGAACATATTAGCAAATGCAATTACATGTGAAAAAGGTGCACATGATAATTTCTTGATCATGCACCAAAATGGTGCTGAGGGAGTTAAAAGAAGCTTAGGGATTTTGCTGCGTACAAGCTGCAGAAATATTCTCAAAGTAGTGTTGACGGCCCAGTCATGAAGATGATGTGTTTTGATTAGAAAAGTGGAAAGCAGCTCTTACTGTGAGTGGGCACATTCCACAGCAGTGTCTATAAACACAGTTCATGTTATATAAAAGTTGTCAGAAGCACTGGTATAAGGGCCACTTGGTTTCCAAGAGTAGACGTCTGCACTGAAGAGAAGACAAACAAGCCGAATGTTTTCACAGTAAATATCATTCTTGAGTGCATTAGCAATTTTTATGCCTATTTATTGATATTTGAGCCCTGGCTTAATACTCCTCTCTAATCTTTATACTCTTTATACTCTAATCCACCGATAGCAACTTTTTTTTATCAGTTCTAGAAGTGAAGGCTTTGGTTTGGTTTCAGGTCAATGTCAGTTGAAAATACTGATGAGGAGTGTCAGAGTGGGGCAGTAGAGAGTTTGACGCTTCACTTAGCTGCTTCAATTAAACATTGGTCATTCAAAATTTACGTGGCTTTAAAAGAAGTAGTGTCAGATCACAACACAACTTGGTGACATCCAAAAAAAATCTCACAGTAGTGTAAGAAAGGGATTGTAGCACATGGCAATGTATTAATATGTGAGAACAAGATTAATTAAGTAAGTTAAGTAAGGGTTAGTTAATAGTTATTAGGGCATGGAAACACTTCTTCTATGACTTACTAACCTTCTATACATTAGAGTTTTTAGTTTTTAGAGTTCAGAGTAACAGTGAGTGTGGAAGAGAGGTGAAGAAGAGAGTGCAGGCTGGTTGGAATGGGTGGAGAAGAGTGGCCTGAGTGATTTGTAACAGACGCGTACCAGCTAGAGTAAAAGGGAAGGGTTACAGGACAGTAGTGAGACCAGCTATGTTGCATGGGTTGGAGACGGTGGCACTGACGAAAAGGCAGGAGGCGGAGCTGGAGGTGTCAGAGTTAAAGATGCTGAGATTTTCGTTGGGTGTGACGAGGATGGACAGGATTAGAAGTTAGTATGTTAGAGGGACAGCTCAGGTTAGACATTTTAGAGACAAGGTTAGAAACGCGAGGTTCTATTTTGGAAGGAGGATGTTAAAGATGGAGCTGCCAGGAAAGAGGAAAAGAGGAAGACCAAAGAGGAGGTTTATGGACGTGGTGAGAGAGGACATGCAGGTGGTCAGTTTGAAGCAGGAAGATGCAGAGCACAGGAAGAAATGGAGACGGCTGATCTGCTGTGGCGACCCCTAAATGGGAGCGGCTGAAAGAAAAAGAAAAAGAAGAAGAAGAGAGTTTTTCCTAAATTAAGCCATACCATAGATATCACAACTTGTCTTGTTCAAAGCCTTACTAAGTAATGGCTATGACTTATCTCATTCTCACAACTTGCCTAGCTGTTGGTATATATTATCTTGTTCCCATGAATAAATAATCCATAGCCATGACACAAGTTTCTCATTTTTACAAAATAACAATCATGACCACAAAGTAGATTCCAATTCTGTGCTATATTAGCAGCTCAGCTCTTTAGAATGATAACCATACTCAGTGTTTCAATATTTGTATCAGAAAATAAAAAATGGCACTTTTTCAAAAATTGTAGTATACATAACAAACAGGAGTCATTCTTGACTACAGAGAAAGAGCTCTTGGGTAATTTAGTTTATAACATTCCCATGAATGTTGCCTAGTAATAACTATGTCTTATAATCGTTAATGATTAGCCATTATCGTCACTGAACCCCAGACACAACTGTAAGTCAATCCCAGTTGAAGCTTTAGACTTCCAAAAAAACTCACCACAAGCAGGTAAAGCTTATTGTTAGTTGTCTTACATTCACTTCTCTTGTGATGTTAGGATCAATATGCAAGTCAGACACAATTACACCTTCTTCAGCACCTCATTAGTCTCCTGTACAAGACTTCCTCAATTAAAACATTCATTAAGACCCTGTTGATAAGCTTTCCTTTCCCTTTGGGGGTAGTGGAGAAACTCATTAAAGTCCCAAGTCAGGAAGAAGTCAGATGGCTATGCACACAATGCAACATACACGCAATGTTTTATTAAAGCACCTGCCAAATAGTGTGTGGTTCCCCAGTCAAGACATCCACTAGCCTTCTGAAGGTGTAATGTGGCAACAAGACATAGTGGCAGACCCTTGACTTGCAAGTGTGGCCTCTATGAGTTGGTTTACTTTGTCCAGCACATTGCAACAGTGTTCAATCTGGGGAATTTGGGGACCAAATCAATACCTTGAACTCTTTGTCATGTTCCACAAAGCAATCCTGAACTCTTTTTTTCAGTGAGGTATCTGGTTATTAGAGGAACTATTAGGAAATACTGTTGCTATTAAGGGGTGTAATCCATCTGCAACCATGTTTAGATTATTATTATTATAGCTACTATAGCTGCTCCTTGGGACTAGCCCAGAGGAGATACCAGGAGGTCCAAATGGCCAGCTCTTAACCACAGTACACAGCACAACACAACACAGCACACAGTGAACCACAACGAAATTATACCTCTGCATTTTACCCATACATTCACACACATGCAGCAGGGAGCAGCTATTGAAAGCATCCAGGGAGCAGTGAAGGGGACGGTACCTTGCTCAAGGCAACCTACTGGTCTGGGATTTGAACCCACAACCGCCCTAACCCCAAGGCCACCACTGCCCCAGCAGGGGAATGAGGAGAGTTTAGTATAGGCCAACTAACAGAAACAGAAAAGATTTGTTTCTTTTGTTAAACTTTGTTTTATTTCTTTGTTTAATACTAACATCTTATTAATAAAAACCTGAGATGTAAGTTTGAGCACTTTGACCTCTCAATCAAAGCCAGAAAATAAATATCAAAGTTACCGGCTGTCAGTTCATGAGCTGTGGCTTTATAGTGCTGCTGCTGATTATTGTCAGCTGTGGCTCTTCTGTCTGTAGGGGGGTTGTATGCTGCCCTCTGCTGGCTGGTGCAGGTAAAGTCACCCCCCCACCCTGGATGACACCCTCATAATAATCAATGTTTTTCATTCACTTGTCTGTGGTTTTAATGCTGTAGATGATAGTTGTACAGTAAAATATTGGGCTTACATTCTCTCACTATACACAAGCAAAGTGAAGTAGCACTGCTCCTTGATCTGTGTGACACATACAATCGTGACAGTTTAATGACAGTCTCACTATTGTGGTCCTATGGAGTTCTTGATGGACAAAGTAGAGAATGGGTGACACATCTGCTGCACATGTATGTTGGAAGCAAGCTGGGCCTAATAAACTTGCAACTCAGTAGACATGAGAGCTATTAGAATGTTGAAAACCAAATGTAGATAGCAATTATTCCCCAGCTGGCAGCATTTAATTTGGATGCACTAGCTCTCAGCAGGATGGTTTCCTTCACCTCGGTGACCTTCACCTTCAGACACATACTGCAAAACAAATGGCACACATCTGCTTTTGTGTCAGCTCACACCTGATGCAGCCACTCTCAAGAGGGGGAGCATGAATCACGAACACACACTCGTCCCTCAAGTCACAATGTTAGAATATGACCTGCTCGTTCCACCTGATCTGGATACATCTTCGTCTAAGTGAAAAATGAAGTGAAAGTGACTCTTTGGCATTTTGAGCACACAGCATTGCATTCCATGAACCACAATGAAATGCATTTAACCCTTACACACAGGGCAGCAGTAGGGAGCCATCTCCAGCACCCAGGGAGCAGTGATGGGGACAGTACCTTGCTCAAGGGTCCCTCAGGGCAATCTACTGGTCCAAAATCACATTCTTCCAATTATGGGGCTTATTCCCTAATCACTTGGCCAATGCTACATCATATGTAAATACAGCACATGACACAAAGACAGTTTGCATAATTCTAACTAGCTTTAGAGTCAAAATTTGGAATGAAATTTAGAAATGATGTTGCTCAGATTGTCTAGTGTTCGTCAAGATGATCCCACAGTGCTGCCCCTACTCACTTAGACCGTTGTGGGAACAAGAACATTAGGAGCATTCTGGGTGACATGACACATGGAGAACCCCTTGATAGCTTGATAGCTCCAGGGATAATTACACTGTAAAAAATCTCTATAATGATATATCTTCTTCCTTTTTATATCACAGAATTTTCCTGTATTTCAGAAATGTCATAAAAATAAAAAATAGACTGTGAGTTTAGATTTCCAAAGTAACATTCAAATTGTAAAATTGTGAGTTAACAATATAATTGTTTCCTTTCTCTCCAATAAACTACTTCCTAACTGATGCACCTTTCACAGGAACATAGGAACAGGCTGAATGGACTGGGTTCACAGTTCATTGTCATTTTATTAGCACTGCCTGTCGGTCTATTAAACATACAATATAATTTCATTTAAAATGATAAAATTACTGCGATTAGCTACTTCTATTATAGAAAATGTCATTTAATGTTGGTTCATTTTTGACATCTTACAATATTTCAATTGTGTCCCAACTGTAGGATTATTTCTTTTTATTCTGTATGTTTCAGACAACTTGAATGGCTATTAAATGCCACTGTCCTTGAAATGAGTGGTAACAATTTGAGCACACACAATTTGACGACTGGCTGCTTCCAATGTTACATTCACACGTTTTGTTAATTAACATTTCATTCTCTGGAATCTGTTCATAAAAAATGTTTCGCAACTTCATGAATCATCCAAGGGACAAGGCTAATGCATATAAATACACACCGGATACTGATCACATATAAGATGGTTTCTGTTTTCACTGACGAGCTGTTTAAGCCAAAGTTGTATAACTTGATGTGAACACCACTAATGATCTCGATGTTCAGCATATCTTTAAAAAATATCATTTTCATATTCCATATACATATAATACAGCATTTATTATTTGAGCCAGATGTCCAGATATATATCTATGCATCTGTGTGACATCCATGTCTACTTCTGGCCTGTCTGTGCACTGGATCTACCTGCTAATAGTGTCATCACACTGCTTTTCTCTGTGTTACAACTGACATCAGGGTCATTTGCCTGTTAAAGGCCTGTTTTAACTGTGAATGAATGCATCAAGTTGCCATTAACCTATCATAATTCTCTAGGCATCTGCACTAATCGCTAACAGGAATGTGAGAATGAATCAAAGTGATCTCTGATTAACAAGTCTCAAGACTAATTCTAAACAGTGAATTAATACACTTATAAAGCCATAAATAAGTTTCTCATTTTTACTCTCATATGTGAAAAAAGACATAAGGAATCAAGAATAACATATATATTTTTTAAGTGTAATTTTTAACAAAACAGCCTTACAGTGAGAAGGTCCAGGGTTCTATTCCCTGGCCAAAGACGGTCCAAACACCTCAGGTGGATTAGAGATGCTAAGTTGTCCTCTAGGCTGAGAAGTATGGACCTGTAGGTTTGTCAGTTTGGGTAATATGTGAGCAGGCATGTTTGTCACAGATGTGGTGACAGTAATATTTAAATATAAGCGGTGGCCTAGTGGTAAGGGAGTTGGCCCCAGGATCAGAAGGTCAATCGTGAATTCGAATCCCAGACCAGTAAGTTGCCCTAAGGTAACCTTGAGCAAGGTACCATCCCCATCGCTGCTCCCCGGTTGCTTTCAATAGCTGTCCCTTGCTGCACATGTGTGAATGGAGCTAACATAAAGCCAGTTTGTATAATTCTAACTAGCTTTAAAGTTTAAAAAATATTTGGTATGAAATGGTCATACTGTCATACTGAAACTGGTCCGGTACAGTGACTGGACTGAAAGTGAGGGCTAAAAAATTTGATTCCTTAGCAACACTTTAAAAATACAAGAAAGTAGGGATCTTGGATGGAAATTTGTTGAAATGAGGGATGGACTTTTGCATGCAACTGTATATAATTGATATGTTAATTATATAGTTGATTAATTCCCATCAGGCTGAGTGAAATTCTTGCTAAAATTTTGTAAAGCATATCTAACCTTGTATCAGGAATTATGAAAGAACACACTAGTGAGCAGAGCCAGGCCAAGAAAATTATGAAGTACATAAATTGAGTGGTTTACAATGCATATGTGCTCGAAATGGCAGCTTTTGAGTTTCTCATGCATTAATGAGTTGATCGTTTGTGATGTTTGCTGTGTTTTACCACATGGGTCCCATTTACTCCTTGCAGGAATATTAAGACGCTAATTAGTTCCCATTGCTTGAAATGCCAGAGGAAATGACATTAGAGAGATTATCAGTTGGCGTAGAACATGCTTTGCCTCATGAAACCGTCGCTACAATGAGTTCAGCTGATCAGCATTCATTTCGATCACTCGTGTACCTAAAGCGAATTCTCTGGAAGATTACAGCCATTACAATGGTCGGCTAATGAGCTTATCCTGCCGAAGGAGGTCTTGGTTAAGAGGATGAAACATTTTTCTGATGCTAATTTTACCAAATGGCCATCATCTGCTCGGAGCCAACATCTTCTATGGGTGCACATATTTATGACTTTCCAAGAGAGTTCTTTATGTGAAGCACAGACTTAAATGGTGTTCTAATTTTAGAAATGTCTCAAAAATTGGTAGGAAATGAAATATTGCAGGAGTGGAAATGATTTGCAACCAAAACATTTAAATGGGTTTATACTCCCGTCGCCTTGGCCTTTAAGATCAACATGCTTCATGATATGTTTTGGGAGAGTTTTATGCTCAGCTGTATTTAAATGTTCTAATGAAAAAATCCTAGACCCCTCAAAAGCAAATGGAAATTCTTCAGAAAATTAATTTAAGGGTTTTCAAAGAAAGAGGCTATAGAAATGGAAAGGTTCAGAAACCTAAAAAAGGTCAACCAAACATTTTGGAGTGAACATGAGAACAAACTCCAATGTGTGTTTTTATGGTGAGCTCCATTATTAGTTTGGAAAAATGAATTCACCAGACATGGGAGCTAAATCACACCAACATGTTTAATTTATTATAGATATTAAACCAATAAAATATCTCACAGCAAGGTAGTGACTCACACTAAACTCGCACTGAAACTCACTGTAATGTGTATGTTTAGGCAGGGAAGGGAATCAGATAAAGGGAGTATTTGTGCAACGCGCCGGTGCCAGCGAGGTCGCTGGTCATCCTGTTTGCGAAGCCCCGCCCCACCACGTGACAGAATGACACAGTGAATCGGAGCAGGACGCGGGTCCTACGGATTTTTGCTCACTGTGTCATTCTGTCACGTGGTGGGGCGGGGCTTCGCACACAGGATGACCAGCGACCTCGCTGGCACCGGCGCGTTACAATTTGTGGTTGCAGGCAGATTTATGGTGTATGCACTTGAGTGTGTTCTTGGATCTGAATTTTTTCAACCGCAGGTTGCCCTGAGGTACCCTTGAGCAAGGTACCGTCCCCGTCACTGCTCCCTGGGTGCTTTTAATAGCTGCCCCCTGCTGCATGGTGCGTATGGGTTAAATACAGAGTCTGAATTCCATCGTGGCTCACTCAGTGCTGTGTTATGCTTCACAATGACATAAATAGTCACTTTCACATGCTCCCTTTGATACCCTTAATTTCAGAAGAAGTGTTGGTCAAGAAGGTGTCTGGAAAAAAAGTACATTTTACTGCAATTGAAAATATCAACACATCATTTCTAAGTATGCTGTTGCTATTTCTCCAAGCCTGGTTTTTAGCTTTTTTTCTTTCTTGCAGAGAGGGACAGAAGTTAGCTCTTCAATCATGTAGGGATACACCACACCGAACGAGTGTCTCTTCATAAGGCTCTACGAGGATCAGGCCTGTCAGGAGGTAAATGCAAAAGCATCTTGAGATTTTGCAGTTGTTGTTTAGCATCTTGAAAACACCTGGCAAATAATTATAGCCTCTTCACTATGGTGCTCAATGGGATAATTACTACTCAAATGCCACACTCTGTTTATGATTATTTTTGGCTGAGAAAGTGTTTGGTATTGGGTATTGGGTTTGGGACTAAATGTCCAATTACAGAATCTCACGGTCAAAACTATTTGGAGTGTTCAATAGACAAAACTGAGTCCTGTGGTGTGCTCTTTTTCATTGGGAAATGTTGAATGTATTGAATGTATTGAATTAAATCTGTTAATATATCAACATGCTTACTGTCAAGATTCAGAAAAAAACCCCAAAAAACCCATTATTCTAAACCAGTTAGAATAATAATAATAAAAAAAAAATTTAAAGGTTAATTCTGTTAATAACTTGTTGAAATAAAGTAAGTACACATCCTCTGCATCCATCTTTGGTCAGCTATCTGATGCAACAGTTGTATTTGTATTAGACTGTTATGGTTGGAACCCCTCCATCCATCCATCCATCCATCATTTAAGAAACAGATCCTTACCAATGTCACTGGAGGTGGTGGAGAAGATCCCAGCAGTCTTGGGGCTAACACTCTAGACTGACTACCAGTCCATCACAGGAAAGACAAATTCATGCACAAAATGCCATTTGTTTCCCATTTTTATTTTGATCTTCAAGCGCTGATTGCCAAATGTAAGGGAAAAAATCTGAAAGACAAATTAATCAAAGGAATGCATGATTTCACACTGACATTATGCACATATTTAAACAAAAAAACACTGCATCAATAGTTGGAATATACAGCATGACAGAGTACTGGTATAGATTTGGTTGTCCCATAATGCTGTCTTCAAAATTGTTCCCCAAATGCTACAATAAATTCAATGAATGCAGCAAAGCACACAAAATAATGCAATTTTGCTAAAAAAACACAATTCTCACAGCTCACAAATAGTAGAGGAAATGAATGAAAAACTGGTGTTTCTGGATGTGGATGCAAACCCCAACAAATTCTACAAACTGCAGCATTCCCTCCTTTATCTAGCAGTCTCAATGCATTTAAATAGGATATTTAACTGAGCAGCACCAGGCTCGCTTCTCTGGTGTGGTCCAATGAGCCATTTATGGCCATCATGCTAACAGTTTTTCCTCTTAGTTAACCTGTGTGGCAACATTTCCATTTACATCTCCATGTATTTTCTGTGGACTAAATATGGAAACCAGACTGCATTCGGTTTAATGGAATAAGCCCTTAAATAAATACAGCCAAGGGAAAATACACTGTAATCACAGAAAGACATACGGAAGCCAAAATCAGTAATTTAGTGTAATATCACAGTTTGGACAGATATCATTATAAAAGTATAGATCAAAGGGTCAATTAACTATTTTCAGCAAAGTTGAGGAACCTATTTATTTTAGAGCTGTTGAAATGATGTGATTAAAACTGATAACTCTGTTTGAATGAATGGATTAAGATTAAGTTTCTAAATGAACTGGCTCAGTGTTTACTTTGCAATTTGAAAAATAAAACTGGGAACCTGCAGTTCATTATCAAGCAAGGTTTGGGAGGAGTTATTGACACTCAAGAATCCACACCAGCAGAATCTAAGAAATGCTTTCTCCTGTGTTTCAAGGAATTTAATTTTTTTTTTTTTTTAAATGTGTTTGATGTGTTATGGGAAGCGGTGGCCTAGTGGTTAGGGATTTGGCCACAGGATCGGAAGATTGTGAGTTCAAACCCCTCACCAGTAGGTTTCCCTGAGGTACCCTTGAGCAAGGTACCGTCCCCGTCACTGCTCACCGGAAGCTTTCATAGCTGCACAGTGTTTGCATGGGTTAAATGCAGAGGTCCAATTTCGTTGTGGTTCATTATGTGCTTTGCTGTGACCTCGCAATGACAAGAATAGTCACTTTCACTTGAGTGTATATATATATATATATCTGTCAATACACTCAGGCACTGCTGTTGTTTGAGAAGGCCTGACTGGAAATCTCTGTTCAAGTTCATTCCAAAGGTTCATTCCTAATTCAATAGGTTTGAGGTCAGGTCTCTGTGTGGGGCAGTGAAGTTCTTCAGCTTCAGACTCACCCAACCATTTTTCTTTTCTGTGCACTGGTGCAGAGTCATCCAGTAAGGTGCATTCCCAAAACTCTTCCCAAAAAGGTTCAAAGCATAGATGTGTCCTAAATGTCTTGGTTTGTTGAACCATTAAGATTTTCCTTCACTGGAACTAAGGGCCCAATCCCAACCCCTGAAAATCTACCATATTACTTCATTTGTTCTCCACTTTACAGTTACAATCACAGTCATCAGATGAAATACTCCGTAATTCCACCAATAATGGAGAAATACACAAAGCCCTTCAAAATTGTTGAAACAGTAAAGCCAATTCAATTTTGCTAGATGTAAACTTTCTGTTCAAATACATCTGATCACTTAAAGCAGAGAGTTCAGATGCAAACGGTTCTGTTTTCTGTGTAATGTTAAACAGCGGGATTTAAGAAATAAAAGCTGAAAATTTGATTAATTTGATCTGATATCTGCTCCTGTTTCTTCATTGCTTATATTATATATGTAATAGCTGTGTAATTGCTGTGTAATTAGCACCAGTACAGCACCAGGATAGCAGTAAAGAAAATTGAAAGGTGACTTTGAAAGTCGAGCGGACTGGTGAATGTTAAAAGCGCATTTGTTATAAAGCTCAGCTTCTATTGAGTTAACCGACATTTGAGAGTGATACCATAAATAACTGCATTGACCATCATATGTCCTCTCCTCTCTGCAAGCTCCCACTTGACCTCCTCAGCCCTGACCGCCAGACAACAATGTCTCGAGGCACAGATAACCCAAAATATCAGGACGTAGCATGGCTGTTCTGTCAGTGAGTTACAGTAGCTGTGGCACAAAGCAAATCCCTACGGCCAGGCTGGAACGGCATCAATCTGCCCAAACAGGAAAATACTTCAGCCCCAAGTCAAAGCACAAGTGCCAGTGCCAAAAGACATGAAGCTGGTAAGAGTGGATTAACTGCTACTGCTAAAAATAATCACAATAAAAGAAAATATATGTATCATATAATGCTACTAGCACAAGGTGGAACTACACTTTGTTCCCTTATGTTTCTTGCCTTTTATGCAAGTCCAGCTAAAAGCATTAATCAACGTCAAACTATTACAAAAAGGTTCATGGGCTCCGGATCTGATGCAATGCTTTAATCAGTGCAACTCATTTCAAGAAACTTCATGATTTTATTAATGTTATGAGTGCTACTTTAAGTCCTTCAGCTCATTCTAGCGAGTCAAATTACTCTCATAGTGTATTCGTTCTCAACCTGCTAAACTGAATATATTCTTTGATTCCTACAAAATTCCTCCAACACTTCCACCGACGTTTTTTGACTGCATTTCAGGCTTATGTTGAATGAGCATCTCTTATTCATCAAAACACGCTCTCTGCATATCTTACTGATGCAACTCAATCTCCTCAAGCGACAATTAACTGTAAACACTGAGCTTTATTTTGTCCCAGTCTGCCAACATCTGACTACTGATGTTGGATTCGGGCATCAGTTCCCTAAATCGTCAAGCTCAGATGAGCTTTAAATTTCGCATTGCGTTTCTCATTGAAACTGATTTTGCCCTGCACTTCCCCCTGCTTTCACTTCACTCCTTATATTATTCTTCCTCTCTGCAATCATTAGAATTATGATGATAGATTTTGCACTGACAAAAGCATATCTTTGTTTAATGTATTGGCCATACTGATTTAAAGTCATATTTGACAGGTTCACTGTAAAGGAATAAAGCTTTAAAAACTGCAGCTTTTACTTTAGTTTAGTTTTGAAAAATAATTCTGATCATATCGCTTTATTTTTTGTTTTATTTCATTTATGCATAATCTATAGATGGTTGTTATTGTTTTATATATTTTTTTGTTTGATGTAGATTAATTAATGCTGTGCTGTCGGGACGTCCTAGGCACATTGGGTAGTTTCAGGCTAGGTTTGCAGATAATTCTTGTGAGCTCTTATCAGTTTTTGACTCACTGTGCTCCTGGTTGAATGAGCTCTAGGCAAAAGTTATTCTGATTTTTCGTCGCAAACAGATGTGGTTTGAGTTTGAGTTTCTGAAGCCATATTCAGGTATGGACCAATATTTCAGTTTGAAAAAAGAATGTTTATGCCAAATTGGAGAAAAATAGCATTAAAAGTTCCCATTTATTGAAAAAAGTCTTTTCCCATTTTATTGAGACATTACTTTTATGTGATAAGTAAATACTGTTACTGTTTTAAGCACACTTTTAATTAAAAATGAGCAGTGTATTGAATTAACGGTATTTCTATTGCATTTATCCACATATTCAGTCTACAGGAGTCTATGTTCAAACTAAATAGATTCAGCTGTGGTTTCATCCCACACTGCTTCTGAATGCAATGCAATGCAGGGCCAATAAGAGCAGAGATCATTTACATATACCGGTTTTATATGCAATATGACAAAAACTGTTAATATAAATAATAAAGAATCAATAATTAATCATTCTAAAGGATGGAATGTAACAATTTCTCCCAGTTGTTTTTGCTACATAACCTCACACGTTATTAGACCTGAATGTAAAAAGCATAAAAAATAGGGTCCTTTAAACAGTATCTGTGTCTGAACACCTAAGGAAACACCCAACAAAGTTTAATGGAATGAGGAGTAAAACTTTTTCCTTGTAATGCTGAAATGAAAACTGCAAATTGTTCCAGTCAGGTGGCCATAGGAGATAAACAAAATGTTACTGGTAACAAAAATCAGTTGCAGTGATGTATGTTTGCTAAAACAGACTCACCACCCTATACAGTTCAACTATGAAATCACTTTAGAAGCCATTCAGTAGGCCTCTAAATGGTCTGATTAAAATAAATCCTTTTGTTATATTAAAGAACGGCTCAAGTAAATAATCTGTGAGCACTATGCGCTTATTCTGTGGCCACAACAGAATGACCGTGAATGAAAACACTGGCTGCAGGCCACTCAGTAATAGGTTTTAAAAGATTTATAAATGCAGTATCATTGTGGTCTTCATAAAAAATAAACAGGCACACTGCGGATTTACTTCCCCGGGTGCTGGAATCTGTTCTGGCCCTCGTACACAATGAGCCAGATGTATGTTGCACAAAACGTCCCAGCAATATGTCTCGAATTTAATATTTGACTTACTAAGACAGCAGTTTTTCATGCAAGCTGTGCCCATTCCTGCCCACTAGTCATCAAAAGCAACAAAACAGAATGAAGTGAAGAAAAGGTTAAGGTGCTAATAAAAGTGCCAAAGCCCTCACCAGGGTGCAATTTTGTTCTATTTAAGCCCATGTTAAAATAACACAGAATGTGATGCATCTTCTTATTTGTGAACATTATAAATGGTGTTGTTTTTGTGGTAAATGGAAAAACATGTGAAAGTGACTATTTTGCCATTGTTAAACACCCTGGCCAAAAGTATTGGTTTTCACAAAGTTTGCTGCTTCAGTGTTTTTAGATCGTTTTGTCAGATGCTTCTTTGTTGTACTGAAGTATTATTACAAGCGCTTCATAAGTTTCAAAGGATTTAATTATGAGTTAAATTAAGTTTAAGCAAACAGTCCATTTTTGCAGTGTTGGCCCTTCTTTTTCAAGAACTCTGCAGTTCACCCTGGCATGCTGTCAATCAACTTCTGGGCCAAATCCTGACTGATGGAGCTCATTCTTGCATAACCAATGCTGGGAGTTTATTGGAATTTGTGGGATTTTATTTTGTCTACATCCCTGATGTTTTTGGAATGAAATGGCTTTTTTGCTACACTTCTTGTCATCAGGCCATCCTCCAAAAGTCTTCACCTCACTGTGTATTCAGATGCACTCACACCTGCCTGCTGCCATTCCTGAGAAAACTCTGCACTGGTGGTGCCCCGATCCTACAGCTGCATCAACTTTAGGAGATGGTTGCTCTGGACTTTCTTGAGTGTCCTGAAATCTCTTGACAACAACTGAACCTCTCTCCTTAAAGTTCTGAACGATCTGATAAATGGTTGACTTAGGTGCAATCTTACTGTGTTTACATTCACGTTCTTATCCAGAGCAACTTCCATGTCCTAATTACAGGGACAGTCCCCCTGGAGACATTCAGGGTTAAGGGTCTTGCTCAGGGACCCAGTAGTGGTAGTGATGGGATTCAAACCTGGGACCTCTTGAGCCATAGGTCCATAGGCAAGCACCCTACCACTAGACCAACGCCACCCCACTGGGTGCTGCTAGCAGTATCCTTGCTGCTGAAGTTTTTGGGCAAAGTAATGATGACTGCACGTGTTTCATTGCAGGTAACCATGGTTAATAGAGGAAGAACAATGATTTTAAGCACCAGCTTCCGTTTAAAGCATCCGGTTTGCTGTTCTAACTCAATCAGCATGACAGAGTGATCTCCAGCCTTGTTCTCCTCAACACTCTCACCTGAAAATCACTGAAATGAGGTCCTTTAGTGGCTGAAAAACAGTGGAAATGGGTTTTTTGGGATTAAGTTCACTCTCATGGCCAAGAGGGACTGCAAATAAATGTTATTCATCTGCTTACTGTACATAACATTCTGGAGTTTATCATTCTCAAAGCTTCTTCTATGCACTTAACCCAGACACACAGTGCAGCAGGAGGCAGCAGTGATGGTAACCTGCTCAAGGGTTCTTCAGGGGAAGCTACTGGTATGGGATTCAAACTCACAACCTTCCAATTATGGAGCTGAGTCCCAAACTGTTGGCCCACCATTGCCTCAAAATAGAGGTAAAAAAGCCCACTACTTCACCACTGTAGGAAAATCAGTGCAAAACCAGCTGCTGTGAGTTAAAACAGTCACACATGACAATTTCCACCTGTTTTTGCTTGATCCTCCCATATTTATCCCCCTCCCTGTCAAACGGTTATACATGCTGCACAGAGGAGTACATTTAGCATAATACATGCTAACAAAATGCATCCAATTTACATTTAAAACTGATAAAAATAGGTTCTTGCACCAGTTCCAATGTATTCACATAGGCCCTTTTCTCATGTCACTACTGATTGGATCTCATCTCTCCATGGAACCTTAAAATAACAAAAAATGTAAAAAGTTTATTTTTTAATTGCAATGCATGTGAATTTGCAAATGAAGAAAAAGTGATGATTTATATACTGTTCCATAACTGGAGTGGTCAGAAATTATAATAAAATATATGTAAAAACAGTAACCGGACGTATCCAAAACTTTTGCATTTGTAAACCTGCCTTTGAACACAATCTCCAGAAGAGGAATATGGATAAGTACCTAGTTTAAGGGTTCAAGTAATATAATATTTCATATTCCACTTAAAATTCATAGTAGATTCTCGGATTAATGCAAGGAATGTATCTTCAAAGCTCTTCTACAATAGATCTTCAAAATGTATTTTTTACTTCTCATTAATTTATGGGAAATTTATTTTTCTATTGATTAATTGATTGAAACAATTTCACACAATGTAAAACAATGTATGCCCAGCAAATAATGTAGAAGAATAAAAATGCAATTAAAATAAATTTGTGCTTTTCTTTGGTCAGAAACTGCAGATACCTTAAAAATGTTTGGTCAGAGTGTTAGTAACAAAACCTTCTAGGTCAGGGGTCCTTAACTCCATTGCAGGAGACCTAGTGTCCAGCCTAGTTTAGTGAATTACCTGCTTAAACTCACCTGGTTCAACCCATTTTTTATATTGCCAGACTTGCATGAGTTTGAGGAGATTAACAACCAAACTGTGGGGGACACAGGCCTGAAGTTGGGGACCCCTGTTGTAGGTGGAACTTGGTCGCAATTAATCTAGATCACAGACTGATGACATAGACTATGACTCTGCATGTTTCCCTGCCTTTATGCCTGTGAGAGCTGGGATAGGCTCCAGGACCCATGACCCTAATCAGGACAAGCAGCTATGAGAGTGAGTGAGTATATTGCTATTTCATTGGAAACAATACTGCTTTCAGCTGGTCCTGTTAGTGGTCGCCACAGTGGATCAACCATCTCCATTTCTTTCTGTCCTCTGCATCTTCCTTCTTAAAACCAGCCTACTCTCTTAAAACCTACTCTCTCCCAACATCTACAAACCTCCTCTTTGGCCTTCCTCTTTTCATTTTTCCTGGCAACTCTATCCTCAGCATTTTTTTCCTGCTTCCGATATTCTTTCCTATAAACTCATGCTGTGGCTGATCAACTTTATCCCACTATAGTTACTACAGCTCTGTGCATCATCATCTTGTTCTTGAAAATCAATACCAGTACACTTCTCCTCCACTCCTCAGGCACCCTCTCACTTTCCAACAATCTTTTTAGAAACACTACTGCCATCTCTCCTAAACACCTCTGTGCTTCCACCGGTATGTCATCTGCACCAACAGCCTTTCCATTCCTCATCCTCTTCGCCACTGCCCTTACTTCCATCTTGCTTATTTGCTACACTTCCTGGTTCACTATACTCTCATCATCTTTTCTCTCTCTTCTGTTCATTCATCACCTCATCCACAATTTAGACAAGCTTTCCAGATGTGTTAAAGAGAACATTATTGGCTTTGGTACATGACAGTTAGGGTTAGGGTCAACAAATGCATAAGCAATGGTAATCTCAGACTGTGTCAGATTATGTCCTTGTATCAGTCGTCCTTGGTGTGCCTGTTTCTGTGCCAGTATTGCTAATACCTTTTGCTGTTACAGCATCTGCCAGGTAAAAGCACAATAAATGCTCATTTTTAAAGACTTCAATGAGATTACACATGTGTGAGCTTCTAAAGTGATCTGTTCAGTGTTAGAAATGCCATGACGACTATTGGATGATTAAGTTAATGTTAGCCTAATCCCACTGACCACTTCCATTGACTTGATACATAGGCATCATAGACACCACCCATGAGCATTCCAAAAGATGGAGTGAGATGCTAATAAAAAGTGTTGTGCTCAGCACTGTGCTGCAATCCCACTCACCTAATTACGAGCGATGATGGACTATCTTGGAGATGTTACATGTCCCCACCCACTCCTCCCTGCACCTTAACCTGATGGCCAGACGGGGAGGAATCCATCTCTGCATGCCTTATACGGTAAAATGTCTGTTTTTTTCTCTACTGAGCCAAAGTGTCAAGAGTTGTTGTGGGTCCTTTTCTCCATTGCTTAGTGTCATCGATCAGGAGAAATCCCTTTGATGGAGCAATTACTGCACAGGAGTGAAAGACCTTATACACAGTGACTTATAAAAGAGCATCTGAAAAAATGTCATGCCACTTGCTAGAGTGTTTTTTGGGATGTTTTTCTAGAACTAACCATCCAGTAGAAATACAGTAACACCTTTATGGCTGAATGCAATCCAGACCTCACAGCAATGTTTCTTGTGAGGCTTTCCAATAAAATTAGAGAATGTTACACTGGCATTTTCTTTTCTCCACACCTTGCCAAAAGAACATTCTATGGGTAGGTAGAAATCTTTTACAATGCCAAAAAACTCAATAATGCTTTACTGTCGGGTAACACACCATCCACCTCTGCATAAGACTTTCACGACAACAGCGGTGACCTAGTGATTAAGGACTAGGCTCGAGTATCAGAAGGCCATGGGTTCAAATCCCTTGCCAGCAGATTACCCTGATGTACCCTTGAGCAAGGTACTCTCGCCATAACGGCTACTTGGGCACTGGATTAGGCTGATCACTACTGGATGGGTGCTGTGTTTAACAATAACAAATAGTCACTTTCACTTCATGACAACACATAATAACCTACTTAAATATGAACAAAGATGAGAAATGGCTTGCCATAGACATGAAAAAAAAAAAAACTTATAAAAGTGGAAAAAAAAAGCAAATTGACTACTATTGTCATTGCACAGTGAAATTGGACCTCTGCATTTAACCCATGCAAACACCGTGCAGCTATGAAAGCACCCGGGGAGCAGCGACAGGGACGGTACCTCAGGGCAACCTGCTGGTGAGGGGTTTGAACCCACAACCTATTCCAACGTAAGAAGGATTGCTAATGTTATCATTATCATCTCCTTTGGAGACCTTATCAGCATCTTCTCTTCAGACTTTCTTTTTTTTTTTAGGTGTGGGTGCCACTAGTACTTGGTTTTCCAACCGAATGTGTGTGATCAACACCTATACTCAGAGACACTTGCCATCTTTGCATGGAAATAAAGACCGCCCTTTCATGCATTCCCTGGCCTTAGGCAAAATCAGGAAATGCAGATAGGAAAGGAATTTTGTTTTCAATAATTCAGATGCATCCTTTTTAAGAAATGCTTCAAAATATCCATGGCTCCTGATTGAAGGAAATGAAGTGGTCGCATGTATTTTTGCTTGCATACTTCCATTTGTGACTGAGGGTCGCACACACTGAGGATAAAGAAGAGCCATTTTTATGTGAAATTGTGTGTCCTTGCCAAGGTTTTAGTCCACTAATTATTTTTCTTCCATCCTATTTTCTCTGATTGAAGAGGATGAGAAGAACAATTATCGACTAGAGAGGCTTCAAGAAACATTGTTAACAAGATTACACAGAATCAAATCCTTTGTGAGGAAATAATACATAATGGAGAGTCTTCTCGGCCCGTGAGGAATGGCTATTTCTCCTCAAGATGGCAAAACAGTGATTAAAGGAAAAAATTGAATATAATGTGCTTCTTGAATTATTTGTTATTTGGGTAATTGGAAATGTTTTATCAATGTTCTCTCCTTATTAAAATTAGTTTTTCATTCCTTAAGCTGTTTTCTCCTTTTGATATTTGACCAAGGGAAAAAAAAGAGAGAAAAATTTGACTAGCTTGGTGTCTGTCATCGTCTCACACCGGAATCAAGGCGCAAACACGTAGCTTCTACAAAGGTACGTTTTAATCAGAAACAAAAACAGTATCTCACGGAACAGACAGTCAGAAAAGATAAGGCTGGGTCGGGCTGGCAGGCTACAAGTACTTGGCTCTCCAGGTGCTGGTGATCAGTGGTGGCTAATGAGGGTGAGTGTGAAAGCCTGGTCAGTATTCCAGCTAGTGGGCCCTCACCCCTGGCCTGGGTACGGCGGTGGGTGTGACAGTGTCTTGATTTATAAATTAATTGTGTAACACTTTAATTTACATCTGTAATAGATTGAAATGGTTAAGAAAGTTTTTGCATGAAGTATAAATTCACACTTGTACCTGAGCTGAATGGAGAAATTCTGTAAAAAGTATGGAATCATGAAACTCAGTTACAACCGCATTTGATTCTATCTCATAATTATAATATGAATAGAAAAAAATTAATACTTTTCATTGTTATGCATAATGGCTTGTCATTTTTCCAGTAAATTGTTCATTTCCAATGAAACAAAGAAAAAAAAACATGAAATTTAGCCTTGAAGCTTTTAATAAATGTAAATCAAATGTAAATGTACAGGTAAATGAATAGTACCTTCTACATTATTAAATATATAAGTGGAAACAATACATATGTTTAAAAGGGATGCAGGAACCTTTTGGGTACTAAAATAGTAAAAAAAAAGAAAAAAAAGAAAGAGGAAATAAACAAAAAATGTGTAAAACAATATAAGCTGTTCCAAAATGTATTATCTAAGATTTTGCAAAATCTTAACATTAAAAAACAGATCTTAGTGATAAAAAAAATAATATAATTTAATTCCTCTCTTGCTCCAATCAGTGTAGACTGCAGCGAAGCAGAGAAACATCAGCAGACAGAAGTGAACTACTTAAAGCATGTAATTATTTCATGGTTTGATTGAGAGATACTGTTCATTCAAGTACTAGAGGTACCTACAGTTTGACTCCACTTGAAAACCATTCAATACCCAAAGTAGCACAAAGCAACAATAGCTAAAAGGAAAGTCTGCCAAATTTAGACACAGTTTAAAAAAAAAAAAGTTGTTTTTTTAAACATTTTTTTTACTTATCATATTTTTTTCCTTTTCTGCTGCCCTTTTTTGTGGCTTGTCTAGAGTGTTCTCCCCCAAGAACCCCCAGATAAGCTTCAGGATAAGGTCCTGCGACAGTGGTGAGGATAAGCATCTCAGATAATGGAGGATGTTTCTGTGTTTCCTGAATTTAGTTAAATGAAGTCAGCAATGAATAATGAAAAATGAAATGAAACAAAAAGCATTAACTCTTCTCTTCTAGGGATTAAAACATTACAAACAACTCAAGCCGTTCATCTTGCCCTTCAGAACCTGATCGAGAGAAATGAACCTATTGGTCATGATATCCTACACTATTCTGATGGTACTACTAACAATGAGGGGTTATTTGTACAGAAGCATGACATTAATATTCATATGGCATATGGTACCACAACCTGGGGGCAAAACTTAATGAACTGTGACAAAGACATTGAAAGTTTCCCATCCAGTATCTGTCTACTGTCAGCTCGTCCGATACTGCATAGGAAGCCATATGAATAATAATTTGCTCTTCCTGAAATGCCCCTAAAATAGGACAAAATAGGTTGTGCCACAAAATGGGACGGATTAAGTTACTTGCTATCTCCTAACTCATTTGATTGACTGGCTATTGGTTTTTAATTGAAACAAAATATGACAGTGATAACAGAGATACTAACCGGTCCTGCTTGACCTGCAACTGGTGATAATATGCCAATATTTCACTGGAATATTCGGCGTATCTTGAGCAATGTTCTTTTTGTGCAGGTGGTATTTTTATGGAAAGTCTATTAAAATAGGTTTTGCAAGCTATAAAAATCCAACTTAATCCAAAATCCACATTATTGTAGCACTACACTAAGGTTCAGGACCCCTGCGTGTTCTCTCTCTGGCCATTTTATCAGAAATACAGGCAATTTAAGTAGGTTTACAATTGTAGCCTATGATACTATTGACATTTGCTGCTGCTCATGAGCCCCCTCTTCACCCTTGATTAAAGGAAAGGGACCATTACAGCTCCACTGCTGACCCAATATTTTTCACGTTCTTAACAGCAGTGACAGTGACATGATTGTGATTGAGTACATTGTTTAAAAAACTGCAGCCATTTTATTAGGAACCTTTTCCTTGCACCACCTTAAACCACCTGTTGGTTGGATTAATTTGGAGAACCAAAAGAATTTACAATAAAGTGTGCAAAAAAAAAACAGTAACAGCACCAAACCTACTCATAGCAGCTGCAGGCTCCTTTGCCAATAACATGTTAGTATGACTGCTGTGCTGAAAATGGTCTTTTCAGATAGGACTTTGTTAAGCTCTGGGCCTAAGTCAAGACTTTTCTTTTGGAAGGTGTGGGGTGGTGGAATTGTGCAGCAAGAAATGTGCTTCTGTATGTAATTGTAACCTTACAAAATAAATTTGTATAGTTGGTTTTTCTGACAATTGCAATTGCAAAAGGAAATAGAGGAGCATTGAAATCATGTCTGTGAATTCATTAGATTTTTTGGGATACTTTAAATCACAGATGTTGTATCATAATGTGTTGCAATGCAGCGAGAAAGGACAAGATACATACAGCCTGTGTTACAGAAGCTACGCTCTGGTCCGGGTGGGCTACATTTATGAACTGTTTACTGTATCGACCACTCAGAAATATCCTGTGGCAAGAAATGCTACTGGAATATATTGCTCTTCTGATGCCCATAGTTCTTTTAAAATGGGCAGTAAATATCAACATTTCAAAATATACAGAGCACTATTTTTATTAGTAATGTCTGTTTAAGAATGCATCACTTAATGCAAAAAATGAAATGAAGCGAGAATGTGAGATGTGAGAAAGTAGCTTTGATTGATTGTTTCGCTTGATAGGACAAAGACACTTCATAGGACAAGGAGGACTTCTTAGCTACAGCAAATCGGCAAAAAAACAATTATCTTAAAAAAACAAACACAATAAAAAAAGAATATTATGTTAAATAATATAGGTATGTTGGATTTTTGTGATTGTCACTACCAAAGTAATCAACGGTGAAATAAATGACTGGAATCACTGGTTGGAAGGAAGGAATGTGGTGTAAGCTACTCTAGTAAACTACTGGTTAACATTTTAAATAAACAACAAAATAAAGGTACAATATCCATCTTACAATGTAACTTAGTATTTACTCTGCTTAAATGATGCCAATTATCAATTTTTCTTTTCAATTTAATATATTACATATTATAAATATATTTCTAAAATGGGAAAAATCTACAGATGCCCTCAGAACCTTTACTTCTTGCATCACAAGTGCATTCATTTCTTACTTTCTTCCTGTGCACAATCATGATTTTTTATAATACAGTCCAGCTGATCCCTCATGATAACCCTCATTATTAAGATTTTATTTAGTGCTATAAAACTACTGTGCAGTTATGGTCTTAATTGCAGTTGTATCCCTGCATCCAGGACCAAAATGCCCTACACAGTGTGTTGAAAGTGAAAGTGACAACCCTTGTCATTGCAAGGTCACAGCACAGCACACAGTGAACCACAACGAAATTGGACCTCTGCATTTAACCCATGCACACAAACACCGTGCAGCGGTGGGCAGCTATTGAAAGCTGCCCGGGGAGCAATGATGGGGACAGTACCTTGCTCAAAGGTACCTGAAGGCAACCTGCTGGTGAGGGAATAAAACCCACAATCTTCCGATGCCAGGCCAACTCTCCAACTACTAGGCCACCGGTGCCCCAGTATGAGTATGGGAGAATGCTGCACCAGATCATCTCTATCATCTCTGCAGGACTCGGCATCTAGTAGATACAGGACCAGAATAATTAGGATCATTGGAGACTTAACTCAGCCCTGTTACTGTCTGTTTGACCTTTTGAAACCAGGGCAAACACATCAACAATATAAAATTTACTGAGATCTGTTTTTCTCTCTCTCTTCAGGACTGTAGCCAAAATAGGAGGAGCCTACTCTCCTGACTTTTATTTAAACATACACAGCCTTAGGAAAGACTTGGATCAAAAGGGTAACTGGGTTAAAATCAGTCAAGTAAACCATTTCTCCTCGAATCTCGAATACTCAACTAGACATCCAATAATTATTACTTATGTATGACTTATTAGTTGAGATCCTGAACCTTTTAGCCTACTTTTCTGCTAACAGAGTGCACATTTCAGCCTGAGTTTGTCTGCCTAATTTAGAATACCCCTGCCACTCCACAATCAAATTTAGGATTGAGGTGTGGTGGCCCTCTTACTAAGTCAAAATGTCCCGGTGTTCAGTGAAGTGAATGAAGTGGACATGAGCGCAAAAAACTCTGAAATAGGTTTTCATTGAAACCTAACTTTGAGACTGGTATGAAATGGGACACCAAGATGCTGCGGATTATGTGTAAAGTGCTGGTTGGATTAACTTGACAAAGAACAAAGACTTCACAGTGACCCTCATCACACCTCAGTTTCAACACAAACTACCCATCATGAATGAAGGCATGATGGTTGGGACCTAGAAGGGGAGAGAGGGATGCTGTTTTCTCTCAATGATGTGAGATCACTGGAGCGCAGAGAAGGTAATCTCTGGAGAGTGGCCCCACAGTTCTCACTGCGCTCAGATTACTTTATTTCCCAGATTGAAAATGAAGCCCTCCTCAATCCCGCGCCTCCTGATTCAGCAGCCGAGGAAATCTGCGAGTGACGAATGACAAGTCATGCGAGCCTGTCATGCTTCATCGCTTTTCCCTTATCCGGCCACTGAAAAACGAATAACCAAGTAACACTGCTTCACTACATCAGCCGAGGCATGTTTTCCCCTATATGAGATTGATTATACAATGAGGTTTTAAGCAATTACTTAAGACGTCAGCACAGGGAAGCACAACTGCTCTAATGCCTCACCTAGTGAACACTTCACTGTGTTCATTCATTTTATTAATTATCAGGGTGGTGACAAATTGCATTGGAAGGTTCACATAAGGAGTTCCTTACTTGCCTGAAGTCCTTGTTTTCCACCCTTGAATCACCAAGGAACCTCCAAGCCATCTATTCCTCTCTATCATCATTAGTTTATAGTAGTTACTCAATAAAACACCCACTATATCATTAGAATACCTTTTAGATTACAGTTACTACGATTTATCAAATAAAAAAAAAGTAAAGTTAAATAAAATTAAGATAAGTTAGGACTGGCTTTTTCTTTAAGTGACAACCCTTGTCATTGCGAAGTCACAGCACAGCACACCACAACGAAATTGGACCTCTGCATTTAACCCATGCACTCAAACACCATGCAGCAGGGGGCAGCTATTGAAAGCACCCAGGGAGCAGTGATGGGGACGGTACCTTGCTCAAGGGTACCTCAGAGCAACCTACTGGTGAGGGAACCAAACCCACAATCTTCCAATGCAGAGGCAAACTCCCTAACCACTATGCCACCGCCGCCCATTGCTCTATACAGAAGTCAATTAAATGTATATGTGATTCATTACATGCGTAAGCAATGATTATATTTGAAAAAGTTTGGCAAAAGGACAGTAATAGCTGTAGACATAGACTAAAGGGTTTCTTGTTAGCAATATTATGCAAGGTTGTAATTTGAAAAATGATAAGCCATCTGTTGATCTGCACAGTTTGTACCAGGAATGGCTATGTCATATCAGTTCTGTGTCCCGTGGGTCACATGACAGCTCACATGGCACCATACCTCACACAAAGGCCCTTAATCTTATTTCTTGCTCCTTCTCTATCCCACACAGTGCACATGTCAAAATATTGCGAGTTAAACAGAATGCTGTATCTGATATTCATTAATTCGCAGCATGGCCCCTGGACGTAACTACTAATTACTGCCAAAGAGCAGCAGGAGAGTGACGTAAACATTAAAACATTGCCGTACACCTCAAAATATGGTAATTGATGCAGTGTTTTATTATCGATATCATCCGCACTAATTTTGGATTAATCTATTAAGATACATTCAGCCATTTGCTCACATATCATGCATCCTTAATTTTCTAATTTGAAAGCTAATTACTGAGATTCCTGCTGATAGTGACGGCCGACACGTCAGTCAGCTTCACTTTCATATGTACGCTGCTTGACAGACTTTTACATTTCATGCACAGGTTGTTTATGACAGTGTCATCCATCTTTATCTCCTTCTAATGAAAACTCATCAACTCTTATTTAAACATGGGAGTCTGGAAAAGGAAAATGTACAGCAAATCGGAATATTAACTCATGCAGTTATGGACTCTTTTTCCATTCGTGGGGATTAACTGCATTTCAAGTATTGTATAAAATACTTCAAATAAAATATTGTTCAGATTATTTCATGTCTAGTAAAAGACACTGAAATACACTTTCTCAGTCATATCAGGCCTAACTTCTCAAAATAAATCTTTTAATAATAAAGTATTGTAACTTTATGACATGATATGACATGTATCCCATAGAAGTACCACTTTGGCATCCCTAAAGATCCTTTCAATAACTTGTTCTTTAAAAAGGTCTGAACCAAGGGAGGGACTGGATCCTGCCATTTTAGTTATATCCCTCAACATTTTCATATTTTTTGATACTCTTGAAAAAAACATCCATATTCAGTTCCTGTTATCTGAGTACATCCAAGGCCTGTTCAAAATATGTTCCTGGAGCTATGCATGAGCTCAGCACCTGTTGTTGGTGTTGGTAGTTTACATGATTACTTTAACAAATGGATTATGCCAAAATGAAAATAATGTTAAACATATCCTGCCTTGTGTTTCTGTTTCTTCAGGCTTGAGGTGGGTCCGCTTACTCACTGCTTACCAAAGTTTCTACATAAAGAGCAACATGGTTGAAAAAGAGTGGCCAGCTAAGAACAGCTGGCTTGACAAGTCTGTGTTTCCTCACACAGTGCCAACTGTCCAGCCACCAAACAAATCCAGAGTGGACACTTCGATAAATAGCAAAAGGCACGGCCTCTCGAAACAGAAGATAAAAATGTCTGAGAACAAGTAAGTACCACTTCAAGAATATCAACTCCACCTCCAGCCCACAGGATAATGTGTTCCATTAAGATGCTTTTACTGAACATTGTTATCAGCATATGAAAGATTACTTGTAGCTCCTAAATGTATATCTTCAGAAAAAATGGCACATTTCGCACAAAAAAGACCAATACTATGTAAGAACGCTATGAGTTTTCAGGTTTCTTTTTGCCAGTGTTAAGTATTAAGGGTATTTATTTTTCTGACTTTTTACTTTTACTCCCCAAATTTTAACACAAATATATGTATTTTTCTATTTTCAGAACAGTAAACTAATATTAATGTCAGTCAGTCATTTTCTGCCGCTTGTCCCAAACGGGGTCGCAGGAGTCCATCCCAGCTTACACAGGGCGAGGACGGGGGACACACCCCGGACCGGTCGCCAGCCCATCGCAGGGAGGAGCGAGACGGGGACAGCACCTTGCTCAAGGGTACCTCAGGGCAACCTATTGGAAAGGGATTCAAACCCCCGATCCTCCGACCAACGTCCAACCACTAGGCCACCGCTCCCCCTAATATTAATGTGATTAATGGAAATGCATTTTGCATCATTTTCTATGTAAACTCCAATTTCAGCCCAAATAAATCTACAAAGAAAACAGAAAAGACTATCACTTGGTGTAGATCACACATGACATAACAAGACGTAAATATCATTAAAGACATAGAAACAAGTACGTCAGTTCATGTTTACTAGAGACGTAAATGAATGTGAACCAGTCAATTTAACGTTCATTGTTGTCAGTTTAAGTCATTTATTACAGTTTACGTCAAAATAGTAAAGGAGTCTTTAAATTACATTATTTCAGCATGAGGTTTCAGACGGGTACCAGCTTGACTAAAAGGGGAAGGTTTACAGGACAGTAGTGAGACAAGCTATGTTGCATGGGTTGGAGACGGTGGCACTGATGAAAAGACAGGAGGCGGAGCTGGAGGTGTCAGAGTTAAAGATGCTGAGATTTTCGTTGGGTGTGACGAGGATGGACAGGATTAGAAATGAGTACATTGGACGGACAGCTCAGGTTAGACATTTTGGAGACAAAGTTAGAGAGGCAAGGTTTGGTTTGCGTTGGTTTGGACATGTGCAGAGGAGAGACGAGGATTATATTGGGAGGAGGATGTTGAAGATGGAGCTACCAGGAAAGAGGAGAAGAGGAAGACCAAAGAGGAGGTTTATGGATGTGGTGAGAGAGGACATGCAGGTGGTCGGTTTGAAGCAGGAAGACGCAGAGGACCGGATTTCTTATGCATTGACAAGAAAAAATGAATCAGTATTTCTTTTACGTCCACTTTAACTAGAGTAATTTTCACAAATACCTTTACTTAGGTAACAAATGTGTGTACCTTTGCCAGCAAATGATAGAAAGCTGAATATGCTAGACACACTTGCCTTTAAGAAGCTAAAACACAGGGCTTTTGAATAGGGTGAAGAGCAATGCTGTAAAAGTATTGTAGTTACATAATGTTTTATATTATTATTGGCGGTCAATGTGGCATTCTTACCCGTTTGTTGCGTTATTTTCTACACTGAATATGAGTGCACTAAAATGAATGACACTTTTCATTATTATGCAGTTTGTAAAGAGCTAAAAGTAACTAAAAGGCTCACATCCAGTGTTATTCAAGCCCCCATAGTTCACTTGTGATATTTGTGGGCTTTTATGTGCCAGAAACAGTTATGATTTGCATTGAACACTTTATGCCTTTCAGTTAAGGCATTTTTTTTTTACTGTACCCTTAAGCTTATGTATATACAATGTACAGGGAGGACGATGTAACACGTGTGTCGCCTTTGTTAGGCCCTGTATACGTGCAGCAAACAAAAGAAAACGCGATATGGACGGAGAATAGGGAGATATCATTATATATATAAACCTGACTATTGTTTTGAAATGTCAAATTCCATTAAACTATTGCAATTAAAACAAATAAAATCAGTTTTCATTGCTATGGGAAACTGCTGAAGTAATTAAAGTTGGCATACAGTATCATCAGGGCATAGAGCATTCTGAACAAATTATCCAGAGCCAACTGAGTCCTACTTGTGGTCACTGTCCCTAAGCAGAGTGAGGAATTTCAATCAGGAGTTCACAGAATGCTTCAGGACAAGCAATCAATTACAGCAGGAGTGAAGGGACCAGACGGTGAAAGAAAAGATTACAGCCCAAAGAAACAGGTGATAGAGGGCAGCTCTGTCAAAAGGGCAAACTATCTGTTTCTGGCCCAACTCCCTGGGCTGCCATTTTTTTGGTCCCAGAACATGCTTGAAGATTTAATTTCAAAGCTCTTTAATAGAGCTATTTGATTTGGAGGCTGGCCAAATTGCCACACCTATCCACAAATGGAATTTGAGATTGGAGCGTTTCAAGGCAGAAAGAAAGCCAATAGTAACCGTTTTGAACTTAAGGTTAATCTAGGGAAATGAGTTGACAGGTTTAATGAATGTAGCATATATATAAACTGCACATACCTCCTGATCTTATTACCCTTCATATAGGTAACATTTGGAACATAATGGAAGTTTGTTCATAGTACTGAATTAAAAATAGGTCAGAGAAGGGAAGCTATTCCTGTAGGGCACTGAAAGTTCCCTGAAATGTCACAGGCAGTTCATGTAGGAAATTGGATCTATTTTATTGTATGAAGAATAGCAGGAGATCTAAGAGCAACTTTTGAATTAAAGGGAAAAGGTAAACTGTAGGCAAATGGAGATTTACTGGCAACCACAGTAATCTTTCATTTACGAAAATACAGCTAAAGCGTATTCCTGACTTACCATAACCGCAACTCAAGAATAATTCCATTACTACTATAATATTTAAAATACAAGTTTACAACATATCATGGTAATATGTATTTTGTCTTATATTTTCACCATATTCAAGCTGTTTCTACATTCATAATAATCTTGATATCATATCTTAAGCTTTTGTTGGAGGGAACATGGTTAGATCAGCTCTATCCTAACATCTACATGAGATTTACTATAACCTGCGTACTTGAGAATTATTCCATCCCTCCAGGCAACACCACCATGGAGTGGAAAACAGATGAGGACTTCATCGTTGAGTGGTTCTGGGCAGTGATTCTGGTCACTGTTTGGCCGAGAATTTCACCCTTGTACAGCAATGCTATGGCTTCTGCTATCGACTCTGCTTCCCGGCTCTCCAGTCTTCCTTCTCCATAACAAATGTATTTCTCCAGAGACCATAACCTCATGAAATTTAAGCTCGGTTCTGAAATAGATTTATTTCTCTACATGCTGCCGGACATTGGAAAAATACTGAACAATACACCCCATATTTGGGCTTCGAATGAAAGAATCCAAGACTCTGCAAATTGTAGCTATTATTTGCTATAATAAAGCACAGCTCCTCAATGACCCCTCAATCAGTCCACAGCAGCTTACTTGAAAAATGCACATTAAATGTCCGAAACAACCCAAAAACACTCTCCTATTAACTATCTTTTAGCTCCTCCCATTACACACACAACATGGCTAACAAAATAGGACCAAATACATAAGCTGAAAGGTCATGATGTCCTTTGTCAATCACTAGCCAGGCTTGTGTAAAGCCAACCAATATTAGGCTGTGGAGCATTGGGATTGAGATGGAGCCTCAACCAATACCCTCAAGATGCGCTAGAATGCAAAATAAATACTTCAGTATCAGTTTACCAAACAGTAATGCTTGTGTGGATGCAATTAAATACTCACAGTAATGTTACAATATCTACTGTTAAGCAGGTAAGTCGAGCCGACTTAGTGGTTATGGGCTAGGCCACTTAATCGGAAGGCCATGAACCGAAGTCCCAGAGCAATAGGTTACCCTGAGGGACCATCGATTTAAAAATGTCCCACAAAAGTCCTGTACTGAATGCTGCTCGATTTGTTTGGATTAGCTTTGTCCAGATAAATCGAGCAAAAACTTTATCCACATATGTAATACAATATGCTGTTTAGAATAGGTGTTATGTATTACCTTTTGATGGCTTTTTTGTGCAGAAACCTGTTTAAAGAATGAAGATTCCAGAAAGTACATTTCAATTTTAGCATTCAACATTGGCCATGTTTTCCTGGATGGCATCCATTGTAATATGACAGATCTTCACCAACTGGGCCAGAGCTTTTGGGCAACACAAGCAACATATGCCAAGATCATGAGCTACTTATTTCTCGTGTAAAAACCACTCCCATATGACCCAACCAGTACCAGCTTGCCAGGGCTGGTATTATGTACTAGTACTATGTAGCACTATGTGCCAGGGCAGATACTGGAGCTTTGAAACGCCTTCCTTTATTCCTGAATCAAGAAGTGGTCACTGGCCATTTCAGGTCCTAGCTGAATCTGATTACACTCCTTCACTGTTTCAAGGTTTTCCATAGGACCACTGCTGTAACTATTTAGAAAGTGGAGTTAGGATAGTTCCATCATTGTTCTGCTTAGAGTATTTAGTAAGCTGAAGAACCTGGGACTGAACTCCCAGCTTTGCAGGTGGTTGCTGAACGTCCTCACTGGCAGACCCCAAGTAATGAGTGGGCAGCATTGTGTCTAACACCATCACCCTCAGCACTGGAGCTCCTCAATAGTGGGTACTGAGTCCCATGCTTTACTCACTCTACATCCATGACTGCATGGCCTCCAGCAGCTCTAATTCCATTGTGAAGTTTGCTGACAACACAGTGGTGATCAGCCTGACGATGAGTCAGCCTACTTGGAGGAGGTGGAGAATCTGGCAAGATGGTGTCAGATTAATCTCCTCCAACTAAACGCTGGCAAAAATTAAAGAGCTGATTGTGGACTACAGCAGGAAGCAACAACGCTCCTACTCACCCCTCCACATCAACAGCTCTCCAGTGGAGATGATGAGCAACATCAGATATCTTAAGGTTCAGCTCTCTGAGGATCTCACCTGGTACTCATACGTGAGCTCTCATATCTCCAAAGAGGCAGCGGCTCTAGCACCTGAGCCAGCTGAGATAATTTAGGATGTCTCCTGTCAACTCAGCTGCCGTCGAAAGTGTCCTGACCATGAACGTTACTTAAATAGTTTGGGAACTGCTCTCTCCAGGACCGCAAAGCACTGCAGAGAGTGATCAGGGATCACTTACACCAAGGTCCTTTGCAGCAAACACTGCAGGTCCAGCGCCGTCAGAATCATTATGGACTCCTCACACAGAGCGAGAGTTTGTTCAGCCTGCTTAACTCAGGCAAACGCTTCCGCAGCCTTATCACCAAGACAGAGAGAATACCAGCCATAAGGCTATTCAGCCTAAATTTAGGACAATTTGGTCAAACACAACCTGTCATATTAGTAGTTGCACATAAATAGTTACATATTTGCACACTCACACATCACCACTTTACACTTTCTGTGACATTAATTGTTGTATATGTGCATTTTTTTATACTCTATACAGTATATATACAAACCTATTCTGTTGTATTACATTTTTTTCTAGATTTAAAATCTTTCATTTAAATTTTAATTAAAATAAAAAAAAAATATCCTTATTATTCCATTTCCAGCATTTCCATCTCATTGCCTTGCACAGTATAAAGAGTGATTCAGGGATACATTTCACCACCAGATACCTATGGTGACAATTTCTCCAGTGTATGCACAAAATTTAACACCCACAACATGTGCCTCACTACAGTAGCTAAAAATACACTTCAGCTATTAATCTATTTCAGAGCATCAACTTTGTAGAGACATAGAAATAGCAAGTAAACAAGCAGTACATTTCCACTTGTTTAATCACTGGAGCCAATTTTTTTTAGGCATTTTTTTTTTTTGCTCTGGGGCACTTAAGATCCTGGTTACACCACTGGTCAAAAGACCCAGCAGTGAAGTGCTGCTCTTTAATGCTAAATTAATGCCATAAATTTTCACAACACTTTCACTGTTTTTCTTTCCAGGGACTTCTAGGATTTATGGTATATTTAGAGTCTGGTTCCCAGCTGATTTGAGCAAACTGATCCACTCACTATGGTGGCTTAGTGTGGTGCTCATAACGCCACATATGTCTCCTCTCCCTTGTAACGTGTATGTTTTCTGGAACAGAACTCGCTTTTTTGATTGACAGCCAACAGGTCCTTGTAGGCCTGCATACAAGCAGGAAATGAGAAGACAGCTGTCATGCTGTTCTGTGGCCAAGCTGTTTTCAGGGCTATATCTGCCACATTTTAAACATACAATCATCTTAGCCATGAAAAGTAGATATTTTGTAGCTAATTAATGTGCACCACTCACATTTCTCTCCTTGCTTGTCTTCATGCTGTGGCATTATGTTTTTAGTTGTAAATTCAATACATGCACACCTTACCTTGCTCTATAACGTTGCCATTGCAGTTATTGTTATCATATTAAGCTTTATCATATTCATCTTTATTTCATATGAAAATGTAGGCCATTAAGTCATCACCTGGTAACACTTTGAAGTGTTGAAGGCCATTTGGCTACATGAGCCTAAATCCTATTTATGACAACTGACATGGATTACATTTGCAGTGGGGAAAATAAGTATTGAACAGTAAATGCATTTCTAATGAGGCTATTGACATGAAATTTGCACCAGATGTCGGCGCCAACTCAAGTAATCAAAAAATTCATCAAAGCAAATAAATCCATAAATTAAGTTCTGCCTAAAGTGGAATGATGGAACAAATATTGAACATGTTTACTGAAAGTTATTTAATACTTAGCAGAAAAGCCTTTGTTGGTAAATGACAGCTTTAAGATATCTCCTATATGGAGAAACTAATTGCCTGCATTGCTCAGGTGTGATTTTGGCCCATCCTTCAATTCTTGCAGGTTTTGGGAGACTCTTCTATGAACTTCGATCTTCAGTTCTTTCTATAGATTTTCAATTGGATTCAAGTCAGGTGATTGACTGGGCCATTTTAGCAGATTTATTTTCTTTCTCTGAAACCAATCGAGAGTTTCCTTAGCTTTGTGTTTGAGATCATTCCCTTGCTGAAATGTCCTCCCTCGTTTCATCTTCAGCATCCTGGTAGCTGACAGCAGATTCTTATCAAGAATGTCATGGTACATTTCTCCAGCCATGCTTCCTTCAATTATATAAAGTCTGCCAGTACCATATGCTGGAAAAAGCCCCACCCCATGATGTTCCCACTGCCAAACTTCACTGTTGGTATGGTGTTTTTGGGGTGATGTGCATTTTTTTTATTTCTCCTCCAAACAAAGAACTTAACTTCTACTTTAAACGAGTTTCATGCTTTTTCTTGAGCAGGAGATGCATTTTGCATGTTGAGCATGTATAGAGGCCATGTTGGTAGAATGCATTTCTTATTGTTTTCTTGGAAACAACTGTACATGCTAATTCCAGGTCTTTCTGAAGCTCTCCATGAATGGTCCTTGGCTCTTGGACAATTCTTCTGATTATTCTTTAGACTCCTTCAAGGAGCATCTGGTCATGGCTGGTCGATGGTGAAATCCTCTTCTGGATTATGGCTCTGTTGGTGCTCACTTAGAGCATTGTTTGCAACCAACACCATCATTGTGTTTTGAGAATCTTTGCTTTTACCCATCATGAAATGCTTCTTGTGTGATACCTTGGTAATGAGAAATCTTTTTAGAGGCCATCAATTAGGACTAAACAAGCTAATTTTTATTTGCAATTATAGGAGCCAGTATTCTTTCTAAATATAGACTTCAGCTTGTTACTTTGCATGTCTTTTTTCTCCATGTGTTCAATACTTCCCTGTATCATTTCACTTTACTATACGTAATTTATGGAAATGCTTAGATTTCTTTGTATGTGTGGATTACTTGGGTTGCTATCGACATCTGCTATAAATTTCTTGTCAAGAGCCCTATTAGATATGTTGACGTGTTTGATACTAATTTTACTTGCTGGAGGTACATACAGGGGTTTATAAGGAAAAATAGCACTCAAAGCAAAATCTTTTAGGATTTAATACAGCAGTTCCATAAATAACAAATAATACTGCAGGTTCATAAATATTTGGAAGGATACAACTTTTTTTTTTCTAACTCATTACCACATTTTAAATGAAATAACTCAGATGCAGTTGAAGGGCAAACTTGATGCTTTAATTCAGTGGGCTGAATAAAAAGATTGCATAAAATGTGAGGAACTAAAGCATTTTTTTAACACAATCCCTTCATTTCAGGGGCTCAGAAGTAACTGGACAAATTAAATTACTGAAAATAAAATGTTCATTTCTAATACTTGGTTGAAAACCCTTTGCTGGAAATGACAGCCTGAAGTCTGGAACTCATGAACATCACCAGATGCTGGTTTCCTCCTTTTTAATGTTCTTCCAGGCCTTTACTGCAGAGGCTTTCAGTTGCTGTTTGTTTGTGGGCCTTTCTGTCCAAAGTTTAGTCTTCAACAAGTGAAATGCTCAATTGGGTTCAGATCAGGTGACTGACCTGGCCATTCAAGAATGTTCCACTTCTTTGCTTTAATAAACTCCTGGGTTGCTTTTACAGATGATGTGGTATAATTTGGATCATGAGCTGTTCCATACTTTTTTCTTGCCATCATTCTGGTAGAAGTCTTGAAGTCTTGGTTTCATCTGTTCAAAGAATGTTTTTCCAGAGCTGTGCTGGCTTTTTTAGATGTTTTTTTTTTTTAGCAAACTCCAATCTAGCCGTTCTGTTCTTGAGGCTTATGAGCGGCTTGCACCTTGCAGTGCACCCTCTGTATTTACTTTCATGCAGTCTTCTCTTAATGGTAGACTTGGATATTGATACGCCGACCTTCTGCAGAGTGTTGTTCACTTGGTTGGCTGTTGTGAAGGGGCTTCTCTTCACCATGGAAATGATTCTGCAATCATCCACCACTGTTGTTTTCCGTGGATGTCCAGGTCTTTTTGTGTGGCTGAGGGGCTTTCTTTCTTTCTCAGGATGTACCAAACTGTAGATTTTGCCACTCCTAATATTGTAGCAATTTCTCGGATGGATTTTTTTCTTTTTTTCACAGCTTAAGGACAGCTTGTTTCACCTGCGTGGAGAGCTCCTTTGAATGCATGTTCCCTGTTTACAGCAAAATCTTCCACAAGCACCACACCTCAAATCTCCAGGCCTTCAATCTGCTTTATCTGCTTAATTGATAACCACACCTGCACATGAAATAGCCTTTGAGTCAATTGTCCAATTACTTTTGGTCCCTTTATAAAGAGGGTGGCACATGTTAAGGAGCTGGAACTCCTAAACCCTTCATCCAATCTGAATACCCTCAAATGAAAGCTATGAGTCTGCACATTATGCCCATGTCCATTATATAACTATAATTGGAACATAATTAGAATATAATTGGGGCAGCAGTGGTCTAGTGGTTAGGGAGTTGGCCACAGGCTCGTAAGATTGTGGGCTCAAACCCCTTACCAGTAGATTGCTCTGAGGTACCCTTGAGCAAGGTACCGTCCCTGTCGCTGCTCCCTGGGCCCTTTCATAGCTGCTGCATGGTGTTTGAATGTGCAAGAGAGGTCCAATTTTGTTGTGGTGTGCTGTGCTGTGACCTAGCAATGACAAGAATAATCACAATAAAAAAAAAAAATGTAAAATATGTTTCAGTAAACAGATACAGGGGGCAGTGGTGGCCTAGTGGTTAGGGCGTTGGCCAGAGGATCGGGGGTTCGAACCCCTTCCCAATAGGTTGCCCTGAGGTACCCTTGAGCAAGGTGCCGTCCCCGTCCCGCTCCTCCCTGCGATGGGCTGGCGACCTGTCCAGGGTGCGTCCCCCGTCCTCGCCCTGTGTGCGCTGGGTTGGACACCAGCACTCCCCCGCGACCCCGTTTGGGACAAGCGGCAGATAATGGATGGATGGATGAATGGATGGATAAACAGATACAAAAACTAAACTTGTGTCAGTGTCCAAATATGTATGTACTGACCAGACTGTATTTTACCATTATTAATACTGCATATAAAAACCCAGAATGCATGTGTAGGTTTGCTGTATATTTTGGACAACAGAAATATTGTCCATATTTATGCCCCTGGTTCTATCATGATCAGTGAATGAGTGGTAGAATTCAGCTTGTGTCAGTCTATAAACAGCAGCAATGTAAGCACCATAAAAGACAAGATGTTTTATTTTATCTGAAAATGGTTTGTAACAAGCTTCTACAAGCATTCTGAATGTGACAACAGACTTTACCAAATCAGCATCTCATTCTTGGATTTGTTTTTATCTGGTTAAAATTCAAGAACTCTGTTTTATTTCCAAGACAGAATGCATTTGTGGGATCTCTTGAGTGCAGGGGTGTCAAGCCATCATCTTCAAAACTCTCTTTATGGATTGGGTCCATGACATATTTTTTTTCATACTGAAAATTTTAATTGCACCAAGATTAAACTGAATCTTTGGCTTGCTAACCAGCCCTCAAGGTAAGTACAAAACATGGTGTAGCCCCTTTCGAATAAGCTCTGAACCAACTGGGTCAAAAAGCATGGTCTTTAACAGTTTCTGCTGACCACCTGACAGACAGAGGGGTATCCTACAGGTATTGATTTTCTCTTCGGCAGCCTGATGGACATCTGATCTTAGCTGGATGAGGTCAGTGTGGGGGTCACAGCTGGATGAGTCATCCAGGAGCTGAACGTCAACACAAAAATTTGGGGTCAAACTCAACGAGACTGACATGGAAGTGTTCGTGTTAAGCCTATTGCTGCACTGCATGACTTCTCACATCACACCCACAACTTCTTTCAGGATTCCTCTCGTTCCATCCCAGTGGATTAAGCACTAGGTGATAGCACCCTGACAAGGGATCATATTTTACAAGGTTGGACACTTTGAGGGGAAGTTTCCTCCTGATCTTGAATTTAAAACTGAAACTGATGTAGCAGCAAGACTAGACTAACAGAAATAAAATATATATTAGTTCATTGAAGTCAACCCTTAATGCAGAGAAATAAATCATTGATTATTGCCCTTCTCATATCTTTCTGCTATATTTTTTCTAAAGATTTTTTCCCCCCCAAATATCTGCATAAATACATGGCGATGATGAACTTAACGTCATTCAGATTGGCTTGATGTGCAGTATCCTAGATAAACATATAAAGTCTAGAGTTTTATTTAGAATTTAAATCTAGAGTAGAGTTTTCCACTTTGTGGGTGATAGTATACAGACATCTGAAGCATTTACTTTCTCCAAAAGTTAGAAATATGTTAGAAATATGTTGTCTGATGATATATAGCAAAAAAGTTAAGCTGCAGGCATAAACCTCTGAAGAAGTGTGGCTTCATGATCAGTGCTTGATAATGAGCTGTTATAATCTAGATCTGTGCCCATAAAATGCAACCAGAGAAAGAATTTCCAGTTGAACATCCTCTCATTTATTTGGTTTACACCTCATATTCTCTGTAATTAGATCAATTTGCCCTCCCTATCATCATCGCCTGAGCATATTAATGGAAAGATAGCAACCTAACAGGCTCCAGTAATAAAATACAGACTTGGAGTTCAAGCTCTAACAAAAGGAACAACTTCAAAAGTGAAAGATTCAAAGTCAAGAATGGGTAATACTATAGTAGTTAAAAATAATACATCTAGATCTAGATCTGTGCATTGAACAGATATATAATGACACATGCGTTAGGATTTAAGGACTGCTAATGAAGACTGAAATCTGAAAGCAATGAGAAAAGAACATCAAGGAAGGCTTAAGAAGAAATAAAATAAAATGTACTTTCATATATTTATTCTTTAGATAATAGGATAGGGTTGTGTCATATTCACAACAGGGATGAAGGCGCAGATGCGTGGCTAACTTCAGGGTACTTTATTCTGACAAACCAAGATAGTCTCAGACACAGAAGGACAAACACAATGGTGAACAGACAAGGCAGGGTTGGGCTGGCAGGTGATCAGGGCTGATGAGTGAAGGTGTGTGGGAAGCTCTGGCTCAGTATTGCAGGGATCGGGACCTAGGCCCTCCCTGGATACAGCGGTAGGCGTGACTGGAAGGTTTCCATAGTGATAGTAAATGCTCCACACACTCACACATATATTTATATGTACTGATAAGTAGATGGGGCAGCGGTGGCCTAGTGGTTAGGTTGTCGGCCACATGATCGGCGGATCGGGGGTTCGAACCCCTTCCCAATGGGTTGCCCTGAGGTACCCTTGAGCAAGGTGCTGTCCCCGTCCCGCTCCTCCCTGCGATGGGCTGGTGACCTGTCCAGGGTGCGTCCCCCGTCCTCGCCCTGTGTGCGCTGGGTTGGACACCAGCACTCCCCCGCGACCCCGTTTGGGACAAGAGGCAGATAATGGATGGATGGATGATAAGTAGATATATGCTGACTATGCTTTTAAAACATTCAGTTCTATTTAAAAAGTTAACATATTTAATGATCAGGGGTTCGAACCCCTTCCCAATAGGTTGCCCTGAGGTACCCTTGAGCAAGGTGCCGTCCCCGTCTCGCTCCTCCCTGCAATAGGCTGGCGACCTGTCCAGGGTGTGTCCCCCGTCCTTCGCCCTGTGTGAGCTGGGATGGACTCTAGCACTCCCCCACGACCCTGCTTGGGACACGCAGCAAAAAATGACATGACATATTGTTTAATAACATGCTGAATAATAATAATAATTTAATTTTTTGTCATTTCCTTGTTTCCTTGTTTGTTTTCAAACTTAGACCTCACTCGAGTTCACTTTCTAAGCAATCCTTGGCAAACTGGCTTTGTTTTCCACTTGGATATGCAGTGTGGATACTGGCAGCATTCATTTGTGAAAGTTTGCCTTTACCATTTCAGACGACTTAAGCTTTTAAATATGCTCAAAATCTGGAGCAGCTTTAGCAGCAGCTACATTTTCTCACCTTATTTGACCAGTGGTGGACCCATTCAATCGTTACTTAAATAATAGCCTGTAATATTAAGAATTTGTCTAGGAAGCCAGAGTCTGAGCTCAA
The DNA here is from genome assembly GCA_017165825.1 of Hepsetus odoe. Taxonomy (NCBI): domain Eukaryota; kingdom Metazoa; phylum Chordata; class Actinopteri; order Characiformes; family Hepsetidae; genus Hepsetus; species Hepsetus odoe. The sequence continues at coordinate 3,399,469 of CM029393.1, read as the reverse complement.
ACATTATCCTTCGTGTCTGCTATTAGCAACTCCATGCTTTTAAGTATGGCTGTGCAATTTTCTTTCCTTTTAATGTTTTCCCCAAGGCATTTTTAAGGTCTGCAGGAATGGAACTGCAGTGCCTTGTAATGTTTAATAATAATTGCTTTGTTTTGTCTTCAGATCTTCCTTTTTTAGGTGAGCAGTATCAGAACAAATGAAATGGGATAAAATTAAGGTATAATAAAATCTCTTATTTCATCCCGGTCTCTCTTTCCATCCAGCAACTTCTAAAAGAGAGCAAGTGATCTACATCTCCATGTTTCTGCTTTTGTGGTCTGCCAGAATGGTTATAACCAACATTAACACAATCAAGCTTTTATAAATGCTTGCCAGTTTCTATTAGATCCATGTCAAAAACGTAATATGTTAATCAGCTGGCAGTGATGGATAAACTGGCTAATAATTCATTTCATAGTGTGAAATTAATGTTTTTTGATTCTTACTATTTAACCATGTTACAGGTGCAGGCCAATATAGTGTAAGGAGGCTTGCACAAGAACTTTTATTATTTTGCCTAGAAAAGAGATGTACCAGTTTACCACATGGGAAGGAGGACTTTATTAGCTTCACTAAAACCACATTACCAGTGAAGTTTATGGTAAACTATTTGATTAAATAAGCTTATTGCAAGGAATTCAACTATTCATTTTCTGAGCTACTCATCTCAATGAGAGTTGTAGGGGCAGCTGGACTACATCCTTATAGCGTCAAAGATAAGGACAGCCTGGACAAGTGCCCTGTACTTTACAATATGTCCTCCATATTCCATTTGGCCCCTTTATACATGACTTCAGAGATCTCACATTTTTTAGTTAATAATGCAGATTTGCAATTGGGAATATACCATTATACCAGTATCACCTGGCTGTAATGATTAAATTAAGCATGTTCATTATTTATTTAACATTCTTAATAGGTCAGTTGTTCATAAAAGTGGTGTTTCTGAATTTTCGGGTGAACTTGGTAGTATTATCCATTCACCTTCTTTTGGAGCTGTGGTCAATATGTAAATTTTTTAGGGTGTTGCAGTCTAACTGCCATCGCCAACCACCTGTTTTAACCACTCTTTATTCAATAATAATCGATCAAACATTTTCAAACATTGTCATAGTTTACTCTGGGTATTATTGTAATGATGTGATGTCGTAGGCTGGACACCAATGCAGAGGCGAGAGCTTCATACTGAACTTTAATAACAGAAATAACGTGCACAGAGCTCAGACTAAACATACTGAAAATAACATGTGTAAAACATAACAGAAATAAACACAAGGATAAGCACACAGAATGACCAGCGCCCTGTTCTGATTCTGGGCTTATAACGCCAACCCTCGATGAGGCACACCTGGCACCCAATGCCCAGGTGTGCAGAATCAGAGCAGGGCGCCCTCTACCATCACTGAACCCTCACAATTGTTGGGTTTTGAGGAAATTCTTTGTGAATAATTAAATTTATGTAATTCAACTAGCAATTGAAGTTGAAAATGTATGTATAAATATATATAATATAAAATCTTTTTTTTTTTTTTTTTTTTTTTTTTTTTTTACTGCAAAAAAGGCAAAAATTCAATGAAATTGCAGTCTAACATATTTGTTGAAGATGATGATGTGCCAGAAACACTGGTTAAACTCATTTTAGCCCTGGAGCTAGTTATGGGTAAAGCTCTCCTGAGTCATCATGACCATGGCCTGGGGGCAGATATAAGAAAGATGAACAACAGTAATTACCATACTGCCACTCACATTGCTGTTTACAAAAGCATCAGGTTTAATACAGCTTCAATGATGAGATTTTTATTACTGAACAACCTTCAGTCAGATGAGTTGAACAATGTACTATATTTACTGAAATTAACCCAAGCAATAGGGATGCACAAGCCAGTGTAGATAAATAGGGAGGGTTATGTCAGGAAGGGCATCTGGTGTTAAACTTTTGCCAAATCAACATGCAGCCAACAAAACTGACTTCTATACCAGATCAGTCGAGGCCCGTGTTAACAACGACTGCAAGCAGTACTGTTAACGAACAGGGTGCAGGTGGAAATTGGGTAAGAAGAAAAAGAAGGCAAAGAAGGCCTGTCTGGAGGCAGAAGGAGAGTGGAAGTGAGGCTAGGCACTTTAAGCACTGGCAGCAAGACTGGTAAATGGAGAGAATTAGCTGATATGATGGAGAGAATGAAGGTTGATATTTTGTGTGTGCAAGAAACTAAATGGAAGGGTAGTAAGGACAGGTGTATTGGAGGAGGGTTTCAATGATTTTATCATGGTGTGGATGCAAAGAGGAATGGGGTAGGTGTTATTCTGAAAGATGATTATATGATATCAAAAATGTTTTGGAGGGGAAGAGAGTGTCAGATAGGGTGATGAATTTGAAGCTGAAAGCTGAAGATGTGATAATGAACATTTTTAGTGCTTATGCCATACAAGTTGGTTGTATGGTTGGTATAATTATGAAGTTAGATAGAAGTGATAGAAAGTGTACCCAGGGGAGAGAGAGTGGTGATTGGTGCATACTTTAATGGACATGTTGGTGAAAGGAACCAAAGTAATTAGGACATGATGGGTAGTCAAGGAGTTTGGTATCAAGGAGAGGAATGCAGAAGGTCAGATGATTGTGTATTTTGCTAAAAGGATGGAAATGGCTGTAGATAATACATATTTTATATATTTATATATATTTATATATTTATATATATATTTAAAAGAGGGATGAGCACAAGGTGACGTATAAGAGTGGGGGAAGATGCACACTGGTGGATTATTTCCTTTGCAGAAGGTTCAGTCTGAAGGAGATTGGAGTAGTAGGGAAAGTAGTGATGGGGAGAATGTAGCTAAATAGCATAGGATGGTGGTCTGTAGGATGACCTTGGAGGTCAAAGAAGAGGAGGAAAGTGAGCGCAGAGTTGAGGATGAAATGGTGGAAGCTGAAGAAGGAACAAGAATAAGGGTGAAGAGCGATAAAATTGATCAGCCACAGCAGGAAGTTATTAGAAAGTGTAGTGGAGTTAGGTTAAAAAAAGAGGTGTTGATTAGTGAGCAGCAGTATGGTTTTAGAAAAAGAGCACAGCAACTGCAATGTGCGCTCTGAGGAGAAGTACAGCAATGGTCAGAAGGAGTTGCATTGTGCCTTTGTGGACTTGGAGAAAGCATATGACATGGTGCCTAGAGAGGAAGTCAAGTGTGGCAAACAAATCTGTAAGTAGTACAGGATATGTATGAGGGCAGAGTGACATTGGTGAGGTCTGCTGTAGGAGTGAGGGATGAGTGCGGCACTCTAGGTGTGCATAATTATTAAGCAGCTTCTTTTCCTTAGGCAAAATGGGACAAAAACATATAAATGTAAAGAGTTTTTCAGAGGGATGCCGAACTCTTGAAATTGCAAAGATATTGGGGTGAGATCACAGAACCATCAAACAGCTTGCAACAAGGTCAAGAAATGTATAAAAAAAAAACCCACAAATTTACTGCCAAAGATTTGAGAAGAACCTTACCTGAAGCTACCAGGAATCCATTATTCTCCAGTGCTGTCCATATTCCAGAACTGCAACCTACCTGGAGTGCCCAGAAGTACAAGGTGTTCAATGCTCAGAGACATGGCCAAGGTAAGGAAGGCTGTGAAGTGCAGCAAAAAGTCTGCATCTTTTAAAAAGACCATTTTTATGCAGGACAGTGCTCCATTGCATGCATGAAAGATCTTCACTGCTTGGCCAGTAAAGGCCTTAAAGATGAAAGAACAATGAAATGGGCCGCTTACTATACTCACCTAAACCTTAATGAGAACTTATGGGCCCCTCTTAAATGGGATTTACAAAGGAAGAATAAACACAATGCCCACCACAATGAACGGTGTCTGGGGGGCTGTGAGTGAACCAGAAACTGACAGAAACTGACCAGCTTTATTGGTCCCTGTGTTTTTTTGTGTTTGTTTGTTTTTTAAATGTCAGAAATGCTTATTTGTAAATGTTTAGTTGTTTGTTTTTTACTCTCACTTCAACAGATCAAAATAAACAAGTGAGAGTGGAAAATTGAAAATTTTCATTAAGTTGAGTGGCCTAATAATTGTGCACACCTATGTATTCCCCTGAGAATGTTCACACTCACTTGAATAATAATTGTGCACATTGTGTAGAGGTGGGATTACATGAAGGATCAGCACTAAGCCCATTCTTGTTTGCAATGTTAATGGACAGTTTGACGTATAGGGTTAGACAGGAGGCCCATGGACTATGATGTTTGTTGATGATTTTGCGATCTGTGGCGAGAGTTGGGAGCAGCTTGAGGAGAACCTGGAGAGGTGGAGATATGCTCAAGAGAGGAGAGGAATGAAAGTGAGTAGCACAAAGATAGAATACATGAGTGTGAACGAAAGGGAGGAAAATGGAATGGTTAGGATGCAGGGAGTAGATGTGACACAGGTGAAGGAATTTAAATACATGGGATCAACAGTTCAGAGTAATGGGGCGTGCAGAGCAGAGGAAAAGAAGAGAGTGCAGGAAGGTTGGAATGGGTAGAGACAAGTGGCAGGAGTGATTTGTGACAGACAGGAATCAGCAAGTGAGAAAGATCTATAGGAGGATAGTGAGACAAGCTATGCTATACAGGTTGCAGACAGTGGCACCATTGAAAAGACAGGCAGCAAAGCAGAAGGTGGCAGAGTTAAAGATGCTGAGATTTTCACTGGGTGTGATGAGGATAGACAGGATAAGAAATGAGTAGGACATTTCTGTTGGACATTTTGGAGCCAAAGTCAATTCCATTTCCAGTAAAGTAGCCCGCCCCCCTGGGCTGGTGCAGAACCCTTCAACAAAGCTCCACCTCCCTGTACAGGTGTGGAAGCCAGCGATGAAACCCTGCCTCCCTGGATTGGCGTGGATGCCGGCGACAGAGCTAATTTTAATTAAAATTTAATGCTACTTATTAAAACTACTGCATAAATTAGAGTTTTTATTTCTTTTGAGTGTGTTTTTTATGTGTACGTACACCAGTCTAACTTGCTTTTTCATAAGTAGTTTTCAGAGATTGCATGTAAAGAGGTGACTTTTGAAAAGCAGGTGCTTTGTTCCAATCAAATCAGATGTAGATGACTGAAAGATAAGTGACAAATCTCTGAATTCTGTCAGAATGCGTGGGGTCACTTACATTTTTAACATCAGCTAGGATTTTATAAACCCTGTAGTGTTGTCCACACATTAGACATGCATGAGAACCCCTGGGTCTGGACAACTCACTTTTAGTGATTATGTAACTGTGACTAAATTGAAGAAGAAACGCATCATTTTATCTTTCGGAAAACCTCCAGATACCCTGAATGATGCTTTGTTGTGCAGCAAAGCAATGACCTTAAACACTGAGCCAAGGCATCTGAGGAGATCATTAAAGAAATAAAGGAAAGTTTCAGACTGTCAGGTTCCATCTTGCAACTCTAAGGCAATCTTTCAAAAAAGTTGACTGATGCCAGAAGCCCTTCAATGCAAAGAAGAATCATAAGATTACTTGGCAATGTCTCTCAAAGGATGGTGGTCAGGTCACCAGGCTGATCTGAGGTTTGTACTGGGCATAAGGTTAATTCTTTGATCATCATCCCTCATTGACCTTTTTCTAAAAAATTAATTAATGATTTATACTAATGACTTAAAACATGTATTTCCTTTGTAAAACTGGTTTGAATCATCTCGAATAATTGAATATTTATTTCAGTTGACTAAAGCTTCTTAATTAGATTCTAGATGTAAAATAAGCTGTCATTTATTCAAATTACAGTCTGAATGTACACTGTAGAATAAGGTATGTCAGATCCACATCAATACTGTAGATAATGTTTTAAAATGACATCTTTAAATATTTAAGTCCAGTACAGGTTAGGTGAAGAAAAGCAATGCTTTAAAAAAGTTTCAAAATGGAAAATCTGTCATTTTCTCCTTTGTCCTGTGTGTGAATGACTTCACCAAATCACCATATCTTAAAAATACAGCAGCATTGGCAACTTCTCTCTCTCTTTCAAAGCTTTCTCTGAAAGTGAAAAACATGTTGGCATAAAAGTAAATGACAGCAACTTTGAAGTATATACTTCATATATATATATATATACACATACACACACACACACAAATACATGTATATCAATTATCCATGTCAGACAAGGTCATCCTTATGCAGTCTTTACGCATATACTGATATACCGCATGCGTCAGGGTCTAAAAGTTGTTCATCAGTATGCACAATATTAGCACAGTGTTCCAGCTATGAAAAAGTTCACTTAAGTGAAATGTAAGACGCATAAATTATATTTTTGTGAGAGAGCCAGGACACATAAAATAAAACTGGAATACAGAACTGTGCATTCACCTCATGAATAAGTGATGAGGTTTTACAAACACTACTGTAAATAGCAAGCATTACTGAAAACACTACCTGAATGTACAATTTCCTCACCATGACTCTGTGAGCGCCAGTTTTACACTTCGAAACACTTTCCCTCTCAGCAAGGCCGTTTCGCAGAATTTCTTCAGTTCTGTTTTGGTTGTTGTCATTGCTTAATCCAAGTTAGCCAGCCACTGTCCAATGAAAAATGATCACATGCTGGAAGCTTGTCCAACATAAAACGCCAGCACCAGCAGGTATAACAGCTGCAAGGACTCATGCCTGGACAGGCCTTTGATATTTAGAAGGTGATAACCGGCCGTTTACGGAGGGGTAAAGCAAACTAACCCCAGGGTAGGACAAGAGGTCTTATAGGGCTCAAATATTTGAATTATTCATAAAAAATAGCCAGATATTCCTGCATAACCATTTCCAAGGGAAACCAAGTTCACCAGCAAGAACGAACTATTTATTTTTTCTTGCTTGTAATCAACTGTGCAGCATATGTATATATATAGTCAGGTATATAAGGGTATATAAGGCCAGTCAGGTATATAAGGGTATGTATGTATGTGTATATATANTATATTATTGTACTGTTCTTAATTTGACAATTTTCCCTGACAATATGCCAGGAATATGAGCAGTCCAAATACATGGACTTTTGAACATTATAATTGATAAAAGTGTTTCTAATCCCCCATTAAATAGAAAAGTAGCAGGTCACCAAGCATGCTATCAGCATGGGGAAGGGGAAAGGTAATGCTTGAGGTGAAAAGGATTTTCTTTCTAGGTGAATCATCCATTTCAGAGTAAAATAATTTCAACTGGAGGGTTTGTAGCAAAACCACATGACTGTGATTGCAATCAGCTTAAACATACTTTCTAAAATAATCCCTCAAACGCAATCATTTGAGTCAATGTTAATTATTTAAGCTGATTGCAAGATTTTACAAATATAGTAACTTATATACACACACTCTTATATATATATATACACACATACATACATATATACATACCCTTATATACCTGACTGGCCAGGAAAACCTAAATCAAAACTCTTTGACCTGAAATTAAAGAAGCAGATCACCAGCCCCCAAAAAATGTTTCATGTCTCTGTCACCCTCCCTAACCATTACATAAAAGGGACACAGCCAATACAATTAAAAGAAGAGTGCTGTTGTACTATTGTGAGACCCAAATGTCCCTTATCCTTCCTTCTTTGCCATTTAGACAGCATGCAGGTTCATTATTAGTTTTGAGAGCACCAATTAACTGATCTAAAGCTAATAAAGCTAATAAAGATCAAAACGTTCAAAATGATAAACTCACATCTGCAGTTTGTGTCCAACAAAACCTTGGTAAAATGAATTGCAAATTCATTGAGCTTTGATATTAAATGTGACTCAACTCCTAGATTGTCCCTCTGGGATTTTCCAGCTGTGGTCATTGCCCATGGTCCTTTGCAAGAAACAGATGCCAGTGCTTCCATTGAGCCATGCCCCTGCTTAAAAAAAACCCCTGCAAAAGGTAATAAAGCTTGACTTTGTAATAAACCCTTTCTAGCACAGTTATTCACGCCAAAGAAGGCCACTTATAACCAGCAATGCTTTGGAGGAGGATTTAATTGAAGGCATGATGCAGTTATTCCCCTTCTTCTTACATAACTGCAATAGAAAGACATTGACGTAGTGGTATGAAACAGGACAATGAACCATCACATAATCATTTTTGAATAGTGAATCATTTAGAATGACCAATGGCTCTGGAATTTCGAATAATTACTTCACTTACTAGGCTCATGTGCACTTCTGTAGCAGTAAATGCTTTGCAGTGGTATTGGGCAGGTTTGCTGGAGTATTGTTCTATGTCTGGGGTCTCTTTGATCTTTATATAGTGGACAATGAAAATGGCATTAATACAAGAACAAAGGAAAATCGATCTTGGATATAAATTGAAAGGAAACAATGTGTCCTTCCCCTTACCTTGTCCCTCAAATACACTGAGAGACCAGATGTTTCATGCAGTAAAATCTGTTTCGGGCCAAATTGTTCAAAATGGACTGAAAAGATTAAAATCTTGTAATAATGAATGAAGATTAAAAGGAAATTTTATCATAAAATCATCATTTGAAATCTTGTTTCTCACGTAACTAATGGAGGAATAATTCAGAGGGTTAACAAGGTTCATATGCAGACATTGCAAATAAATTGAAAAAATTTGAGTATTTAGATCCTTAAATGATTTTTTAAACCATTCATTTAACTGAGGGTCATAGATGCAATTTGATGGTGGAGGTTGCCTTAGATAATAAAAGAAAAGAACTATAAGAGAAACTATACAGAATGTTCAGCGGTCAGCAATAAGCAAATGTTCTGGGTGATTAACTAGAGTTATATATGATCTGTGTAGGTGGAAATCACATCCTGAGGTTGTGTGGTCAGAGAGAAATGTGAGAATAATAAGGCAAATTAAAGGTCTGAATCTGAAGAAACGGAATTAGCTAGAGGTATCGGTAGACAGCAGAGTCACAAAGGGAGAGATTGATGAAAATACTGCAGTAAAGCACAAGAAAATCAATCTGCATGAATTATTTCCCCATACCATGAGTTCCTATTTGCTCTTGTGATCTTGTAAAGCAGAAGCTCTCACTGAGAAGGTAAATGCATCCTTAAACCAGTATAAAAATGTTCCCGACCTCTATTTTGTTTTAGTCATATGGTCACCTAATTCTTCTTGTAGATATGTATATGCATCTTGGTAATATAGTATATATGTATATATATTTATATTTATATATTTATATAGATAGATAATTTATTATTATAGCTCCTGTACTTTTCTCCTTTCTCCTGTACTTTCTGTATATCTGTCACTTTTATAAGAGCCCTGTAACGCCCAAATTTCCCATTCGTGGGATAATAAAAGATTACTCTACTCTACTCTATTCTACTCTAGTGAGATTTCAGATTGAGGTGAAACCATGCTTTACTCTTCAGTCTCCATTCTTCATGTTGCCCCAAGTTACCCTTAAGCAAGGTACTGTCCCTATCACTGCTGCCCTGGCACTGAATATAGCTGCCCCCTGCTTGCATGGGTTAAACACAGAAGTTGCATTTTTTCGTGCTTCGTGATTGCAGTCACTTTCAGTTTCACTTTTCAGTATGGCAAGGAAATAGGAAATACTGAAATTAACCTTGCTAAATAAATAAATGAGTAAATAAAATAAATGAATTAAAACACACCTGAATGCCAATGTCCACTAGAATTGTAGTGACTCTAAACACAACCACGCAAATACTGTTCATCTGCCCCATGCTGCACGGTGTGTATGGGTAAAAAGCAGAGGCTGAATTTTATTGTGTCTCACTGTGTGCTGGGCAGTGTTTCACAATGACAGCAATAGTCACTTTCACTTCACTTCATATTTGACTGTATAATAAGAGGTATTTTCACTGCGCTGTCATGCATTTCCATTTTTCTTACATCGTTTAAAACATTTTAAACAATTTGCGCAGAATGACCAACAATTCCAGATGAATAATTCATGCATAAATACCCAAAGAGTAAATGTGAGCTAATGAAGGACTTAAATAATGCTAACTGACGAACAGTAACAGCATTATTGAGTAAAGCTTTCTTTTAGTGTCACAGAGCGCGAGGCAGGTGGTAAATAAGAATGCAGCTGAGCTGTAATGGAAATATCAGAGAGGTGTGGTGGAAGTTTAAAAATTCAAAAGTGATTGCCATTTCTTGTGCCTTTATCAAAGCTGACATGGATGATGGATGTTGCTCAGGGAGTGTGACCGTGAGTGCAGCTGCCCAAATTCAAATCAAATCCAAGGCCAAGTGGCATAGTCCTGCAACTCGGAGAGCATGGCAAGGCAAGATACTGGTTTGAGAGATCATATCAAGGGGGCATGTGTGTGACACGCCATAAGCGCAATCTGTTTTAAAAAGCTCTCCAAGGTGGCCAGCTTGTGCTGTAAAGTCAATGGTGGACTGTGGAAAGCTTATTGATTTTTTTTGAAGTCACTCATACATCATGCCACACTGTCCTTCTCACTTTCTGACAGCTGGAGATCAGTGATCATTTCAAAATCTCCCAGGTCCATTTTATTTCCTAATAATTAAAAAAGCTTGCGTTTCTGGTGGGAGAAAGAATGAGGGAAAAATATAATAGAGCAAGTTTTATTTTTTTGAAGAAAGATCAGAACAAAAGGAAACAGCACTGCTATCAACAGACAAAAAGGTTCAACGATCTGATGCTACTTAAGTTGCCACTTAAGGGCCACTCAAAGTGATGTAGTGCCACAATATTTGCATATTCTTTGAAAGTCAAATAGAAAAGTGCACAAGCAATCCATTTGATGCAAGCTGACGACTACATATGGCTTCAACTGAAGTTAAGCAATACTTATTAAGTGTCATTAGATGATCTCCAAAACATAAAGTAGACCTTGTTAACAGTATAAAATATTAAATCAAAATATACTTTGATAAAGGTAGAAAAAAATGGATCAATCTATAGTTTTATCTATCAAAAACAGTTGAAGATCAATTTGAAATGGCCATTTACCCCCTTAGAATTACACTGCAATGGCTGTTTTTCTTAATGTGCCCCAAAGACTGTTATTTGTAAATGAGCTCTGTTGAAAGGTTGCACTGCATTGTGCCTCATTCCAAAAGCAGTCTGAAAAATGCTTTAATATGAATAAACTGCTGCAAGCTGGGAGGGCAGATATGGTTGCTAAGTTTGTGTATGTAATTATAAATTCCAATAAGCTGTTTTTGCTTAGTTTCCACGTGTGGTGTATGGACTCAGGTGTGAAGGCCTTCAAATCATTTATTTATTAGATAACGCTGTTTTTTTTTTACTTCGGAAAGCTCAGTTTTCCATGATATGGGCTTTTCCAAACTTCACCTCCTTCACTTATTGTTGCTGTTTTTGCGACCTCTAGCAGTAATTTATTAACACTTCATGTCTGAATGCTAAAGCCTCCGAGAACATTAATCAGTGAAGCTGAAAGTTGCTCCACCATCCTGACAGCAGTTTGGCATCTTTGAATGCCGTCATTCTGCTCTTCCTTTTCCACTATTTGCCCAAACGTCTGAATCAAGAAATATGTTGGTGCGTTTCGAGGTGCAAATGGGTGTTCAGACACAAAGGTTTGAGAAAATTACTTCTTCAGATTAAGTAAACATCCATCCTTTTCATGAAAATTGAGTTAGAAAATTGCTCTATGCTCACAAACAGCAACAACACATAACAAAAGTTAGAGGGTCAAAACTCAGAAACCTCAATGAAATTGTCTTACATGAGGCAATTAGTAGATATATGCCATTTAATATCAGTGCTGTTAAATTCAAAGACGTAAAAATGTCATTTTCACACCATGCAGGGTCGTGCTAGAGTCCATCCCAGCTCACACAGGGCGAAGGACAGAGGACTCACCCTGGACGGGTCGCCAGCCCATCGCAGGGAGGAACGAAACGGGGACGACACCTTGCTCAATGGTAACTCAGGGCAACCTATTGGGAAGGGGTTCAAACCTCCGATCCTCCAATCATGCAGCCAACGCCCGAACCACTAGACCACCACTGCCCCAATACCAGTTGAATTTTGAACTAAAATTTCAGTATAAACAACATTGCTATTGGACCATGTGTTTCATTTTTCCGTTTTAATTTTGTTCAAGGAATTTAATTGGTTTATGATGAAAATTTCCTTATTGTTGACTCCATCACTGTGAGGTCACAAGTTTGATCCCTGCTTGTGCTGCAGTCATCAAAGAGCACAAATGGCTTTGCCCTGGATTGGTGTGATGCCCTTTTCGCTTCCATTATCCTAGCAATCATGGACAATCCTCAGCTGCTATTGGTGGTTAGCTTGCTCGTCCAAGTGTATTATACTGTACATTTAAGCTGCATTCGTTTGAAAAGGCTGGATATACATGACTTAGAGGAGGTATTTGATAGCCTTGCCCTTCCAGTGTCTGTGGTTTAAGGTAGATGTTCTGTGAGATGTAATGTGAGATGAGCAGAAAGTGAGAAGAAAGAAGAAAAATCTGCTTTATAGTCTGTCAAAAATGACGAACAGACCAACAGTCCAAAAATAATGTCAAATATAATCTTTTAGAAATATTTAGCATTTCACTAAAAGTGAATTTTTGCTACAGTCCCTTTAGATCTAGCATTGCTGTTTGTGTTATCGTTTCATTTTTAGCTGAAATCCAGCTCCCCCTCAACCCTGGTTAGGAGAACTTGCTTAGACAATGGATGGATGCTTTGGCTTTCTTATCATCTCATTGATTTGGATTTAATAACCTGCTTTTCCTGCCCTGTGTTTACACTGTGATGTGAAACATATACAGGTCTGCAAAATGCACTTCAGAATCATAAGAAGCTGTTGATTCACTGTAACACATGAGTGTGAAAAATGCTCATGTGCCATGCATCCTATGTAAAGTGCATGGAATAAGCAGCTGTTGAGTACCAAAAATGGGTAAACAGGATAGTTTAAAGTGCCAGTCAAGCAAGGATTTAAATAAAAAAGCTTTTAATGCGCTTAAAGTGCATTTTAAAAGTCTGAATAGAATACAATCTCAAGGGCTCTTTTAAAACCTTCTTCCTCAGATGAAGCAATTTCTGTAGCAAGCCAAAATACAGTTAAAGGCAATTGCCAGCTCATCCTCTTCTGCTTATCAGACTGTCCGCACTTATTGATCGGTGAACCTCATCAAGATGTTTGTGCAAGAGAGGTAGAGCAACACTGACTATTGGCTCCACCCCACACTACCCATCCACATACCTCAATGTCAAAGCAAGCCAGGCTTATTTACTGTCATGGCCTTCTCTACCAATGTGAATTTCACAGATAATGAGGGTAATAAAATGTTATGGATTTTTTTTTTATTATTTATTTTCAGAATATTCAGAACATTTTGAAATATTTTAATTCGTTTGGAGCAGTTGCCAGTCAGGTCTTTTACTGCACTGTGTCCCTGGTTTATTACATGTAAACAGCCACAGTGTACACCCACTCAAATCTGCATTCTGAAAGCTTTCTGATCTGAACTTACTGACACAGACTATTGTGTGGCAGCGCTTTTAAGCCAGTCATGGCAGAAGAGGAACCTTGGCAGCTCTTAAACTGAATGAACTCCAAACAAACTATGTGACCAGATCAAAAGTCAGCAAACTTCAACTTTAATGCTTTAACAGAACTTTCAATCTAATTTTATTCATCCTTAACAATCAATAGTCAAAGGTAGCAAAAGTACAGATACTTTTATTTAAGTTGAAGTACAAATACTCGTGTTAACTTTGATTATAATGGAGGTATGGATTCAACTTTTTTTGTCAAGTTAAAGCAAAAAGAATGACTTTGTAATTTACTTAGAGTACAAAAGTTAAAAGTTCCTGAATGTTTTATCCAAAGCAAACTGTACCTTACATCCACTAAAGTTAATTCAGGGACCAAACTTCTAACATCAAATTCAAAATAAATATGATACATCCATCCATTATCTGCCGCTTGTCCCAAATGGGGTCGTGGGGGAGTGCTGGCGTCCAACCCAGCGCACACAGGGCGAGGACAGGGGACGCACCCTGGACAGGTCGCCAGCCCATCGCAGGGATAAATATGATACAATGATACAAAATATGATATAATACTGCTTTACTTTCACCCATGTTTCTAATAGATCCCCCATTCCGGATATCACATTCAAGACCTCCCCCATCTCAGATATCACATTTAACAATTGTGTCAGTTTCCCTTGTAGTGAAAAACATATTACACTGAAACAGATGCCCCATCTGTTTCAGTGTAATATGTTTTTCACTTCTTTTACATTATTTAAATCACTATTGTGAGTGATCTGCACTGATGGATACACCAAGGAATCACCATCCCTGTGTGTTATTTTCCCTGCTTTGTTCAAATCTGTCTTGACATTGAGAAGATGCACAATGATTCAAACGAAAGGAACAAGCTTGTTCTGGAGATGTATGGAGTAGAAAATGCTTTGTAAGTGAAGAGCGTGAAAGTAAAAAGTTGCCGGTAAAATAAACACTCAGCTAAAGTGCAGATCCCTGAAAGTGATCTCAATAGAAAAAGCTTCACCAGAAAAATGGACCACTCACTCAGCTAGTGAGCACTGGACTGTGGGGCAGTAGAAATGCACTTTGAGCTGTTAATAAGATCCTTTGGTTATACAGAACAAATCACTCAGCATACATTCATAACCTGGATAAATGCAATCAAACTCTCACACAAATGCTCCAACAATTATTGTAAAGCTTAGACATACAGGGGAGCAAAGGGAAGACAAATATGCTAATGAGGCGACTGGTATCAGGAAAATGCTGGATGAGAATATTGGTTGTCTGCGAACATTTGAAAACACAAGATGTGCTCCCCAGACAAGTATTAATCCTGGTTATGGATTATATTTTCCAGTGAAGATTTTCTTTCTAGACAGACTTTTTCCCTGGAAAACCATCCCATTGTGTATGATGTAGTAACGATTATTCAATAGCTTTTAAGAATGAAGGGCCAGGACCTGAGATGATTTAACCAGATGATTAAAAGGACAAGGACAGGGATGATGAAGAGGACAGAAGCAGACTGGGAACCAGGGCCAAAGTAAGAGCAGGACTGGAGCTTTGGCAGGTACCGGAGGAACAGCTAGACGAGCAGCTGGTGAGGTCTTGACCTGTTAAGGCAGATGGAAAAAGAAGCTATTTCTACCATTTAATCTGCTTATCTCCTACCAAAATTATTTGATTTTTTTTTTTTTTTTTGATACATAAAAATATAATCTCAGTGTGTTTGACACTGAACCTCAGCCATTCATTAGTAGAGTGTCAGGACACTGAAGCTTGTCTGTCAGACATAGTAGAAATCCAAAGCAATCCAATGACCAGTGAATAGTTATTGCCCGGCCTTGAATAGCTATCTACATATCACATGCATTATAAGGAATAGTAAACCTTTCAAATATTCTTTATATTGTCAGTTATAGCTGTTTAGCTGCATTTTTATAACTATTGTATTCAGGTAAATAAACACTTTGTCATTCATGTACTTGCACAAGTCTATCTTGATAGTTATTCATATTTTCATTTGGGCAAAAATAATATTTTTCTGGTTGTAACAGGAGATATGTGTGAAAGTAAAATGAAAGTGAGGTGAAAGTGACTTCACAACTAAATTATACCTCTGCATTTCACCCATACACACGTGCAGCAGGGGGCAGCTGTTGAAAACGCACGTGGAGCAGCAATGGGGACGGCACCTTGCTAAAGGGTACCTCAGGGCAAACTACTGGTCTGGGATTCGAACCCACGACCTTCTGATCCTGGGGCCAACATTGTATTTTGATAATGTTTATGATGTTTGCCAGGTGTCCATCTGCCTTTAACCCTAAGTGTCTTTAGAGTTCATTTAATTCTTTTAATGGTTCAAACCTAAAATAAATGATCAACAGTCATTCATTCATAATAATTAATTATAAAAGATTAATTTTTACTCATTTACTGGGGACAAGAGAAGAGATTTGTTTGTTATTATGAAACACAGCACAGCAAAAAATGGACCATTTTTTCTGCTAGATAATTAGCTTCATTGACATCCACAAGTGTCGTAGTTTAATGTGTAAAATTACTATTAAGTGACCCGTCAAGCATACACACTTTTTACACGTGCAAATTTTTTGGAGCCAGCCTTTGGAGGGAATATGAAAGGAAGGTTCACAACAGGTAACCTAAACAGCAAATTCAATAACTGCCCCCAGGAACAAGGGACCAGGCTCAAGCTTAATACTAACTTGCATATAAGGTCACTTCTTGCTTCCTTTCTGCTCATGTTCTTGTTAAGCTACAGAAATGAGCAGAACTCAGAGGTGTCTTGAGAGCTCTCTGCCAAAACACAGGCATAAGCTGAAGTGACTGCTTGAGCAAAGACTTGAGCCAGGGCAGTTTTCATTTCAATGTCTGTCTCATGGGCAGGCAAGCCCATTGATTCAGATCTGAAGCTGATTTGGGCAGGTTTTCTGCACAAAAACTGGGCTGAACTGGGCTGAACTGGGTCTCTATATCTGTTAGGTTTCAAAAACATCCAGAGGCTGCCATGTAGGTGTCCTATACTCAGAAGGTTCATTAACTGATTTAGGAGCAACTGCATAATGTGGAAATAAATAATAAGCACTTTCATGCAATTCCAGTGTAGCAACTATAGATAGATGACATGTATTTACATTTTATTAGTTACACTGTTTTTGCATGCAACATTAAAGTGTTGGTTCACACATATGGACTTCTCACAAGCAGCATGCTTTAGATTTTACCCTGCATTTCCCGGCTGCTTTAGGTTCTTTCTTTATTTCTCTTGTCTATACTTTTATACTAAACTTTAAACTGACTGGCTTGAGTCACATATAATAGAAGAGAATAGAATAGAATGGGATCCTTTTATATGCTTATGCATTTTAATGCCATTTTAATGCAATGACACCATTGCACATATATGGTATCTTTACTTCAAAGAAACTTTCTACCAGGACCAAATATCTACGAAGAAAAGTGCTTTCTACCACCACTCAAGGGGGCGTCCATTTAGTAGCCATGCACACTCAACCAGTCAAATCCTGTCCATCCAAACACCCCAATCCCCACCCTCTCCTTTCACACTGAACAGGATGGACTGGAGTTACTGGGTGGTGGAAAATGTGAAAGAGTGAAAAGGTTGCTTTGCAAATATTCATTGGAGACCTTCTCCCCCTTCAATCAATGCAGAATGCAGATCAAACTCTTTCAACTATAGGCTGGTAAAAGCCAGATACAATCTTGTAAAGACAACTTGGTGTAACAGCAGATGGCGCTCTGCTCAGCTCTGGATGATGCACGCCGGGTCTCCATTTAAGGAATAGGTGTGCTTCATTAGGGTTGGCCTTAAAAGCCCCACTGAGCTGGAGCAGAATGTCGGTCATTGCTAGTCTGTATGTGTCAACGGTTCTTTGTATTTTGTGTTCCTGTGCACAGTGATGTTAAGTTCTGTAAGAACTTGCACTGCTGTCCAGACCACGAGCCACCAGCATTATGAAACGGCCACCAGAAATGACTGACCACCAATGGAGGTGGCGAGCTGAGGAGAAGACCCACTGGACCTCCCCAGTGATGGAGGCTGGGTTCGTGGAGGTTGCACGGCACTAAAGGGGTTTTTGCGCCATCCACTTCCCTCCCAGGAAGGGCCAAGGTTATGCCAGTTCCGGCTTAAGCAGCAGGGAGGGGCAACGCTGCTAAGTCGGCCTCTGCTCTAGGCTCAACCATCTGCAGACGAAGGTGGGTCTTCAAAGCCATCTGCCGTGTTCACCACGAAGAGGAGGCTGCAAGGTCTGCTCCCTAGTCAGTCCCAATGTGGCGAGACCGCTATGTCGCTCATGCCAGCCCAGGTAGGCGGGACCCTGGCACTGCTGTCCGCGTCAGCCTAGGTAGGCGGAACGTCGGCCCTCACTCACATCAGCCCAGGTGAACGGAGCTTCGACGCTGTCACTCACATCAGCCCAGGTATGCAGGAGTTCTGCGCGGTTACCCACGTCACCGGGGTTTCGGCGCTGTCGTTCATGCCAGCCTGGTAAAGCCCCAAAATTAAAGCCTTAAAAGCCCCGCTGAGCTGGAGTAGAGCATCAGTCATTTCTAGTCTGTACGTGTCAACAGTTCTGTGCACAGTGATGTTATTAAAGTTAAGTTCTGTAAGAACTCCTCAGCTCTGCACTGATGTCCAGACCACGACGCTGCCACCAGCCTTACACTTGGTGACAAAACGTTGGTAGGGATTCATTAACACCAACTGATTCCATGAGAATCAAGTTCAAATACATTGATTAAAAACTTAAATGATCAATAATGTCTTAAGCTAAAGTACTTTAACTAGTACCCATCTAGATGCCTCCCTGGAGATTGTTTTTGGAAATTTTAGCCATGTTAACATTATTTCACGTTCATGCACAATCAGCATGATTGCTGTTCCCTCATACGTATTTTACAAGCTATTGTTTGCATGCCTTTCCATTTTCCAGAAACAAAGAAAAGATTTTTCTTTTATCAAGTAGTCTTGCAATGAAAGGTGAATTAGTTTGCACCTTCCTGCAAAGAACCCTATTTAAAGTTTAATAGTGGTTATATCCGTTGTGTTTGCAGAGGTTATTTCTATTTTCAGGTCTATTTGCTATATAATAATGCTGCCAGTTATGTAGGGAGCAGACAGGCTGTCAAAAAGTCCCCACTAGAGTGGCTTTTCATAGTCTTGGTGCAAGATTTTTTATTGCTTTTGAAAATGACCCACTTCTGTCATTACGAGAACTTTCACATTTGTATGCTTTCATCTCCCTTCATGCAGAAAATCTTGATTCCTACCGGGTGAAGGGTCTCTCCTTTCTCTCTCTCCTTTTCATTTAATCACATCAGCAGGATAGGTTATCCAGGTGTTTTAATGCTATCTGCCATTCGTATTGAATGTGCTCTTTCCAGTTCTGTATGCAACATTACAACATCATGGGTCTATTCAATAAGCCCAACTAGTCTCAAAATGTAGGACATAGTGTCTAAAGTAAGAATTTTCACTCAATTGCTATTGGATTCAGAAGTCCAATATTTGCCCTTGTATGCCTTCAATTAAGGTGAATTGACTGTGAAATTGTCAGTGGGTTTGAAACACCTGATGATAAAAATGAGTCTGGCAAATAGGACAATTGAGGGATAAAAGAAATATATAGCTGGGGTATCTAGGTTAATGAAACTACAGTGGTGAATTTAAAGTAAAAAAAACCAAAAAAGATATATATATATAAATATATATATGTGTGTGTGTGTGTGTGTGTGTGTGTGTGTGTGTGTGTGTGTGTGTGTGTGTATTTATATACAAGGTGGCGCAATGGGTAAGCACTGTCACTTCAGAAGGTCCTGGTATGATTCCGTATAGTCGGGAAGGTCCTGGTCCTTTCTTTGTGGAGTTTGTATGTTCACCCCATGTCTGTGTGCTTGTCCCCAGGGGGTTCTGGGTTTCTCACACTGTCCAAAGACACAAAGAGTTTAGATGGATTGGAGATGCTCAATTACCCCCTATATGTGTGTGTGTGTGTGTGTGTGTGTGTGTGTGTGAAAATGAAAAGTGAAAGTGATAACTTTTCATTGCGAGGTCACAGCACAGCACACAGTGAACCACAATGAAATTGGACCTCTGCATTTAACCCATGCACACAAACATCGTCCAGCAGTGGGCAGCTATAGAAAGCGCCCGGGGAGCAGTGATTGGGACAGTACCTTGCTCAAGGGTACCTCAGGGCAACCTACTGGTGAGGGAATCAAACCCACAATCTTCTGATGCAGGGGCAACTTCCTAACCACTAGGCCACCGCTGCCCCTAGGACCTCTGCATTTAACCCATGCACTCAAACACCATGCAGCAGGGGGCAGCTATTGAAAGCGCCCGGGGAGCAGTGACGGGGACAGAACTTGCTCAAGGGTACCTCAGGGCAACCTACTGGTAAGGGGTTTGAACCCACAATTTGTGGGTTGTGTGTGTGTGTGTGTGTGTGTGTGTGTGTGTGTGTGTTGTGTGTGTGTGTGTGTGTATGTGTGTGTGGGTCTGCCTGCGATGGACTGGCGAGCTGTCCAGTATTTTGCCACCTTTCGCCCTATAAGAGCTGGGATAGGCTCCAGCAGCCCCTGTGACCCTATTGAAGATAAGCAGTTAAAAAAATGAAAGAATGAAAGAATGAATGAATGGATTAAATATGAGTGGAAGTTGTTCATAGTGCTTGTGTTTGCAACATTTATGGGAATTCAAAAGAAAATGATGTATGCAGTATAGGATTCGACCATGAAAGAGACCTCATTTCAAATGGGTTAATTGGAACAGTGGCCAATTTGTCCAGCCCAAGATTCAAAGTTTTGTCATTCAATAAGTCAATAAGTCCAGTTCACATGTCTAAAAGAATAAGAGATTAGTATCAAAGAACATCAAATTACCCCATGCTGCTTAATTGTTCTAAATTGCTTGAAAATTAAGCACTTCATTTGAGTAAGGAATACCGAATCATGTCAAGTTCTTTTAGGAAAAAAAATAGTTAATTTGATTAATTTATTCATTCAGACTTCATCTATCACATTCAGGTTCTAATTTGTGATCAGCCACTACTGATTCACTATTTCAACCAAGTAACAAACTTAGTAATCCTGTGACTAGAACAAAAGAAAAGGCCGTTAGTGTTTTATTTTAAATAAATAAGAGGAAAGATATAATAATAACAATAACAATAACAACAACAGCAGCAACAACAATAATAATAATAAATTAAAAAATGATAATAATAATGTTATACATTTTTGTAACGGCTATATCAAAGGATTAAATCATCGTTAACTTTCATTGGAATTAAAAGTCATTTTATTTGAATATAAATAACTATTACAATTTGGTGAAAAGTCAAGAACATGCAGGTGGCCGGTTTGTAAGAGGAAGATGCTGAGGACAGGAAGAAATAGAAACGGACGATCCGCTGCGGCGACCCTTAAATGGGAGCAGCCGAAAGAAGAAGATAAAGATCATAGGTGGCCGGGTATAATGGATCTTCTAAAAAAATATGTTCCTAAGGAAAAAAAAGCTTTCACATTATGAAGACACATACATTGTAATACTCAAAGTTAACAATTGGCTACAGGCAGAAAATCATCATCACCGAAAGGTCATAAAAACACGACTTGACGTTTTGCCTCAGGTTGTTGATTCATACACCCTATCTTTGATTTCAGATCAAGTGCATTCTGGTGAACTAAAATGCTCCAAACAGACTCATCTGTCTCATTGCCTCACATAACATTACAGCATATTAGTTTTATTTGCTTTATAAAAATAAAAATAATTTTAAAAATTATTAAATTGTAGCGGTTGCGGCGATCACTGAACGATTTCTTTATCCTTCTTAAATCGAACAGACACCGTAAACCACCACAATACTCGGGACAAAAACCTTCAGTGTTTTAATATGTAACAGTGCTCCCCAAACAACATTGAATATAACAAACAAACAAGCAAACAAACAATGAAAGTACATGTATTTAGTCCGACCGTATTGTCCAGTCTAAGGATGATTCCGGAGATGGTGGATGGCAAACGGAAGTCCTACCACGAAGGTGATGGAGTAGGGGATTATAGATCGGATGGTAAGAGTAATCCTGAGTGGAATTGAGTGTCCAAATAGTCCAACGGGGTTTAATCCACAAACATGGAAGATGGGCTCTGCCAGTCTTCTTTGTGAACATATATCATACACATGCCATGAAAGAAAGGATTTTTAACAAGGGACATGGAAACCTAGTTTCTCCCTCATACACTTTCTTACGCCAAAGCTTTATCACACAACTCGCTTCAAATACTGCCCAAAATATTACCCCTGCTAATCAGTCACCTGATTATATCAGAGTAGCGGCACCTTAAAAGGGAGGCGCAGTGTTAGTAAGGGGGCTGGCGCCCTCTGACTTCTTGGAGAATACCATGCCGAGCCACAGGGGTAGGTGCCCTAGGCTCGGCGTAATGTCCTCAAGTCATGGCTCCAACATGGCCGCCGGCTATGGCAGCGCATGTGTGATTGTCACATGCCCCCAGCTGGGTCACAGGGAGGACCGTAAAAGCGACTTTAGTCACCACAGCTGGCCAGTATGCGATTCTTTACTCCCCGTGCTTTTCGATGGAAGTAACTGGACTACTTCTTGACCTTCAGCGGGTCCTGCCACCTAGGAGCCAACGGCAGAGTAACCTCGGCGTGTCGGAGAGGTGAGTCCTAATCATACATACTGCTTGGGATGGTACACCAGTTGGAACGTCGATTGTACGTCCTCGCCTGTTTGCATGCAATAGCAGGCATTTTCCTCCTGAGTCACCATGGTGGTCCTGGCGGCTCCAGGAGAGATAACCGCCGACCTAGGGAGAGGCGCCAGCATGGATGAGCGGTCCAAGGGCCCCTTAAAGTGACCGGCGCGCTGGTGCGCAGGAGGGCTGTTTCTGATTCCCTGGACAGCCGAGTTAGCGGCGAATTCGGCTAGCCAGGTCCCAATTCTTATGTTGCTCCTCCAGGGCAGCGGTGGCCTAGCAGTTAGGGCGTTAGCCGCATGATCGGAAGATCGGGGTTCAAACCCCTTCCAATAGAGTTGCCCTGCGGTACCCTTGAGCAAGGTACCGATTCTGTCACTGCTCCCCCTGCTGCATGATGTGTGCATGGGTTAAATACAGAGGTCTGGGGCAGCGGTGGCCTAGCGGTTAGGGCGTTAGCCGCATGATCAGAGATCGGTTCAAACCCCTTCCCAATAGGTTGCCTGAGAATTTGCCCCTTGAGCTTAGGTACCATCCCCATCACTGCTCCCGGGTGCTTTCAATAGCTGCCCACTGCCACGGGTTTCGAGAGTGTGTAT
This sequence comes from Hepsetus odoe, assembly GCA_017165825.1. NCBI lineage: Eukaryota > Metazoa > Chordata > Actinopteri > Characiformes > Hepsetidae > Hepsetus > Hepsetus odoe. The sequence continues at coordinate 3,376,591 of CM029393.1, read as the reverse complement.
GGGTTAAATGCAGGGATCCAGTTTAGTTGGTTCATGTGTGCTGTGACATGACCTCGCAATGACAAGGGTTGTCACTTTCACTTTCACGTACGAAGCAATCATACCCTTGAGAGTGCGGTTGACTCTCTCGGTCAGGTTGGTCTGGGGGTGATAACTAGTTTTGTAATTTTATTCACTTCCCAAAGCGCGATTACTATCAGGTAAGCTCTTAAAGGGGAGGCGCAGTGTTAGTAAGGGGCTAGAGCGCCCTCTGACTTCTTGGAGGAATACCATGCCGAGCCTAGGGGGTACCTCCCTTATGTGGTGTCACAAAATAAATAAATAAATAAAGAAATAAATAAATAATTTTATTAATAAATAAATTAGTAAAAATAAAGTGGATGTGAAATATGAAAGTAAGTACGCAAATCAAAACTAATAAACTAATAAAACTAAAAAAAAATATATAATTTCTGCCAATATTTGTACTTATGATTGCTTTTAGATTTGAGTGTTGGCAGAGGGTGACAGAATTGAACAGTGGGGGAATTTGATGCATTGGCCTGTCAAAAACTTGCCTTTTGTAAGCCACCCTCTACATTTCTTTTTCAGTGAGTCTGTTTTTATTTATCCATTATGCCTACAATAAGACAGATGAGTTTTACCATGAGCTCAAATTATAGTTTGATAAACATAACTGAGAGGGGACCTATCTCTCATGCGAGGCTAGATTACATTTGCCACTGATGGGTATTCATTTTTAGCTTTCCCATTCAATATTATGACAAGCCTCCGATTCTGAAGGTAGTACAGCGAGAACAAATCCATAACTATGAATGAGAGTGCTCTTAGGAGTTCTTTTGGCATTACCTATTTAAGGATGCATTTTTCTCATCTACTTATGGTATAAATCACCAGCAGCAGCATGATCATCAGTATCATCATTATCCAGTTTCAATGTTTATCACTTTCGTACAAACATTCCCTCCAGACCTCAGGCCCAACATCTTTAAATTCAATGGAAATCTTTCTTGGCACCAAACAGCAGCAAGGATTTAGAGAGAATATACAATAGGCTGCTGTTAAAGCCAGAGTGGAGCTGGTTCGCTGGGGTCTAGGAGCTCTTTTGCTCTTTCCCTGCTCGTCTTGATCATAATGTATGGGCAGTGCTCGAGCACCTGTGACCCCATCCACTGGCTGATCTCACAGCAGAACTACAGCCAGAACAATAGAAACTGTGGAAAACTCAAAAAAACAAACAAACAAAACACTCTGGAGCATTCAGGCTTCATCAAAAGCCATTGACCTACGCTGCCCCTTAAGCCATTATCATTTCTCAGAAAAACATATGGACATGAATTCAGAACTTTCAAAACAGCTCTTGTGTCAGTGTGTTTATTACAAAGAAAAGTCACGAGTACATGATAAGGGGCAACCCAGAGTCCTCGCGTGGTTAGGGAGTTGGCCCCAGGATCGGAAGGCTGTGGGTTTGAATCCCACACCAGTGGGTTGCCCTGAGGTACCTTTGAGCAAGGCACCGTCCCCAACACTGCTCCCTGGGTGGTTTCAATAGCTGCCCCCTGCTGCGTGTGTATGGGTTAACTGCATTTCCTTGTAGTTCACTGTTTGTTGTGCTGTGTTTCACAATGACAATAAGTCGCTTTCACTTTTATTAATCACTTTCAGTTCTATACAGAAGCAATTGATTTCTGAAATGTATAAGAGCTAGAAAATGAAACTAAATGATTAATTGTAGGATCAAATGCAGATTAAGAAAACAAGTTCATAAGCTTAATTTGGCTACCTTCAGTCAATGATTGCGGTAGTTAATTAAAAATAAAATGACTGATTTCTTCTTAGGTAATTACTTTACTGAGTGCTTCTTGAAAAAAGCTCCTGATTTACTTTGAGTTACTCTCCAAAATATTTAATAGTACAATGACCGAATAGTCCTAATATATTTTTTAAGTATATTTATATGTACTTTTGAGATATATTGTTTTTATATATATATATATATATATATATATATATATATATATATATATATATATATATATATATATATATATATATATATATATAGTATTATATTATATATATATATATATATATATATACTATATATATATATATATAATATATATATATATATATATAATGTACACCTTACTTAAAAATCTTCCAGTGTAAACATGATAAGGTGAACATCATACTGGATCATTTGCATGAGCTCCTGCCACTAAGACTAACAAAAGCTCAGCCCACTCAAACAGAACCCCCACTATTGGCTAACTGAACTCCTAATTACAGACTCTAGTGGACTTTTTTATAGAAACTCATATTTTACTGGAATGCTAAATCAATTAAAATTGATCAAATCCACTTTCCATTAAATCCACTAAAATCCTTTAAAATCCACTCTCTTTCTTTTCCTTCTTTATTATCTGGATAATCGGGAAGGAGGAGTATTGGTTCCTCCCAAGGTTTTTTCCTCCAGTTTTAGGGAGTTTTTCCTCTGTCACCCTCAGCTTACTCACTTGGGGCTTGGACCCGGATTCTGTAAAGCTGCTTGTGACACAAGTTGTTAAAAGCGCTATATAAATAAGACTTACTTCACTTGACTTGATTTAGTGATATTTTATACTATTTGGAAATGAGTTTTTGAAAACATATTTTGCTTAAGAGCACTGCATGCACATTATATTTGGGTCCAGCCTTATGGGAAGTTAAAAGCTCAACTAGTCGATGATTAACAACTCATCCATCGCAGTGAATGAGAAAATGCAATGGAGGTTGTATGCCTAAGGGATCACTGCTAAACACAGCAATTTACTTTGATCAGCAAGACAACTTATGAGACTTGTCTTCAAGGGAGTCATCACTTCCATATTCATGATGTGCCGTCGCTTCTAAGCTGAGAAAACATTGGCAACGTAAGTGATGAGGATTTGAGGAGAAAACAGACAACGACTCTGTTCTACATAAATCAATGATTGTGATTGGAAACAGCCTAGCTTTTCCCAATTAAATCATTTATATTAAAAGAAAAATCTGCCACATTGGAATATTAGAAGATACCTTTTAAATACATGCTTTTCCTGACATAGACATAGAGATGCCTTTGCAAGTCATGTTAAGAGTTTTTCGTTCGAGAACATTATTTGGATCATGTATTGAATGTGTTACCATGTTCGTTTCTTGCACCAGTTATTTGGATTGCCAGTGCTAAAAGGCTTTTTATACCACTTGGGCCTCCATGCTGGGCACACAAGTGCTCTTGAGCCCTTTTGAAGACAACTTTGGCATTATTCATACCTTTTAGATATTTAAAAAAAGAAAGAAAAGGTGAAAGAGAAAGATATTTCCAAAATCTTCAAATAAAAAGAAAGCTGTTAAAAAAAAGAAGCTGAAATGGAGATACCACAGATGCCTGTTCATCTGAAAAATAACTTACAGAGATGGTTTTATGCACCATTTTGAGGTAATATTGTGAAATATTGCTGATCTATAGGGCTGATGCAAAAGCCTTTGAATGCCACCATAAGCGTTAATCTTTCATATAATTAAATGTGCAGTGTTAGTCAGAGTATGACTGAATCAACAGTATGATTAACTCAGAAATAGAATAGAATAGTGTTAATTTATAATAAAAAAGAAGTAAACAATGGAAATCAACAGTAAGGGAGACACAATAATGATCATATTAAAGTAGCTTACTTTCAGACCACACCGAACAAAACCCTTCTTGTCTGGAATGGCTTTGATGACCTTTCCCACAATCCAATAATTCTTTTTTTGGACCCGTCATCCTCCAATAGAACAATGTCTCCTTCCGCAAAGTTTCTTGATACTTTTTCTTTATTCAAGTAGTGTGTAGACAATCTCTTTCAGAGTAAATCAGGGTAAATCAAAGAGACAATAGATAACAGTTATAGGCCTGGCTGTCCAACACAGCCTTTCACCAACCCACAACACACTTCTTAAACACATGGTTCAGCTTATTCTAATAACGACTGCACTTCACATTCTGCCCATTGAGCTTCCTTTTATGACAGAATTGGATCACGTCAATCTCTGCTTCTTAAAAGGTCTTCTACTGTAATGTGGGCTTGATGCTTGCTTTAAAACTGTCAATCTCTTTTAGGATAAGCTAAACCTGTGGCCGTTGTCTAGGTTGTCTTTTGAGCTAGTTGCACACAACTCTTACAGTTTGGACAGAGCCTCAAATCAAAATCAGGATCAGCATTAATCGCCAAATTTTTTTCACATTCAAGGAATTTGTTCCTGGCTGCTGGTGACTCCCTAGTACAATAGTGATACTTTTTCTTTTTCTTTCGGCTGCTCCCATTTAGGGGTCGCCTCAGCAGATCAACCGTTTCCATTTCTTCCGGTCCTATGCGTCTTCCTCTTTCAAACCAACCACCTGCATGTCCTCTCTCACCACGTCCATCATCCTCCTCTTTGGTCTTCCTCTTTTCCTCTTTCAGCTCCATCTTCAACATCCTCCTTCCAATAAAATCCTCATCTCTCCTCTGGACATGTCCAATCCAATACAACCTTTCTTCTCTAACTTCATATTCAAAACGTCTAACCTGAGCTGTCCTTCTAATATACTCATTTCTAATCCTGTCCATCCTCGTCACACCCAACGGAAACCTCAGCATCTTTAACTCTGACACCTCCAGCTCTGTCTCCTGTCTTTTCGTCAGTGCCACCGTCTCCAACCCATACTACATAGCTGGTCTCACTACTGTCCTGTAAACCTTCCCTTTTACTCTAGCTGCACCTGTCTGTCACAAATCCCTACAGTCACTCTTCTCCACCCATTCCAACCTGCCTGAACTCTCTCTTCCTCTCTTCCACGCTCATCGTTACACTGAACTGTTGATCTCAAGTATTAAGACTCCTCCACATTTGTCACCTCTACTCCCTGCATCCTAACCACTCCACTTTCCTCCATTTCATTCACACTCATGTATTCTGTCTTTGAAAAACTCACTTTCATTCCTCTCCACTCTAGAGCGTATCTCAATCTCTTCAGGTTCTCCTCAAGCTGCTCCATACTCTCACTGCAGATCACAATATCATCAGCAAACATCATCGTCCACAGAGACTCTGTAATCCAACCTCTACCTTAAATGCATCCGTCACTCCCACTGCAGATCTCACCACTATTACAGTGCCATCATACATAGCCTGAACTGCTCTCACATACTTACACTGTAACAACAGACTTCTCACCAGCACCCTGTAGGCTAACAGCACTGGTGGTGATCGTTGTTAACCCGGGCCTCAACCGATCCGGAATGGAATTATGTTACGTTGTCCGCATATAGATTTGACAAAATTTTACATCGAATGCCCTTCCAGACATAACCTTCCCCATTTATCCAGGCTTGGGACCGGCATGAAGAAATACAGTGGCTTGTGCATCCCTAGTGGCTGGGTTCCTAGTACAATAGAGGTACGCATTTGTCCCGGGTTGGGTTTGTTTTGGTCACGGTAGAGGGCTCTGTTCTGACTGAGCACACCTGAGCTCATGAAGGCTTAAATAGTCGGCCCCAATGAGTCAGAACAAAGTGTGGCTCATTCGCAAGGCGAAGCCTTCAGTTAATGGTGGTGTTTTAGTTCCCTGTATCTTGGTATTTGGTTTTGATGGATAATAAAGTTATGTTCTGGATCACTGGATCTGCGCAGACATCCTTCCTGCACCACGCCACCATTACAGCATTATACAAATACACACAATATGCAAATTACTCAATGCAGACAAATGCGCAATACACAATATTTAAAATATACACATTGTGAACACACAGTGTACATGGTGACAGATGTAGTGAACAAAAAGTTTATTGAGTTACAACAGGAATAACTTTCTTTTGTTCTAGTCACAGGTTTAATAAGTTTGTTACTTGCCTGTAATAGTTAATCAGCAGTTTTTGATCGTAGCTGGTTACCAATATGAATTTCAAATGTGGAAACAAAGCACTGTTTAAGTTGTTCTGGATAAGAGCATCTGCTAAATGCAGTAAATGTAAAAGTAAATGTAATAAAAAAAAAAAAAACAGAAATGTAAAACGCAATGTAGAAATGTAGAACCTCAAAGTGAATGAATGAATTAATCAATTTATCTCTTTTTTTCCTTAAAGAACTTGACGTGATTACTTCAACTCAAATGAGTAAGTAGTTCTTACTCAAATGAAGTGCTTCATTTGAATAGGCAGGTTATCAAGTGGTGATATGTTCATGTTTATGACAATGTAAGTGAGCATTGTGTGGATGCAGTGCCATTAGGAGTGAGTATGACAGCATATCTAAAGTGCAATGGTGTAAATAACAGTACTGCAACTGTGGGTGTGGTGTGCAAGAGGCATGCATCAGCATTTTTTAAATAATTGTACAAACAGATAACAGTCTGTGACAGAATGCATAAGTTATTTATCAGGGTGATGACCTCAGGGAAGAAACTGTTCCTGTGTCAGGATGTTTTTATGTGCCTAGTTCTTTAACGCCTGCTAGAGGGGAGGAGTTCAAAAAAGGTCATGTCCAAAGTGTGAGGAATCCAGGATGATTTCCCTGCTTTTTCCTGATTCTTGAACAATATAGTTCCTGGTGGGTGGGCAGTAGGACAACATCGATTTTTCTGCTGACCTCTTTGTTTGCTGCAGTCTGGTCCTGTCTTGGATTGTGGCTGTACTGAACTAGACTGTAATGGAAGTCCAAAGGGCAGATTCAATGACTGCAATGTAGAACTGACACAGTAGCTCCTATAGCAGTCCAAGTTTCCTCATCTGACACAGAAAGTACATCCTTTGCTAAGCTTTCATAAGGATGGAATTCAGCCTAATATTCAGGCTTGCCACTGTTCCATATGAGTCTGATGACTGTAATATTGTCTGCAAACCTTAGGAGTTTTAAAGATGGGTCCTTGAAGCTACAATCATTGGTCTAGAGAGAGAGGAGATCTTTTGGCATGCAATGTGTTGCAGGATATAGTGCAGTCTCATGTTGACCTGTTTGCTCAATTGACAGACTGTGGGGGACCAGCAGGTTTACTGTTATGTCCTTCAGGTGGACCAACACCAGCCATTCAGAGGACTTCATGACCAGAGATTTCAGACCAACAGAGCGGCTATCCAATGAGTCCTCCAATGGTGAGTTCCTTTGGGACTGGTTTCATGATAGAACTTTTAAAACAAATGGGGACTGTGCTTTATAGGCAGATCTGTGTGAAGACTTGAGCAAGTTGGTTGCACCAGTCAGCACAGGCTTTAAGGCAAGAGAAGAACATGCCATCTAGGAATGGTGCTTTTCAGCTATGCATCCTCCAAAAGAGCTGCCTCACTTCATCACTTCATCTTCACTTATCTTCAATGTTCTCTCCAATGAGGGATTGGGTGTGAGAGCTATTTCAGGTGCAATGGGCAGTGTTAACGCTGAGCTGAACTGATTGTAAAGGTGTGAAAGACTACACAAATCTTGAATGGAGGGAATTTAGGTCCGCAGCCAAGATGGCGGTGCATAAGACAGCCCTCCAAAAGTTTAAGTGCTTTTGTAATTGTCATTCGAAATCTACCAAAAGTCCTCTCACATGAGTATTGTAACTACTGGTGCTCATTTCTACCAACCTACAAACACTGCTGGAACTCAGAAATCAGCCAGTAAACAGTCTTCCAGTGACACTGCTCACAATGTTACAAGAGCTTGACATGTTGTGAAGACCATACCATTAGACCCTGAGATCGTTTGGTGTCCCTGGTCAGCTGGGACACTGAAAGGGTTTTGAGAGGATGCTCAGCTAAAGGCTAACATGAACCATCCCCCTACCTTGGATACTCAGACCACATCTCTGTTTTGCTGATCCCAGCAAATAGACACATCATCAGGTGTGCCAAGCCCACCATGAAGCAGATAAAGACCTGGCCCCCAGGAGCCATCTCTGTGCTTCAGGATTGCATTGAGTACACCACCTGGGACATGTTTAGGGAGGCTGTGACCCATAGCACTTCCAGAAGCCTGGAGGAGTATACAGCATCTGAGACTGGAAACATATGGGAACTGCAACATCTTGGACGACAAGTCCCCACAACATATAGTGAGGACAAAAGAAAAAACATCGGAGCCTCTGCTCTTTTTTGACCACTCGCTGCAAAGCATTGTGAAAGACTCCATCCACCCACACTCTCTTCTTACTCCTGCCTTGCAAAAGGCCCCATACCATATGGGCCTCCATTTCCAGGTTGAGAAACAGTTTCTTCCCCCGGCCATCTATTGTCCTTACACTTCATACTTTAAACATCATGCTGCTAAATACACAACATTGATTGACACAACACTGCATTATCACTTTAATATGGGATGAGTACTTTATTCATTGAGAGCAGGGGATCTTCCTAAGTAGTTCATCACAGTCAAGATCTGAATTTTTCATTTCTCTTTCAAGTTCTGGCTTGGTTATTGCAAGTATTTTCTGCCTGTTGGTTTCCCAATTGTTTAAAAATAATCTTCCATCAGATTTCAATATGATCCTGATACAGTGATATAGCTTCTTCATTTGTTCAAATGAATAATTTGGCAAAATCATGTAGCACAGTATCTAACACTTCATTTCCAAACTGCTCCTTATGGTCTTCAGCACACTTTCTCAAAGCAAAACTGGCACAGCTGGGTGAGGACATAGCCCCAAACAAATGAACAGTCATTTTATGTTTTGTCAGGGGTTGGTTGTAATCACCATCTGTCCACCAAAGAAATCTCAATAAATCAGAGCCATCATCTGGCACCTTGACCTGGTGGAACATTGCTTTCTCATCTGCCATGAACTCCACAGGTTCTTGTCTGAATTGAATTACAACACCAGTTAGCCAGCTGGTCAGGTCTGGGCATGGAAGTAATTGCTCATTTAAGGATGTGCCCTGATAGGATGCTGCACAGTTGAACATGAGTCAGTTTCTTTTTCACTGGGAGGTAAACTGCATGGCGTGGTATATACACCATACTTCCCCTTCTATATGTGTTGACTCTTGACTATTTTGGTTTTTAGGAATGTATAGCATAGAGACCAGCACCTAATTATGCTGCTTCCATGATCACATCAATTAACTGATGATCTTAATTAAGCCATTTTTGGTCCAACCTAGTTTAGTTCTTACAGAATACAATTCTTTAACACTGATCAAAACTTCCCATGGCTCCATATCCTTGGGCACATTTGCTACAATAAGCAGCCCAATATCAACTTTAATTTGAGGAAGTGGTAAGATACCTACAGAAATTGACCTTTGAGTGAAGGTGTCCAGAAGATCAATGGACTCAACATCTGACAAATTGGTGACATTCAGGCCAGGCACAAGTAAGTGGAAACAGGTTTCTCTTAATTCATGGTTCTAAAGTGGTACATCGGTCTTTCTTCAACCAAGCACTTTTAACTTACTTTTTAAAGCCTCTGTATGGAATATAGCAGATCCCCCTTTTCCATAAAAGCCTAGCTCTACCATATTGTCTTTGACTTGAACAGGAACTATTATGAGTATGCAGTTATCTTTTCTGGCCCTTATTATGTTCATTACCTGCACAGACTCTGTTCAGATGATTGAATATAATCGTTTGACCTTCAGAGTTATCAGCCCTCTTCTCTGGATCAGCAGCCGTATCCTTTTTTATGTGAAGTAGTGTTTGGTGAGTTGTGATGAGCAAGGTACTGGCCCCAAACACTACTTCCTTGTCACTTTCACTTACCTGACAGCTCATCTTGTCTTTACAGGTGTTTCCCAGTGACCATGCTTTAAACACCTTAAACATAATCTGTTGCCTTGCAAGAATTCCGACTTCTCTTTATGTGCTGTTCTGTGTGCTGCATGACTCTGTGTTGTGTGTACCCTTAAAGAACCTTTCAACTCAGCCAGATCGTCACACTTTCTTGACATATTGCTCTGTAGTCCAGAGATAAGAGATTTCCACTTTTTGTGTAATTTGTATGCAAGATTGCCTCCTACAGGCATCAAGGTTGCTACATTATATAGTTCTTCCATAGAACTCACTTCAGTCACAGGGTCACAGTATGTTGATAGAAAAAGTGAAAAGGCATTTAAAGATTTTCATCCTCTTGCATGATAGGCATTGTCCAGTTTAAGACCTTGTTCATATAGGGTATGGCAATCTTCTAATCATTCACACAAAGTTATCGGAACACCTGTTTAAATCTGCAGTAATCAATATTTGGCTTAACATGGAGACAAGGCTATGCCCATACTTTTGGCTGACCAATGGAAAACTATTCTAAGAATAAATATGGTTCTTAAAGCTTTTAGTGTTATATTCTATTCAAAGGAAGAAAATCTTATTTACCACCATCATGCATAATGTTCTTCTGTTGGGTTGACATTGTCATACTCCAGCAGACTAGTCTCAGTTTCCCTTGCTATGGATCGGATCTTGACTTGACTTTCGTGTAGTAATAATAATCATTCCGCAGGTATCATCTCTTGGGATATGTGCTCTTTTCCCAATTTTTTTCAGCTTAGCACCTGAGGAATGAACAGCAATTTGAATTTGTTTCTGTTTGTGAGCAGCTGCCTTCGGAAGCAATGCAGCTCTCTTCACCTCAACACTGAGACACACCGAGGAAACACTGGAGGATATTTTGCTTCCAGTGTCAGAGCCATGACTTTTTTCATCAATATTTGACTCAAAGAACACCATGGGTGCAATGGGCTGTCTATCTGAATCACAGTGCCTAGCTTAAGAAAATAAGGAGTGGTGAGTGTGGAAAATTAACAGAAGACTAACACTATAACCCAAAAAGCCAGGAGTAGCAACTGGCCAGCTCTCAATCGGAGCAAAACTAAATGGCTTCCTTAAGATTTGGAGAGTTTTGTGATTGGCTCAAGAGGCTGAGTCCAAGAAAAACCAAAAACAGATATTTTATATATATATATAAAAATGTACTTGTGCTGTTAGGCACCAGTTTTGATAACACAAAAATAAACAAATGATAGCATAAAAACCTCTCCTGATACCCATAGTGTAACATCACCATTAATTTTAAATATGCAAATTACTAAATATTGCTAAATGTGAACGACACAGAAGAAGGAAAATGATGGATATGACCTGTGGGAAATGACCAGTGGCACATTCTTTTTAATTCTTGAGTGAATGTGTGAAATGCACATTTTCTCTAAATGAACAAATAAATAAAACAGTGTGCTTACTGTTGAAATGAAAGATAGGGATCATTTGTTGCTATTGAAGTCAGACTTCAAAAGTATGCCTGGAAACATGCCTGGCACTCCTCTTTTCTCACTTCCTGATAAGAAGCGAAATCTAATCATTTCTGGTGAGTGATAACAGGAACTGTCACAGTGAGTTGCAGTGACTGAGTGAAGTGTTGCCTTATAACATAGTTCATATGCAGCCCAAAACCTTATTCATTTCAACAAAAAAAAAAGCCAACCAAAGTTTTACTTTGATGTACCTATGCTGGTCATTTGTTATTCCCCAATTAACTGATTTGTACAGAAATTCGAAACTCAGCCCTGCCTTTTGAGAAAGCAGTAATGAGAAATTATTCAATATAGGACCATTGCTATTGAAGCATGAAGGCCTGGACACACTCTTGAAAGTCAATGTGGCATTAGGTTGCTTTAAAATACAGGCTACTGCTGACAATTAGTGCAGGAGGGAAGTGCCTTAAAAGAAGTACTTTATAAAATAAAAAACCCGAATTAATTAATTAATTAATTAATTAAAAAAATATACACACAGTCAAGGCACTTCTCTGTGGTCTACTGATTGCTGATTGGGGCACTTGCAGAATTTGCCTGCTGTTCTGGAATTTAAATTTCTATTCAGCATAATATCTTTTTTTATTTTTTGGGGGGCATGGGGAACATCACTATAATCTCAGGCAGAAATATAAGCATGTACCATTGGAGCACTAAGTTATCTTACTGCATTCAGGGCATTGATGCATTTTCTGCACCATCTTATGAAAACCAGTGGTCAGTGATGTTGCTTCCCATTTTAAGCCGTGCGTCTCTCTAAAATATCTTTTCAAACCTAATAAGCAATGTACAAGTGTCACATTTTCCATCGCTTTACACTATACAGATTCTCATTTAGATGTATCAAATATGAATGTCAATCCAGTTTACCCACTGCAATGCGCAGTCATGAAGCAAATGCACATCATAACTGACACTAATTATAAGCTGCAAGCCTTATCCACATGAGTCAGAGGCTTGAAATGACTGTGATTCAAAAGGGAACCGGTGCAATCAGCATGATCTGATGTGTGAGTAAGGCCCTGGATAAGCTAGGCTGATACGCCAAGTCAATTGTTTGGAGTCTAGAGAAGACATGCTTAAAAATATTTCTAAGAGCATCAGTTCTTGGCACTGTACATTTCTCCACTTCTAAAGATGGAACAGAAGTAAATGTCTGTATTGTACCTATTTAAATTAAAATAAAAAGTCAAGTCAAGTAGGATTTTATTGTCATTTCAGCTACATACACAGTACATGGCTGAAATGACAAGAAAAGCCTGCTACCTAAAAAGCTAGAAGGTTTTTGCTCTCTTTGTGTATTTTATAGGCTTAATACACAAAGGCCTGTGTCCTGCACTGGAGAATACTTTGCACTGTATTGCACTGTAGGTTGAATAAAAAGGTAAATACTAAATTTCTCCATTAAGTAGGATTTTTACTTCCCTGAACTGGTACTATCTGTAATTTCTATTACATTTACATTTTTTTATTACACTTTCAAATATGGCTCTTCAGTATGGTATTTGAAGGGAAACTTTCTTTCATCATCACATCTCTTTCCAGCATCAAGAATAATTTGTATATTTTTATATAATTTATATATATATATATATATATATATATATATATATATATATATATATATATATATATATAATATATATATATATATATAAATAGTACAGTTAAAAAAGACTATAGTACAATAAAAAGGACTATATAGTGGCCGGAAAAAAAAACAGTACAGGCAGGATGTGTCTACAGAAATTGTTCTGCTAAGTATCCAAACAATCGTCAAAGCCATGAAACCATTTTTCCATGAAAAATGAAACCAGTTCCATTGCAGAGCTGCATAAGATTATGCTGAAACACAGCGATGTAATCACGCTGCTTATGTTCCATGAGGCTGTTTGACATGCAAAATGACCAATCACAGACTACTGTGAGTAATCTTTCTGTAAGAAATCAATCTCAAACAGAATGCAAACAGATTCAGCAACAATAATTGTATCTCCCTCACTGGATAGGTACAGTCACCCAGGTTCTGGGTTTCTTGATTTTGTGAGCGCTAGTGATTTGAGCTGAGGTTTAGTAAAAGTGACTAATTGTCATTGTGAAACGCAGCTCAGCACCACAACGACATGCAACCTCTGCTTTTAACCCTTGCACACCGTGCAGCAGGATTGAAAGTTATTGAAAAGTACCTGGGGAGCAATGACGGGGATGGTACCTTGCTCAAGGTTACTTCAGGGCAACCTACTGTTCTGAGATTCAAACCCACAACCTTTGGATCCTTCAGAACTTCATATGTTCATTGCCAAAAAAAAAAAAATTACAAACTTACAAACTTTAATAAGCTACAAATGAAAGCACGCAGCATTTATAGATGATGCAGTCGCTTCATAGCAAGGGGATCCTGGGGTCAGTTCCCTGCCAGGGTAGCCTTAGTTTTACGTGTGGGGAGTTTGCATATCCTCCTTGTGTCTGTAGAATTTCCTCCAGGAGCCCAGTTTTTCCACAGTCCAAAGACTTTATTTACATTAATAGTGAGGTTGCAGATGCTAAATTGTCCCTGAGTCTCTCCTGCGATGGATTAGCAACCTGCCCAAGGTGCTTCCTTGCCTTTCTATCTACAGGCTCAACCAGTCCTGTGACCCTTGTTAGGATGAGCTATGGATGATAGGTGGATGGAGGTACCACGGCTTTACTAATCTTGGTCAGCTAACAGCTTCATTGGCACCGCTTTGTTGATTTTGTTCAGATTTTGGACCATTGCAGTCATGCACAGTCATACAATCAACAAAAGGTGGAAGCAACTGCAACATATGCCAAAATAAGGAAAAATAATTGCAGCACAGTTTTCCCCATCAGTCCAACATGCACCAGGAAGAATCATTATTGTTGAGCATTTATCCTCATTTGAGACCTCTCTCTGCAAAATCCTTTTTCTCTTTGGCATTCATGATACAGCAAAGATGTCTGCACTAAAGCAATTGTCTGCCTCTTGTACTTTTCTATTGCAATCCTAGGAACTCCAAGAAGTGATTCCTCTCCTTCTGAGTGAAAACCTAATCGGCCTGTAGAGAAAAACGAATTGGCATTATGTTTTGCAGAGGACAGCTTCATTGCCAGAAGGTATGTCAATCAGACTGCTTCATTAACTTCTTCTCAAGAGAGCGTGTGTTTTTAACCAGAGCAGTGTCCATTGTACAACTGTTTTCGCAGGACACTGTAGCGAGCACATGGATTACACTCTCGATGTGACAGTTATCTGTCCTTCAAACACTCTGGGAAGGGCAAATTGGATTAGCCTGCATAGCAGTCACACTGGAGATATACCTGTCTGACAGGTGCCAATGATCTGAAAAATAAAATGATATTTTAATGTCTGAAGTAATCATGTCCATAGTATTGCTTTTAAGCGCATTTGAAGAAGCAGACCGCGTCATACTGCATGACCTCCACTCAGTTCTGAGCAATGACATTTTATCACATGCATGACTCACAAGGATGCAGTAACATTTCTGCCATTTGGACACTTAAATATCAAAAAGCACGCAAATATGTGGCAACAAAACTATAATAAAGTGTATTTCTTGTAGTATGTTTAGTATGTTGTTTTTTTTTCTCTAACATTTAGTGTTTAGACAGTAGCCTATATTCTTTGTAAATTCTTTATTTAGAACTTACACGAAGCCTACTTAGTCCCAACTACTTAGTACCAACTTAGGCCCACCCACTGGAAATCAAAACGTTCGTCTCCTGGGTGAGCCCTTCATTTCAGCCTCTAACTATTTAGATTTTGGCTGTATTTGAACGGACTGTAGCTTAAACACTAATTATGTCTGCAGAATATCTGAAAGGCCTACCAAATTATCCACTTTAAACTGAAATAAAGTGCCACAGCCAGTCAGTCATTTTCTGGGCTGCTTGTCCAAATTAGGGCCGTGGGGGGGTGCTGGAGTCCATCCCAGCTCACACAGGGCGAAGGATGGGGACACACCCTGGACAGGTCGCCAGCCTATCGCAGGGAGGAGCGAACCGACGGGGACGGCACCTTGCTCAAGGGTACCTCAGGGCAACCCACAATCCTCCGATCCGGGGCTCCCTAACCGCTAGGCCCCCGTTGCCCCAGAGCCACAGCCAATTCCTATTTATTTTTTTTTTAGTGTGAACTAATAAGTGAACTAATTATTCTAGATCATTTTTGGTTCTCAGAAATGATTAGGTCTTTTCCTAAGGCATAGAGGACTCATCTCTATGACGCTGTTTAAATTAACCTTGTCGCCCTAAAAAGCAAAAAAAAATAAAGAGAAAAAAATAAACAAAAAGACTAAATAAAAAGAAAGATAAAATCTAAAAAAGATAAAAGATAAAATTTCATTCCAAGTTATTGTGGACATCAAGAAATGTTCAGAAAAATGTAAAGGGCAGCTTTAATTTTCAAGTGGTCGTAAAAGAAAATGAAGTTGCCGGGTTTAGACATGACAGCAACAGTATAATTCCTGAAAAAAAAAATGTTTTATAGTATGTGATGAGATCAGGGTTCAAGCAGTTGATGGATTACTGTGGTATAAGGTGTGACTCGAGTGCACAGTGCAGTCTGAAGGCCCTGGATGATGCAGGATTTACATTTAAAAGATTCGTCCCAATGCACTTCTTATGAATAATCCACCAATTTGCCAAGCGTAATTCAATTAGTAGATCTGTAAATGGCACGTTCAGATGATGAAAGTCCTTGGGTTTTAAAACAAGCCTTGCCACTCTCCTGTAGGCACAATGAAAAGCATCTCAATTTATGCCTTTTAAATATTAATTCAAATAAATATTCAATGAGACATCTTTGACCTCTGCATGAAAGTTTTAAAAGAACACAGCATCCTTCAGTTGCCAGGGCTTCAGATTTTAATGCGGTCCCCTAATGCCTCCTTCATAATGCTAACAATAAGAGTAGAGTCTAAATAAACAGTAATCCATTGTCCTAGGCAGCTGCTAAGATGACACTGTGTGCAGAGCTGGAGAACAAAAGATGAGGGGAAAACATGTTAGCCATCTGCTTCTGAAGGTTGTCATTTGTTGTGCTATTTACATTCACTATCCCACATTCACTTACAAAACCACGTCACTGACTTGGGCTTTCAGAATTGCTTGCATAAATAGATGCGATGCGAGGAAGGTGGGTTTACATGCTTGTTTATATTGTGAACTTCCCTTTATTCCTCAGTTACAGCGGAAATTACCATACCCACACCAGCCGAGCTAATGACGAGCAGTAATGAAATCTTTCGACACGTGATTGCTTTTGGCACCTGCTCAATATTTCATGTTCAGCAATGAAATAATTCATCATACTCCAATTGAATTCCAATGCTGTACAACTATTTCTGAAAGTTCCTGAGTTCTTTTGATGACAACGAAGTGAGTTGCTTGACAACACAAGGAAGCTCGTAGAGAGAAGATCACTGCAATAAAATTATCTACTGACTTATTAGCATTCTAGTGTGTAATGTTTTTGTCAGGGCTTTGCACTCTTTGAAGGATGGATGCGGTATGCCTCTTTAGTGAGGTCTGATTGATGTTTCTGTCTATAATTGCAGATATCAAGGTCCTGCAAAAAGCTGGTAAACTTGTTGTAATATTATAGCATTTCACTAGCAGAAATTTAAATGGGATTAATTAGAATTGATGATGTTATTATATATTGATCATTAAATTATTTTTTATCACAAGTAATATAGAGGTATTGCTGGGAGTATAGAACCATTGCTGTGACACTGACACTACATAAACCCAAACCCAGTGTGTTTTTTTTGGTGCTGAAATATCGCAAAATGTGAAGCCATGCTGGCAAAAAAAAAAACACACGAAACACTACATTGATCAACTACAGACTGACAAATCATTTCCTGCAAAATTATTGAGTGACTTTTAAAAACAGGACAATGTGAACTCTTTCTTTCCAGCAGCTATTTTCAGGCTCAATGCTCTTTGCAAGAACAACATGCTGCTACTCGCATTTACTTTGATACACAATCTTGGATTTCCCACTGGTGCAGAGAGTCTTTCACTGGAACAAAAAAGGCATGTACAGAGTAAATTTGGGGGGGCAATCCAATGCAAGTGTCATAACAAGCAGGGGTCAAAATATAGGCAAGCAGCAACGCACAAAGAAAATGCATTATTTAAAGGCTAAGCAGCAAGAAGGGGTCAAAACAGATTCGATTGTAGTGAGACTTTGCGTGTAGAGAGACCTGTGGGAAGGAGGAGAATTTGGAATGCGAGAGTGTGTGTTAATTCTCCACAGAGGGATGCACCAATAATCTTTCCTGCAATACCAAATTTCTTTAAATCAGAATCTGGAAAACTTTGTTGACCCCAAGGGAAATAGCTTAATGTTTAATAACTTTTAAGACAAATTTCATTTCATTTTGTTTCATTAATTGATATCACTGCAATGATAATGATATAATGAGGTGCACATTTATATACAAATATTCAATTTGTTTCTGCTAATTATTTAGGTACTTTTATTTCAAGGAAAACAGGGCAAAATGTGAGAATAGGGCTGCAGGTTTTACTGCTGTAGCCTCACAGTGAGAAGGTTCTGGGTTCAGTTCCCAGTCAGTATGGC
Organism: Hepsetus odoe; assembly: GCA_017165825.1. NCBI lineage: Eukaryota > Metazoa > Chordata > Actinopteri > Characiformes > Hepsetidae > Hepsetus > Hepsetus odoe. The sequence continues at coordinate 3,358,708 of CM029393.1, read as the reverse complement.
CTGGGTCCTTTCTGTGTGATGTACAGAAATGTGTACATCAATGTGATTGCATGTTCTCTCTGTGCCTGTGTGGGTTTCCTCCCAGAGTTCAAAGACATGCATGTCAGGTGGATTGGGAATGCTAAATCTTTGCTAAGAGTGTGTCTTCCCTGTGATGAACTGACAACGATCCTGGGTATTTCTCTGGTTTTTGCCCCATAAACACTGGGCACCCCATGGAACACTGTTCAGGATAAGTGGCTTAAATAATGGACCCTGGATTATACCTAATCAGCACATAATATAGTATGGTTTGAATGTATATAATCCACATTTTTATTCAAAGTCATTTCAGCCAATTTCCAGCACCAAGTGGTGTCTTCAAATGGTGCAAAAAAAGAAAAGAAACATAAAATGTATGAGGTTTTAACATGACAGCAACAATATGCTTCTTTATGCAGCCTTAAGCAAGTGTTTACATCAGCATGGCTTGGCCAGTGGGGAACCATATGGTAATTTGCATGCATTTTATTGATTTCACCACTTTGCAACTGGATTATCATTTCAAAACCATTTCAAGTCAAATTGTTGAAAACTGTAGGCTGTGATTGTGTTTGATGTCCTGATGGACACATTTTAATGAAGTGAGATTTTGTCCATTTAAGCTATAATTATTTGGGCTGAAGTACTTGTTCAAGTCTCGGAATAGTTATATGCACACCAGGTGGTACAGTATTAAAACAACCAGAGCGTTTTAAAGCGTAGTTAACATAAAAAAGAGAAAAACAGCCAACGTAAGGGAAAACTACAACAGCTTGAAACAGTATGGTGAGCTCACACTGTGCCTGTTTGGGGGGGAAAGAGAATGGTGATCTATAGGTCCCATCTGACCTAAAAGACACTGTGCCTTACTGGAGCTGCATTGACTCGCTCTCTTGGAAATATAAGATGGAAAACAGCTAGGATTGCTAAAGGAATGGTTAGTTTAGGACAATAATGTTGATGGTCCAGGTAAACATTTGCCACATTTTCCCACACAATGTTAACTTTGACACTTTTGGCTAATATCTAACACTTAAACCAATTCTGTCAGCAAAAATTCATCCTTAAAATGTATTTTTGTAAAAGACATGAACTCTTAAATCAAACAGGCCTGTAAAATAAGTCCTAAATGTGTCTTTTTTTCAAAGTTCTCAATTTTCTTCTAAACTGAGTCATTGCCAATTCCTAAACAAACTGTAAAGTGAAAGTGACAACCCGAGGTCACAGCACAGCACACAGTGAACCACAACGAAATTGGACCTCTGCATTTAACCCATGCAAACACCGTGCAGCAGTGGGCAGCTATTGAAAGCGCCCAGGGAGCAGTGACAGGGACAGTACCTTGCTCAAGGGTACTTCAGGACAACCAACTGGTGGGGAATTGAACCCACAATCTTCCAATGCAAGGACAAATCCCTAACCACTAGGCCGCCACTGCCCCAATCAATAATAAATAATGCCCCAGTAAATAATTGCAACCAAAAATAATACTTCATATGTTACTGCAGCTGGCCTTTAATGCTTATTATTGAGTTGAATAGAATTAATCAGCTTATTATCACATTTTAGTATTTTTTAAGTTTAACATATTAGGTTAAGATTTACGCAAAGTGCAGCCAACATATGCCCACATTAGATATCACTGAATGGCAGACAGACTACTCAGAACCCCTTTTAATGATGGATACTAGATTCCTGCCCTCAAAGACACACACCAAACCTAAAGACTATGCAGTCATGTCACTGAATTCAGCAACTGCTTCATGCAGTAGGTGAAATTAGAACCAGGCTTTTAATTCATTTAAGTACAGGAAAGTTCATATGTAGAAAGTATTGCTTTTGGTAACTGACTGAGCAAAACAGAAATATTCCTTTAAAAATGCTTCACTGGTTTCATCCAATTCTCTGCATGTTTATATATTTGCTATAAGCAGTTTCTAGATGGCTCAGTTGTTAGCGCTGTTACCTTATGGCCAGAAAGTTCTGGGATTGATTTTTAGTTGGAGCAGAAGAGTTTGCATGTTCTCTCCATGTCTCTCACAGTCCAAGGGCATGCACAGGGGGTTTTTCTTCCTTTTGTCCTATGAGTGCTGATAGACTCTAGCACCCATCCCATTATTTGGGATAAACAGATCAAAATGAGTGGAATGTATGTGAGGATTAAGAAACTGATTGTCAATAACTCAATCTCAACCCTTAATTAAGCGAAAAGGGCTTGTACAATTTTGAAATCAAATATTAATGAAGCAAAAATCAGTGATGAAAAGAAGTGTATTCAAATTTCTACCAAACCCCTGGGATTACACATACTGTGCCAATGGAAACGTACACAGGGTTCGGGGCTTCTACATGCATCCTAGGAGCCATTTTTATGATGTTAGGCATGTAATTAGTGACACAAGCCATCCAGCAATAATGGGCCCCATCTGAGATTAGCATGTAATTGATGATAATGTCAAAGGTACCATGGGATGCCATGGCTGGTACGAAATGTCGACGAGGGAAAAGAAGCAAATGAAGCAAAACTCTGAATGACATCCAAGAAGAGCACATTTCACTAGATCGCCTTTAACGCATGACTTCTTATCTTACTGTCCTTCAGTCTACTGCTATGGGCAAATAGGATTATAAGTAATATACATTGCCCAGTATGTTGATTAAGATTGTTTTGCAGATTGCATATATTTCATTGTTATGCAAACTGTATGTGTTTTCTCAAAGTCTTTGAACACTCCTGCTGTTTGCAGATCTAGTTAGTTGATGTAGCTTAAGGTCAAGGCTGAAAGCAGTGTGCAAGATAGGAAACTCGCGGGAATGAAAACGAATTTCTCCGCCTCGCTAAGGTACCATCTCAGCTGAAATTGAAAGTTTTCCCGATTGACCTTGTAGTGTTTTGTCATGAATTGAATTAAAGTTAATCATCAAATTACAAAGAAAAAAAGGAGTTTAGATGTCTTTGGGTGTCCATGGATAAAAAGGTTGAACACACCTGAGGGATTTTAGTGAGGTAAGGAGAGTGAAGAGCAAGATCAAAGATATCCTGTATTGTTGCACCCAGAGGCTTCATCATTTCATTTACAACATCCTGGTGGTCTGCAATCATGTTTAGCAGTCTTTGGTCCATTGCTTTCATAAACAGAATTATATTTGAAGGACACCTTCCTTCTATCTACACTCATTGTCTACTTTATTAGCTCCCCTCTCCCTATAGATGCTCTATGAGGTTTAGAGTTAAAATCTGTTGTTCATCTGTTTCTCTGCATTCTTTATAAGCCTCCTTTACCATGTTCATCTATGGCCATGAACCCCACAGGACCACCAGTGAGCAGATATTATTTGAGTGATGGATTATTCTCAGCACAGCATTGACACTGACATTATAATACATCCTCTACAGGGAACAAACTTAAATATGCCATTTTCTTGCAAATGTTAATGCACATATTCAATTTTATGTAAGTTTAACAAATAGGGAAAAATAAGAAGGATACAAAAATATTCAAACCATTTTTCTGTATATAGGAAAAGTAGTCATAGTTAAAAAGTCTGGTTAACCATTAGATAATAGAACTGCTTGAGTGCCCATAGCACAAATAGTACAAATGGTATTATGTTAGCTATGCTTTTACATTTATGTTATTGGTAGATGTTCCTTGTCAGTGCAATTCAAAATTTAAACTTTTGTAGGGGAACAACCTGTCCAGTCCATGTGGTATAGGGTATAGGGCAGTAGTGGCCTAGTGGTAAGGGAGTTGGCCTCAGGATCGGAAGGTCATTGGTTCCCAAAATGCAAAATGCGGGTAAATCTATGAGTCTTGCTCACTATGAATGAATATAATGAATCCAAAATAAAGGTGTAACGGTATTCCCCAATTATTTTAATTCAGGTGGTTTTTATTTTTTAATTTTAATTTGACTATTCAGCTTGAAAAGTAAAGAGCAGGGTGTATTATTTCAAAAGATGAAAAAACAAGGTTCAAAACCAAAAAAATGTTCTGATATGAGATCAGAAGTTTGCTTTATTATCACAGCTTACACTGTATTTTGGAATACAGCTCTGATACACTAACTTTTATGCTATGAGATAGGAGATGATATCAATTCAGCACTGTAAAATGGCTGCACTAGCTGTGTCACTGCAAACAATGGTGTATCACAAAAGAACTCGGTACTGTTTCCCTCAGATAGCAGAAGAAAAGTCTTGAGTGAATGTACCTTATGTATATACATAACCTCTTTCCAACCCATTAATAATCCTGCCCACATTGTCACTCATATATCAGTTCTACCACCGCCCAGTATAGAAATAATGTTGTCCCTTCTAAAAGGAAGGACTTTGCTGACCTTGCTGTAATTGTATTCTTCATCATCAGCTCTCATTGAATATGACTCCAGATAAAACCAGTATCAATATTCATTTGCCTTCCTGCCTCTGAGTGAACTAGTTCAACTATTGGAATTTAATGCTATAGAGAAGACCACTTACACCCCTTCAGCATTTCCCTCGAAATGACCCACCATGATAAAATGCTCGGCTCCTTCCAGGCTTCATAACCTCATGATAATCTTTTTTTATGACCGTTTTAGAGAGGACTCCGGAACCATTTATAACCTTGCAATTCATAAATGAAATCCGGCACATGAGCTTGGGTGAGGACTTTAGGACTTCAGTATCTTAGTACCTCTTCCTAAGGCCTTAGGAAAGGGGCTGCATTGACTATATAGGAATCACTGCCCCAAGAAACCTCCAGAAATGTTGGTTAGTTGGCATACTGAACAACAATGGGGTAAATGGCAGGGGTAAATGGCAGGGGTAAGGAGAAAGTCATAGTTCTTCAAAAATAATATGAATAATTGTGTGCGTTACTTAAATATGTGAATGAGACAGGTCCTTGTTGACAAATGAGAGCAAAATTGAACTTTGTGTCTTAAATGAGAAGCATATGGTTGGATTTTATCCTTTGCAGGAGGGCCAGCCTGAAGGAGATTGGAGATTGCAAAGTAGTGGAAGGGGAGAGTGTAGCTAAACAGCATGGTAGGATGTAGGATGACAGGAACAGGAAGCCTGTAGGATGACCTTAGAAGTCAAGAAGAGGAGAAAAGTGAGGGCAGAGTTGAGGATCACATGGTGAAAGCTGAAGAAGGCACAAGACAGCTAGAAAGGTACTTGATGTGATAACTGGAAGGAAGAAGGAGGATAAGGAAAACTGGTGGCAGAACCCAGAAGTTCAGGAGTGTATACAGAAGATGGGGATAGCAAAGAAGAAGTGGGATAGTCAGAGAGATGAAGAAATTAGACTGGAAACAAGGACATGAAGTGCAGGGCAAAGAAAGTGGTGAAAGCTAAGGATAAGGTGCTTGGTGAATTGTATGAGAGCTTGGACAGTAAGGAGGGAGAAAATACCCTATAACGATTAGCTTGACAGAGAGAAAGAACTGGGAAAGATGTGCAGCAGGTCAGGGCGATAAAGGGTAGAAGTGGAAATGTAGTCACAAGTGAGCAGAGTGCATTGAGCAGATGGAAAGAATACTCTAAGTGGCTGATGAATGAAGAGAATGAGAGAGAGAGAAGATTGGATGATGTGAGGATAGTGAACATAGATAGTGGAGCAGATTAGCAAGATGGAAGTAAGTGCAGTGATGAAGTGGATGAAGAATGGAAAGGCTGTTAATCTGGATGGCATACTGGTGGAAGCATGGAGATGTTCTGGCGAGATGACAGTTACTGACCAGATTGTTTAACGCAATGTTGGAAAGTGAGAAGATGCCTGGGGAGTGGAGATGATTTGCAAGAATAAGGGTGATGCACAGGGCTGTAGCAACTATAGAAGGAGAAAGTTGATCAGCTACAGCATGACGTCATGGGAAAGAGAAGTGGAAGCTAGGTTAAGAAAAGAGGTAATAATCAGTGAGTAGCAATATGGTTTCATACTGAAAAAGAGCACTACAGATGTAGTGATTGCTCTGAGGGTGTTGATGGAGAAGTACAGAGAATTTCAGAAGGAGTTGCATTGTGCCTTTGTGGACTTGGAGAAAGCATATGACAGGGTGCTTAGAGAGGAGTAGTGGTTTTGTATGAGGATTTCAGGAGTGGCAGAGAAGTATGTCAGAGTGGTATAGATCAGTGCAGCAGTGGTGAGGTCTGCAGTAGGAGGGATGGATGCATTTAAAGTAGAGGTTGGACTACATCAAGGATCAGCGCTGAGCTCTGGTTTGCCATGGTAATGGACAGGTTGATGAACTAGGTTACATAAGAGCCCTTGGTAGACAATGCTGTTTGCTGATGATATTGTGATCTGAAACCGTAGGGAGTAGGGGCAGCTTGAGGAGAACCTGGAGAGATGGAGATGCTCTAGAGAGAAGAGGAATAAAAGTAAATCGGACAAAGACAAAATACATGAGTGTGAATAAAAGGAAAGTGGAGTGGTTAGGATGCAGACAGGAGGAATTGAAATACTTGGGATCAACAGTTCAATGTAACGGGGAGCGTAAAAGAGAGGTGAAGAAGAGAGTTCAAGCAGGGTGAAATGGATGAAGATGAAGGGCAGGAGACAGACTGGTACCAGTGAAAGTGAAAGAACAGGTTTACAGGGTGGTTGTGAGACCAGTTATGCTATACAGGGTGGAGGCAGCAGTGTTTTACAGAAAGGCAGTAGGCAGAGCTGGAGATGGCAGAGTTAAAGATGCTAAGATTTTCTATGGGAGGATATCTATAAGGAGAATTAGAAATTAGTATTTTAGAGGGACAGCTATTGTTGGAGGTTTGGGAGAAAAAGTTGGAGAAGCAAGAAGGTTTGAGCATGTACAGAGGAGAGATGAAGGATTATATTGGGAGAAGGATGTTGAGGATGTATAAGAATCTCTTGTAGTTTCTACATCTGCATATACCATTATTGCTAGCCATTTTGTTAACCCTCTAGACAATTACCCACTTAAAAATTGTGGGTTGTGGGTTGTGGTTTTGGGATCAGATCAGTAAGTGGCTCTGAGATATCATCCCTTCACTGTGTGGATTCAGAGAATGCATTTCATTGTGGTTCATTGTGTGCTGTGCTGTGTTTCACAATGACAAGTAGTCACTTTCACTTTTTTCCATTGATGGCAACAAGAGCATTTTAACTGATCCAGAGCACTGTTGAAAGATCTGTCTTCAACCTCCCTTTGGCCCCTGGCATCAGGTTCAGATCCTTAACAGTGGGCTTCAAGGACAATAATGGACTTGGTCTTTCTATTAAGTAACTCTACTTTCTATTAAGCAATCTGTCATTTCTTTACTACTCATACCTTTAAGTACTGCTCATCTGGAACTTCTGCTCCTCAAAAGATTAGGAAGATGTGCATCGAGACTCTTTTTGGTCTTAACTCCTCAGAGGTGGAATTGCTTTTTGCTCTTGTTTCTAGAGCTGCCGAATCCTGAATTGAATTTGTGTAATGAGGGAGGGTGTGGTCTAAGGAGATGACATGCTGATGACACGCTATATCAGGGTTTGCATAATTATTAGGAAGCTTCTTTTTCTCACACAAAATGGGCCAAAAAAAGAGGAACCCATAAGCGAAGAAGAATCAAAGTGAAGGTACCAGGAACCCATGATCCAGTTCTGTCATATTCCAGAACTGTAAATCTACTTGGAGTGCTCAGAAGTATAAACTGTTCAGTGCTCAGAGACAAGGCCAAGGTAAGGAAAGCTGAAACCCAAACACCACTGAACAAGACAAACAAGTTAAAACGTCAAGACTGGGCTCAAGACAGATGTTTTAAAGGTTTGATGGACTGATGATCTGATGATCCAGATGTACGGGTGGATGATTTTGGGTTAAGGGTTTTGGTCAGGAACCCAATGGTGGTAGTGCTGGAGGTGGAATTTGAATCTGCAATCAACTCCCAAACCTACTGCTGGTTTTAGAAGATAATTTCTTCAAGCAGTGGTTCAGGAAATAGTCTGCATCTTTCAAGAAGACTATATTTTTTATACAGGACAAAAGGTCAAGCCAAAGTCAGAAGAACCCCGCACTCCGAGGCAGGCACATAGTTAAATACAGAAGCCCTGCCCTCCGAGGCAGGCACATAGTTAAATACAGAAGCCCTGCCCTCTGAGGCAGGCACATAAACCTAACAGAAGCCCCACCCTCCGAGGAAAGCACATACGCCCAAACAGAAGCTCTGCCTTCCAAGACGCATGGGCCATATGTCGTCGAAGCCCCGGCTTCCGTGTTGCAGGCATCAGACTTCATCGAAACCCTTCCTTCTGTGACGTGGGCATCAGACGTCTTCGAAGCACCACCCTCAGTTATGCGAGTATCAGTCATCTCCGGGACTGGCGAATGAGCTGGTTTCACAGCCCTAACTTTCAGGACTAAGGCGGAACCTAGCGTTGAAACTTCGCCTGCTGTGGAGCAGAAGTCATCAAAGCTTCTTGTGCTGGGGTTGGAAGTCGACTAAGCTCCATCTCCTGGTGCTAGGGAAGGAAGAACCAGTGCAGGTTCGATCTATGTCTATGGCCATCAGTGCCTGGAGAGTCTGGCTGCTCTTCTCCAGTCGCTCATCGGGCACCTGAAGAAGCGGAGCTGAAGGCACCAGCTGCTCCAGGGGCCACATAAGTTCCATGGAGCTCCATGGAAGAAGCAACCACAGACGCCGGAATAACTCACTCTCCCCTCTCCAGCCTCTCATAGTTCTCTGGAGTCCACAAGATGCCACAGCTTCTTAGCTGGCTTGTACTTCCAGGAAGTCAAGTCATTTCTGTCATGCTGGGGTGGTGTGAGTAGGACATAAATGCGGAGCCAGGGATCTGTGACCTGACTTTATTTAATATAACAAACATAAATACACCCGCACATGAGTGAATAACACCATGAATGAATGTCGCTCTGTTCTGACTCATTGGGGCTTATGAAGCCAATGAAGCACACCTGTGCCATAATGGGCCAAAGTGTGCACTGGCAGTCTTTTTTGTTTTTTTTTGTTCCATATTAAATTTATTCACAAAATACTAATAATTGTGCACACAGTATCAAAAAATGAATAAGAAAATCTAAATAAATAAAGAAATAAATAGATTATATATATGTGTGTGTGTGTGTGTGTGTGTGGTCTTTAATCTCAATCTGAATGTAAAGCTAAAAACAGTCCATTTCTGCTTTTTTAGTTTGTTAACAGTTAGTAGTCTATAGAGTAGAGTATTTGTAGATTATCAAAATCACATCCTAAACCAAATCACATCCTAAACCAAATCACATTCTAAACCAAATCACATTCTAAAATGAACCAAACATTCTGAAAAAAATCCAAAATGCCAAAACAAGATTAGTTATTCCTGAGCATTAATTTACTCTCCATTTTGATGGTCACCTTAAAAATAATTTGCCTGAAGTGGTGTCGGTTGATATGCAGGCTGCAGCTGAGGCTAATTGGAAATGACTTGGTGACAGTCAGGTTCCATATGACAGCAGACCTCCTATGAACCTTCCACACTTCCGAGAGTGAAGAGAATTGATTAAAACCTTGACTCTATGCGGCAAGAGCACTGTGTCCTATCAGCTTTTGTTTTACTTGATTGTGTTAACAGATAAGACACTGTTGGAGTTTGGCCGAGGAAAATGAAAAGACTGGCTAAGTATCTAGAGACACAGTACTGTATATTTAAACAATCTATGATCTGTGGTAGGTGTCATGTATTTCAATGATTTCATCATGCTTTTGTTATAAACGACCTCTGTTTTGACTTGTGGTGCGGTCTAGTAAAATAAATAAATAAATAAATAAATATATATATATATATATATATATATATATATATATATATATATATATATATATATATATTTCTTGATGTTTCAGTAAAGCTTTGGCAGCATTGATCAAGAATGGTTTCATGTCTCACTTTTTAAGTTACAATAATGTTGTCATTATACATTAACAATGCAAATAACTACAATGTAACTACTGTTGTAGCAGCTGTAATTAAGCATAGGTTGGACTACTGTAATCAGTCTGTAATAGTAAATATATAATCTGCTGCATGCATCATTAAAGCATTAATAAACTATAAAAATATCAAAGAATATAAAATGGAACCAGACATTGCGTGTGCCTAGATAAGTCTATGGCACAAAGATTCACTTTGCTCCAACAACTATCACTCTACAAGTCAAAGAAGCATCAAAAGCCAAACAGTTGGAAAGTAGGGTGAAGACTCAGCAGTCACTAGCACTAAGCCTCACCCTAAAATGTGTGACTTCTCAACAAGCTCTCATGCTGAACTCCACTAACAGCCTTATCTCGTTTGAACCTGCTCCCACACAATGAACATGAAACTAAAACCATGCAAACATGCCAAATTGACAGGAATTTGTCATGTCAGTGTGTGTAGGTACTGTCCAGGGTAGCTAATGGAACGCTTTGTCTGGCTGAACATAATAAGATGACTGAGGTGGTTAGAATAATATATATATTAACACTTTAAACAAGCTATGATCTGAAGTAAGGGTCATGTATTTCAATAACTTCCAAGGTGCTTTTGTTCATAAGGAGCTCTACTGAGACTTTAAAGATGTTGAATTGGTGCAGTATAGTCCAGTCGGAATTGCTATGCCTAGTCATCCCCATTACCTTCATATTAATAAGCTTTAAATTGTCCAGAAGGGACAATTAGCTTTTAACTGCAAGCGTCTTGAAAGCCATTATGTCACAACGCATTCACCATGTTACGTCATCTTATGGTGTTTAAAATCTCCTAATGGATACCAGTTAACCTAGCCTTCTATTACTTCCCCATTCTTCACACTTGCGTCTCCTATTACTTAAGAGCAAACTCTACCTCAACAATACTCCTATAGGCCTCAAATTTTACATTTACATATTTACATAATTACCAACACCTGCTATCAAGGAGAAAAGAGTAGAGCGAACGATTGACTTCCACTTGCGGATTGGGAACAAGTTGAGGCAGGTAGAAATGTGGAAACATACTTAGTTTAGTCCTAAAAGGTCTATTTATTGTTATTTATCCATACATCCATCCGTCCATCCATCCGTCCATCCAACCATTTATCCATCCATCCATCCATCCAAGCTTGTGCTAACGCAGGGCTCACTGGTGCAGGAACACCCATTTTGCTATAATGCATAATGCATGTATTTATAGTTGCATTCATAGAAACAATTGTAATTTGGCACTTTTTAAAAAAATATTTTATTTTAAATGCACAATGTATTAATAATTTTCATTTTGGCTTAATCCATTAAAACAAATTCAGACAAAACAATAATACTTTTGTTTTGATGTAAAGGTGTAGCCTAATGCAATATTATTATTCCTTTTTTGGCCATTCTTTTTGGTACACAGACCTCAACACCTCAAGAATCCTTCTGTTGGACTCATAATTCCACCATGAATTACTAAATGGATTTGTTTATGTAAACACCTGAACTTTTTAGGAGCCAGGCTATTTTTCTATTTAAATTTTCATTTCATTTAAATTTCGTCTTGTCGAAACATTGTTTTCTTTTCTTTCTTTATCGCTGATGTGATTGCTTGAGTACCGATTGCAGAGATGCAGAGAAGCAAACCCACGTTATGCATCATGCACCCTACCTTCATACTTCACTATAGGTGTGGCGGTCTTAATGATACACATAACCCTTTTTATTCCAAATATAATGAGCTGAGCTACTGTCACAGTTTTTGTTTCATCTGGCTGGAATACATTGTTAAAATCTTCCTGGTTGAGGACAATTATGCGTGCTTCTTTGAATATTCCACTTGTATTCTGATAAATCCATTTTTTTATTTTTAGGTTATCTTTGCCTCAATCTAAAGGAATGTATTTTCTCTCCACACAATGACCATAAAAAGCAAGACAATGAACTTCTGTGTCAGGTGTCCGTGTTTATAAATACTCTCTACTGACAAATAAATAAAGTATGACAAATAAATCTCAAAGACAAATAAATAAAGTATGTTTATGGCAGTTATACTCTGGAGAAGCATCACCAAAGTAAAAAAAAAAAAAAAATTATATATATATATATATAGTAGGTCAAGGGCATAGTCTGAGGTCAAGGGCATAGTCTGAGGTCCAAACCAGGTCTGAGGTTTGAGGGCAAATATTTTAGTTGAAGATAATAGAAAAAATGTCACAAGAGTCTCTAAAGTATTGTAGTACTATTGGTACTGGAGTAAAAAAAAAACAAAAAAACATGAGTAGTTTTTTTTGTTATTATTTCTAAGCACTGATCTTTAGTCATCAGCAATTCCCATTCACTCACTAGGTCACCCTTTTACACCAAGATTAGGCCATTACAAGCTTCTGAGACTCTTTTTCTGCAGTCTTGAAAAAGATAACGTATTATTGCAGGTAACAGATGCTCACACTGGCTGGCATTGCATATCACACATTCACTGAAATGGGAAGAAGGAGGCCCACCTTGTCCAGAAAAAGTGAGGCCATTTGAGTTCTCCTGGACTTCCAGCCACATTGTTGTGTGCATTACATCAAATGTGTAAGTCATTAAAAAACTTGAATCTTCAACATGGAAAAATCTGTGACTGCAGTCCCTCTGCTCACCAAGCTGGCAAGCTAACAAGCCATTGAAGCAGCCGGGCGAGGCAGCAGGCTGTGTCCCTGAAATTTATTTAGAATGGCAAGCAACTCAACAGGCTATACCAAGCCATGAATCTTCCTAATGTATCAGAAACATCTGCTTAGCGAACTCGTCGATTGCCAGCACCTAGAGATTGCTAACCTACCATGCCGGTACAAAAAACGGTTGTTCTTACAGAGATGCTGGCTGATTTGGAGAGAGAGATGGAAAATTTGTGCTGAGAAGCCTCTGCAGAAATGGTGGCTGGTCTGCTAATAAAGAGTGCCAATGCCCAGAGCCCTAATGAGTGCTACAAGCCTCTCACTACTGTTTGCAAGCCCCAGAACACACCATCCTCAATCATCATTTCTGTTTGCCTCTTAATTTTTCATTGCAATGCTACCTGGATGCTCTTGGCACAAGACATGTCCAGAGACACTGGAGCAAGTGCTTGCATATCACTCATAACAACCAGCAAGGACTTTTATATGGTTACGGTTCCAGGGCCGGGTTCCAGGAGCAAATAGGATTCACTCTGCTCGAATAAGCCTTTGTGTTAAATACAAGACTAATTCCTAAGCCTACATAAAAAAAGACTTGCAGTAATAACTCAGTAATTTCTATAGCAATTGGTTATTAGGTGCTTCAGGGTATTGTTCAGAAGGCGACATGGCATCTGTCAGAATCAGATCAGAATCAGAAAAACATTATTGATCCTGAGGGAAATTACTGAAACAGGCTGACAGATCCTCGAGCAGAAACAAACCACAACACCTACTCTTTAGGAAAGTGCACTATATTATAAAACTCATATATGCACTATATACTATAAAAGGTTCACTTTGTGCTTTCTCCATGAGCCTTTAATGATAATAGATATAAGCCTACATTTGGATTTATAGAAGCTTATTCCATCAAGCACCCATTGCTGCTAAACTTTGCCTCATTGCATATGCTTTCCGCTGGGAGGAGATTATTATAATGAACAACCTACTTTGATTAATGAAAACTGTTAGTAAATATTGACTGTGCAGTATTAAACACCTAATCCAGTCAGCCGGGAGTCCTCCGAGAAGTTTATATTTACATTTACGTTTACGGCATTTAGCAGACGCTCTTATCCAGAGCGACTTCCATGTCCTAATTACAGGGACAGTCCCCCTGGAGCAACTCAGGGTTAAGGGTCTTGCTCAGGGACCCAGTGGTGGTAGGCTAGAGGTGGGATTCGAACCAGGAACCTCTTGATTCATAGGTCCGTAGGCAAGTACCCTACCACTAGACCACCACTCCTGTAGCCAAGTTTGTGGCTACAACCATTGCTAACTCAATGCTTATGTTTTAGGATACCTTCATAGACAGGGACATCAGCGTCTCTGGGTTCATTTCTGTGTGACTGCTGCATCTTCCGTTGTATAGCTCAAATCACAACCCCAGACAATAAGTCTATGTTATAGCAATTCCAATACTTTGCTACATCTCACTGACATACTCCATACTAAAGATACATACGGAGAATGACATCAATAATCCAAGGCTATTGCGGGTTGTGGAGGGAAAACGATGCTAATGTAACTAACAGCCGCCGTTAGCCTTTGCTGTCACAATCCTCAGAGGCAATTCCATCTGAAAGCTCTTTTGTTGTACAATAATATTTTTAAATCTTTGGTCCTGGGTGAAGCATTTTTGGTATTCAGCACAGCTGCAGAGAGGACAGCTGAATGCCATACACAAAGGTGCTCAGGGACAGTTTCAATCAAAAAGACAATGATATGTCACTACAGTGCATCAGCAAAAACTTAACAAGGGACGCCAAGCTTTCACAGATAATAATGGAATAATATCTGTGAGGGAAAAAGAAGGAACGGCGAACCCCTAAGCCCCTGACATCGTCCCAGCCTTATTCAGTATGCACAGTTTATACTTCAAAAGCAAAAGCTAAAAAAAAGCAATGCATTGGCATTAAATCACAAATGCAGGGTGGCTGAGTCTCCGTCGATGCTGGCTAAAATTGTGATGGGTGTCATTTTTCCCAGTGACGCATTCCTCAGCCGTGCCACTTGTCTTTGGCCCGGGCTCAAGGTATCATTCTCCTTTGCCAAGATTTAATGGAATTTCTGCCGCCATCCACAGCAATCTATCCGGATCCAGATGGATTTGCTCATTTCATTAATGTTCAACTTGTTCGCAGAGACCACCTTCAGGAAGGCCCCAAAATTAGCACATGAATGATTGGAAAAGCTGAAATGCCAGCCATCTGGAGATTTGATAGAAGAGATTGATTGACCCTCTGGAGGTTTTTGTACATAAACATACATTTACCACCTCCAGAGGAAATCAACAAGATGCCATTATAAGGTGTGAGTGAAATGCAATCACCGGCTGTTAGGCAGATAAATGAGTGAAGTGCGGGCGCGTGCAAGCTGTGTATGGGACTGTTGATAAAACTATCGGTCTTAGCCACACGCCATAAATGCTGAAGCCCTTTAAGACCAGTTTACAGCCACCAGTACTGACACAACCTTAATTGGACAATAATTACAAAAGTGGAATTGAGTAAATGTCAACTGAGTTTGTCCAGCCATGTGGAAAACCATATGATTTGTCTCAAAATGGTCAGATAAAAGGCACAGTTGCGTTTGAAATGCACATTTGTTAGCGTCATGCAGAGGTCAAGTCACGTTCAGTCTGTAATGGGCAAGTCAGATTTTGGCCTTGCAAAAAAACAAAACAAAAAAAACAAACAGCAAGCCAGAGGTGTCTTGTTGACTGGGCCTATGCTCATGCAATGTTTATTCAGTGCAGCGATTGATCTGTTTCTTCTTCTTAATGCGACTACGAGCTTTCTCTCAGCAGGATAACAGTTAGTGCTTTGGCTGCAGCAGGCAGTAGCTTGTGTGCTGAGGGATTTGCTTTGTTGTTGCTACAATGCAATAATCTGTACCAAGACTCTGACTTTGGTTTTATTTAGCAAATCAAGGTTTGCTGACTGTATTAAAAAAATGGCATAAAAAAGCAGAATATTCTGTTTATCTCCAGTAGTACAGCACGGATTTACCGGACAGAGGTTTAGCTTGGTTATTTATTCTTTACATTTCTTAATTGAATAATCATCATTAAGAATGTGCAACCCTTGGCTTAATCCAGGAAACTGACCCACATTTAAGTGCTAGTTTATCAAGTGTCATTAGAAAATCAAAGGTTATTAAAGTTATTGTCACTAGATTTTACACTAAGTGTAAGCATTATTGTGAGGATTTGTATTCAGCCACTAAAGCATTAGTGAGGTCAGGAACTGATGACCGTCCATACGATGGCCGTCGCTCTGCTCTGACTAATTGGGATCTTTATACCCTTGATCCAATGAGACAACTGATGTCCTAACGAGACACCATAGCACCCAGTCAGGGCAGAGCGCCACAAACCGTGACAAGGTATGGAAACAAATGTTGTATTGTTCATTTTTATGATATTCTAAAATAGCAGGGCAGATCTGGGGCAGTGGTGGCCTAGTGGTTAGGGAGTTGGCCCCACATCGGAAGATTGTGGGCTTGGTTCCCTCACCAGTAGGTTGCCCTGAGGTACACTTGAGCAAGGTACCGTCCCTATCACTGCTCCCCGGGTGCTTTCAGTAGCTGCACCCTGCTGCATGTTGGTGTATGGGTGAAACACAGAGGTTGAATTTCGTTGTGTTGTGCTGTGCTGGTAGTCACTTTCACTTTAGATTTGTTGGTGCCCCTAAATAAACGTAAATCGTAAAAATTAAAACAACAAACTACTAAAATGCCTATTGAAAAGCAGGGAGAATGCTGATGGATTGATCCAAAGCTACAGCTTTCTGGAGCTTTTGGACACATACAGGAAGCTCGGTCTCAGTTGCCAGTCACAGGATAATAATTCAAAACCTACAACTGAATACCCAATAATGGCTTATCTATGGAAATTGAATTTGAATACTCTTTTTGCAGTTTTATTTGCTTTTAGTTAATGGCATTTTGATTTATAGTTTATGTTTTTAAGTAACACATGAAATGTTTTGGTCGTTTTGGTCATTTATGAATGTGGCCAGTCCCTATGGAATGACTTTGATTTGCTTTCCAAGCAGTTCCAGGTACAGATAAAATGTACTAGCGAAAGGAAAAAAAGCAATCAATGGCTTAGTGAAGTTCAGGCTGCCTCCCTCCCCCTTCCTGCAACCCCCCTGGCTCAGTCCCATGTGTTTGTTTCAATGACATGACTGTCAAATAGAGTAAAAGTCATACATAGATTGTTCTCGTCACACAATCAACTCATCTAAAGAAAGCACATCACAGGCATCTGTCAACTGTCATACGTCAGTCACACCAGCTTAAAAAAAGAGCTAATCAGATTTAACATCTATTTAGTTCAAGATTTAATTACTTTTAAAATGTTTTTCTTTTGCAAATGCTTTTTTTATGCTGTTAAATTCTTTAGGTTAAGCGTTATTGACTTACAGCATTCAAATGAAATGTATTTATTTAATATATTTTTTTACTTATTCACACAGACACACGCACACATGCCCACGCATACATACACACATACATTTTATTTACTGAAAAGGAGAAAGTGATGTCATTGTGAAACACAGCACAGCACACAGTGAGAAACAGCGAAATTCAGACTCTGCATTTTACCCAGACAAACACGTGCAGCAGGTATACATGACCTTCTGATCCCGGGGCCCTAAGCACTACTCCCCAACCACTAGGCCACCACTGCCCAAGAGCAGCCTTACTACTTACTACTTTGTGTGGCTGATGATGTTACTGATTTTGCTGAGACAGCATTATTTCGTCAGCTCTTGTGCAGCAGTATTATCATGCATTTAGCATGTATTCACATTTTGGTTCCTTAATGATTTCCAAGAAAATGATGATTTTTGAAAGTAGGACAAACTTATGGCCTAGTGGTTAGGGAGTTGACCACATGATCAGAAAATTGTGGGTTCAAACCCCTTCCTAGTAGATTGCCCTGAGGTACCCTTGAGCAAGGCACCGTCCCCATCACTGCTCCCCGGGCGCTTTCTTAGCTGCCCACTGCTGCATGGTGTTTGTGTGCATGGGTTAAATGCAGAGGTCCAATTTTGTTGCTGTTCACTGTGTGCTGTGCTGTGACCTCGCAATGACAAGAATAGTCACTTTCACATGGGGACACTTTATTTAGATGCTTCACTTGAAATTCTTTGTAGACGCTCAACTTGGCATTAGATTAGACAGCAGATTTGGTTGGTAAACAAAGGCCCGAGCCCCAGATCTGTGATAAAGAAAATATTGAATATCTACTACCAGAATAACAATACAGATTACCAATCTGTATTGTTACCTACAGATTAAGATGGAGACTTTTTTAACAAAATCCTTTCAGCAGCAAGTTATATTTTCTCTTCCGTTCCTGTTCCACTAAACCCTGCATGTCTGCTGGAAGCAGTTAATAGATTGAGCTTTGCCTAGTTTGCAACCTTTTCACATCAAACATTCATTTTAGATCATTTAAAAATGAAAGTTAATTATTACATTTAAAATTAAAAATAAAATGAATTAAAAATTTATGTTTTCTTTTCTTTACAAGCATCATCTAGCCTGTGCTGCTCTTTGATCAGAACTACACTTCTGCGAGAAGGAAGAAGGAAGGGAGGGCAGGAGCATTATGTATTAACAAATAAGATACTAGTCACTGTGCGCTAGCAAGGAAGGGGTTTCTAATAAACTGGCATTTGAATGTACTGCCTGATTCCTGTGGAAGGTTGCATCACTTTTATATTTTCTTGCAACATCATGACTCATACCTTCGAACTCCGAGGAACACCGTGTCACCGAGCACACTAAAAACCGCAGCCCCTCTGGACTGGTAAAATAAAGCACAGGTTATTTTGAGCTGTAGGGACAGCGCAGGTGTTCAGCAAGGCCTTGAGGCTTCAG
Source organism: Hepsetus odoe (assembly GCA_017165825.1). Classification (NCBI taxonomy): domain Eukaryota; kingdom Metazoa; phylum Chordata; class Actinopteri; order Characiformes; family Hepsetidae; genus Hepsetus; species Hepsetus odoe. The sequence continues at coordinate 3,340,165 of CM029393.1, read as the reverse complement.
GCTCAGATCGTAGCCTGTGTCAGCCAGCGATGTTTAGCTGCCACAGAATGGACTTTGGAGTTAGGGCAGTGGTGTAAGGACCTAGGGGCTTCCCTATCATTATATGTGGGATTTGCTGGGACCCATAAGGTTAACCCTTCAAATCTTGGCTGCTGCTCCCACATGACATTTAATTTGTTGCTGAGGTGGCAGTGTCGGGGGCAGAAGGGGCATGCCAGACAATGAGGATTTATAAGAATCTGGCAACCTGCTAGTTCTTCTATATATGTAATTTATTTATAATTAATTTATTGTTACCAAATGAATTCAATTTCATTGCTGATTCAGGAAATCTTTCAGCTTGAAGAAATCATGTTCACCCCACCCATTCTATCATGCCATTAAGTCAGGGTGTCGGGGTCACTGCTAAGTACGGTCAGCTACCTGCATCACATCTACTGAATAGCGTCTTGTGTAGTTAATATACCAGGGGACCATTTATTTTGACCAATATTTATGATTCCTGGTTTTTATTTGCATGGATGTAAATGTCAGAAATTAGTCATATCAGTCAACAAAAACTTTTTATCTGATATTTAATTGCTTTACATGGGGCAGCTATTGAAATCACCTGGGGAGCAGTGACAGGGACGGTACCTTGCTCAAACATACTTCAGGGCAACCTACAGGTAAGGGATTCAAATCCACAATCTTCCAATCAGGGGTGTGTTGACCAGAGACACGGAGGTGCAAGTGCACAATGTGGAAAAAAAGGATGTCTAACTGGACATCACAGGTCGAGAGCAGCCTGTGACTGAGCATGTGGTAAGAGCTGGATTCTGGGTGGAGCCGTGACAGACATGGTCCAGCATGCATTTACATGTAGTTGCAAAACATGATTTGTTCAGTGAGTCATGTTAATTAAGTGTGCTTATTCCCTTTGAAGTGAATGATCCATTGCCAGCAGGATCAGGTGGGCCTTACGGCAGGCCCTGATGGGAGGAAAGACCATGCATGCCAGGCGGCAGACTGTGCCATATGCTTTTGGACAGAAAGGAGAAATATCCTCAGGGTTGTGTTTTTAGAAAATAAAAGAATTCTTCATCTTGATTTTGTGACAATACAATCAGACAGATATCACTAAGCTGTCTTGATCAGCCAAAGACAAGACTTGTGTTAAGCAGGCCTGTGATGAATGGATGAGCCACTACCCCTGATGTTTGCTTCATTTCCCATACGACAAGAAAGAAGGACATATATGATATGTTCTCTGTTTAATGGCCTAACACTATTTTCTTGCTTAATCTTTAAATCTTCATCTGTTTCTTTTGTATTTGTGCATTGAAAAGTGACCTTTTCATTAAGACATTTTTATAATCAATCAGTTAAGGCTTAAATGTTAAAGCCTGCTATACTATTTCTTTACAGACTATGCCATGCTATGCTATACTATAATAGGCTAGACTAGGCTAGGCTGAACTAGGTTATACTAGGCCATGCGATACTTATATAAGGTATTGCTTAAAGTGTGTGGAGGTATCCTATGGGAAGAGAAACTCAGTTGTAGATCAGGAGGTTGCAAGTTTGAGTTTGGTTCTATCCTGTCTCCAGATCTAGTGGCTAGTGACCAGGAGCCAGCAACAGAAAAAGTCATGGGTTCGAATCCCAGAACAGTAGATTGCCCTGAGGTACCCTTGAGCAAAGTACCATCCCCATCACTGCTCCCCGGGCGCTTTAAATAACTGCCCCTGAATTTCGTTGTGACTCGCTGTGCTGTGTTTCACAATGACAAAATAGTCACTTTCACTTCATTTGAGCCCCAGAGCAAAGCCCTAAATCCTAGGAAGCGCCACAAAGGCATTTTTTTGTCTTTAGGCAATGTACGTTGTTCTTGATGGAAGCATTAATGCCTTAAATGAACTATTTCAAGCTATACACCGCTATTCTTCTTTATACTATGTTATGTTTTGCTATACTATACAGCACTGCATTATACTATAGTTTTGTGATCTACACAGAATGATCTTATTTTATCCTCTTGTTCAAAGAATGAAAAGAAGTACTTGAAATGGTTGATCCAAAGCACACTTCATTCACTTAAACACATACATTTCAGTAAGGATAGTGCAGAAAATGAGCAGAGTGTTATGAAGTGAGGCTGATTAGTCTGCTCAGTCTATTAAAGTTAGAGCACAGTCTTTTTTTTTCTTCTAAAGGCTGCATATTGTGGAAAAACATTTTCATCAATTTGCTTTAAATAAGAGTTTGATGTAGTATGAGACTGAGAGTAGTCAATCTCCAGTCCATTATTTCCTCATATGGAAATCATGCTTTCTGGGTTTATGCTTGGAGCTCTGGTTTTCCCCCACAGTTCAGATTTATCAGTGCTGGGATAGACTCCACAATCCTGCAGAAATAACCCTCCGACTATCCACCCCCCATACCTCACCCGTACCCACCCCCAAATTCATTGTTTTTTGGACCTAGAACTGAACTGTTTGAATGAAAAATGAATATTTAATAGTATTTTGCACCGTTTGATTATTTTTTTGTCATTGTCATAAGCTTTCTGTAATGATTTGAAAACTGAAGCATCATACTTCAGTATAAATAACCTATATCAATGACATATTTATTTCAAATTGCTCTATAGAATGTAATCCTTTCATTTAATGAATAGCTTAAAAATACATCATTTAGTGCTACAGTAAGTAATGAATGTACTTAGCTTTGGTAGATTATTAGAAGCCATTATTACACTGTCACAAGGTCACAAGGGCTAATTCAGCATTAGCTACTGGCCGCTTGCTAAAGAGCACCAAATCCTTTGAGGATTCCATTTGGAAAAACAAACCCAAGCGTGAATGCTGTAAACATTTCACTGCTTTTAGCCTTACCCTCATGAGACCAAGCTACAGCAGCCATAACAGTGGAGCACTTAGACTCCAAAACCTTTGAAATGAACAAAGAGGAAGAAAGCCCATGATGGTTGGGCCTTTTGTTTCAGCACATGTCAGCGTTTCTCCAGTTCACAGTATGGCCCCTAAAGGAGTTCACCTGAACTACTTTAAAACACTTCACTGGAAATGCAGGCACTGTTAAGGTTGCACAGTTCTTTTTTTTTTTAATCGTTATCACAACATGGGCCTTTGGAAACTGACAAAATATCGCAGAATTCAAATATGTCCATCACAATATTTTGTGCTTTGCATTGATCCATCCATTATCTGCCGCTTGTCCCAAACGGGGTCGCGGGGGAGTGCCGGTGTCCAACCCAGCGCACACAGGGTGAGGACGGGGGACGCACCCTGGACAGGTCGCCAGCCCATCGCAGGGACTTTGCATCGATCATCTTGACCAAATATAGTTTACTGTGTTTTAGGGAGCATGTCTAGAAATCAAAGTTTTCAAATAATCAAAGTTCTTTTATTTCTTGGAAGTTAAAAATGCGTTGTTCAGTAAGATTGGAATATTATGGTGTAAAAAAAAATCTGAATTTCAAATGCTCATTGCTCTCCCAGTTTGGCCTTATGCCAACAATGGCTGCAGTCCTGTTCCCCAGCCTCCCGGGACTTCTGGGGGCCTGGGACTCCCAACAGACTCACCACACAGCCAATCACTACACACCACGAGTCACACCTGGTCAACCAGCTTTTTAAGGACTGCACAGCCGACCCAAAATCGTCCATTCGTTGATTGGAGTGCTGCTTTTGTGTTTTTGTTTTGTGCAATAAAGTACCAGGTTTCTACCAAGCACTTGCACTTCCGATATTCTCCTTTCAAGCCAGCCACTATGACAGATGAATGGAACTACCTGAGAGGTGCAGCCGGTAATGTTCTTTCCATGGGAATGGAAGGGGATCCCCACAGCAGACTCAACCTACAGGAGAAAGCTCTCTACGTGCTGTTGACAGCATTTGCAGGCCTCTTGCACCTCATAGAGCAGCTCCTCTCCATGTTCAGCAAGCCAGGCCAGCCACCTGCAACGCCCAATCCACCACCAACATCATCGGTGGGCGAAGCAGCCAATGGAATTAGGGGCATGGGGAAAACTGCTATTTCTGTGGGAATCCTGCTCATTGGAGATGGGATTGCCTGTTTATATGCACCTATTTACTGTACCGGTTTCTTTGTGTTTTAACCATGTTTCTTTTCTGTTTCAGCACTAATAGACTCAGGGTTGGCTAGTAATTTCATTTAATCATCCCTGGTTGCCAGGCTTCACGTCCCTCTACACCCCCTCACCCAACCTGTGTCCGTAAAAGCCGTCAACAGATGGCAGGTAAACACTAATGTTACCACTAAGTTACTGACCCCATCACCCTCACAGTGCAATCCAACCACACTGAAGCACTCACCTTTTTCGTATTACCATAGTCATGTCATGTGATTTTGTTGGGTCTCCCTTGGTTGAGGTCGCACAGTCAAGTGCTGAACTGGATAATAGGTGAGGTCAAGTCATGGTCCCCCAATTGCACTACTCGCTGTTTCAGTTCAGGTATCACCATGCACTCCCCTTCGGTGGAGAGTCCAACAGCTCATGTGCCTACCTCCAGTCCAGCTGAGCAAGCTACTCTGAGTGAAGTGTACAGTGCCAAGAAAGCTACTCAGCTCCTGCCACATGAAGAAAGAGGACTCTGGCCTTGCATCAATTACAGAGGCCTAAATGAAATTACTATTAAGTATAGATACCCTGCCTTGGTTATCTCCTCAGCCCTCCAAACTCCATCTCAGCAGGGCATACAACCTGATGAGAATCCGGGAGGGAAATGAAGGGAAGACAGCATTTAGCATGACACAAAACTTGCTTACCCTTCGAATGCGTGCTGATCCATCAACCTCCGCTCTGTCCATGGGACCGCACACCCACCGTACAGCACTTTCTATGCATGCATTGATTCTCTCCCAGACCTTCTCTGGAACAAGGTGTCAACACTGGGGTGTACATGCTCAGGCAGGCTGTCACCAGATGGAGGCTCCAAAATTCAACCTGGGGGACAAGGTATGGCTCTCCACCAAGGACCTCAGGCAGCAGTTACCCTGCAAAAAGATAAGTCCTCGTTACTTTGGTCCCTTCCCGATTAAACCACAAATCAACCCAGTCACATACCATCTCAAACTACCTGCTCACATAAGTATAACACCCATTTTTCATGTCTCTCTCCTCAGGCCAGTATTCCCAGGACCGTTGGCATCCGCTGGTTAAGCCATAAACCCCCCTCCAGCCATAGAAACGGAGAGCGGTCCAGCTCACTGAATCAGTACGCTCCTGGACTCCAGCATCCACAGAGGGGAACTCCAGCAGTTGGTGGAATGGCAGGGTTTATGGTCCTGAGAAGCAGAGCTGAGTGAAGGACATTCTTGCTCCTCTATTTAAAGAAGATTTTCACCGTAATCACCCCAACCGGCCCACTCTGAGGCCTAGAAGACAGCCAACACATCCCTTCCAGCCTTCAGCAGAAGACACAGACGGGAGGTCCGCAGGACAGTGCCGCACAGTGCGTCCCTGAAGGGGGGGGGGGGGGTACTGTCACAACTCGCCAACTCACAACTCGTATCCCCGGATTACTTACCCGGGGGTCCCAACAGACTCATCACACAGCCAATCCCCTCACACAATCAGTCACACCTGGTCAACCAGCTATTTAAGGACTGCCCAGCCGACCCAACATCTTCCGTTCATTGTTTGGAGTGCTGCTTTTGTAGTTTTGCTTTGTACAATAAAGTACCAGGTTTCTAGCAAGCACTTGCACCACTGATATTCTTTCAAGCCAGCCACTATGACAGTTAGGCTATTCTGTGGACATTTTTGTACAGTTATTTGACAGTTCTAACTGTGAATAGCAGCTAAAAAGCTTCAAACCAATTATAAAGCCTGTTATTCAATCTCTATATCAGTTAGAAGGTCTAAATATCGCTGAGAATATGAGAACATTTTGTGTCCAAAAGTCCAATGAAAGTCCAGCCAGAAATGTCTTTTCTAATGGCATCTAGGCAGAAATAGCAAGCACTTCTGTTGGGAAACCCTTCAGAAGCTTGGCTGAAGACTCATCAGATCAAAGATGAATCAACCAATTTCATTTGAGTTTACAATGACAAGAATCAATTTTGTGAGAAAATTGTGCCTTAGATAAATCACAGACATGTCTTTTCTTCTTGTGAATTAAGATGTTATTAGAAAAAAGGGGTAACTAACAGAAATTATCATTAAGGCATTTTTCTCCAATTTTTAGGCATTTATGGACTCAACAGAAGACATAGCTCTAATAGTTATGGTTCAGAATTGAAGTCATTAAGTAATTAAGCAACACAGCTGTGTGTGTTACCAATAAATGAAAAACATGTGGGTGGATCTAATCTCTAATAGCAATAGTCATGAACCATCCAGATTGTTTGCAAGCTTTTGCAGTGCTTATTAAGAAATGTTCAGCATAAAACTCACATATGGAAGGAAACGTTCTTTTATGTGTTTCAAAGTATGTAACAATAGTATTATACTTAGCACTCCACTGACAAAAATAGTACTTGGTTCACATTTTAAAAGCCCTACTTTCCATACCATCATTTCATACTATAGGAGGGGCTCTCAATATACTGTAGTGAAAATGACATTATTTTAATTAGCTGATTTCACAGTACAAACTGGAAAATATCAACGCCCTGCTTTGTTGCGATGCTGATGTAAGTGACAGACTGTAGTACTGACATCATAAAGAGAATCACTGCATGAACACAGAAAGACTTGCTAAGAATTGCAACATATTTTAGCTAAAGCGAACCTTTGACATGAACTGAAGAGCATCTGTTGCCAGCATTAAATATACTCAATATGAAGAGAGGATGAGGGCTTTAGTCTTACCAATGAAGTACAACAACAGAAAAATGAGCTTGCTGCAGATAATCATTCATTTAAGTTCTCATAAATCCCAAAGCAAATTCATTAACATTAACAGTTATTATTCCTGCCGAGTTTAACCAGACTGGACGAACTCTGCTGGACAAAATTTATTACTGGCAATTTGGCTGCACACCTGGTCACTGAATGCCATTTACTTACACACTCACAGCAGAATGCTCCACTAAAACAGCAATATAAAGAGAACCAGAAGAGACAGGATGTTAAGCAACTGTCTGAAGCTGAGATTTTAAACACCCAGAAAGAAATTAAAGGTTAACCTGATCACTTACAGCTCTAAACATCTCTCATACTGACTTACCACCCTTTGCCCATGCCCTGCTCTGAGAGTGTTTATAGCTGTCTAAGGACATACAATCACATTCTGAATGCCAGTGTTGTATTCATTCTCCAAAAAACATTTTAACAGGACATTTAAAAATTTCTGCTGCTTTAATAAGAGGGAGAGGACATTTATTAACACATGAAAAATAAACAAATGGTAGAATACATTACAAACTGTCAATTAGCCATTGCCTTGCAAACCAGCAAACCGATTAGAAGATTGGATTCTGCAATGTAATGTAGAAATAATGTTACTCGGATGGCCAAATTGATGTTGGCTGAAAAACAGCAATCATCATTATGATAATGTTTATTAAGCTTTTGTTTCAGTTTGGGGCCAATGCATGCTCGCTCCCTGGGAAATAACTTTTTTTTTATTATTATTATCATTATTATTATTATTATTATTATTGGTTCCTGTATATTTTTCATGGAAGTACAATTTTGCAAAATAGTGAGCTAGTTATTTTTATAAAATTATATTTATTAATGGCAAAGTAACTATTTGAACCGTTTGATACTGTTGCCATGTAAAAAGTCACATTGTAGATTGGTTTAAATCAGAAATTTTGTTGGCTTGCAACCCTACTCAAGCAAACCGCTAGATCTTTTTTTTTCTTCTCATAAGTCAGAACAACAGCTCTGGTCTTGGATTGCTGGCATCCAGCAAAGACACCCCGCTCAAACATACCTGGTTTTAAATACCAGGTTTAGGTAAAGTATTTGGGGAGTTGAACTGCCACGCTCTTCTGATGAGATGAGCATTGATTTCTGCTTCTTTGTTTTACTGTTTAAAGATATACAAAGTTAAATTGATAAATACATTAACAACACATTTTCTGTCAATAACAGTTTTCCTGAGACCTGGCACAGCTCTGCTATGAGCTCTATTATGATTTATGGATTACAGAACTTTAGAAAAGGTGTCCTATGTGCGATGCAGCCTTGTAGAAATGCTAATTTATTATCAAGGGAGACATAGTCCTACAGTGTTTTAGTGTTTTAGTCTTTGGGAATGTATTATAGCATTAGCATACATATTAACTCCCCTGCGATAATTACCTACCTTGCTGAATGTCCTGGTGGCACCTAATATTTAAGAACACTATGTAGATCAGGATAAAAGTGAACCTGTTTAAAAAGAAGAAGAAAAAAACTACAGAGGGCAGTTAATGAAGTCACAAATGCACAGTGTTATCTTCAGTAGAGAGCAGATAATTGGTGTTTCTCTTTCCACTGCATAACAACTAGCCACTTGTTTACTTAGCCAAAGTTCAGTGCGGAGACAGGGATCCAGACTCAAAGTCAGGGGGGAATGCACACGTTTATGAAAAGGGGACGGTAAATTCTGCTCCATTGATTCCCTATCTCCCCTCGACAGGCAAGAGGTGGGGGGAAAGAGAGAAGGTGATGGAGAGTGAAAATCTATGTGTGCAAAGTCATGTGTATGTTTCAGGCCTAAAGAAAATACAGACTGTTCCTACAGTTCCTAGGGCAGAAGTGGCCTAGTGGTTAGGGAGTTGCCCCGGATCGGAAGATTGTTGATTCGATTCCCTCACTACTAGGTTGCCCTGAGGTACCCTTGAGCAAGGTAACGTCCCTGTCACTGCTCCCTGGGCGCTTTCAATAGCTGCCTGCTGCTGCACGTGTGTGTATGGGTGAAATGCAGAGGTTTAATTTCGTTGTGCTGTGCTGCGTTTCACAATGACAAGTTGTCACTTTCACTTTTTTCACTTACATTCTTGATATTCATGATTTAAACTAAACAAATCAGCTCCAACATTAAACCTTCTGACAGGGGAAGTGAAAAACATTGATTATCATGTTACAGTGGGTCATTTCAAGATGTCAGATCAGTTAAGCAGCAAAAGAGCAATCAGTGTTGAAATGACTGTGTCTCCAAAGCCAGATCTCATTGGGTATTCCTGCATCATCCATTTGTCCATTTTCTAAACATCTTAATCAGAGGTATGCTGGCTTCTTGGAACTAACATCATTGCCCCAGTGGTAAAAGCATACCTTCTACCTCTGGACAGAATGCAAGTCCACCATAATACAGGCACACAGACAAACTCGGTCACAGCCTGGGGCAATTCAATTCAAGACAATTGCCAATGTCTTTGGACTGTGAGACAAAACTAGAGTACCCAGAAACCCACGCAGACACAGGGGGAACATGCTGTAACATAGAATGGAAGCAGGCAGGCCCAGCTGGGAATCGGGCAATGTGACTTACCAAGTGGCTGCAAAGTTTTCTAAGCTGTTGTGGAATACTCCTAATATACAGTACTGTTCAGAAGTTTTCAGCAGGTGTGGAAAAAATGCTGTAAACAAAGAACGCTTTCAGAAATGGAAGTGTTCATCATTTATTTTCATCAATCAACAAAATGCAGTGAATGAACAAAAGAGAATCTAAATCAAATCAATATTTGGTGTGACCACCCTTTGCCTCCAAAACAGCATCAGTTCTTCTAGGTACACTTGCACACAGTTTTTGAAGGAACTTGGCTGGTAGGTTGTTACAAACATGACTGTGTTTCAACCTCCGTGTGACACTGATGATCATCAACACCTGTTTGGTAAAATTCGTTGATCAGACATCGACTATAATCCTACAAAATCCCTGACTTTGTGCAAGTGTACCTAGAAGAACTGATGCTGGTTTGAAGGCAAAAGGTAGTAACACCAAATATTGATTTGATTTAGATTTTTCTTTTGTTCGCTCACTTTGCATTTTGTAAATTGCTAAAAATAAACAATCATTATTTCTATTTCTGAAAGCGTTCTTTGTTTACAGCATTTTTTCACACCTGCCTAAACTTTTGCACAGTACTGTATACCATTAATACTTCACAACAACTGAGTTCTGCATTCATGCAACAAGTCACCAAAAACTACTCTGCTGTGAATAGTGAATATTATTGGGTTACGTGGGTTAATATTATTAGTGGGTTACGTGGGTTACGTTTTTTGGTGCCTCTCTTTTCATTTTGCTCACTATTTAGGAACCATTTGAAAATCAGCCATTTCCAAGGTGAATTGACACTGTACAGGTTGCCTGTCCATTAGAGAGACACACAGACAAATAAACTCTCACACATCTCCATTCCACTGGACAAAAACTTTGGACTTTGGGAGGAAACCTGGAACACCTAGAAGAAACCCCTACAGAGACTGGGAGAACATGTCAAATTCCACAAAGGACCCAGGCCAACTCCACAACCTTCTTGAAGTTAAGCAACAGTTCTTCCTGCCTAATTATGCAATTAATACATATAAATATATTCTTTGGAGACCAGAGTCGCTGGAGTGCTGTACTTTCAACTGACAAGATTGCAAAAGTATTTAAACACTATCGTTAGCAACTAGAATGTGTTGTTAAGCCATACTTTGGTCATTGTAACACACCTACCCACCACTGATAATCAGGTAGGCTGTGACATTTTAACTGAACACCTGCTGTTTGTATCAAATCTCAGCTTTTTCTAAAACAGGCCATTATGGAAAGTTGCTGGCAGCAATGTCCAATTACACCAATAGCTTTATGGTTAGCAAAGAATTCGAGAAATGCTGGAAGGCAGGCCTGATTGGGGTTTGTTAGTGGGAGCTAATAAAGGTGTCACTTGCAGTGCTGCTGAGACGTTGCTTAGCTCCATTAATGACAGTCACTACCAATTTAGCCCAGGCATGCTATGTAATTAAGCATGCAGCTGATATTTCAGGTACTTCCAGCCATCATTAAGGTGACACTGCAGATGCTATTTGTGGACTGTGGTGCGAGGAGGCAAGGGGAAGGCGTGTTTGGTTCATGCAACTCATAAACAAAATGATCTACACAGTTGGAAGACAAAATGATACACTGCCTGTTCTGTATTTAACTATGGGACTGGAATCTATAATCACATTAAACACTATAGATTAAGTGATATCTAGGGATGCGCATGACTTCTGGTCATGAAGGATACAAACATACACTCATCCCATGCTTTATCATAGAACGGTGGCTTGTAGCGTCTTCAAATAATGCAGCCCATGGTGTTGTTTACAGGGGGATACGGCCTGTAATAACAAGGCGGAGGAACCTGTATCTTTAAGAAAGTTCTTTTGATAAAGGCTGATGTAGAGGTGAAGTGGACATTGAATTTGACTTGCTTGAAGACCCACTCTGCAGAGGGTTCATTTTTAACAATCTGAGGGCACGGTCTAAAGTGTTCAGTCCATTTAGGGTTTTTCCGAGTGCTTTTGCTGGCCTATAATCAAGAAAAAAATAGAGGCATGGTTCATAAAAGACTCTTAATTAATCTACGGGTGTGTTTTGGGTAGACATATTGCATTTATACCTAGCTGGGCTTGCATCTCAGTGCTTTGCTATTATGATGTTGGATCTTATAGGAGGAAAGCAAGAGCACTTCTAGTGGAAAACGAATCTACTGCTGTAAGTGATGAACCCATGAAATAATGCATCGCCAAAGTTCAGAGATGCCTCTTATTCATAGTTCTGCTATAAACTTTACAATTCGACCATGATTATTTGATGAAAAAACTGTCAACTCTTGTTTTAGTATGAGATCATGGTCATTTCTCTCGATGTTTAATGATTCTGTCAGTGAAGTTTACAGTTTGACTGTAAATTTCAGAGTGGACCCATGAAATGTGCAACTTCACTGTAAAAATTCAGTATCAGATTGTGAAAGTGTGCAGTAAAACTGTCAGACATTTCAGTTTTATTATGAAATTTCACAGCACTTTTTTTTTCCAGGGAAACGTGACAAGCAGACCATCCAGGATTGTTTTTCAAGGTTTTGCTTGTTTTGCACTGCTGTGGATCACTTTGTTTGAAGAAGTGTACACCGTTGTGCTCTGGGCTATTATTATCATCTTAATAATGCACCCTTAAAATAACAGCAAAGTACTGTGGCATTGTCTTCAGAAACGATTCTGCTGGTCAATCACACAATCTCGAGACAGCAATACGCCAGCATTGAGCTGGAAAACACCTCAATTATACACCAAACCACCTAAGTCTACACAAAGGTGCATTTGCTATTTGAATAATATTGGTGCTGCTGAAACCTGCAAAGACACATTCAATGCACCTGCACAAGAAAGGCACCTGAGTTTTGAAATACACAGTGCAAAGTATATGATTTTGAAACAGATTACAAAAAGCTTCTATCTAGCACACTATCCACTAAGCTGTGCTGTGAGAGACAGCAGAGATGTGACCTATATGACTGGATGCTGATGGCACATTTGCCCCACTTTCGTAGAGTGGCTTAATCTCCGGCCTTCCAGGAGTCAGATTAATCATGACAGTGCTGACATTATCTTCTGCTCCATGGAGTGGCACAGGACACAGTGGGAATCCCTTACACACTCCAGCACTAAGCCCATCACCCCTCACACCCAGCCCACTGTGGCCAGAATCCTGCAGAGATCACCACAGATCAAGCTAACTGCAGTGTTAGCACAGTTAAAGGGCAAGGGTTTGGTGACCACTGGACATCAGTGGGCTGTACGAGGTGCTGATACAAGAGCGCATCATTCTGACGGGATAGCAAAAAAATATTGTAAAAAGTCATTGAGCCCTCCTAAACATATCTTCTTTCCCTTTGTTTGTTCTCCATTTCAACAATCTTGTTGAAAAAAGTGCAATATGTTTCTCCAAAACAAAAGTCTGAACCAGATTACAACCTGTCAATACAGCATTTAATCTAAATATAATGCATCCTGTAGGTGTGTCATGAGTCATTGCATGAGATGGCAATGATCTGCTTCCAGGTGTGGGATTGGATCTTAGAGGAATAAAGGGAATATATTTCAAATCACAAACTCTCACTGTCATGTTCTTGGTCGCTGTGTAGAGATGAGGAGTAATGAAGGGAGTAATGAAGTAATGAAGTAATGAAGTACTTACTGTAGATTTTTTAGTTTTCTCTACTTTTCAATTTTTCACTTTTCTTCTCTATATTTAACATTAAAACCTCTACACTTTCTTCTCCCTTCATTTTCAGAACAGATTTAATGGTTTAATGTACTTATTATGCATTATTTTTTGCATTATGCATTATTTTTATTTTACATCCTTGTGGTTCATCCCAACATCAGGACCAAACTAAATGGTTAATAACACAGAAAGGAAGATCCAGTGGGGTATCCATCAATGCATATCAAGCATACCAGATATGAAAGATGAAACAGAGGCAACAACTGAGAACAGGTAGATTCATGAAAGTAAAGCAGTGAAGTTTTCATCATTCATTATACAAACACTGGTTTAGAGGCTAGGCCCCAAGATCAGAAGGTCATGTGTTTGAATCTCAAACCAGCAGGTTGCTCTGAGGTACCCCTTGAGCAAGGTACTGTCCCCATCACTGCTCCCTGGGTGCTGGATACAGCTGCCCCCTGCTGTACGTGTGTGAATGGGTGAAAAGTAGAGGCTGCATTTCGATGAGGTTCACTGTGTGCTGTGCTACATTTCACAATGACAAATAGTCACTTTCACTTCACTGTGAACTAGGATTAAACAGAAAAAAACAAGCATGGTGTTAAGGCAGCACAAAAGCAACAACAAATAAGAACATCAAAAACAACTACACAAGTACAACAAAGAACAGAATGCAACATGACGAGGGGTTTTTATATATAACATGAAATGAGGACACATGAACTGAGGAGGAGGCATGAATAGGAATCAGATATGATGGGCAGGACTAGGGTGGAGCATCTCATCCATCCATCCATTGTCTGCCGCTTGTCCCAAATGGTGTCCCAAAAGCTGCTTTAATCATATTATCATATAATCATAATGAGTGAAGGGCTGCAGTGAAAAATGGTTAATTTAAAAGCTCAGATGTAAAATTAAAAGAATAATGGCTGAACCAACTTTGGCCAATGCTCAAAGTTTCCACAGCTGCATTAAGAAACAATTCTAAATATGTATAAATGCTACTGTAGATCTCTGCAGCTTATTATTGTCCACTTACCATTCAAAAAATGATGCAACTCATCAAAAGAGGATCGTTTCATCCAATTGTCCTGATTTCGCTCCTCAGCTTCGAACAAATATTCGCTAATTGTTCTTGCTTGATCTGAGCCACCACTTGTCTGTTCGCTTTATCTTCTGTAAGTACTGTGACCCCGTAGGCCAAGCAGTCTTTACATAAGGCTCCTGTCAGGCAACTGATTAAAAGTGTTGAGGGATAAATGTTTATCACCCTCTGCGGGGTCCTGGTGGTGGCGCTGAATTCCGAAAACAAGAAGCCCGGAGGTGTGCTCCACTCTTGCAAAAACACATTCCATTAATTATCTTTATAATTCAGAAGCCAGGAGCTGTTTGATGTACCGTGACAGATTTCTATAATAAAGACAGAGTGCGGCGGCCGACGCTGTGCAAGAGTGCGTGCTTTTAATAAAGAGAACGTTGGGGCCTCTTTCGCCTTAACTGCAAACTTCAAAGGCAATGTCAAGAACTTTTTTAAATAGTCAGAAAATTACCAAGGCTCAATTACTACTCTGCCACTCGATCTGACAGATGCAGCACTCAACAGACAATATGGGTTCTTAAGTGCGGACAAGCCTATGACACGACAAGAAAATAACATCAATACAGAGGTAGAGTGGCCACTTTTGGCCACGTTTAAGGAAAGCATAAAAAAGTCTCTGACACTTGCAGATGCTTTTTATCTGTGTGAATAGCTCGTCTAGGAGGGTCATTTGTTGACAGGGAGACCAATAGATGTCTGCATTACCACTTTTTTTTACAAAGAGCCCCAGGTTTAAGAGGCACAAATCCGATTTTTTGTCCAGATGTGACACAGATCTCTTCTTATGATCATGTCAGTGCAATTTAGATTTTAGCAAGTCTCTCTGTACCATTCATGCTCTCTTAGAACCAGTCAAAAAATGTCCCAGAATCCTTTACTCACTTTGAAAGGTTCACATTCTTGTGCATTCACTACATGTCATATTATCTTGTTGTCCTTGTGCTACTATTCTTATTCTTATCCTATTTACAGCTGGGCTCTGATCCAGGTCTGCACTGCAGGGGTGGCCTAGTGGTTAGGGACTTGATCCCTGGATCAGAAGGTCATGGGTATGGACCTGACCTTTAGGTTGCCCTGAGGAGGCAATACTGCTCCCCTGGTGCAAGAAAGAGCTGCCCTCTGCTGCATGTATGTGCATAGGTAGGTTCAGTGTCAGCTGTGCTGTACTGTGTTTCACAATAACAATGTCACTTTCACTTCACTGTTTTGATGTAGTCAGTCATTTTCTGGGCCACTTGTCCTAAGGGTCGTAGGGGGGGTGCTGGAGTCCATCCCAGCTCACACAGGGCGAAGGACCGGGACACATCCTGGACAGGTCGCCAGCCTATCACAGGGAGGAGCGAGCTGACGGGGACAGCACCTTGCTCAAGGGTACCTCAGGGCAACCCACCGGCAAGGGCTTTGAACCCACAATCTTCCGATCCTGGCCTAGTGGTTACTCCCTAACCACTAGGCCACCGTTGCCCCTTGCTTTGATGTAATTTTGCAGAACAGCATTGTTTAGTGTACCTAACCTACATTTAGTGCAGGCTTGGTTACATGCATGATCATTTTTTTTTTACATTTTCATTTATGTGGTAAAGGTCAGGCTCCAATTCCCACACTATTTTAGTTTGCTTGCAGGCCAAAGATTGGACAAACCTGTCACAGTGAAATTTGAAGCATTCATCTTGCCTCATCGTCATCAAATATTATATAAGAAGGAACACCAGAATGTTAACATGAGGCTGTTTTCCACCCCAAAACGAGAGGTTTTAAGGTTTAAAAAGGCCATCTCCTAAAGTGTTGAAATCAAATCCCCCGTCCACCATGTCAACATGCTAAAGACCAGATTCCACACTCACTCCTCCACCTGACCAAACCTTTAGAGCTGTCACTGGTCCAAGAGATAACCAGCTTTCCAGAACCTGGCCTTTGTGTGAGCATCAAAGGCCCCTCATGGCTTCAGCTTAGTGCCCCCACAACCTGATGGGTATGCTAAGAGTCTTAGTCTTTCACTTTCAAGAGATGTTCTCTCCAGGTTTTAACACCTCCATTAATTTTACAGAGCCTGGATTTGAGGACACCATGCTTTCTTTCGAAATGTAACTTTCCCAGTAACTAACTGAGACTAAAAAATAATCTGCAAAATCTATCTCAAAATCTAAAAATCTATTTTCCTAAATCTTCTCAATCACTCAAAAACTCTAGCTAAATTATTCTGTTATAATCTGAATGAACAAGAAAGGATCCGGAAAGGAGAACTTTCTGTGTGCAACCCTGCCCAGTTTCAAAGTGGTCTCAACTCAGTAGTTACTAAGTAGCTGGTTCTGCGGATGAATAACTGAACAGTAAGCTTGCAGTTGGAGAAGTCACCGTAACCTCTATCAGCTGCATCTGCAGCATATGGTCGATTCTCGTTAACAATCCATTTGACGTGTTTTCCTGTATTTAACAACAACACAAAACCTGTTGACTCAAAGTACACTTTCCGTGGAAGCCAATAGGACATTGTTCCAGTGCATGCCCATTGATTTCTATTCTGAGTTTCTAAAGAATGGATTTTTATTTTCTTGCGCAGAAATGATCGTGTGTGACAATACCACATGCTACAGATCCGGTATGAAGAGTTAAGGTTGAAAAACTCTTAAGTTGTTGCAACACATACTCATCTGTTTCAAAAACCCATTGAAGAGCTAAGCATTCCCACTCTTTTGACGGGTGGTGTATATCAATGCTTCCCCCGACACAACTGGAACTTAATCATTTGTCCAGGAGGCTGCAGACGGCAATCGATCACGGCTCTTATCACGCAGGTAAATGCGGGTTAGGGCCATTCACGCACAAGTAGCTCAGTGTCTTGACATGTGTCATTTTATTTCATTGGCTTGTCATGGCCATTAACAAAGTGGGCCACCAGGGACGGGCTTAGAGTCTACATATTCAATCAAATCAAAATGCCCGGGCCCAGCCCCAACACCCACACACAGTGGTCAGTAAGTTTCTAATACCATTGTATTGTTAAAAGAGTTGTAATCTTGGTCAGCAAATCTGTTCGCTTTCAAGCAGCCAGGAATACAGCAGCCTCAGTTCTATCAAAGCTTCACACACTTCAAAACCCCACTGTTGTGCCGGGCCGCTCGTCCACAATCTGTAACCCTCAACCACTGCAGAGAACATCCTCACATACTGGCGTGTGATGTGAATCAACAAAAATGCAGACGCACTCTTATCGCTCTCAAAGCAGAGTATACATATTTAATAGCGCAAAGCAATGTGAATACTGATAAAGGTGAATGGCCATGGCTGTGTTGCAGAAATGATGTTGAATGCACTAGGATTATGATGCCCATGTCAATCCTGCCTACTAATGTTGGCCAAACATTAATGAAATTGCATAAATTATTTAATTTACATCTTAATTATGGACAAGATATAGAAAATTATTTCTACTTTAATAGTCTGACAGCTCAACATGATTCCTGTTATGATTTCCAAGGTTTCTGGGATATCTGATAATAAAATACACACAAGCCAAAAGAAATGCATATTAATTTTCACTTGATGAAAAGGGTCCCAAGCAGTATGTCTAGGCACTGGCCCTTATCAGGTTTCTGATCCCCAGCGATAGCCCAACTACCTTTTGCCAGTTTTCTGAGAAATGCTTATTTATGTGGCCTAGGGGGTAGGTTAGGGAGTTGGCCTCAGGATCAGAAGGTCGTGAGTTCGAATCCCAGATCAATAGCTTGCTCTCAGGTCCCCCTTGAGCAAGGTTCCATCCCCATCACTGCTCCCTGGGTGCTTTCAAAACCTTCCTCCTGGTTAGGAACTAGGCCCCAGGATTAGAAGGTGGTGGGTTTGAATACCAGACCAGTAGGTTTGCTCTGAGGTACCACTGGGCAAGGTACCGGCCCAATCACTGCTCCCTGGGCACTTTCAATAGCTGCCCCCTGCTGCACGTGTGTTTGGGTAAAACGCAGAGGTTGAATTTTGCTGTGGCTCACTGTGTGCTGTGACATGTTTCACAATGACAAGAATAGTCACTTTCATTCATTCATTCAATATGTATGCTGTTTTCTATCTTCCTTCATGTTAGCCAACATTGTCATTCCTGTCTAAAAGTATTGTTATTACAATCCAATGAATTTGTCAGCTGTCAAAGGATCTTCAAAACAAAGGTTTTATCCAGTGTTCTGAGTATGCTGTGTAATAGCTGCCGAAAGTGATCCAGGGAAGGATAATCAGAGGCCTTTCTGGCCCGATTCCACAGAAGCGCTAATGTAGCAGAAATACCTATGATAGAAATGTTTTGCAGAAGGCATTACTGCTGTATATGGCAGTATAGCAACAGACCTGGCAGAGTGCCCATGCTGACCTCTGTACAATGCTGAATCCATTTACAATGGGCATATGAGCATCAGAACTGGACCATAAAGAAATGGAAGAAGATGGTATGGTCTGATGGCATTTTATTTCAAATCATATTACTCTGGATGTTGGTGCATCACTACCTGGGGAAGAGATGGCAGCAGGGAAGTAAGCCTCTGGCAGAGGCAATGTGATGCTCTGGGTAATATTAGGATGGCATTTTGACATGTTCCACCTACCTGTACATCATTGCAGACCAAGCAAAGCCCTTTCGGATATTTCCTAATGGCAGTGGCCTCATTCCACTGAATTATGGGTCCTGCCACAGCGCAGAAAGTATATGGAAATGATCTGAGAAACATAACAAAGAATTAATGGTCCTGGCCTCCAAATTCACAAGATGTGAATCCAATGATATATCCATATATCCATATATATCCATGTTCAGAACACACTACTTTGAAAAAATATATATTTCTAGATCACAATTTATATTCTGTTATGTTTCTGAACATGACCACGCTAAAGGTATTAACATTTTTCTTTTTTAGACTCATCCTCTTTACTAAAGTGTTTATTAGGCTCCTGCACTGTATTTAGTAATGTTTAAGTGCATGCTGTCATCAAAGCAAAACGGGAGGCATAGAATTTTTTTTTTAATAGATTTTAAGTTTCACTCACATTGACAATTGTTTGATAAAGTATATCATTTGTGAAGATAAACATATTAGAAAGTAATTCTATACAGAAGGATCTCTTTGGCATCAATGAATACATGTGCTCTAATACTGTAAATGCTCTTGTCCTTCCTGTGTCCTGTGGTATCTGGAGCCAAACCGTAATCAGCAGATCATTAATGTCCTGTAGGTTGCAGGCCTCCGTTCCAGCACAACCCTCTGACTGGATTGAAATATGGGGAATTTGGAGGCCAAGTCACCATCCTGAACTCTTTGAACATGTGCATTTGCAAGAAGTCATTGTCATGGAAAATGCCGTCGCAATAAAGGAATGTATCTGGTCCTCAGCAATCAAACTACCATCCACAGGAATGCCCAGACCTGAGGTATTGCTGTAGATAGAACCGGTATCAATTATTTGTGGGGCTTCTTTCACAGTATATATTGTATATTGGAAGAGTGGAACACTTATGATTCGATATGCACATACCTACATAATGGCAATCCAGATGGAACAAATTATATTTTTAAAATCTGCACAAGCAGTCAATATTATGACAAATATCAGCGTTGACCCAGAATTCCCATCTTAGTGCCTTCCTAGAAAACAGCTTAGGACATTCAGCTAAGCACCCATTTTTTGTTAAATCAAATCCATATGCATTTATGAAAATTGCTGAAGAGGCATTCAGGTAGTTGGCTTGTACTGAAAAAAAAAGGAGAACGAAACAGCTTGGATTCTTTCTGACTGTTTGCAATTTACCTCACAAGCACAGATTTATGACTTATCTGCATTCCTGTGTCATTTCATTTTGGGCAATGGGAAATGTATTAGGTGAAGGAGATGACAAAAAGCAGGCCCGCCTCAGACAGCCCCTTGCTTCCCTCCATTTCTCCTGATGAACGCGTACACTTTCATTGTAAACCTCCCTCCACAGCAACGCAATCTGACAAAGACATCATTCAGCTGAAAGACACAAGCTTCATCACACTATTCATTCATTTTGGACTTCTGTGTTGATGCAATGCCACTGCATTTGCCCTCCTAGAAGTACAAATGTGAAAAAAGAAATGTTCTTACTGAATTCCAAAAGCAATTGGACAATGCTGGGTGATGGCATCTTTAATTTAGCTCTGGAGCTATGAGGCTATTGTAAAAAATAAGGGAACATAAGGATAAGAGAGCAAAAATTGATTTTTTTTCAAATGATGTTTAATAGAGTTAAATTACTTCTATTTGGCTGGAGAGACATGGCCATATGGGCCAAAATCAATATTTAGAAACTTTGCTCTGAGGCAACCTTGAGCAAGGTACCGTCCCCATCACTGCTCCCCAAGCACTTTAAATAACTGCCACTGTGGTTCACTCTGTTTATGAAACATTGTCACTTTTACTTCACTTTAAAGAGCATGCCAGGCTATGGACCACCAAGGACAATATCCTTTGAGTCAAGTACACACATACAACAGGACTGTGTTTCTTGTTGCCATAGTATCCCTGTTTGGTTAAAAGCAACTTTTTTTAAAACTACCATCACAGAAACTAATTATAACATACGTGTCTTAAACTCACGTCAAGTCACCTCAAAGCAGCTAATCCAGCAGCTATAAGCATCCACTGATACATGCAATAACCATGTATCTCCAGTGCAGAACTACTGAGGAATGACTGAATGCATCTTCCGTAAAGGAAGAATTGGCTTGATTTGATTTTTTTATTTTCTATAACACTATCGACACATTGATGCTGAGGCTCTTCTATTGCTGTTGCCCAACCCAGGAGCCTTTCCAATTTTCACATCTAACAACTGAGGATAGTTGATGTGCATCAGAAGCAGTGACACCGCTGAGGTCAATCCAGATAACCCACAGGTGAAGAGGCCCTGACGGCACCATTCCCAAAGGTTCATCCATTCCCCTATCTCGCTCTTCAATATTTCAATACAGAGCATGGAAGGCCAGACTAAAATGTGTGACTGACATCTTCCATAAAAAAAAGCTTCTAGTCTTTTTAAAATTTTGGAATGGTTGTTTTCAGTAAAATAGAGACTGTAGTATTACAGATAGACAAACAATGCTAAAACTTCAAATGGAAAAATGGAAAAATTCATATTGGTCAGCAATTTTAAGGTGCACCCTATTAACACATGAGTTCAGATGTGGAGGCACAGTCTATATGATATACAAAAGCATCGCCAATAGAACGGGACATCCTGTAGCAGCCGCTTATGAGCTTATGGTCACTATGCCCAATACACACGCTTTGCTATAAGGGTTTAATCCCCTCCAGCAACTTCATTCTCTGGGGTCATGAAACTCAAGCTATAAGCTTCAGTAAAGGGAAACAAGTCTCATTTCATAACCAATAAATGATCTTAAAATGCTATACAAGTAATGTTAGTGCCACATAAACAGTTTATGCTACTTGGTCTAAACAGTAGACAGTCCAGCAATGTATTATTACCAGTGTTAGCATGTTAGTTGAAGTTTCTTTCCATATCTTCCCTGTAGTCACTGTTTCGCTGGTCTTCTAAGGCCTTTACAGCTGTTTGTTTGCCAATACAGGCAAGTGGAGGGCATCGATGGGCTGGTGGGAAAACAGTGAGTGATATTAGGTGGGAGGATTCACATCCCTGTGTTAATTTGGCATCTCCCTGTGCCCACTTTGGATTAATCCAATTTGAAGGCTTATATGGAATTGACTTGAGCTAATCCAAATTCCATCCACACGCCTGCATACACACAGTATGATTCATGCCACTGATGCACTCTCGACCATGATGAGCTCATCCATGCACTGGCCACATCCTATGCATACTGATGACCTCCCACACCACACACAGATTAGTATGAACGTGGAAGTAGTGTTGTAGACACACATGAAAGACTTCTCAAATTCACTAAAATAAACACCTCTTTAGGAATAATTTTGTAGAAACTGTTGCAAGGTTGAATTATCTTTATAGAATGCAAAAAAAGAAATGCCATTGACTTAAGAGAAAATGTAATGCACCGGCTCAGTTTTAGTTTTTTTTTGTTTTTGTTTTTTTTTAGCCCACACCACTAACCTATGATCTAATGTTTCCATCACGGTGCTGAACTATGATGCTAATTTTAGCTCAATAATATATTTTCTTCATTAATTCTACCTGCAGCAATATTTCTGAATTGCATATTTTGCATATTGAAATTAAAAAGCTTTCTGGATTGAGTAAGACAGTTGCATCGACAGTTGCATCGTTTCCTTTTTATTGAACTGGCTCAAAATACATTGCACTGAGTTGATTCTGACAGCCTTTTTTAACTTAAGATTTGTGCATCAGATGTTAAGCTTGGGCAGGTTCTGGGGTTCAGAATTCAGAGGAAGTAGAACATTCAGACCTACCCAGGCCACAGCATACATATCAACTTGTGTGTTCACTGTTACACTGTACAAGAGCATGTCTTCATCTGTTCATTGCCAAAATACAGATACAAAGGTGCAATAACGTCTTTAATGATCAAATGCGTTGTTTAGATACATTTAAACTTCAATTTGAAAGAAAATTATGTTCACTTTCCCAAGGAAATGTAATATTTAAACTTTTTAAAATGTAATGTCCTGATATTGACAAAGACAACAGGCTTAGACAACAAAAGACATGTATTTAATATATTTCGGAACAATTTAAAAACAGTTACATTGCATTATTATATAAATCTTGTGTAGCTTGGCAAAAGTTATTAGCAAAGGTGTTTGTGTTAATAGCAAAGACTGGATCGTTTAAGCTGGATGTTTGGAGAAATAGTGTTAACCATATTATCATAAAGTACTTTACTGAGCACGGCTGTTGAGGAAACACGAATAACAGTTTTGGTCCTGCCAAGTCCTTTTCAGCTGGTTAAATTGCTGACATCAAATTACCATCAAATTGCCATCAGATAAAGGTAGCGAAATTATCCACAGTATCTGAAACGCCGTTCACATTTAGAATCAAAATAGAAAATCTAAACATGTTAATTTCCTTTACACTTATGGCCACATTCACACAAGTGGTGCATCTGGGGAATGTGTTGCTGAGCCCCTTTCTAAAAATCCGCTTTTCTTTCTCTTTCAGAACCAAAAATGGCACTAAAAATGACAAAAGGGGCAGCGGTGGCCTAGTGGTTAGGGAGTTGGCCCTGCATCGGAAGATTGTGGGTTCGATTTCCTCACAAGTAGGTTGCCCTGAGGTACCCCTGAGCAAGGTACCGTCCCCGTCACTGCTCCCCGGGCACTGCCCGAGCTGCCCACTGCTGCACGGTGTTTGTGTGCATGCATTAAAAGCAGAGGTCCAATATCGTTGTGGTTCACGCTTGCTGTGCTGTGACCTCGCAATGACAAGGGTTGTCACTTTCACTTTCTGTTCTTTCAATACAATATTCTTAAGAGTTCTCAAAAAGATGCCCTCATGTATTGCTCATATTTTCCCAAAAACTTGATTTGATGATAATAAAATGACCTCAGAAAGGTTTTTTTTTTTATTATTAAGAGCATATAGATTGTTTCTGTTTCTTAAACAGTCAAATAGTATAGTTTTTAAGCAATTATTGGCGTATCATGTTTTTACCTCAATGTTATATATTCCAGTTTAAAATTAACCATCTTAAAAAATGGTCCATATATATTTCTTTAAAAAAATCCATTAACTTGTAGTGCCTCCTAAAGCTGGTGATATTCCATGATGCACCCTTATCCTCTTTAGGGTGCAGACACTGTGCTATATACTGTGTCTTTACAGCTAAATCCTCTGGCGCTGTGGGAGAAAGCTTGCTGGAGGTTGAAGCAACAGAAAATAAACTCCATTTTATGTTCCATCTGACTACTCATCCTGTCACAGGGAGTGTTATATTTCTTGCTCATGTTCATGACTGAATTCCGTTAATGGGGTATGGCAGAGCAGTGAAGTAAACCTATATGCATATAAATAGTGTTGATATGTATACGCTGCGTGCACAGTTTTTAGGCTTGTGAGTATTTTAACCGTATCATCATTTTTATGCATATACTCCAATTCCAAGCTGTATAAACTGGAATGCGAAGATTTAAGCAGATCAGCTGATGTGTATTTGTGTAATGTGAGTGGGTGTGGCCTAAGAGATCAACACCCTATATCAAGGTGTGCATAATTATTAGACAGCTTCTTTTCCATAGGCAAAA
Source organism: Hepsetus odoe (assembly GCA_017165825.1). Classification (NCBI taxonomy): domain Eukaryota; kingdom Metazoa; phylum Chordata; class Actinopteri; order Characiformes; family Hepsetidae; genus Hepsetus; species Hepsetus odoe. The sequence goes on along the minus strand of CM029393.1, from coordinate 3,315,697 downwards.
TGGGAGCTGAAAATCTGATTCTTTCAAAGGGATGCAGGACTCTTTGATGACGAATCAAACATGAAGCTCCCGGGAAGCCATGATTCTCCAGTGCTGTCATATTGCAGAACTGAACCTACCTGGAGTGACCAGATGTACAAGGTATTCAGTGCTCAGAGATGTGGCCAAGTTAAGGAAGGCTGAAACCTGACCACCACTGAACAAGAGACATCTTCACATGTTCAGCATGAAGTTGAAACGTCAAGACTGGGCCAAGAAATATCTCAAGATAGATTTTTCAAAGGTTTGATGGGCTGATGAGATTAGATGAGAGTGACCCTTGACGGATGGGCCGGTGACTGGATCAGTGGCAGGCACAGAGCTCCACTTCCACTCAGACGGCAGCAAGGGGGAGGTGGGGTACTGGTCTGGGCTGGTATTATTAAAGGTGAGCTAGTTGGACCTTTTCAGGTTGAAGATAGACTAAAACTCAAATTTATTGTCATTTTTTAGAAGAAACTTTCTTCAAGCAGATACAGTCTGTATCTTTCAAGAAGATCATAATTTTTCTGCAGGACGATGCTCCATCACTCCACTGCGTGGCCAGTAAAGACCTAAAATATGAAAAAATAATGGCATGCCCCCCTTCCTCATGTGAACTAAACTCTTTTGAGAATTTGTAGTCCTTCTTAAATGGGAGATTTATGGGAGAGGAAACAGTCCACCTCTCTGAACAGTGCCTGGGAGGCTGAGGTGGCTGCTGCACAAAAAGATGATCAACAAACTGACAGACTCCATAAATGGAAGGATTTTGAGTGTTATTGAAAAGTAAGGTCACTATATTGCTTACTGATTTTTATTTACTTATTTTTTGACAGAAATGTTTTTTGTAAATTTTGAGTTGTTTGTTTATTATTCTCACTTTATCAGATTAAAACTAGTTTTTTTATTTAGTTGTATAATAATTCAGCACATTAATAATGACCTAATAATCATACACACAGATGTATCCCCCTGAGAATGTTCACACTCACACTCATGCAGCGGTGGTCTGGTGGTTAGGGCGTTAGCTGCAGCATCGGAAGACTGTGGGTTCAAATCCCTTAGCGGTAGGTACCCTTGATACTGTCCCTGTCACTGCTCCCCAGGCACTTTTATAGCTGCCCCCTGCTGCACAGTGTTTGCATGGGTTAAACGCAGAGGTCCACTTTCATTGTGGTTCACTGTGTGCTGTGCCGTGACCTCGCAATGACACGAATAGTCGCTTACACTTTCACTTCCCATTGTAAAACATTCAGGCTTCAAGGTTATTAACATTTTGGATTGACTGATAGCACTGGAATAGTTCCATATAAAAATGAGTTAAAATGAGCAAGAATTGCACCCACAGTGTAATACATTGTGTAATATTGATTTAAGTCCTATCATAAGCAACAGAGAAAGAGACAATGAAAGCCCCCAAAGCCAAGCAATACAGAAAATATCACCATTGAGTCATTCTCAAGGGAAAGAAAATCCTGCCTAATAGTCATACCCAAAGAAAGCTTCTATACCTTTGCATAATGTATTTGTTTCATAGCTAAAACCTTTTTTGTGGGGTCACAGTGCATTTTCAAATACAAGGCTAATGCAGGTAGTGGTGAAAGCCACCTATTTTCTCTCCATTACCATGACACTGAAGCTCACCCTCAAGCACCATTTGTGGGCCCATGCACTTTGTTCAAGAACAGCCTCCGCAGGGGCATTGGCATAACAGAAAAGAGAGAAAACAGCAAAAACAACAGCAGCCTCTGAACCATTACATGAGTTCGGGTCCGTTGTCTCCTTTCAGAAGACAGAAAGGAGTCTTTCTTCAGTGGCACTATAACAACAAGCTGGACACCGACTGACTTTTGTTGCTTGAATTAATGAGGCTTGTAATTAACTCAGCTGAAGTTGTGCTCTGCTGAAACATAACTTTTGGCGCTCTTTATCCGCCGTAGATTAATAAGTGAATTTGATCTTTTCTGACTGTGAGGTTTCCTGTCGCCTGCCCTCGGTCATTGCTTGGTCAGGCGTTTAATGTATGAGCTATGCTCACTACACTCTACTTGCCAAAAGTCTGCAGACACACTGTATTTAGTTAACAGCCAGTCGTGCGCACTGACAGAACGAATGCCTTGGATTTACTTGATACAAGTGAGCGCATAATATGTACATGAATAATAATTTTTAAATCAAACAATTCAGATGCGATTTAAGTGCAAATACCAGACTTTAATTTAAAGTTACTAATGTACAATTCAGCAGAAATTACAACACATTTTATACATAGCCGCTTTTGTTCCAAGGGGACATCATTTTAGGGCAATTGGCTTCCCAGGTGTTTGTGACACTCAGGTGTGCTTCATTGCTTCATTGGTGCAGGGATAAGAAACCTAGACTTGCTTCTACCATCTGGAGTGAGTAATTGCTATTGTTCAGCATGAGAAAAGCTGTGCCAGTGAAAGTCAAAGAAGGTAATATTTGAAAAACAAGTCAGGGACAGGGTTTATAAGTATGTCGCTTAGATGGCAAATAGTTGGCAAACAGTTTTTGGCTTAAATGTAGGTTAAAGGAGTAAAGGGCAGATGTGGACAAGGAAGCGATGATGTATCCCTTTGGATAAGAGCTTTTGCCAAATGTCGTAAACGTGCTCGTGTGAAATATGCTTCTAGTATTAGTGTACACACGACAGCATAAAAATAAAGTCAGCATTTAAACGCTAACGAAACCTACATCATTCAGTGAGAAAGGAAGCTTGTCTGATATACTTTGCTCCGTATCTGAAATGTACATTAGACCTTGACAAGCCTTCAGATCTTTGAATAAAAACGTATTGACTAGACACCCACATAGTGTGTGATTTAAGATGGACAGCAACAGGCTCAGTTCTACACCTACCACATGTTGGATCCTGTAAGACCTAAATGCTTACTACAACAGCGTTAGAAACCACTTGGCAGGCTCAAGAGGCCATTGTTCGAATTGTAGCAAGCATTGATTGATAGTGTGAGCTTGAGGTTTTGACAATTAATATTTCAAAGTGGGTGTTATTAATAATGCAAGGCATAACTCTGGCGTGCGCTCAATGTATTAAGCAGTTTCTGCTTGTTAAACGAGAGTGGAGAAATAGGATGGAAGCTGGATTGAGATCCATCATTTTAAACAGAAATGGTCAACATCTGGGCTGGTGACCTTAGAAACAGATGAGTTCCTGTATGTTTTATAACCCATACATTAAAGGGATTTTTTCTACTTTTTGGTATTAAAGGTCATTAAAATGCTGTTGTTAAATAAATTAAAATACCTTTTTTTTAGTAAATGTTTATTTTTTATATATATATAAACATGAAAAGCAAAACATTTGCATAAGTATCTTTCGCTTGGAGCAATTAACCTCAAGCCATTGAGTTTATAAGGAATGTTTCAGTCTGAATGTTTAGAAAGTGGCACAATACAGGACAGCCATCATTTGCATGTATTAGTCTTAAAGACACAGCCAATCATTCTAAAGAGAAAAGGAAGGTTGGAAACTGTTTTAAGAGTAGTCATATCTATTATTTTTCATTATTACAGAGATTTAACAATATTTGACTTATTTCTTGACATTTCTGCTTAAAGTAATTATAGCCATTGAAATGATCTCACTCTGCTGGCAGAAACTTTAGCTTGTTTCAAGAAAACTTTAGTTTCAAGAAACTTAAAAAAATTCAAATGGTCTACAGTTGTTGTAAAACAAAGTCATTTCATGTTAAATTCAATCACTTAATTTTTAAATATAACATTAAATTTAACACCACCAGCCAGGACCCCCCAGAGAACCACCTGTTACCAGAGAAACATCCTGGTTACCCATTCAAACAGATGAAAGTGACAACCCTTGTCATTGCATGGTCACAGCGAACCACAATGAAATTGGCTCATTTAACCCATGCAAACACCTTTCAGCTATTGAAAGCGCCCAGGGAGCAGTGACGGGGACAGTACCTTGCTCAAGGGTACCTCAGGGCAACCTACTGGTGATGGAATCAAACCCACAATCTTCCAATGCAGGGGCAACTCCCTAACCACTAGGCCACCATGTACTTCAGTCTGTAACGGTAAAGTAGAAAGTGCAGATGAGAATGAAATATTTAGAACAGATTTAGTCAGTCATTTTCTGCCACTTGTCCCAAGTGGGGTCATGGGGGAGTGCTGGAGTCCATCCCAGCTCACACAGGGGACACACCCTGGACGGGTCACCAGCCCACAGCACCTTGCTCAAAGGTACCTCAGAGCAACGTATTTGGAAGGGGTTCGAACCCCTGATCCTCCAATCATGCAGCCAATGCCCTAACCACTAGGCCATCACTGCCCAAGTACAGATTTAATGCAGATGTAATTATTGGGGTGTCTCATCTGTGTATATTTAACAAATACTCTTTTTTTTCATTTGGTAAGGGTGGTCAAAGGATAAATATAATTTAATGTGTTGCTAAATGAACAAGAGATAAAGAATAAAACTGAAGTCGAAAACTGCAGTTCTGTTTGTGGGAGTTCACTTACTGCAAAAAATAGTACATTACAAAGTACAGATGCTTTGTTGTTGTACTTAAGAACCCTTTACTTGAGTACTTGTTTTGGTGACTTTTACTCCCAAAATTGTAATACAACATTTCAAAACAGGCTTCTTTCTTTTAGCCTACCCAACATTAAGACTGAATTCAACCTAAATGGCCCAAAACACACAGAAAAGGTGTTTCCATCTGTGCAGATCACACATTACATACACGACAAGATGTAAAAGCAGAAGAAAGGGAGACTTGACGATGTAGTCATGTATTGAATTTGATGTCTGTAATTGCAGAGCAATAAGAGACATGGATGAAGCGAAAGCAGTGAGGTTAATGCTTACTTTTACCAGTTGTTTCTGTACTACTTGAGTAAAGAACATGCACACTCCTGCTGTGTCTGCAAATTTAAGGCTGTTATTGGTTGTAGAATTTTTAACTAACTCTAAAATATCAAGCTAATAGCAGCGAAGGAGAATGCAGAAAAAAATGTCACAGTAACAGCAGAGCACATAGTAGAGATAAAGCTGTCAGGTGGCATTATCAGCCATATCCATGAAGCATCACCATTGATAAGAGGTTCAAAGTGGCAAGAATGCTTGGTGCTTTCCCATAGGTGGAGCTTTTGTGGACCACTAAACACTATGACTCTACAGCATCTGGTGAGTTTGGAGCAGAAGCCTTTTAATTAGTAATTTAACAAAGGTTAATTCTTTCTCATTAGGATTTGTGCATGTAAAACCTATCCAGCAAGTGTGTTGCTCATTTCCTTGCGGCTACAGCACTAATTGATATTCATGCATGATGAAGGTAGCCGATTAGCATGCAACTAGGATTAGCTGGGTATGAGCTCAGTAATTTTCTCATGTGCTTCAAGTAATGTCTCTTTGGTATTATGTTTGTTTTTTTTTAACCCAGTATGCCCACATTGGGGCATAAATTTCATTTCGGAGTTAAGGAGTCAAGTCAAAGATGCGATTGATAAAGACATCAGGCCTTATAGTGAAGACGAAGAGACCACGTCAGATCTCAATCTTGAGCCAAAATCTAACTTTACATTTTTCATGGCCTCAGTAATGGAGAAGCTCTGCAAAATCCGCATACACATACCGTAAAAACACAGCAAACTTGCATTTTTCAGTGGACTCAAAAGAAATATGGGGTAAAATATCCATACTGATGGCTGAATTCTGACCACCATTCCTTAACACACACATTCATTTCTTTTAGGCAGAGCATTCAGAATACATTTAGAACACAGTTGGCTGAAAGTGTGCTTTTTACTTTATTCACAATGTTCCTGGCTTTGTGAATAAAGAAAAAAATGTCATGTCATTCTCCTGATTTATGAAAATTTTCATTTGAACAAAGTTCTCTTTTTTCTGTCTTTGCCTGCTCCAGTTCACTACTGCTCCCCCAATTCCCCAGCTGCCACCTGTCTCATGAACTCTTGATAGATACACCAGGAGGCCCTCATAAAAGCTGTTTGCTCATGTCTTTTGTGTTTCTGTGAGCTGGCACAAGTATCCAAAATGTTAATGTTCAAACGGCGTTGAGTATAGTTTTCATTTGGATTTGATAGAACCTGGAACAAAGCCTGGCACTGTTTTACACTTTTATGGGGTTTTTTCAGGCTCGTAGAAAAACTGCTAAACTTGTGAAAATGCTCACTCCTTACTCAGTCACCCAGTAATCTTCCAAAGTAGCTGACGAACAAGCACTGATAGTGTTTCTGTTATTAATCTTATACTGAAAACCATTACTGTAGGAGGAGAAAACACCCTGAACTTTGAATGTAAGAAAGATTCATATTTGACCAGTTGTATTGCTTCATTCATTATGAGCCATTATCCATCCATCCATCCATCCATCCATCCATTTAGCCGTAAGCCACACATCCTAACCAGGTCGCTGGGATGCTGTAGACCAGCACTCATCACTCATTGAGTGAAAGTGAAGATACACTCTGAACAGATTTACAAAAATGAGATCATGCTTTCCAACACACACACACACACAATATATATAATATATACAGTATCTCACAAAAGTGAGTACACCCCTCACATTTTCACAATTTTTTTATGATGTATATGTATATCTTTTAATGGGACAACACTGAAGATATGACACTTTGATACAATGTAAAGTAGTCTGTGTGTACAGCTTGTATGACAGTGTAAATTTGCTGTCCCCTCAAAATAACTCAGCACACTGCCGTTAATGTCTAAGCCACTGGCAACAAAAGTGAGCACACCCCTAAGTGAAAAATGTCCTCATTGTGCCTAATTAGCCATTTTCCCTCCCCGGTGTCATGTGACTCGTTAGTGCTACAAGGTCTCAGGTGTGAATGGGGAACTGGTGTGTTAAATTTGGTGTTATCGCTCTCACTCTCTCTCATACTGGTCACTGGAAGTTCAACATGGCACCTCATGGCAAAGAACTCTCTGAGCATCTGAAAAAAAGATTTGTTGCTCTACATAAAGATTGCTGAGGTCATAAGAAGATTGCCAACACCCTGAAACTGAGCTGCAGTACGATGGTGAACAGGCCTCACCATGGTCCACCAAAGAAGTTGAGTGCACGTGCTCAGCGTCATAAACGGAGATTGTCTTTTGAAAATAGACATATGAGTGCTGCCAGCATTGCTGCAGAGGTTGAAGGGGTGGTTGTCAGCCTGTCAGTGCTCAGAGCATACGCCGCACACTGCATCAAATTGGTCTGCATGGCTGTCGTCCCAGAAGGAAGCCTTTTCTAAAGATGACAAGAAAGATTCACAAGAAAGCCCACAAACAGTTTGCTGAAGACAAGCAAACTAAGGACATGGTCTGATGAGACCAAGCAAACTAAGGACATGGTCTGATGAGACCAAGATGAACGTATTTGGTTCAGACAGTGTCAAGCGTGTGTGGCAGCAACCAGGTGAGGAGTACAAAGACAAGTGTGTCTTGCCTACAGTCAAACATGGTGGTGGGAGTGTCATGGTTTGGGGATGCATGAGTGCTGCTGGCACTGGGGAGCTGCAGTCCATTGAGGGAACCATGAATGCCAACATGTACTGTGACATACTGAAGAAGAGCATGATCCTCTCCTTTCAGAAACTGGGATGCAGTATTCTAACACAATAATGACCCCAAACACACCTCCAAGATGACCACTGCCTTGTTAAAGAAACTGAGGGTAAAGGTGCTGGACTGGCCAAGTATGTCTCCAGACCTAAAACCTATTGAGCATCTGTGGGGCGTCCTCAAATGGAAGGTGGAGGATCGCAAGGTCTCTAACATCCTCCAGCTCTCTGATGTCATCATGGAGGAGTGGAAGAGGATTCCTGAGAAGCTCTAGTAAACTCCATGCCCAAGAGAGTTAAGGCAGTGCTGGAAAATAATGGTGGCCACACAAAATATTGACACTTTGGGCACAATGTGGACATTTTTCACTTAGGGGTGTACTCACTTTTGTTGCTAGTGGTTTAGACATTAATGGTGTGTTGAGTTATTTTGAGGGGACAGCAAATTTACACTGTACACCGACTACTTAATATTGTATCAAAGTGTCATATCGTCGGTGTTGACCCATTAAAAGGTATAATTAAAAAAAAATTTATAATACAATAAAATATTTACAAAAATGTGAGGGGTGTACTCACTTTTGTGAGATACTGTTTATAATATATTTATTTTATTTTTTTATATATTATATTTTTTATATTGTCTGCTTTTCCCCTAAAGGAAAAGTACTGTATTTTAAAAATGGAACATGTAAGGACTGTAGAATCTTCATTTCTTGATCCTGAATATGTTTGCCCTACACTTTTATCGCATCTCCACAGTGCATATGTATGCACATACACAGCCCCTGTCCAATTTATATCAAAACTCATGCAAATGCTCCATGCTGGTGTGGTGTTTTTAAAAACTGCAGTCAATCTGTTCATGTACAATCTTAGTGGTGAGTTTCTAAACACAGATCCTCTCTTTAATGGATTAATAATGGATAATGGATATTTCTGGGTCGACCACTCAAAATCTAGCAGTGAACACTGCACATTAATGCAGTTTCCATCACCTCTGCTGTGGTAAAAAGAGTCCACTGCTCTAATATCATCTAGTCAGCAGTGGCTGTGTGGTCAAAAACTGGTAAATGATGGACAGACACATGTCAACAGATGGACTACAATCTGTAAAACCATTCTTCTGCAGTGGACCTCAAAGGTAAGTGGAGCTCATAAAAGGACCATTACACAAAGCAGATGCTTTGAAATAGATGGTAAGTGCATTTTAAGTTATTTATGAAAGCTGATTAAATGATAACAGGATCAAATATAATGGACAGTTCACTGAAAGTTGGTCAGGTAGTGATCATTTGTTTACTGGAGATTTAGAATTAATGCAAGATAATTCATTATTACACCATAATTAAAGAAAGGTAATCCAGAGTATCCCTAACCCACTGTTTCTACTGTGTCAGTCAAAAACAAAGCATGATACGCTGCCGCACTTTTGTACACTGTCATGTTTTGCTTCAGTTCAAAAGTAATTAATATGAACACCTTCCACAAATATCAACTCGTCCACAGCTGTCCAAACCGCCAGCTCTAGAGTTACAGTAAACAACTGCTCATGCTGTTCATTTGTGTTATACAGTAATTGACTGTCTCCTTTCATTTCATCCAGTGATGCAACTTGGGGAAATATGGCATTGTTTATTGCATTAAGTGTTCTCCTGCTTCTTCATTTAATGCAGTTGTGAGAGCAGTGTGTTTTTATAGACAATCCTGCAGATGTCCCTTTAATGAATGTTCATGTGATTCTTCTCAATTGCTATAAATGGATGTCTGAATCGTTCAAAAGTGTAAATACCTCTACCATGGCTAAGCATTTCTAAATATCTTCATAATTATATTGTTAAAATGTAAACAAAGTCCACCAGAGTGATGTCCTCCATGGTAGTAAAATGTTTTGCCACTGGCAAACTAGTTGTGTGAAGCAGATAATACCAGTAGAAGCTCTCTCTCAGAGAGGTATTACATGATATTGTTATTAATATACCGTTTGATCAAAGACAATGTTTTGGAGAAGTTTAGAATTGTGTAAAATTCACAATGGAGAATTACCTGCAGGGCAAAATAAAGCATACGTGTTTTACAATACATGTTTTCAGATTTAAAGCAGTGGGCAACTTTTCTTTTACATTTGTTCTGTCATGAACAATCAACATGAGCAGATCCATTTATGCCAGCAGTCTGTGTTGGAACAGTATATCACAGTCAGTCCAGAAAACGCAAGTTGGAAGTAAATACCTTTGTGATGCTTGCTGTGTTTTTTCTCTGTCTATAAGAAATATTTTTCCAAAATAACATAGGATAGTAGGATAGAGTTAGTTCATTAAAGAAGATCATTGGTAATATTTATGCAGAAATGTCTAAAGATTTTAGAAACTTTCAAACACTTTTTGGAACTTTTTTGGGGTATATATACAATGTCACTGGTTCCAAGTCAAAATTTTTCTTATTTGCTCTTAAAACTGTGCCAAAGGTTATCCCCTTTGCATGCAAACATTAAATTGAACTTTTTTAACATTTAACTACATTCAGATTTATTTGCAGAATCGGCGACTCTTGAAAGGTACGTGATTCTTCAAGCAAAATGTCACTAGCAAATATGAAGCTGAGCCTTAAGGAATGCTGAATCAATTGTATTTTCCCATCTATCAAGGTTTGTTTTGATAGCAACAGTTTATTGCAACCTTTACTTTTTGGACATTAACAATATTAAAATACATTATATTGCATTTTTACATGGATTTTATATCTGCAGTGACTTGGACTGACACTTGATGCTTAGCAAGAATGTAAGGTGGAACAAAGGTGTGGATCCTGTTCAGCAAGAGAAACGTCTGCCACTTTCAGGAGCCTATACTTCAAAAATAGAGTAGAGTAATCTTTTATTATCCCACGAATGGGAAATTACAAGGCTCTTTATCAAGGAGACAGAAAAGAATATAGAAAGATAGATATAAAGAAAAATAAGAAAAATATAAAAATATAAAGAACGAGGAGCATACATATACAAGAGCTATTAATAATAAATTATATATATATGTATGTGTGTGTATTTACATGAAGATTAGGGAAGATGACCATATATACAGTAAACAGTAATAAATAAGTTATAAATAAATTATAAATAAACAAATTATAAATAAACAAGTAGCAAATGTAAATGTAATAATAATATATAATAATATAATATATAATAATATCTTGTAATAATATCTTGCAAGTAAAATCACCTCAAGCCTAGTCAATATATATACAAAATACTTCAGTTTACATTTATTTTAAAAATATTGCTTTTATTGTGCACATTTCTAAGATTATTTGTTAGATATCAATATCATTTGCAGTGAAACAAAACAGCATGGCAAGTTCATAAAGCTTGTCATAATTGCTAGGTGTCTGGTTACTGGTTTATTATTTTCATTTAACATATTGATTTGCATTTAGGATCCTCTTTACAGCTTCCTTCAACACACACTCAACTCCGCACTCAAACATACACAAATGCTGCTTATGTGGCATGGATTCTGTATTTTTGACTTGACCTCTGAAAGACGTCAGCTAATTAGTTCCAAAGGAAGGCACAATCCATCTTCCTTAGTGGATGTTGTGTTCAGCGTTCAATCTGAAGTTCACTTAGACTTAAATGAGGACATTTTCAAGCCCCGTAACCATGGAAAAGGAAAAGGGGGTATTTAAACCACTGGCATCTAAGTTTGCTTTCTGCAGCCAGGCAATGACAACAGAACACACAAATTTATATTACCTGAAAACTATTCAGTGTTTATTATAAAGTGTGAACATGTATGAATATATACAGTACTGTGCAAAAGTTTTAGGCAGGTGTGGAAAAAATGCTGTAAACAAAGAACGCTTTCAGAAATGGAAGTGTTCATCATTTATTTTCATCAATCAACAAAATGCAGTGAATGAACAAAAGAGAATCTAAATCAAATCAATATTTGGTGTGACCACCCTTTGCCTTCAAAACAGCATCAATTCTTCTAGGTACACTTGCACACAGTTTTTGAAGGAACTCGGCTGGTAGGTTGTTCCAAACATCTTGGAGAACTGAGCACAGATCTTCTGTGGATGTAGCTTCCTCACATCCTTCTGTCTCTTCATGTGATCCAGACACACTGGATGATGTGGAGATCAGGGCTCTGTGGGGGCCAGAAGAACTGATGCTGGTTTGAAGGCAAAAGGCAGTAACACCAAATATTGATTTGATTTAGATTTTTCTTTTGTTCGCTCACTTTGCATTTTGTAAATTGATCAAAATAAACAATCATTATTTATTTTTCTGAAAGCGTTCTGTTTACAGCATTTTTCACACCTGCCTAAAACTTTTGCACAGCACTGTATATATAACTTTTATATTAACTGTCTGAACATGAGGTTCTAAGGTTCAACGGTTCCAAGTTTGTACTTACAGTGTAATTATTTTTGTAATTAATTAAACTAACTAAATAACACTAAAAAATTTCCCAGATTTTAGCTTTTAAGCAGACAACCGAAATAATATAGTATTTCAAAGTTGATTTATAATACAGAGTGACCAGAAGCTTCACTGTTAAATATTTCAGCCAGAATGTAAATGGTGAAGATCCATTACATTCATTGTAAGAATAAATTATTTGATTTTACGGTCCACTCCAATTACACACTCACACACTCTGAATAGTTTACGTATCCTGCAATATTTACACATTAGCATCTGAGGTTTTTTCTCATTTTAAGACAATAAACCCAAATTTTCTTTCTCACATCTGGATATTTATTTCTTTTTTTTCTAAGTTTTGCTTATTTCAAGAGATCTTTCTTAAGTAAATTTAACATATTCCTTAGAGATTTTAGAGATTTTTTGCTATTTTGTAAAAAGCAGGTTGTGATTTTTTGTATAATGTGATTTTTTTAATATATAAACATATATTTAAAATATCTTAGCAACTTGCAAAAAACTACCACTGAGGTAGGCATTAGCATATGTTTTTGGCAGGTACATTAGTAAATTTATGAAAACAAAATACCTGTTTCAACAATCAGCCCTAGTGGGGAAAAGTGACGTACAGTTTGGTGATGTATTATCAATATGGTGGTAATTCAGTCAGACAAACCAAGTTCTAAAGACATTTTTTTGCTTTTTAAATTATTACTCTGTCAATGTGTTCCTTGATGAGAGAAATGTTAATACTTCAGGAAAATAACTGCAGTCAGTTTAAAATGATGGAGTCTATACATATACATATTTTAGTGTTACTGCCATTTTCTAAAGCCGCTTGAGGCCATGAATTACAGTGATTTCTTCACAGGTAGACCCTTATCTATGATAAAAGTCACTGTAATATACCGGCTGTTCTGTACAGTTGTGCAATTGCGCAATCATAGTCAGCTATAACTTTCATCTTAATGTCAAATATTTTCGAACACTTGTTTCATTGTAACTTTCCAAGGCTGTAACGTTCCAGGGCTGCTTAATGTCCAACTCTTATCAAAGTTTTTTTCTCCATCCTGGTAGAGGTCAGAATGTGTTGTGTGAGTTGTTCTATGGCCTCTGCAGGAGTCATTGCTCCATTAAGTATTCCTGGAAGGTACTATACACAGAGATCAAAGACTAAAATTTCATGGATGTTTGTGATCAAACACCTTGTGCAAATCCCAAAGTGCTGAATTTAAAGTATCCTGTCTGAGGGACTCTTATATCCTCAGACAGAGTGCTCTGAGAAACTGTTGATAACACAGTGATGGTTAATGGAAGGAAATTTCTGAGTTGTCCGAATGTCCTTTATTTAATTGATCTCAGTATGCTGTGCATATCATTAAGGTAATGCCAAACAAGTTTATTTCCCACTTGTATATACTGAAGCTATGAAAGTCATTCAAATCTGCTTAAAAAAGATCATTAAAATACTACGAAAATAAAACCTTAAAGATGAACTACAATATTCTGAGCTCACAAATTTACTATAAAAAATATGTAACTTTAAATTTCATTCCATTGAATACTTAACAAAAATATTGGGACAAGGCTCAGTTTACAATCAGTTTTTGAAATATCTTCCCTGCTAGATATTTCATGATCAGTTTTAAGTGCTATTACAGACAAGGTTACAGAGCAGGGTTATCATGTGTTGAGGCAAAGAGTGTGTAAAAGTCAATCTGTTGTCTGTCAATAACTACAGAGGTCCAATCTCCATCTGGCATTAACCTTAATAAATACATTTGGCGGTGAGAGCTTCAAGGAATTAATTTCCATGCCTGAGCAGCTGCATGGAAGCCTCACATCAGCAAGTGCATTGCAAAGTGTTGGATGTGATGGTGTAAAGAACATGGCCATTGGACTTTGGAGCAGTAGAAATGTGTCTTGTTGAAAGACGAATCATGCTTCTCTGTCTGGTAGTCTGATGGATGAGTCTGCAGAATGTGAAGAATGCCAGGAGAACCTGTCTGACTGGACTGTGCCAACTTTAAAGTCTGGCAGAGGAGGGATAATAGAATGGGGCTGTATTACGGGATTTGGGCTAGGCCCATAACATGCTAAGATATGAGCTTCCAGGCGTGTGGGAAAAAGCCTTTTTCTAATCCAGTCTGACTCTGTCTAAGTGCTCAATGCAAGACCCATAAAGAAAGTGACCCATAAAGTCAGTCTGGTGTGTAAGAACCCAAAGACATCTCTGACCTTATCCACTTTAAATAACTTTGAGATGAAAGAGGACAGAAACAGCGAGGAAAGGTTCACATTGGTGCAATGACCAGATGTCCCAATACTTTTGTCCACATGTCCATTGTTTTTTGAAGTTTAGTGATGTCAAAATTACAAGCTGACTAGGATTACTTGGTTTTTGTGTAAAATCATTTAGACTGAAAGAGAAGAAAGCAAATGCCAAATTAAAATGAGTGTAAAAATAAGATCAGAATAAAAAAGTGTCATTACATCAAAGAGCAGAAGCGCTAATAGTACAGTATTTTAGACTGAAGCTTGGCTCAAATAAGAGTCTGAATTTAATGTTGTCTGCCAGTTCCATTAAAAAGCAGCACAAAAGCTAAATGTTGCTAGTCTGACCCTTAGTCAGGACTAAGTGACTTATTCCAGATTTGATCAAATCTTTTTAGCAGCATATCAAATACAGATGGGTCTTGTACCAATAAGCCATTTTTAGACAAGTAATAGTTGCGTGCAGCTAATTTTGTTATGAACTGGTGGCCAGTGTAATGAAGACTGGGCTGATGTGTTTCCTCTGGCAGCTGTATCGCCTGAAGCTGATTATGGATGTGAACTTAGGGTAAGGTACTTGCCTATGGACCTCTGGGACAAGAGGTCCCCGGTTCGAATCCCACCTCTAGCACTACCACCACTGGGTCCCTGAGCAAGACCCTTAACCCTGAGTTGCTCCAGGGGGACTGTCCCTGTAATTAGGACATGGAAGTCGCTCTGGATAAGAGTGTCTGCTAAATGCCGTAAATGTAAATGTAAATGTAAAAGCATGATCAGCTTCTCTGACCATTTTTCACAGGTTTACGTTCACATTATCTGGCCTTTTCCTGTAATTTGCTTATACATTTGGGCAAGATCATTTTTTCTGATCATTTCAGGATCAACCCTTAACAGGAGTTCCCAAAGCTTTTCTTTGTTTACAGTTTTTGTTTTGGTGTTTTTGTAAATGACACTCCATCTTAAAAATTTGGTGATAATTTTTTTTTTGATATTGTACCAGCTACATGATGCTTTCACCAACTCTCCCTCTAGGTTGCTGTGAATTCTTAAGAAAACAACTGGTTCTTGTTCCCAAATGGATTTATTCAGACATGAATGGCCTAGTGGTTAGGGAGTTGGCCCAAAGGTTTGGAAGATTGTGGGTTCAAACCCCTTACCAGTAGGTTGCCCTGAGGTGTCCTTGAACAAGGTACCGTCCCAGTCACTACTTCCCGGGTGCTTTCATTGCTGCACAGTGTTTGCATGGGTTAAATGCAGAGGTCCAGTTTTGTTGTGCTGTACCTCGCAATGACAAGAATAGTCACTTTTGCTTCATATGTCCATTTAATGTCCAATCTGTCTGATTTGGACATCGTTGTTCACACATACAGCTCCTCTGGGTAATATCTAAGAAAGGTCAGGACTGAAGGCTATGTGTGAGAGGGGCGTAAGTCTGAAGTTTAGTCAGAAAGTCTCCAATTGTACTCATTTTTAAGGTGATAAAAGTGAACTGCTTTGTCATGCTGAAGCTATTCTTTTCTGATCATTGCTGTTCCTTAATAAGATACTTTCAGTTTTAGCTTTTTCCAAATGCAGACGCTTTTGGTCATTTTAATTTGGATTGTGCTCAAAGGAGTTAAGGAAGTAGTTGTTTTGCCCAAATAAATTGTAGTACCATGTGCATAGCTGTGATAAGATAATCCATAGTCTTACAGGGATTTGGCCAAAGAGAAAGGTGCCACCACACACTGTCCAAACAGTCCCAATGACTTAATGTCTTAACAATATGGTGATGCAAAATCTTGCAAAAATGGACAGAATTTCCCTTTAAATAGTCAAATTGCTAAAACACTATTAAATGGTATCAGTGGTAACAAAAAAAAAAAAAAATTATCTTATTGTGGCAGGGAAGTGAAAGTGAAGTGAAAGTGACTAAGTAGTCACAGCACAGCAGACAATACCCACACAAATGCGTGCAGCAGGGGGCAGCCATATCCAGCACCCGGGGAGCAGCTATAGGAATGGTATCTTGCTCAAGGGTACTTCAGGAGAACCTACTGGTCTGGGATTCCAACCCATGACCTTCCGATCCTGGGGTCTCCCTAACCACACTGCTCCCAAAATGCAAAACTACATCAGAATTATAATATTTAGATTAAAAGATAAAACGAAGCTTAATAGGTAAAGATTGCTTACCCTTCTGACATTTTTCTCAAAATGTAAACAAAAAATCTTATTTAAAATATATTTTCAGTGGTTTGTGTAAGTTGATTGTATAAGTAGATTTTTCATTTTTTATATTTATTTTTTTGCCATTTCATGTAAAAACGCGGTACCCATAAGCAGAATTGAATCCTGCAGGACTTCCTTGTCAGAGAATTCAGCTGCAGAAAAATGTTCACTGCAGCAAAATATTTGTAGCCATTACCGTCATGTCAGAACCTTTTTTTCTCCCCTCTCCTCATCCTTTTGCTTACCAGCAGAATGTAATGCTGTGAAATGAGAAATGAAGGTTAGGTTTGTTATCTTCATCTCCTCGGGAGAATATTTTGATGTGGCTCAGGGGTGGGAACTGACAGCCATGCTTATCTGAGGAAGTGTCATGTGTGTGAATTATGACATGTGTGCCAGGAACGTGTTGTGGGCGTGTAGTGCGGATCAGAGCAGCTCCATTTATTGTTCCAGGACTGTGCCACTCAAAATATTTAGACTGCCTCATTAGTAAATGTTGGATTTCTTTGTGAAGGAGCCACGATTGTGCTGCATTTAGCACATTTGTGTCTCCAAGGCTTTGTGGGAAAATGGCAAAGCAAACAACAGAACCAGGATGCTATTTTTCAACCTTTATGTTTTGTTGAGATTGCTTTAATTTCCTCCCTGAATCCCAAAAACGCTTATGTCGTAAATTTAAATAAATAAAATTACGCTGTTTTTCCCTCTTTTATTCTTTATTTTGACCTAATTAAAACCCACTTCAGCCTTATTTAGCTACATAACTTAGTACTTCTTTATATTTATTAGTATTATTATGCAACTATTGTAACAATACAAACATTCATCTGCATGTGTGCATCGCTCACAGTGTTCAGGTGCATCAGAGTGATGTTAAGAGTAAATTGAGCTGTTAGAGAGAGTCAGTGTCACCAGAACATGAGGATTACAGGCCCATGTTGGATGTTTTATAAATACATCCTTTTGGTTTCTTCCTACAGGCCTTACAACCTCAGATCTCTCTCTTATTCCTCTTTCTAGCAGTATTCTGTATGAAAGGGAACTGTAATATTAAGGCTATATGCCACACTTCAGCCTTGAAGAGTGTATTGAGTCTTCCTTTCAATACTGCACCTTCACAGATCTCCTTCCTATAGTTCTTAAAAGAGCTATACAATGCATTAAAGGTTGATCTATGAAGAGATTGCTATATCAGTACCAAACATTACTAGTGTAAGCTTCTTGCAGGAATTGAATGGGCTTGGGGGTTTTTAAAGCAGCCACTAAATTAAAAAAAAAAATTAATTAAATAGCCTTTGTCCTTAATGTTTTCACAAACACACACAAAAAAACCATAGCTTCCCTTCTCATTGTTTTTGACAACCCATGGATGGTACTATACAATAGGATCAATAGGACCCCTGTCTGAACTTGTTACTCTATCTCAGAGGGTCTTTTATCAACCATGCAAGGTGTACCAAGCTACAAAAGGTTGGCGGTTCAGATACCACCTCCAGAACCACCACCACTGGGATCCTGAGCAAAACCTTCAACCACAAGTTGGTCCAGGGTGACCGTCTCTGTTACTGGGAAATGGAAGTCCCTCTGGATAAGGGCATCTGCTAAATGCTGTAAATTTTAGACCTGACAATACTACACCTATGCATCCAGGACCATCCAGGGGTCAACCAAATGTTCTGCTCTCTGGTTGCTTCAGTCTCGTGACTCTGTGGTGGGAGTAGTTGGAACTCCAAGGTCCCTTTACTGTTACCAGTGCTGACAACCATAGCCTGATGGCCATGAATTATTTCAAAGGATGACTACAGATTTATGTTGTGCTTCTCTGAACCCAGACATGTGCAATGCACATGCAGTTTGTTCCACCACACAGCAATTTTTGGAAAGACCTATTCCCATATTATCTGTCAGTCTAAAGGTGATGGGGACTCTTCTAAAGGTTCATATATATTGGGCTGAACCAATAATAGCTGGGCCAACTAAATGAGGTGGGTCTTGCCATTGCAAGCCAGGTAGGCCGAGATAGCTCATTAATGGCTGGTACTGGATACCAGTTTTAATATTCAACAATTCATCAGAGAATTAAAGAAACTCCCTTTGGGGATGTAAGCAACGCACAGGAAACTCAACATCTAGTTCACATAGTTAATAAATTACACAGTAGGAATAGCAAAAGTACTTTATGAATTATTTTAGATACTATTTTATATGCTATCTACATTCTCAAAGCCTTGGAGTTTCGAATATCAGCTGGCCCGTCAGACTTTAAATAAAGTACAATGTGCCAAAGAGCTGACTGAATGATGTGAAAAGCGCAAGTGAATTTTTGCACGTGTAATACAACCCATTTCTCTTTTATCAATGCTCCATTTATTGTGCTGTAATGGCATTGCACAGTATGGTACCCCTTTTAATGTGAAAATAAGCTTTAGGCCTATTATATATGGCTTACTATTATCTCAATTTGTCAGTACTGGAAAATTAAAGAAGCATACAGAATTTGCTGAGCGCTTTTGTTTGGATAAATGGCGTTGCAGTCCACTGCACACATTCATATGCAGTTATTGCTTACTATCAATACAGAATGGAGAGGCGGAGGGTGACAGGGTCCACTCCCTGCAGTGCAGTTAGTCTGATGGAATACAGTAGAGAAAATGACAGGCCCTGCTGATACAGTCATAAGGAGAGAGAGAGAGAGAGAGAGAGAGAGAGAGAGAGAGAGAGAGAGAGAGAGAGAGAGAGAGAGAGAGAGATCAAAGTCAGCTATGATTTGTTACTCAAGTGAGCAAGTAAGGTGGCTGAGAAAAGCAGTGTGATTCTGCTTAGTCTCTAATAATGAATGAAGAAAATGAATCATGTTTTATTTTACTGTATGTCTTACATGGCAATACTAAATATTGTATGCTGAAGCAAGCTCACTTTTGAGCTCATGTGCAGTAATTAGGTTCAGTACAGCTGATATATGATATACTGTATTATTGTGTATGCAGTATGTCGAATGTGGTCAGAAACCACAGATGCAAATTTATTTCAGAATGTTTTAAGAACACTGATTGGTGTGTGTGTGTGATGGCTTAGAAACTTGAACTTGAACAATGTTAATTAGCATGCTACACATCTGCACTGACTCTTTTGGAGAGTTGCATTCAGGCCAAAAATTATTTAACCTATTGAAAGCCACAGTCGGTCTAAAAGCAAATGCTAGGAAAATAAGATCATAAACTGAGAATATATAATCCCTCCAAATCTGTAAAAAGAGCTGAGATTGCAGATTAAAGTCACTAAATAACGCTCACAATGGAACTCACATGCATTGTTTTTTCTCTCTTGGAGAGAATGCAGTGCCATAAATGTTGCAGTTTACATGAAGTTAATTGATAGGCTATATAGGCCCAGGCAAGGATTGGAGATTGATAAATGAATGAACACATAGGCTGACAACTCCAAAAACTCTCATTATTGAGGCATCTTTGGCTGTATACTCCGCCCCCTCCTGTATTCCATCCTGTCTGGCTTTACACAGCTCTAGCACCATCACTGCGCTTGTTGATAACAACTGTCCGGGGCTCCCTGCGATGGGCTACATCAGCCCAGGGTGCGCCTCTGCCCTTCGCCCCTGTGTGCGCTGGATTGGACACCAGCACTCCCCCGCGACCCCGTTTGGGACAAGCGGCAGATAATGGATGGATGGACAACTGTCAGGGGCCTAATTACCATCAGTGATGAGAGGGCCTACACAGAAAAGGTTAGCACCCTGAGTTCTCTTATTCTTCCTCCACAGGCTAAGTTTCAGCATGGAGAAAGGTATACTTTTTTACTTCTATAGAAAGTGTCCTGACTGTCGGTTTTACACCCTGGAATGTCAAGTGCAGTGCCCCAGATCCAAAAACTCTTCTACAAAGAGTGGTCAAGAAAGCACAGCAGATCAAGCCAGGACTGGATCTGCCAGCACCATGACCTTTAGACCCTGCACTTTACGAAAAAGGCCCACAACCCCTGCCACAAATGTTTCCCTGCTCATGAAAAAATGTTAGAAAGCATTTGAACAAGAACAAGCAAGTTTATGAACTGCCACCCCCCAAATCATTAGAGTGATTAAGGGGCAGTGCTGGCCTAGTGTTCTGGGACTAGGCCCTGTGATCAGAAGCTTGTGGCTCTGAGTCATGGACCAGTAATCATGAGATTACCTGGAGCAAGGTATCATCCAAAACTGCTCCCCAGGTGCAGTGCAGGCATTGCAGCCCACTGCTCCTGCTCTTCCTGTTCTAGTTCTGCCGTTTTCATGACTGTTGTGTTTTGATTGGTTAAACGCAGAGAAAATTCACAAATTCAACTTCATTTCAATTCATTTCATTTTTTTTTGTTTTGATTAAGCACTGACACTTGGGCAGTATGAAATGACGCTTGCATTCATTTTATACTATCTGCTTGACAAGTATAAAATCTATCAGATAGACACTTTAATGAATCGCACAAGCCACTTTTAAACGTATTTATTCATTCATATTTAACCTTCTTATGCACAATTATTTCTAACCTTTAGTTAAAAGGCGTGTGTGCAGTTTATTCTTATTTCTGCCCGTTACATAGCTGAGAATGCCTGGAATCAAGACATTTCTTTGGCATAACATTGCTCTGTTGCTGTTATTGCACAGACGACAATTAAAACTTCAAAAGACTTAAAAAATAAATTGTTATGAAGATCATCCCCATATTTGTTCCAGTTCTACCTTTAACTCTTCTGTTAAAGATGAACATTTCTAACCACAATTAGCCACAAGAGCAGTAATATAGCTGAAGGAAGTTTAATGCTGAGGATGAAGAGCATTGGTGATGTCAGGGCAGCTCCATGTTAGATAGTTCTGAATCACAAAAACGATTCCATCTAATCCCAAAGCTTGAAAACTGTCAGATGGAGTTTCACCAGTGTAGAGATTAAAGTTCCCCTGCTCTATAGTTCAGTGTCTGAGAATATTATACCCCTCTAGCCAACACCTGGCATTGGCAGATGATCTTAAGTTCTTGTGTGGCTAGCCTAGGGAGTCACATTCTACTGGACATGGTTTCTATGGATTCAAGCACTGTGCTATCTACTTTATGTGAAAAGCTGAGGTACTTAGGTGCAAAGTACATCTAAATCAAAACAATCTATTTGCAAATTCAGTGCTGGTATCTTTTTGACACATGGAATAGAGCCACCATGCTGTGTTATAGCCAGACTCCATGAAACAAATCTAAAAAATGGATGCCTACCTGGGCCTAAAGGGCAGTACACATATTAAAAAAGAATGCCTCAAGCATGGGCTGAGCCTTGCTATTGTACTCTTCCTCAGACTCTCTGCCCACTACACTTGCTTTTTAAATATTTCCAGGCAAACTACATTACAGACTGAGGTGTTAATGTATTTATTTCCTCAGAATTTATTTATGATGCCTGAGAAAATCCCACTTACAAAATTCCATGAAATATGTATTCATATCATGTAAGCCACGTCCAATGCTAATTTAAATTTCTCAAGATAGGAATAAAACTATGTATGAAAAGACCAATGGAAACCTGTTGCTATGCTGAATTGTTTCCCTTTGAGTATACTGAGTCATACTATATAAGCCTGCATTCCATGATGCCTTTTTAGCCTGTTTTAACTTCTATTATTACATATTATCTACATGATAGCAGCATCCCACAAGGCACCCTTGCTAGAGGAAGTACGCTTATTGACCGTGACGCCTATTAAAAGATGTTAGCAATGACTAGAAGCATCTAATGCTTTTGCTTTTGGTCTCCAGTTAACAGGATAAGAGCAGAAAACCTGCAAGACGTATTATTATGCTTGAATACCCAATGGCCAAAGGTTGTAAAATACTTCGAAGTAGCCATTTTCTTCTGAAAATCTGTGATGGCTTTATGCTAGATGTTGCAATATTATGGAAACATTTTATTAGATTAAGCATGAGCAGACGAACCATGATGAACCATGTACAGATATTGGATGATTAGTTCTGGATTATAAATACCACTTATATTTTTCCCAGAGGTTCTGGAGGGTGCTCAATTATGGCAAAAAACTCAGTTTAACACTGCTGTAAAGCGCAATACCGGGAAGTCTTAAGTTAACTGCTGGAGTAATATGAGAGTGATCTTAGGGCCTGGCACAAACAGGCTCAGCTGAGTACACCCACTGTTGATACTGCAATTACTAATATCAGTTAGTGTGGCTTTGACACACTATAATTGACATTATTATTATTATTATTATTATTATTATTATTGTTATTATTATTATTATTATTATTATCATCATCATCATCATTATTATTATTATTATCGTTATTATTGTTGTTGTTGTTTTTGTTGTTGTTATTGTTATTGTTATTATTATTATTAGAAAGACAACGGTTGGTTGTACTAAATTTTGCTTATATTTAAGAGTTTCTGTGTGATCTTCTATTGAATATAAGCTTTCTGTATTTTATAACACTGGATTAAATGAAAAAGAAGTACATAAATACATGAAAAAGTTATTTTTTTTCTTGCTCATGAATTTTCCTGTACCATTTTTACATTTTGCTGGTTAGTTTAAAAAATGAAGGAGTTCACAAAGTTTATAAGTTCGTAAGAAAAGGAAAAAAGAAAATGTCAAGAGAGTAAATACTGAAAATCTTAGACAAACTGTGTATTAAATTTGGGTAACTACTTGGAACAACTGATTGACTGTTTTAATGGGTTAAAAAACATTTGACTGAAATATTTTATCTTGATTTGATGGTGTCATTTCTTTACTTGCCCTTTCATTTAATCCAACCTACAAGATCAATGTGAAAAAGACTGACCAAGTTAGACTTGCAAGCTGCAAATATAAATGCAGGCTTAGGGAAGTTAAAGTAGTGAAAAAGGACCGTACATTTTTATGTTAATCATTTAAATATAGCTTAAAATGATATTGAAAGTTCAGATCCTTACTTTTCATTTTATGCCCAGTGTGCATTTGCATGTAAAAATGTAAATCTTTCATCATGAAAAAGCTTTTCACTATCTGTCTTGTTTTGGGGAATAAAATTATACCAGCAGAATTACATTTGAAAAGTATCTCGAAATGAGTTACAACTTTTCATTTGTAATGGTTAAAGGATTTTACACTTGCCGAGTCGGCTCAACATAAAGCATTCACATCTTGTTGGCATCTAAATAAACAAGTCCATCAAGAGTAATCACCGGTGTGCTTGCCAAAATATATTTATCTCTAACTTTCATTTCTGAAGCCAGGTATGACTTGATTCCAATGGAAAGATGAACAATACACTGTTTAAATCATGATTTCCATATCTTGGCCACAATAATAATAATTTTCCCACTTATTCTAAAAAACTGACCAGCTGGTGCCTTCCTACTCTCACACTTCCCACTGGGATCTCATGATGTTGTGGTCTCTCATGCCACCTGCTGTGGCTGCTAACTCCACGACTAACAGTCCAGTCACAGCAACATGAACTGGGAGTCATTCTCCTTGCCGTGGCGAGCAGGATGGAACCTATTTTCCTCTTAAGATGCCTCTTGCAAAGCACCCGAGGCCAACGTAGTGGGCAGGTCCTATTGTGGGACACACACTGATTCAGGGCTTTAAGGCTGCATGATTCATCCCTATATTCTTTCCTAAAACTGGGCCCAGTGACAGCAAATAGGAGGAAGGAAAATAATTGATATTATTTTTAGTCGTTCTTTGTGCCATACCTCCAGTGCCATGCTAAATGGTTGACTTGCTGAAAACCTACCTTATGCAGAATAAGGATATTTAGTACTTAGTAAACACAAATGCCTTGGTTTTTCATATAAATGTTGCAATGTTGAAATAATTCTAGCGAGCCTAGATTAAAAAAAAAAAAAAAAAGAAAAGCGGAATGGACATAACCTTCAGAGTTTAGACCTTAATTGCATCTGCATTACAAATAGGCCCTTCCTAGAGTCTGCGGAAAATCAGAAATTAAAGTGGAACAAAAGTGGCCATGTCCATTTAAGCTGATCTTACCTTGTTACCATAAGTAACACCGTCCTCCAGTAGGTCGAAAAAAGATAATTTCTTGAGGAGAATACTGTCCTACTTTGTCACCAAGTAGAATCAATTCAATTTATTTACAATACCAAAAAATTCTGGAGGGAGTTGTTATCCTCATCCTGTCATGCTATATTATATTGAACAATAGTTGAAGATTAAAGCTTGTATGCACATTTGTGCATGAAGTAAATTCCTTAGACTTCTTGGCTGGTTTAACCTGGTCGAGCCCTACAGCATGGGCATGTTCCATTTTATGAAGTCACTTCTAATCTAGACTGATAGTGTAGCCAAACTAGAATGCCTAGTGGCACTATTTCATGACAGTCTCCCCATTCCCCCGCTTGTGTAAAATCTTTGCACTGGAAAACAGCATTTGCACAAGTGTGGGCTCAAGGCTTTAGCCTGTAGCTTCTCAAAAGACTACACATTGATTACATCAGTGCTAACAAGCAAGTGCCCCAGCTACCCCTGATTCCCTAAAAGTAACATTGAAATACCTTGTCAACAAAAACAGTTTAATAGCCTAACTATAGCTGGCTAGGCTTGATTCACTGGCATGGCTTATATTCCACAGTCTACATTTGCACAGCAGACATTTTGGATATTACACCAAACAGGATAGAGGAAAGGCTGGTCCACCGAGTGATGGGGATTCACACCCGTTACATGGAGCCGACAGAACTACAGTCCAGAAAAAGATCCCGAAATAATAATTATGTTAACTTTGCGCAGTGTTTATGGCATTAAGATATCATTCACTGGTTTCAGCAACTTTTACTTATGCAATATAAAATACTGTGCATGCTGCTAATTTGGTTTGCCCGTTGTTTTTCC
Source organism: Hepsetus odoe (assembly GCA_017165825.1). Lineage (NCBI taxonomy): Eukaryota > Metazoa > Chordata > Actinopteri > Characiformes > Hepsetidae > Hepsetus > Hepsetus odoe. The sequence goes on along the minus strand of CM029393.1, from coordinate 3,290,278 downwards.
AAAGATGACATGGAGTGAGATTAGACAGTGATGGACCTTGACCCTGGAGTTTAGCTTGAATGTCTTTGGATGCTTAAGCCTGGCTCTTTATCATCCTTCTGGCCACCCCAGGCTTGCCTGGTGGCCTTGCCCTGGGAGGTTGGCTGCAGTCCCATGGACTTTATACTTAATAACATTTGCAATTGTAGTCACAAGAACAGATAGCTAGTTTGAAGAGCCTCACTTTTAACATGTCAGCACTCATAATTCTCTCCCTGAGCTCCACAGACAACTCTCTCTTTTGCTTTCTCTGGTTCAAGTTCAAAGTGGTGCACACAATGATACCAGACTACAGAGTGGCAGAGTCCTTTCTTTTCATATTTTATTGGTTTACTCTGTTAAGTGCAAAAGGCATGCAGGTATACCTGAGACAATTGCTTTTTTGGTTCAGTATTCTGTAAGGGTATGAGAAATGTGTCCATGTATGTCATATGTTGCTGCACTAATGCTGTTGCATGCTACTGTTGCATGTTATCATATGTAGCGTGTCACTTTGCATGACCTTCAAGCTCCTTGCTTTATTACATAGTGGATGTAAACCTAATTCCTCATTCCTAATCTCCTGAATTAGTAAGAAAAAATTATGATTGTTAATGTTATTAATCGCAACAAAAACAATAATATAATAATATACATTTGCTGATGTGTTGCATTGACCTGTACATTCCCCATTCGCCCAAATGAATATTAACGATGAATATGAATGGTGACTGATTTTGATCTGATCCTGCATTAGCCTAAAACCTTATTTTATTCCTCTAAACCTAGCTCACACCAGCTCCAACTGACCCTCTGTAGCAAATTCCTGGCACCGGCACAGTGGTAATCTCAGTTTGGTGCAACCCCTTGAAAGACACTCGCTGATTCTTCCGGACATTTTCCCATGGCAGTCTCTGATTTATCTTTCCCTTTTCACTAGGAGACTGCACTTTGTTGAAAGCCACAGGAAGGCCGGGGGTTGTTGCAGAGGCCTCATTTGCACATTAGATTATGTGTTTGTTTGTAAGACCCATGCTAGGCTCGCTCCGCTTGATGGATGTTTTGAAAGCCCTTGTTGGCAGTCACAGCGAGTTGAACACACACCTTGACTAAGAGGGGGAGGAAAATCCAAGCAAAGTCTTGCTGATCCAGGACGATCCTGCTCTTTTTTGGTTATAGCTTTTTTTTTTGCACCAAACTATGAAAGAATGTGTGCAAATAAGGCTCACTGTGCATAAGCTTATCTAGGGATTTTTTTTAATCATTCAATTAACTCTGCAGATTCAGGAGATTAAATTATGTATTAATTATATATTATATTGAGCCTGCTAGCCTGCTTTTTTCCTCAAGAAGGACCATTATTTACCATTATTGAAGATCTTATCAGTCTATTGAATTGAAGGCCTTGGATGGAGTTTTACAGAGAGAGAGAATGAAATCCATCTAATGTCTAAATAGCAAGGTTTATTAACAAAAAATAAATAAAAAAATAAAAATAATAAAATAAAATTAAATTAAATTGCACAAGTTTAATTAAAAAAATACATTTTATATATATATATATATATATATATATATATATATATATATATATATATATATATATATATACATATATATATATATATGTATATATATTTCAAATTTGTAATGCAGAAATACCCTCAAAGGTACCATATGTATTTGTTATATTTACAATATATTGTTCTATAAATATATTTTAAAAATTTTACACATGTAATGTGTAATGTGTTTTACACATGTAATGTAATGAGTAATGTGATTATATTAAGTTATATAAGTATATATAAAAAAAGTCATATTAATTATATATCAAACTGGAAAGTTTTTTTTGTTTTGTTTTTTATCTGGGATGTTATTTGTCCCCTTCCTGGAGATTTCAATTGGAAATGTAGGAAAAGCATGCAACAGAAAATGGAATTGCTCTATGGCCCACTTATCTGTCTTTGTCTCTGGATGTTCCCTCTTTGCCAGTCTGTCAGCCCACAAAAATGGGGGCATTAATACCGTTTAGGGTTTACTGGACCGAAAGGCTTCCTTTGGTATTTCCGTCTCTACTTATCTTCTACTTGGACTAAATAGACACATGCCAGACCACCCAAGACAACTGTATTTGAAGGGCTTTTCCTCTGGAGAGGCAGTCAACCACTCTTTGTTGGCAGGGCAGGTGCCATATGGACAGGAACATGTCGGGCTCCGTTGCCTCAATAAATTGTTGTTGACACTGCCCTCTAGAGATGTCTGATAGCGCATTAGTTCTGCAGGGTCCCCAGTCCCAGCAAACAAGGAGTACCCATTCGAGTGGAAGAGCAGGACAGCAAGTTCATCTCCAATGGCACAATTACATGCCCCAGGAACTGAGCCTGTCCATGGCCATTTATGGAAGGCTTAAGTTCTTTATTTCCCTCTCCTTTCTTTCCTTTGTCGGCTGTCTTACATCATACCTCCACCTGGTCATAAATCATCAGAGAGGTTCACTGAGGGACTCATCATCAGCGGCCAACGTGTGTGTTTAGAGACAACAGCTTAACATGGCCCAGTGCCCATGACTGACAGTGCTTCCTAGTCACAGCACATATTAAATATGTAACAGGCCACAGTGTGTATGTCTGATCTTTCCGCTGTACATTGTTTTATATTGATTCTAAAAGCTCTGCATTATACAAGGCCTTTGAACTATCTCTTCATTTGGAAAACCCCATTGATGTCTTATGAGGGTTGCTACCAGACAGGGTATGAATGCTACAATTCACAAGTGATGGTAGTTTAGGCTCAGTTCACCCAATCACAGCCAGCTCTTTTGGCTCTTTTGGCCCAAAGGGTTTTTCGTTCAGTGTTGCACTGCTTTTCGTTTTACGGGGGGGAGGCTGGGAGGGTGGGAGGGTTCTCATTCCTCTCTTTTCAACCCCCATGGCTCCCTAGCAGCTCTGTACATAATGTACAGAGCCAATGGTGATCTAGATAGTATGTACTGTCTGTTGTATGCACTTGTTGCCTTGTCTTGTGTCCTATGTTGTTTCTTATGTCGTCTTGTGTCCTATGTTGTGTATGATGTTGTCTTGTGTGTCACTATGTACTGTGTATATGGCTGAAATGACTTGATTTGACTGGATTTGACTATGATAATGGAGTTACAAAAAAAACATGCTTTATTACTTTTTGTTAGTCAAAAATATATGAGCTAATTTCCAATCCAACAGCATTTTGCCCACTTAGGGGCCAGCAGGAGCAGACCATGAGCTGGCCTGAAGAAGATTTTTTGCTCTTTGGAGTCTGTAAGATGGGCTGGTAGTCTAGAGGTAGGATACTCAGCCATGAAACAAGAGGTTGTGCACTAGCACCACTAGGCTGGTCGACCAGTAGACAGTAGTCACCCATTGGATAGGTTAGCTGGAAGGTTATGGGATCAGGTTCTGACCAGCAGGTCCTCGAGCAAGAACTGGTCTCCCTAACACTGCTCCCTAGCGCTGGATGTGCGGCTGCCACTGTTCCACTTGGTGGATGGGTCAAATGCAGAGAAGCATTTCATTGTGGTGCATTGAGTTTTGTGCTGGAGTGTGAACAAAATGTGAAAACAGTTTTACTTTCATTTGAGCCCCTGAGCAAGACCCTTAACACCCAATTACTTCCAGGTATACTTTCCTTGGCATTAGGCAATTTACATTGCTCTGTATAAGACGAATCAGATGAATGTCATAGATGTAAATATACAGTTGAGGATTTTAATTAGCTCTTCAAACAAGGTCTATTGTAAAGGTCTGGTGTATCATTTCTAAGTGATGAATTTGATTCCATTTCCAAAAACCTGGACTCAAAATGTGAGAGCTATTTTAATGGCTTTGGCGTTGATGGAATTAAACCTTTTATACAACATATGTTAGCTAGCATGTTAGTTAGCATATAATACACCCATATCTGCCATAATATTAAAACCACAAGCTTATTATTACATAGATCTCCTTGTATAGTCATGACACCTCTCAACCCTTTGATTAGATAGTTGAGTCATGGTAGGCACATTATACTGCCGAAAGAGGCCCCTTCCATTTGTGAAAACTGTTGCAAAGAAGAGTGTACTCCAGTTCTGATACTCACATGCCTATTATAGATGTTTCAGCAGGGACAGGGGTGAGTTCAGCACTCTGAGCATTCCCATGCAGCCCTACAAACAGCTGTACGCATTATGTGGTCGACACCTCTAGAAGAATAAGCATGAACATTTTTAGAGGGGCCATTTTTGGTTGGTGCAGCCACTGCAACCTGGGAACACCCACTAGACCTGTTGTTTTGCTCTGTCTTATATGGAAGAATATTTAACTCTGGTCAAAGTCACTTTGCCCATATTCCCTGCTTCCAACACATCCAGATTTGACAGTCCACGTGACTGATTGGTGTGTTATATGGAGAAAATTAAGACCTGTGCAGAGTGATTTTGGCACATAGTTTCCCAAATTAAATGAAAAATTTAAATATAGGTAAGAGGTGTGATTCAGTGGTGTGTGTGTGTGTATTTGTGTATGTGTAAAGTAGCATATATATTTTAAAAATAGATTTCTTAAAATATATTTAAAACAGAATTCACTGTCTGCTTCAATCTCAAATGGTAACTTTAATAAAATACATAAGTCAATATTTATTTTTAACTGTAAATGTTTAACTTTTCATCTATTTAAAATGAATACGAATCGTTTAAAAAAGGCATTCTGGAGCATTTTTATTGATTCATTCATTATGAAGCCTTCATTCAAGTTTCTGTATTCAAATGATGTAGATTTTTCAAATGATTATTTTTTATTTTTTAGGGATACATATTTTGAACCTTTCAAATAGTTGTATATGGATGATGAGTAAAACGGTTCTTCAGATGTTTTATAAAAAAAAAAAAATACTGATGTCATTTCCTCAAAACATCCTTTTTGTACCAACTAACAATTTACATAGCAAGAACAAAAAAGTCTCGAAAAGAAAGAAAAGTTTTTTTTCCTGGCACACACAAAACAGGCTAACACCTGGAATCCCATCTGTCAGCTTACCTGGGATACTGTTTCTGATATTTAGTGAATTCTCAGTGAAAAAAAAATGGGTTCAGTATAACCTAGAATGTAATCCAGTTATCAGTGAAAGTTCAGTGCAGAAAAACTTTCTGTTAGAACTAAGATTCTCTAATGAGGTGCATTATGATAAATAGATTCATGATCACTCTAACTTAACTCTGGACTCGCTTCTGCACCTAACACAATCCAGAAGAAAGATTATTCAGCCTGACTTCAGTATCCTCAATGAGCTTATGTGATCAATTTAGAAAATTGAATGAGTGGATTCCTTGAAATCTAAAGACTTACAGTTAGGTCCATATATATTTGACACTGACACAAATTTTTGTTTTGTACCTGTTTACTGAAACATATTCCAATTATAGTTATAAAATGGTCATATTTGGCCATATTATGGCCATAATATTCTCCTTCCTAATCCTGTCCCTCAGCATCACTCCCAATGCAAATCTCAGCATCTTTAACTCTGCCATTTCCAAGTGCTGCCTCAGCTCACTCCTACCACTCTTCTCCACCCATTCCAACTTGCCTGCTCTCTCTTCTTCACCTCTCTTCCACACACCTATCATTTCTGAAATGTTGAGCCTAAGTATTTAAAATCCTCCGTCACCCATCTCTGTTCTCGCATCCTTACCATTCCGCTTGTCCTCCCTTTCATTCACACTCATGTATTCTCTCGTAGTCTCTTTGACTTTCATTCCTCTCCTCTCTAGAACATATACCCACCTCTCCAGGGTCTCCTCAAGCTCAACCCATCAGAGTATACCTTTCATCTGCTCAACGTGTTCAGTTCACTTGTGAATATGTTTCCATTGTTATCCATTGTCGCCCTAACCTGCTGCACATCTTTCTCTGCTCTGTCTAGCTAATTGGTATATGTCCTTTTCTCCCTCCTTACTGTCCATACAATTCAACATACACCTTATCTTTAGCCTTCACCACTGTTTTCTTTGTCCTGTGCCTTACGTCTGTATACTCTATTGTCTATTTTCTCCATCTCTCAGACTATCCAACTTCTTTGTCAGTCTCTTCTTCTCCTGAATGTCTGAATTCCAACACTTGGTTTCCTTATCCTCCTTCTCCTGCCTAGATGGCACATGAAGCATCTCCAGCGGTGCCCTAGTGGTTAGGGATTTGGCCCTGAATCGGAAGATTGTGGGTTCACCCTCAACAGTAGGTTGCCCTGAGGTACCCTTGAGCAAGGTACTGTCCATGTCACTGCTCCCTGGGCAGCTTTCACACTTTCTTTCTTAATTGCTGAACAACTACTTCTTCTGAAACAGTAGCAAACTGGTATCATTTTATTACCTCCCAGTGTTAGTCTTAACTCCAGCCTAAATTAAACCTTGCAGTCTCCCTTCTTCAACTTCCACCACATGATCCTTGATCTCCACAATTTCCTCCTCTTATTAACCTCCAAGGTCATCCCAAAGACCAACATCCTATGCTGCTTTGCATGTTAACTGAAAATGAAAGTTGGGATTTGAAAGTGACTATTCTTGTCATTGCGAGGTCACAGCACAGCGAACCACAACAAAATTGGACCTCTGCATTTTACCCATGCAAACACTGTGCAGCTATGAAAGTGCCCGGGACAGTACCTTGCTCAAGGGTACCTCAGGGAAACCTAATGGTGAAGGAACTGAACCCACAATCTTCCTATCCAGGGCCAACTCCCTAACCACTAGGCCACCACTGCCCTGGTTTAAACTGTGCTTAAAATGCCCAGCTTCAGTAACGCCATAGAAGATTTTGAAGTCCATAAGTCATACATAACTGTATGATACCAGATAATAAAAATGTACAAGTAAGAAAAAGCTTATAAGCTTCCCCTTCCGTTCCTAAGCAATGCTATTGATTTTAATGTCGCTGGGGTTCCAAAAATCATTTTATTGACTGAACTACTTGAACAATAAGTCAATAAATTGACATTGTTGACTTGTTGTCATTGACTTCAACCGACATTGATTGAATTAATGTCACACTTTTAATTAGTATTAATAAATAATTACTAAAAGTACAGTCATAACACTGTCATACAATTTTCTCCCGTTGAACATGTACATTTGCCTAAGTATCATAAGAATCTAACGTCCTACCATTTAAAAGTGTTATTTGAAGCAGATAGATCAAAGGTCACAACACTATACATTTTATCTGATCTTCAAATGAGCAATTAATGTATGTAGATTGTGAAACAATGGAAGCTTTGTAGGTTGTAAGGCAAATATCATATTTAACATTTTACATATCCATGTTAAACAGGAAATGAAGACTAAAATGTAAAGAAAGAGACAAATGAGTTAATAGAGGACTTTTTTTAATGTAATTTTTTTATATTATTTATGTGTTCATTTATTTATGTATTTATTTAAATATTTTTTGAAAGTCCATAATGATATCACCAGCTTTTAAATCCAGTGCATTTCAGCAGCATGCCCTATCTCAGAAAGTCTTCTCTTCTACATTACATTACATTACATTAGTTTGAGAGGCCTTCACATAACTGGAAGCAAAACACAAAGTCAGAGAATTGTGAAACCGATAAAACTGTTGCTCCGCTGTGAAACAGTGCCTCTGAAAGATGCCTGTCTCATATGGCCCTGGATGTGCCTGAGCAACTGCTGTGAGATGTGAAATTCCTTTCTATTTTACTGCCATTACTTTGCCAATGCACCATGTATTTCTGTTCTAGAACAGAAATGTAATGAGTTCAAAGAACTTCTATGGTTTTTTCTTCTTTTAAAAATTTTAATTTTGCTGTGTGATCCTCAAGAAGAATGAAATCAATAAAGGGGTTTTTGGAACAAAAAAAGTAAAATAGAAGTGGAAGCTGCTTGCACTGCTGGGCCTTATGGAAACGTCATTTTTATAGTATTTAGAGTATTTTATTTTATTTTATTTTACAGTGCGTTTTTAATGTTGGTATCATTATTGTTTCCTTTGTCAGGAAGAAGAAGTGGATGTTAATGGCTTGGTAGAGCTAAACCCTTCCTCTCTTTAAAGCAGGAAAAAAAAAAAAAAAAGAAATCATATCAAGGTTTAATCTTTGGAATGCACATGACTTTTCTTGATTTTTGTAAATGACAAGAAGCTGATTATCACACTATTACTATTTGCAATATTTTGATTGCATTTGGACGTGTCTATTAGTAAATATGTTAACTGCTTAAAATTGGGCTGATTTACATCCAGCCCAAGCTGTAGATTCACACAGAGGGTTTCTGATTCTTATTCAAATGTGGTGTGATTATTACATGTAGACATAGATTTGTTCTCCGATTGGGTGCAAGCCACAGTGTGTTAGTGCTAGTTGTCCTACTGGTACCCTAGAACATTGTAGATTACTCTGTATTAACCTGCATAATACACACAGAAAGTACACTATAATTGATACGAGTGCTTAAATACAAGTTTCATCAAAATCATCTTAGCAGCACAGATCTGCTACACACTTTTCAGCTATTTTTGGAAATAACTTGTGTCAGTACCCCCCAGCACTTTTAATAAGCATGCAAACAGTTCTAGCATTTGCTAGATGCTCATTTCTGATTTTGCCAGTCCAGCTTATGCCACATAATAATCAAAGCTTTTATTTAAAAATTGTCATCCAAATTTTCCTTGGATGAGATATAATGATTTTTGCACAATTTTGAAGAATGCTTGAGATCATTATTCTGTTGAGGAATTACATTTTGGTCCAATGATACGTAAACCAGAAGTTTATGCGATAAAGAACTGAGTGATACTTTGTTTTTCATAATCCTTTTAATCTGGAGGACGTCTCCAGATCTTCCTTACCTAAAGCATCTTGGACCCTCTCCGCCTCCA